>FWPY01000036.1:1917752-2557003 GCA_900174645.1 Sonneratia alba | reverse complement strand
TAACAAAAAAACGCCTAAAAAACCCTAAAAAATGCCCTGAAAAAACCGCTTAAAAAAAACCCTAAAAACCTACCCTAAAAAACCCTAAATACCCCTACCCTTTATAAATCTCCTAAAAAACCCTAAACCCTAAAAAAATCACTAAAAAACCCCTAAAAAAACCCTAAAAAACCCTAAAACCCTAAACCCTAACCTAAAAACTCCCTAAAAAACCCTAAATAAACCCTAAAAAACCCAAAAACCTACCCTAAAAACCTAAAAACTCCCTTTTATAAAAAACCCTAAAAAACCCTAAAAAAACCCTTTTAAAAAACCCTTTTTTTTTTTTTTTTTAAAAAACCCTAAAAAACCCTAAAAAACCCTAAAAAAACCCTTTTAAAAATCCCTAACCCTAAAAAACCCTAAAAAACTAAAAAACCCTAAAAAAAAACCCCTAACCCTAAAAAAAAAACCCTAAAAACCTACCCCTAAAAAAACCCTAAAAAAACCCTTAAAAAACCCTAAAAAATAAAAAACCTTTAAATATAAAAACTAAAAACCTAACAAAAACCCTAAAAAACCCTAAAAACCTAAAAAACTCCCCAAAAAAAAAAAACCCTAAAAACCCTAAAACCCGTTAAAAAAAACCCTAACCCTAAAAAAACCCTAAAAAACCCGAAAAAAACCCTCAAAACAACCCTAAAAACCCTAAAAAAAAAACCCTAAAAAACCCCAAAAAACCCTAAAAAACCCTTAAAAAACCCTAAAAAAACCCTCTATTAAATAACCCTAAAAAAACCCCTAACAAAAAACCCCTACAAAAACTAAAAAACCCTTTTTTAAAAAAAGACCTTAGTTTTTTAATAAAAAAAAAAAAAAAAAAACCTGCCTTGCTAAAACAGTAAAAAAACGCCACTTGACCCTTTTTTTTTTAAAAAAAAAAACCCTAAAAAACCCTTAATTCACCCCTAAAAACCCTGAAAAACCCCACCTAAAAACTCTCCCTAACACTCAAAAACCCCTAATAAACCCTAAAAAACACCTATAAAAAACCACTAAAAAAACCCTAGAAAAAGCCCTAAACCCTAAAACCCTAACCCTAAAACCCCCTAAAAAAAAAAAAACCCTAAAAACCCTACCCTTAAAAAACCCTAAAAAAACCCTATAAAAACCACTATAAAAAACCCCCAAAACCCTAAAAACCCTAAAAAACTCCTAAAAAACCCGTAAAAAACTCCTAAAAAAAACCCTAACAAAAAACCTAAAGAAACCCTAAAAAAACCCCTAAAAAACCCTAAAAACCCTAACAAAACCCTAAAAAAAACCCTAAAAAACCCTAAAAACCCTAAAAAAACCCTAAAAAACCGCTAAAAAAAAATAAAAGAAAACCCTATTACCCTAAAAACCCTTTTAAAAAACCCTAAAAACCTTAAAAAAACCCCTAAAAAAAACAACCTAAAAACCCTAAAAAACCCTAAAAAACCCCTAAAAAAGAACCCTAAAAACCCTAACGCCTAAAAACCCTAAAAAACCCTAAAAAACCCTAAAAACCCTAGAAAAAACCCTAAAAAACCCTAAAAAACCCTAAAAACCCTTTTTTTTTTTTTTTTTTTTTAAAAAAACCTAAAAAAAAAAACCCTGAAAAAAAACACGCTAAAAAAAAAAAATCCCTAAAAAAACCCTTAAAAAACCCTAAAAACCCTAAAAAACCCTAAAAACCCTAAAAAAACCCTAAAAACCCTAAAAAACCCTAAAAAAACCCTAAAAAAAAAAAACCTAAAAAACCAAAAAACCCTAAAAAAAAAAACCCTAAAAAACCCTAGAAAAACCCTAAAGAAAAAAAAAAAAAACCCTAAAAAACCCTAAAAAACCCTAAAAAAAACCCTAAAACCCTAAAAAACCCTAAAAACCCTAAAAAAACCCTAAAAAAACCCTTTTTTTAATTTTTTTTTTTTTTTTTTTTGTAAAAAACCCTAAAAAACCGCTCCAAAAAAAAAAAACCCTAAAAACCTAAAAAACCCTAAAAAACCCTAAAAAACCCACCTAAAAAACCCTAAAAAAAAAAACCCTAAAAAACCCCTAAAAAACCCTAAAAAACCCCTAAAAAAACAAAACCTTAAATTTGTTAAAAAACCCCTAAAATTTAAAAAAACCCTAAAAAAAAACCCTAAAAAACCCTAAAAAACCTAAAAAACCCTAAAAAACCCTAAAAAAACCCTAAAAAAACCCTGAAAAAAAACCTAAAAAACCCTAAAAAAAAAAAAACCCTAAAAAACCTAAAAAAACCCTAAAAAACCCTAAAAAACCCTAAAAAAAACCCTAAAAAAAAAAACCCTAAAAACCGCTAAAAACCCTAAAAAACCCTAAAAAACCCTAAAAAAAAACCCTAAAAAAAAACCCTAAAAAACCTTTTTTTCTCTAAAAACCCTAAAAAAACCCTAAAAAACCCTAAAAAACCCTAAAAAAAACCCTAAAAAAACCCTAAAAAACCCTAAAAAAACCCTAAAAAACCCTAAAACCCTAAAAAACCCTAAAAAACCCTAAAAAAAACCCTAAAAAAACCCTAAAAAACCTAAAAACCCTAAAAAACCCTAAAAACCCTAAAAAACCCTAAAAAAACCCTAAAAAAACCTAAAAAACCCTAAAAAACCCTAAAAAACCCTAAAAAAACCCTAAAAAACCCTAAAAAACCCTAAAAAACCCTAAAAAACCCTAAAAAACCCTAAAAAACCCTAAAAAACCCTAAAAACCCTAAAAAACCCTAAAAAACCCTAAAAAACCCTAAAAAACCCTAAAAAACCCTAAAAAACCCTAAAAAAAAAAAACCCTAAAAAACCCTAAAAAACCCTAAAAAAACCCTAAAAAACCTAAAAAACCCTAAAAAACCCTAAAAAACCCTAAAAAACCCTAAAAAACCCTAAAAACCCTAAAAACCCTAAAAAACCCTAAAAAACCCTAAAAAAACCCTAAAAAACCCTAAAAAACCCTAAAAAACCCTAAAAACCCTAAAAAACCCTAAAAAACCCTAAAAAACCCTAAAAAACCCTAAAAACCCTAAAAACCCTAAAAAACCTAAAAAACCCTAAAAAAAAAAAACCCTAAAAAACCCTAAAAAAACCCTAAAAAACCCTAAAAAACCCTAAAAAACCCTAAAAAAACCCTAAAAAACCCTAAAAACCCTAAAAAACCCTAAAAACCCTAAAAAACCCTAAAAAACCCTAAAAAACCCTAAAAAACCCTAAAAAAACCCTAAAAAAAACCCTAAAAAACCCTAAAAAACCCTAAAAAACCCTAAAAAACCCTAAAAAACCCTAAAAAAACCCTAAAAACCCTAAAAAACCCTAAAAAACCCTAAAAAACCCTAAAAAACCCTAAAAAAACCCTAAAAAAAAAAAACCCTAAAAACCCTAAAAAAACCCTAAAAAACCCTAAAAAACCCTAAAAAAAAAAAACCCTAAAAAACCCTAAAAAACCCTAAAAAAAAAAACCCTAAAAAAAACCCTAAAAAACCCTAAAAAACCCTAAAAAACCCTAAAAAACCCTAAAAAAACCCTAAAAAAACCCTAAAAAACCCTAAAAAAAAAAAACCCTAAAAAAACCCTAAAAAACCCTAAAAAACCCTAAAAAAAAAAAACCCTAAAAAACCCTAAAAAACCCTAAAAAAACCCTAAAAAACCCTAAAAAACCCTAAAAAAACCCTAAAAAACCCTAAAAAACCCTAAAAAACCCTAAAAAACCCTAAAAAAACCCTAAAAAACCCTAAAAAACCCTAAAAAACCCTAAAAAACCCTAAAAAAACCCTAAAAAACCCTAAAAAACCCTAAAAAACCCTAAAAAACCCTAAAAAACCCTAAAAACCCTAAAAAACCCTAAAAAAACCCTAAAAAACCCTAAAAAACCCTAAAAAACCCTAAAAAACCCTAAAAAAACCCTAAAAAACCCTAAAAAACCCTAAAAAACCCTAAAAAACCCTAAAAAACCCTAAAAAACCCTAAAAAACCCTAAAAAACCCTAAAAAACCCTAAAAAAACCCTAAAAAACCCTAAAAAACCCTAAAAAAAACCCTAAAAAACCCTAAAAAAACCCTAAAAAACCCTAAAAAACCCTAAAAAACCCTAAAAAAAACCCTAAAAACCCTAAAAAACCCTAAAAAACCCTAAAAAACCCTAAAAAACCCTAAAAAACCCTAAAAAACCCTAAAAAACCCTAAAAAACCCTAAAAAACCCTAAAAAACCCTAAAAAACCCTAAAAACCCTAAAAACCCTAAAAAACCCTAAAAAACCCTAAAAACCCTAAAAACCCTAAAAAACCCTAAAAAACCCTAAAAAACCCTAAAAAACCCTAAAAAACCCTAAAAAACCCTAAAAAACCCTAAAAAACCCTAAAAAAACCCTAAAAAACCCTAAAAAACCCTAAAAAACCCTAAAAAACCCTAAAAAACCCTAAAAAACCCTAAAAAACCCTAAAAAACCCTAAAAAACCCTAAAAAACCCTAAAAAACCCTAAAAAAAAAAACCCTAAAAAAAAAACCCTAAAAAACCCTAAAAAACCCTAAAAAACCCTAAAAAACCCTAAAAAACCCTAAAAAACCCTAAAAAACCCTAAAAAACCCTAAAAAACCCTAAAAAACCCTAAAAAACCCTAAAAAAAAAAAAACCCTAAAAAACCCTAAAAAACCCAAAAAAACCCTAAAAACCCTAAAAACCCTAATAAACCCTAAACCCTAAAAAACCCTAAAAAAAACCCTAAAAAACCCTAAAAAATTGTTTTGTGGTAATTGTTGTTAATGACGTGTGCAGGATACATTAATGTTTTTCTTTTTGTTTGTGATTCAATCTGCTTATAATATCTTCTCACTTAGGAGCATTGAAATCTACATGAAGAATTGGCAAGATTTATATTCATGTGTTTAGCAAAATCCCACCCAACTGAGTTTCATGGCAAAATGCTTGGTTGGGAATACCACGGGCGTTGCCTAAACCTTCCTTATCATAGATAGAAAATAAATTTTATGTGTTCAATTTCGGATATACATGGTAAAGATATACCTTGCCAAGGTTGCATCTTTGATTTGTGTAGGTTTAACATTTCTTAGAATTGTCAAAAGCCAACCAAGTTGAACGGTGTCCATAGAAGAAACAAATAAAGCAATTTGTAAGACAAAGAAACAAGGCAGGTGTCATAAGTCTAGAAATTTAAAACAAAAGAAAAAAAGTGTTATCAAGTGCATTCAGAAAAGGAGAAGAGATTAGAGTGCAACCTAGTGGACAAAGTAAGACACCACAACACAATATGGTTATATTTTCAGTAAATTTATCCATCTCAACCCTTGGGTTTTGAAGATTTGATGTGGAGAATGATGTGTTTCTTTCTATGGTTTGAAACCGGCTTCTTAACAATGCTACTTCAAATTTTATGAAGCTTTGGTATCCTAGAGCTTTAAACAGTGGCAACTACATCACTCATTATTCATCAAAGAGAGTAATGATCCAACCTTTGTTGCATTAATCATTTATGTGGATGACACTCTTATTGCAAGTAACAGTGACTATCCAATTCGCTCCTTGAAACAATATTTACAATATAGGTTCATGATGAGGGACTTGGGATAATCCAAGTATTTTCTCAGCCTAAAGATAGCCTACACTGCCTCAAGGACCTTTATTTACCAACATAAATATGCTATAGAACTGCTAACAAATTCTAGTCTTCTTGGTTGCAAGCCTTCCAGCATTCCAATGGAACCAAATACAAAGATTACAGAGACAAGGGGAGACTTGTTAAATGATCTTGCAATGTATCAATGGCTAGTAGGAAAATTGATCTACTTAACAATTACAAGACCATACTTGAGTTACGCTATTAATACTTTGGGTCAATACATGGTTGCACCTCGCATTTCCTACTAGCATGCTGTCATAAGGGTGCTGCAATACCTTAAAGACACCATAGGACAAGGATTATTCTATGTTGCATCTTCTAATGTGATTCTCAAAACTTTCACTAATGCAAATTGGGCAAGCTACCCAAACACCAAGAGATCAATGTTAGGATTTTGCATTTTTGTTTTTGGATCCTCTATAATTTCCTGGAAGTTCAAGAAATAGATCAACAACGGAAGTGAAATATAGGTCAATGGCAAATGTGACCTATGAAATTGTATGGATAAGGGGCCTATTAAAGGACCTAGAGATTGATCAAAAACATTCGGCAATGCTCTACTATGACAATAAGGTAGCCCCCCATATAGCCTCAAATTCTGTCTTTCACGAAAGGACAAAACACATTGAGCTGGATTGTCATTTCGCGTGAGAAAACTACAAGCTAGAGTCATTAAGACACTATATGTCAACTCACAAAATCAACTCACTGACATTCTCACAAAGGCTTTGCATCCCAAACAATTCAAACTTCTAATCGGCAAGTTGGGTGTTCGAAACATGTTCACACACCTTGAGGGGGAGTGTAACAAATGAAAGAAGAGTGATAGAGAACGACTTTTCCCGCCCAATAACCAATTTTGTTAGCTAGCTATGGCATTAACTAGGAGACCTATATAAATACATGTACTGAGACTCAGAGCAAATAATGAAAAAGTTTGGTGTCATTTTTCTCTACCTTCCTCCTTCGATTAGTACAAAATACACGAGTGCTCTGCCATTCTTTCTCTACGTTTCAAGCTAGGGTTGTAACTCGTAACTGCTCCCGTAGGCACGCCAACTTAACAAGCTCAGTTCCCTGATCCTGACCATTTTGGATAGTTATTAACTGGTTCAATGGTTTTCCGGTTTGCCTATTCGTTGGACCAATTATATAGTCTCTGAATGATTGTCTTGATTCAAGATGATTAAAAGCATCTTTGTCCTTTCTTGTCCGGGTTCACTAATAATTTTTTCTTTCTCCTACGTGTTCCCTCTTTCAGTACATTTCATAATGAATAAACTTAATAGGTCTATTCCGGCTGTTTGATTCTGAATCCACAACGCATGTAGAGCATGATTGTCAGCTCAGGCATCAGCCTTTGAGCTGGTTTTTTCTTCGGAGTTGTAGAAGGGGTAGACCGATTCCCATTTTCTCTGACTCGACCCCTTATATATACATACATATGTGTGTGAATGGTCATGCATAAATACAATGTATGTTCTTACCCAAAAAAATACGATGTATATTATCTTCTTCTTTTTCTGTAAATAAGGGTGAAACTGGGATTCATAGTTTCGAATTGTTTTTGCTGGACCCACAGCATCAAATTAAAATATTAGTTTAGCATAGTTAACTGGGATGCATTGGGAATCCCTAATTCCGTAAAAGCCTCCTTCCCTCGCTCTTCTGGGATTAGTTTTCTGCTAACATTATTGGTTATGTTGTTCATTTTGATTTGAAATGGCTTGCTATTTTGCCACAAATCGAGTAGAAGATGGAAAATTTTACAGATTAGCTACCAAACGGTTGAGAAAATATGAAAATTTCATATAATTGTTAAATTTTTCTTAAAATATATTGTTATTTATGAATTTTTTAATTGAGATGCTAAATTGAACTATCCAACAATTGATTTGAAGATTCCATTTCGAAATATCTTTTACCTTCAATTTGATGTTTCCGAGGAAAAGCAACTTGATAAATGTATTGCAACGCATGTTTAAAGTATCAAATTGGATGCAAACTCAGACAATGATCTGATTTAGGGACACTGTCAGATGATACTTCAAACTGAAAGCCCTTATTTCTATTGCAGGATACTACTCTCGGGCTTCCATCACCATGACGGGAACAAGGTGGCTGACGCACTACCGAGGCTAGGAGGATAAAGACGTTGGTTTCATGCTTTTTGATAGTCCCTCAAGAGGGTTTCATGATTTATTTTATGCAGACTCTGTCGAATGTTCCAATAATAGACAAATTCATCTACCAGAATTAGCTGTAGACTAGGTTTAGGTTTATTTAGTATAATCATCCCGTTTCTATCCAAAAACAAATCCGACTAAGGCAGTCAGAAACCAACCGCATAACTCATCCACAATAAATTTGGTGTCTTACCTATAGTCCGATCATCTACTTGGCTCGTCCAGCTGTGGGACCTATCTCGACTGCCCTACGACTTGCTAACTCATCTAGTGGAATCCACCAAATCCGTCTTTCCTCATGATCAACCATCTGTTTTACTCTGACTCTTTCTTACATACTTATTTTTTATTGGATTCTCTCTCATTTAAGATCGATCCATGCTTCTAAATCAAACCTGTTTTATTCTTTGACATATACAAAAGGAGGAGGTGAGCTTTCTTCCCAGCTAACCCTTGAACAGTTTTCCCTCTTAGCTTCTGCAAGGCCCAGTTGAGCTTTGAAATCCCAGTCTTCGTTTGTTCTGGAAACCATTTAACAGATACTGAGAGAGAGCAAGCCCAAAAGAAAAGAAATTTTCAGCTGTTCCACAACCAACACGTACAGTATTAAGCCCATTAATTAAGAAAAAGGTAATATAAAGCCCATCGCATGCTTCCAAAATTCAAAATGAAAATCGGGGTCCCTACAAATTATTGCCTTTTGCGCTTTCAAAATTCAAATATAAAAATTGAAAGTCCTTTCCACTGAGCCGGCCTCCCACAAAAATAAACAAGCCCAAACCAAAACCCGTCCTTACATTACATCTTTTGTGTTACATGTCCCCTGAAAGTATGCTTTGCTCGACTGTCTCAAGTCTGAATGCACCACTCTCCTCCTCCTTCAAATGGCCCTCAGCGTTGAAAATTAGAGGAACCTTCTTTCTTCTTTGATCGATTCCCTTTATCAGTTTGTAATCACCCATTTCTTCTCCACCGGGGTTACTCGCTTTCTCCCAATTTTGTATATATATCTGTTCCAGTCACAACCTAACGGTGCTTTAAGTTATCGTCCTCCCTCACGACTCAGTCCATGGTCTCTCTCTCTCCCCACCATCTCCACCCCCCACACCCCACCCCCCAGCTTGAGGCCGCATCCGTAGTTTGAACAATTCCGATCCAAGTCCAGACAGCCACTTTCTTCCTATCAATTAGGTTGTTGGAGATTCGGACCCAGCAGATCTCTCAATCCGCTTCAAATCTGCCGGTAAGCACTTTAAACTTCACATATCCCAGGCTACTACCACCGGGATCTGCATTATTCTTCAGGTCACTCCCCCGATCCTCGCTCCGTCTAGGTTAGCAGCCCATTTGACTTTTTTTTTTTTGGCTGAAAAGCAGCGCATTTGACTTGTGAAAGATTTCCCAAACAGTGTCTCTATGTTTCAGTTCTTTTGATTTCGCGGATTTCGTAGCTGTCCGCGAGAAGATATTTGCTTCACGGGCAACTAAGCAGCTGATGCTAGTTAATAGAGAAGATATCTGCTGCTGAAAACTCTCTGGTTGCCTGTAAGATTCCCGAGCAATATAGGGAGTAGAAACTGATAATCACTGACTACATCTGCGTTTCAGTTGAGATTTAGTCAATAGCCAGTTCTTGTTCTGGTGGGTACCGCAGATACCGCTTTTTGTATTTTTAGAAGAGCAGATTATTCTAATATGATAGAGAAAATAGGGAAATTTAAGGAGATCCTCCTGATTCCTGAAATATCGATGAAGGCTCTCCAAGTTTTCAATGTATACGCATCTTTCAATCTTCTATTCCAGTCTGTCAAAAGAGCAACCGAAGACCTTTCTAAGGTCCTAATTCCTCGTCTTTTTAACGTGAGAAGTAACTCGGAAGTGCAGCTCATTCCATTTTGTTAGAGTAGGTGCTTGCGGGGGATGAGAGCATTTCCGTTGACAAAGATTCAATCCAGCCTGAGTTTCTATTCACTGATCTGGCATTATTAATATTTGCAGGATCTGAGCTAGAATTACGGTCTTTTTTATGAGCTTAACAGTTATGGCATCAAAATCATTCAAGGCTATCCGATCATCTCTATCACAAAATATAGATGAGAATGATTCCGTTAAGCCTCCACTGCCCCCCACTGTGACGTTTGGTCGTAGAACTTCATCAGGTCGCTATGTTAGCTACTCAAGGGATGATCTTGACAGCGAACTTGGAAGTACAGACTTTGCTAACTATACCGTTCATATACCACCTACACCAGATAACCAACCCATGGATCCTTCGATCTCTCAGAAAGTAGAGGAGCAGTATGTATCCAATTCACTCTTCACAGGAGGGTTCAACAGTGTAACTCGAGCTCACCTGATGGACAAGGTGATTGAATCTGAAGCAACCCATCCCCAGATGGCCGGTGCCAAAGGATCCTCTTGTGCAATTCCTGGGTGTGATGCAAAGGTGATGAGTGATGAACGCGGCAACGATATTCTCCCCTGTGAATGTGACTATAAGATCTGCAGGGATTGCTACACTGATGCTGTTAAGGCTGGTGGCATCTGCCCAGGATGCAAGGAGCCTTATAAGAGCACCGACTTGGATGAAGTTGTGGTGGACAATGGGCGGCCTCTTCCATTACCACCACCTGGTGGAATGTCCAGGATGGAGAGGCGATTGTCTCTAATGAAGTCAAAGAATTCTATGCTGATGAGGAGCCAAACAGGGGACTTTGATCACAACAGGTGGTTGTTTGAAACAAAGGGTACTTATGGATATGGGAATGCCATATGGACCAAGGATGGAGCCTTTGGAAATGGAAAGGATGATGATGTAGTTGACCCTTCAGAGCTGATGAACAAACCTTGGAGGCCCCTTACACGCAAGCTGAAGATCCCTGCTGCTGTGCTTAGTCCATACAGGTACATGTATACTTTCCTACTGATTCTGGTATAATATCTGTCCTGTCATGAATTTAGGAAAGTGTAATATATTTTCATTTTTTTTAAGTAGACACTTAATCTTTGAGGAAAATTGGCTTTGCTGAAATATTCATTATAGGAGAGAGGCGAGTCAACCATGAACCATTCACTATTGAAGGATTAATTTCTTATCTTGAATATATTACATTTTTGTGTTGATTTAGATTTAGCTATTGTTGGCATGTTCCAGCATATAGATTCAGTCCATCTTTGACCTGAGATTGAAAATGTATTGCATCTTATCTTTTAGATGTTAATAAAAAAAACTCTGATAAACCATTTTCATTCACCGATCTTGCTGGATTTGTGTTCTTGTGGATTCAGGCTTCTCATTGTCATCAGGATGGTTGTTCTCGGGTTGTTCCTGGCCTGGAGAATTAGCCATCCAAACAATGATGCTATTTGGTTATGGGGAATGTCTGTGGTCTGTGAGATCTGGTTTGCCTTCTCTTGGCTTCTTGACCAACTGCCCAAGCTCTGTCCTGTGAATCGCTCCACGGATCTCAATGTCTTGAAGGAGAAATTTGAATCAGTTACAGCTGACAACCCCAAGGGGAAATCTGATCTCCCAGGAATAGATGTTTTTGTCTCTACTGCAGACCCAGAGAAGGAACCACCCCTTGTCACTGCAAACACTATACTGTCCATTCTTGCAGCTGATTACCCAGTTGAGAAGCTGGCCTGCTACATTTCTGATGATGGGGGTGCGCTTCTCACCTTTGAAGCCATGGCAGAAGCTGCAAGTTTCGCTAATATTTGGGTGCCTTTCTGCCGCAAGCATAATATTGAGCCCAGGAACCCTGATTCATATTTCAATCTGAAGAGAGATCCTTACAAGAACAAAGTCAAACCAGATTTTGTCAAGGATCGTAGACGAGTAAAACGTGAATATGATGAGTTTAAGGTTCGCATTAATGGGCTGACTGACTCTATCCGCCGCCGATCTGATGCCTACCATGCCCGTGAGGAGATCAAGGAAATGAAGCTTCAGAGGCCAAACCGGGATGATGATCCCATTGAGAGTATTAAGATCCCAAAAGCTACTTGGATGGCAGATGGGACCCACTGGCCAGGGACTTGGTTGAATCCCGGACCGGAGCACTCTAGAGGTGACCATGCTGGTATTATACAGGTATTTGAATAATTATTCTGTTGCTTCATCTGATTGGTTTCAGCACTCGTTGACTTTATACTTCAATTTGTATTTCTACATTCTCTTCCAAAGAAAAGGACAGGCAATGGAAAGATACTGGTAAAGAGATTTTCCTTTATATTGATCAGGTGATGCTGAAACCTCCCAGTGATGACCCGCTACTTGGCTCTCCTGATGATAACACCAGACTAATAGATCTTACAGATGTTGATATTCGCCTTCCTTTACTTGTATACGTATCTCGTGAGAAGCGTCCAGGCTATGATCACAACAAGAAGGCAGGGGCCATGAATGCTTTAGTTCGAGCATCGGCCATCATGTCTAATGGGCCCTTCATCCTCAACCTTGACTGCGACCACTACATCTACAACTCCCAGGCACTGAGGGAAGGCATGTGCTTCATGATGGATAGAGGTGGGGATCGCATCTGTTATGTACAATTCCCTCAGAGGTTTGAGGGTATTGACCCATCAGATCGATATGCCAACCATAACACAGTCTTCTTTGATGTGAATATGAGAGCACTTGATGGGCTTCAAGGTCCTGTGTACGTTGGAACTGGATGCCTCTTCCGAAGGGTTGCTCTTTATGGTTTTGATCCCCCTCGAGCTAAAGAAAACCACCCAGGCTGTTGCGGTTGCTGCTTTGCCCGTCGCAAGAAGATCAACAATACTTCAGAGGAGAAAAGGGCCTTGAGGATGGGTGATTCTGATGATGAGGACATGAACCTCTCCTTGATTCCCAAGAAATTTGGCAACTCAACTTTCCTGATTGACTCCATCCCGGTGGCTGAGTACCAAGGCCGGCCCCTAAAGGACCACCCTGCTGTGAAGAATGGACGCCCTCCTGGTGCTCTCACCATTCCCAGGGACCTTCTTGATGCATCCACTGTGGCTGAAGCTATCAGTGTAATCTCATGTTGGTACGAGGATAAAACTGAGTGGGGACACCGTGTTGGGTGGATTTATGGTTCCGTTACTGAAGATGTTGTCACTGGGTACAGGATGCACAACAGGGGATGGAAGTCAGTTTACTGTGTGACCAAGCGTGATGCTTTCCGTGGGACTGCTCCAATCAATCTTACAGATAGGCTTCATCAGGTGCTGCGTTGGGCTACTGGGTCAGTGGAGATTTTCTTCTCTCGCAACAATGCATTGGTAGCCAGCCCAAGGATGAAATTTCTACAGAGAATAGCTTATCTTAATGTCGGGATCTACCCATTCACGTCCATCTTCCTGATTGTCTACTGCTTCCTCCCTGCACTGTCCCTTTTCTCTGGCCAGTTTATAGTCCAAACTCTCAATGTCACCTTTCTTACCTACCTCCTTGTTATCACTATCACTCTCTGCATGCTTGCAGTGCTGGAGATTAAGTGGTCAGGGATTGAGCTTGAAGAATGGTGGAGGAATGAGCAGTTTTGGCTCATTGGAGGCACAAGTGCACACCTTGCTGCTGTGCTACAGGGGCTGCTGAAAGTCATTGCTGGGATTGAGATTTCTTTCACCTTAACGTCGAAAGCTGCTGGTGATGATGTGGATGATGAGTTTGCTGATCTGTATGTTGTCAAATGGACTTCACTCATGATCCCGCCAATCACAATCATCATGACAAACTTGATTGCTATAGCAGTTGGATTTAGTAGGACAATATACAGTGTTATACCTCAGTGGAGCCGTTTGATAGGTGGGGTCTTCTTCAGCTTCTGGGTCCTGGCTCATCTTTACCCCTTTGCAAAAGGGCTTATGGGAAGAAGAGGGCGGACCCCAACCATTGTTTTTGTATGGTCTGGGCTTATTGCAATCACCATTTCATTGCTTTGGGTTGCTATCAATCCCCCCGCTGGTTCAACTCAAATTGGAGGCTCCTTCCAGTTCCCTTAATCGAGCCCATGTATTTTTCTTCTGTAGAAGCTACATCTTGTCAAGTATGGCTCCAAGTCTTTTCCAACAACAACATGAGTAGTTTCCTTTGTGAGGGTGCAGATATGTTATATTTCTTGTGCCCACTTGACTTTTGTTCAATACAAGTGGAGTGAAGTTCGGAGGAGGGGCAGGAAGATTAGATCAAAGGAGAAAGTGAACTCCTAAGCATTTCATTATTGAATCCTTGGTGTTGTGGATTTGTTCAATTTTACTTGGTATGGATTTATTTAATTTTTACATGGATGGTATGAATATGATGCTTTCAGTTAAAAGAGTTTCAGTCTTGGTTATCCACTGCTTCAGAAACGCATCACCAAAAACCACCCCCTACCCTCCCCAGACCCACCGTTACCCGGCTTTTTCTTTCTTTTTCCCTTTTGTACTAGGATGTGAGCAATTCTTCTGGGCAGTAAAGCTTCAGTTTTTACTCGGACCTTGAGTGATAAAGGAACAGATTAGTGAGGAAGAAAAAAGTAATGACAAAAAGAATGACATGCAGGAGGTGTAGAGTTTTTGGTTGAGAAGCTGAGATGCGCATCTAACCAGTTGTCACGGAGTTTATATATATATATATGGTTTTTGATATTATAACAATCAGTATATTATAGTTTAAAGCTGTTAATTAAATCCCAATTTCAAATTCTAATCCTATACTATTGCATGTTATCAGTTGTGACGGAATTATTGGTCTTTTCTTCGTCCTCCATACAAAAGTATCAATTAAATTAAACACCAACAGACTGACTACTAGAACAACCTCCACTAAGTTTGAGCAGTAGAGGGGGAGGGCAAAGAAAATAATAATAATAATAAAGGAAAAGTACAGACAAGGTAAAATGGCAACCTACAGAGCCTTGATGACTTAGGATTGCATATAGATAACCGGAAAATTAGGTTGAACTACGAGCGAAACTCAACCCAATCCAAAAAATCGGTTTAGACAAATTAATTTTTATGTAGTGCTATTTTTTAAGGTAAAATAATAAAGGAAAAGTACAGAACGTAAAATGGCATCCTACAGAGCCTTGATGACTTAGGATTGCATATAGATAACCAGAAAATTAGGTTGAACTACGAACCAAACTCAACCCAATCTAAAAAATGGGACAAATTAATTTTTATGTAGTGCTATTTTTTAAGGTAAACGAATGATTAGTTATTAAATTCAAATTATTTGATTAATCAGTTCGAAATGTCAAACTATAATTTTTTAAAATATTGTAAATATAATAAAAATAAAATATAAATATATTAGATAATTTTTTAAAAATAAAAATAATTATATATACATTATTTTACTATTATATTGTATATTTTCCATTATTTTATACTAAATTTCCTTCTAAATAGATCAACTAATCTTAATCTTGTATATTTAATTTGTTTTTAATTGAAATTTTTGTGATTTTAATATTTTTCTTTTTGTGATTTTCATGTTTTTTTTCATTTTCTTGATGTAATTTTTGTTTGGTTTTAGTTGGGTTCATATTCAACTTGTTAATTTTTAATTATTAAAAATGGTTCAAACTAATTAACCAATCCATAGAACCAATTTAAAATAATTTAATTGGATGGTTATGTAATAGCTCTAATTTGGGAATATAATATCTGAACTAAATTGAACCATTTTAACGGTTTGACAAACCAAACCGGACCATGAGTATCCTTGCCTTATGTTAGTGACTCTGGTCTTCTCAACCATTAGCCCTTTTGTTTTTTTTTTTTTTCTTTTGTGGCTCAAGCTTGCCATTAGCTTCTTACTGGAGAAGCAACAACGCAGGGCCTAGAGTGGGAGTTCTCATTATCTTTTTTCTTTTTACGTGCCATCTTCCACTAGGGCAGGATATCTGATTCTTCCATCTTGTGTAGAGTCGTACTATTTGATAGCAGGGATGAATTTAGAAACAGCCAGGGAGGTTGCCCCTCCAAAACTCAAAAAAATCAGTGAAGTATAATATAAAATTTACTTTATTTTATCTATTTTTTGTTAAATTGTTGTTTCACCAGTCTTCCATTGAATTTTGTCTTGAACAAATTTTCTGGATCGTCCATGTTTGGTTGAAGCTTTAGCTGTCAGATGCTAAGTTCATTCTGGAGACCCAATCTTGGGTCGTAAAATCATTACCTTTGCCTATATCTGCCGGTTTGTTGATACATTAGTTGGATTACCTTCTAATGCTGTAGATGGCTACTAGAAGTGTAAAATGTCGTGCCAAGTAAAATATTTGCTACAATTTCCTTGACTGGGAGTATCTACATTTTGATGATATAGAAGCAATCTCAGATTAGAGGATGAAAGTGATGAAAAGATCTTACGTAATTCAAACCTTTGAACGCAGGAAGAAATAAAGCCTGCATTGAAACGATCTGAAGGGAGAGATCACATACCTCCAGTTCATCATTCCTGATGTTTGGAAAATATTATAAAAGAAAAAAAGAAGAAAAAAGAGGTCTGTTTGCAGATATGTGAGGAATGCAATCCGTGCTACTTCCTGATATGGATTCTCTATTGGGAACTGGTAATCCAACTCTCAAGCTCCGAATTCCTAGCATTGCTTTAACGGCTAGCTCATAAAGTAAATGAAATTCTAGGTACAAGCCAGGGCAAGTATTGCTGAAGAAAGTTCTAATTCCTCCTTACGTCCCTGGTGTTGATTTATGCAATGCCAAGTACCTATCAGATAGTGAGCGTTGGAGTAGAACCTTGCTTTTCTCTAGAGGGCGGTTGAAGAGAAATTCGGTCACATAAAGATTACTTTCTTTCCTGTCCAAAGATTTCTTTATCCTCACGTTTGACTGCTTATCGTGTGGTTTCAGGGTGGAAAAATACGTGCTAAGCTAGTAGCTGAACATTTTGTTGTGTGGGGGGGTGGGGTTGGTGGTGCTTGGTAGCTGAACATTTTCCTTTTTTTTGGGGGTTGGGGGTGGTGGGCGGGGGTTGGGGTTGGGGTGGTGGAAATTAAGCTAGTAGCTGAGCTTACTGGTGCATCGGGAGTAATCATAGTGGAGGGAACAGCTGAAGAAGAAGGGAGAGCGACAAAAACTCTTTCCACTAGATTTCAAACAAATTATTATCTATTTTTCCAATGCATCTGTTACAGCTGTTTTCTAGGTTCTAAAATCT
Organism: Sonneratia alba; assembly: GCA_900174645.1. Lineage (NCBI taxonomy): Eukaryota > Viridiplantae > Streptophyta > Magnoliopsida > Myrtales > Lythraceae > Sonneratia > Sonneratia alba. The sequence goes on along the minus strand of FWPY01000036.1, from coordinate 2,540,013 downwards.
AAACTTAAGACACCCGCCTCGTTTCTTTGTTCTGCGGTTGGATTATTGTTTCCACCGGTGATGCTGCTCAACCTCGATGGATTTTAACATTTCGGGAAAATGCTAGCCTTGCTTAACAACCATCCCAAGTTTTATATGTGCCGTTATATGCTAAATTTGATGCCTAAATTTCATTTTCGATGAATCTCACGCGTGCTTTGATAATTTTTTGTATTATTTTCAACCAGCAGCTTTTTTTTTCCTGCATCTCTGTTGGGATTTTCTATCTTCTTAATAATGTGGGATTTTGTAGAGAATTATCTTCTTAAGTTAGAGAATTACCTTGTTAATAATGTGGGATTTTATAGCTCTCATGAATACAAATATATCAATTATCCATTATCTAGAATTTCAGTAATGTCAAATGAGAAAATATTCTGTGCAGATGGAATCTGGGGAGGAAAATACACAGACTTTGTATGGTCCCCTTCCAGTGAGGTTATTAACCCTAGTTCCTCTCTAATCTACTATTCACGTTGGGCGCTGATGGAACATTTACTTTTTGCTTTGCGGTATTTCATCTTGCATTGAACACTAACGTAAATAATTTGAGCAATACAAGGAGAGGATAGAGGAAGGGAGGGACGGAGAGAGTGCGGACAACGTAAATGGTCACTTACAGGGCCTTGTTGCTTCTCGTGGTGAACCAAGTCTTCTCACCAGCCGCTTCACAAGGTGTCCATCTTCCTCTCTTTTCCTTCTCCTCAAATTGTGTGATCTTTTCTGGCGATATAGATAAACTGTATATCATGCATTAATAGTGTCGATGCAAAGTCATACTTCTGCAGATCAAAGGCTCCTCTCCTCATGATGACAATAACAATGATGACCACATAGATGTCAATTTGGAAACCAACATTGAGAATATGAGTTTCTTCTTCTTCCGTGCTAACCTCCGAGAGTCTGTTCACGGTTACCATGGATCTTCTGCGGCTCCCGATTTTCTGTAGCAAAGGAATCGGTCATACGGTCAAAACATACACACACACACATACATATATATAGCGTTAGCCTGCATACGAGTGTTCGTTGGTTTCATGGGTCCGAAGTACCGCTTATTTTTTTGCTAGTACATGATGTAATTGCCAATCTCAGCCTTTGTTCAGCCAAATATATATACGATAGTTTGATTTCTCGTCTTTATTTTTTTTTCCTTTTGGTTTCAGTTATCAAATTTGATCTCTTTTTCATGCTGCGATTCCATTTTGAATCCAAATATGGATGCACTTAGACTCTTTATTTTTTCTTCCTTTTTTTTATTATTGAAACGTAACTGCTTAATCAAAAGCGGGATTTCCTCCACCAGCTGGATCTTGGGTTAGCAGGTGCGAGGGGATTACTTAGGAACGAAGATGGCCAGCGGCTTCTCGAGTTTGCCCAAAATACTGTAATTGTCGGGCTCTAGGAAGTCCTTGCACAAGCAAGTACAGAATTAATAAACCGTCAAATTATTTTAGAATGATATCCCAACCTCATATGAAAAATATTTGTAATCTCTCATTTGACATCATATTTCTGCTCTTGTTCATCGGAGCTGCGTCTTTTTAACAAAAGCATGGATTGTTGAAGTGATTCACAATTACGAAGAAGGAAATGGATGTGTTGATTGTTTAGTCTGAAGTGCGATCTCTTCTACCGCTATCTACATATACCTATAATCGCCCGTCTACAAGATTAGGTCCACTTATCTTGGGAGATTTTGCGCTCTATTCACCGCACGGCTATGTCGCTTCTCTTTGATGATATTACTAGAGTTCCCTTACCCAACTTTATATTTTAATATTTTTATTTGAATTGTTTCCTTTTCTTTTACCTTCTGATTTATGCTACGTAGCATAACCCCCAAAAACGAAAACAGGGTACAAAAATTGATTACCGACAAAGATGGGCTGTGCTACCCTAAGGCATGGGCTGTCTCAAAAGCATCTGCATAAACAAAATACATAAGCAGCATTTTAATGTCATAGACAGAACTCCATATCTCCCCCAATATGTCTAGATCATTACAAATTGCCTGGAGCGTTAGGAGCAAATCCGTGGCTATCTGAGTATGTCTTCATCCTGCATATTATTTTGCATGAGAGATTGCCTGGAGAATCGCATGAATTTTAGATTTCAGGGGTGATGAGGTGGTCTCCCTTTTAAACCAAGACATGATGACTTCGTCCTGGCATAGCGCTACTCTTGCTCAGGAAGATTTAATCCTTCCATGCCGCAGTAGCACTGATGAGTATAGAATTAGTCTTGGTTGATTTGATGCTAGATAAGGTGTCTGATTCCTTGAGTGAATCAACGCAGGTCTTGTTATGCTGTTTCAGAGTTAGATTTTCATTGAAACTCTCCTACGGATTTCCTGCAAGAAAAAATGAGAATCTTTGCGTTATGCCCTTGATTCATTATATACCTGGACTTTACCATACTGTATAGACACTGCTTCTACCTAGCCAGAGACTAAAGACGACAGGAAAAGATTGTGCTCTTCTCCTCCTTTTCAAAAATGGTATTTTTCTTGCTGTGTTACTTTTTTTATCTCCTGCTACTCCAACGAGCATCCCTTGTTGAAAAAACTATGTCGTATTCTCAAACTCAAAGACAAGTATACAATTCTTCATTTAAATTAACTTTATTATCACTTCATGATTATGGAAGTATTTGATTTCACTGCTTTTGTAATATAAACTAATATATCTATGGTGGCCAAAAAAAGAACTAATATATATATATATATATGGGCATGGAGCAGGGGATATCAAGATTCAGCGAGAACCGGGCCTATCAACGTGGCGATTTTAACATTTTTTTTCTTTCCCTCCATTCTTTTCTTCTTTGAAACTTCACGTACATCAGGTTCCATTACGCTCACGTTCCTCTTTTCCCTCTCCACTCTCACTTTTCTCTTGCCGGAATCCCAATCCTTCTCGCCGGAAACGGCTAAATACGATCACTAATTCTTCTCCTCTGTTGAGAATCTACAATTTCCCCCTCGTTGAGACGTTACCCATACCTTAGTTGGGTCGTTACATTTATTCAGTCCTCAACTATATTACATCCATTTAGGGTTTTTTTTTCAGCCGCTGGATCTCTTCTTAGTTAGCAAAATAGAGCCGCTGGGTTTAATTTATAGCCTGTGCTCTCTTCTTTAAGGCTTGCCTCTCTACTGCCGCTTCTCTTCACACCCTCAACTCATTCCGGTTCCTTGAAGTAGATTCAAGGCTTGACTTCTCTCTTTTTTTGGGGACCAAAACTGCTGTATTATTCAAAGTGTATTTGATGTGTTTTATTTTTTGTTAAGAATACATTGATTCTTGCGTTGGAGTGTGGTAACTGTTCTGTTGAGTATTGTCTGTGATTATCAATTTTTGACTTGTTATTCTAAATTTGATAGAATCATTGATTCTTCACCTTTAGTGGAGTGTGTTTCATGACAGATTTACTGTCGTTGCGAACATATCACTGTAGTGTAATGAATACTGATATAATTTTAATACTTCTACTGAAGATAATTGCCAAAGTATAGTTTTCTTCATAACAAACAGGAAATTCACATTGCTCTCTCTCCTCAGTAAATAAAGTGTACCAGTAACTTAGCTTAAATGTAATAATTTCATTAAAAATCTCTAAATCGTAAATATTTCCTCCGAGATAGTTTATATGATGCTGCTGAAATAATTTGTACAGTTTTACTGAATTGTCCTGCTATTGTCTGAAATAGTTTGTATAATGCTACTGAATAGTCCTCTTGCTCTTTGAAATAGTTCTTATAGGTTAAATAGATTGCTGTGTGATCTATCTTGCTCTAGCTGTGGGTTTATCTTGCCATAAGTCTTTTTTCATGGAATTGTTGAGGCATAGGAGGGGCCTCGACAATCCACACCCTCAAATCCCTCCTAAAGAAAAACAGACCCAGCCTTTTATTTCTAGCTGAAATCAAGATCAGCCCCCGGAGATTTCTAAGGATGGTAGCAGCCAGAGGACTTAAAATGCAATGCCTGGTGGAACCTGAAGGCAAAGGAGTGGGTCTTTGCCTGCTATGAAAAATTAGGTGGAAGATCTATAGGAAGTTCCATTGGATATTTTCTTGAAAATTTTATGACTCAAACAAACTTTACTGATCTAGGTTTCTTAGGCGACACATTCACATGGAGAAATAATGGATTTGTAAAAAACATTAGATAGGGCCATTGCAAATGAAAAATGGAGGTTACACTTCCCAAGAGCAGGTGTCACTCACTTGCCTGCGATAGATTCTGGCCACAACCCAGTTTTATCTAAGGAGATATCTAAGGATGGTAGAAGCAAACTTCAAATGCAATGCAATGCCTTGTGGAACCTGAAGGCAAAGGAGTGGGTTTCTGCCTGCTATGAAAAATTAGGTGGAAGAACTATAGGCAGTTCCAGTGGATATTTTCTTAAAAATTTTATGACTCAAACAAACTTTACTGGAGAAATAATGGATTTAAAAAAAAAATTAGATAGGTCCTTTGCAGATGAAAAATGGAGGTTACACTTCCCAAGAGCAGGTGTCACTCACTTGCCTGCGATAGATTCTGGCCACAACCCAATTTTATTGAAATTATGACAAACAAATGAAAGAAGACCCAACCCATTTAGATTTGAATCAACTTGGACTGGGGACCGTTCTTGTAAAACTGTAATCCATACAGCTAGGAATGGAATTGTTAAAGAATCTGCTCAATTCAAATCCTCAAAAAAGATTAAAAGCACAAAACAGCACTATCAGAAATTCCCAATTTTCTATCGGACATATCTGACAGAGATTGGATACTTTTCTGACGGAAATCAGCATATTCTATCAGATTTCAGAGGAAATTCATCTCTTAGAAGGGGTTTCGATGGAAATTTTAAGCCCAGCAAAAATCTGATGGAAATGCATCGGATTTCCAAGAGAAATTCCGTTGGAATTTCCCGAGAGAATGGCGTTGAAGAATTGCTTACGGAAACTTTTTCGTCAAGATTGACTAACACAAATCCATAGGAAAATCACCGAGGCCAAATATCTTGGAAATCCATCAGAAAAGTTTTCCGATAGATTACTGAGAGAATTTTTCTAACGGGATTTCCGTCAAATGTTGTCTCATGGAAATCTCACAAAAAGTGATTCCATCGGACATTCTTGACGGAAATCTGACGGAAAAGATTGGGCAATACACCACAAATTTTCCCTATCCTACTTCATCATTGCTACGTTCCTACTTATAAAAATATGTAAATTGCAAGTATCAAATACAATATTCATTACAAAAGGTATATCACATTATCAATAGCTAAATTTACAATCAAAAGTATATTTATATTAAAATTCTAAATGATATATGTACATAAAATGTTTTATCAAAAAGTTGCAAATACATGACGGTGCACCATCTTCGCATTCTACAAAAGTCATCAGATATGTCTATGTCAACAATATATAGACAATCACCGATCATTCCCATCGATTGGCCTTCTAGTATTCCTCGACCGTCTTGAATATATGAATGTGCACTGTGAATCATCGAACAAAGGCATACATGAATTTTAATCAAATAATGAACCTAAGCTTGCTATAGCAATTAACAGCATAACCTAGCAGCTAACAAAGTATAAGCAAGCAAAATACAACCTAACCCAAAAAAGCAAAACACTAAATAGCAGAAATATCATAGCACCCACAACACAACAGAGAAGAGAAGTTAATAAAGGCACTAGAATAGATAAGACAGTAACAAGCCATCAACCAACGATGATAGAAAAAGTCAAAGAAGCAACAATCGAATAAAAAGTTATGAAAATAATAATGAAATATGTAGTAACAAATAATAGTGAACAGACAATCCATGTAACATATAATAGACATGTATAATAATAGATAAATCCAATGATATTGGACCTCATACCTACATATATTGATGCAAAGACTACCAACCATGTAGCACAATTGCAATTTAGTCATTTAGACATTTCATCAAACACCTGGCGAGCATAACAATAGAACAATACCTTCAATAATCTGAGCTGGGATTTCTAAGCTTGGGGGGGGGGGGGGCGCGGAGTTGGGTTCTGAGCTAGAGGCGTCCAAGCTGGAGGCATCTGAGGTGGGGGCGTGCGAGTTAAGGGATTTTCGAGCTAGAGGGGTCCAAGTTAGCAGCTTCTAAGCTGGAGGTGTTCGAGCTGGAGGCTTTAGAGCTGGGGGTGTCCGAGCTAGAGATGTTCGAGTTGGGGGGGTCCAAGTTGGGAGATTTCCAAGTTGGAGGCGACCAAGCTGGAGGTGACCGAGCTGGGAGATTTTCAAGTTGGAGGCATTCGAGATGGAGGCAATCAAGTTGGAGGTGACGAGCTAGAGTCGACCGAGTTGGAGGTCATCTGAGCCGGTCTTGTGAGGTCATCTAAGCTGCTGTCTGCTGTCAAGATCTGTAGAAGATTGAAGACAGGATCTGCAAAAGATAAAGGAATGGGCAAAGTAGGAATGATGGAGGAAAATCGGTGATCCAGTGAGGAGCCCCATTTTCCATCAGCCATGCGTCGGAATCTTCCATCGGAAACCCAAGACCGCATCCCCAAGAGCTCCATTTTCCATCAGCCACCTTGCCAGGGACTGTTATGTCAGCACTTGCAGAGGAGCACGCAAGAGAGAAGGAAATTTTCAATTTCCAATCACATGTACGTAGGTTGTAAATTTCATAATATTTTTTTAAAAATATAAATAAATTTGTAAATATAATTATTTGTATATAATTTCTCATAATTTTCTTCATATTATTGAAATTATTTTTGTATTTTAGACCAACCTGAAAACCTAACCTAAACACTACTAAAATCATTTCCAATGTAACTAATGTAAATAAATCAATTTGTAAAAATTTTATAAGTTTAATTATAACACCCTATATGTATTGATCTATTTAATTTTTCAAACATCTCATAAAACTGTTCGCAATCTTCATCAATTTGTGTAGCTATATAACAGGTTTCCATAGATGAGACTAAAAGTCTATGCAAATTTTCTCCATATTCATTAGTAATATAAGGAAAACTATGCCAAAAATGTTGTTTAGTAGCATTGATAACCTCAAACATGTATTGATGCATTTGATTGTCATAATCTGTAGAAGAAGTACTACAACCAACATGGTCAACATTTTGCAAATGACAATTTCTTGAGGGACGTTGCTCACCGTGATCCGTCCAACACCAATAATTGCTCTTCAATTCCCACCTATAAAGATGCCTTCTTATCTCATTAGGGGTCAAAAGTCGACCATGCATGATATCTATTAGTCCCCTCCGGTTAAAATTGAGATAAAGAAATAGTATAATTTATGAATGTCTCAATCCCATCCAAAAATTCTCGTCTAATACCTCTATGATTGGGAAGTAATTGGTTGTACATCCATAACCTATGTAATGGTATCTCTATATATTTTATGACATGTCATATATAGGCCAAAAGAACAAAAAAAACATAAATATGAGGATAAAATTCAGGTGCTGAAATGATAAGTTATACCTAATTAAAACATGCATCACATATAACTATATTTTATATAATACTAGCTAGCTAACAAACCAAATAAATGTTGTTTTTCCCAAATAAAATGACATATACATTTATATATAGAATGTAAGATGTCTCATAATGAAGCATATTCCATCAATATACTTCGAAGTGAAGAAGAAAAGAGTCATAATGAAATTGCTCTTACCATAATGAAGAGGGAGGAATGCTTGGCAAAGAGAAAATAAAGTAAGATATATGTTGTGGAAAAGATGGGAACAATAATATGTAATGTGTGTATATATATATATATATTATTTTCGTTAGATTTCCGTCGGCTCAGTCTCTCGTATTCTGTTAGTGGTGGTACCGACATATTTACAACAGAATCAGCTATCAAAATTATTTCTGTCATATTTTTCATGAGAACTATTCTCACAAAAACTTTCCATCGGACATTTCTGTCAGGCTATTCCAATAGAAAATATTTGCATGACGATTTTCCGTAAGAGCACTACCACAAATTTTCCGACGGTCAATTTCTGCCACAAGTCTATTGCAAATAATTTCGTCATCATTTTCTGTCAGAATTTCCGATGGAAATTTTCGTCAGATTGTTTCTGCCGGAAAAATCTGACAGAATATAGGGAATTTCTGGTAGTGCAGCCTTTAGGAACTGTGATGAGCGTATTCACAATTTGACTAGAAGCATTGATCAAATACTAAGAAAAGATCTCACTGTTGAGAATCGACAAGAAATTGAACAACGGATTAAATTGCAAGAATTATTAAAAAGAAAAGTTATGATATGACAGAAAAATCTAGAGAATTGTGGCTCAAAGATGGGGATAGAAACACCAAGTTTTTAAATTTGTCTATTATCATTAGAAGGAATGCAAATCAGGTCCTAACAATTAAAACAGAAGATAATAATTGGTAGCAAAATTTCAAGGATATTGTTAACTATTTTATAGATAGATATAGGCTTCTCTTCGACCGATCACTCCACCTGAGATTCTAAATGAGCCAATACATCCAATTATAACTGATGCAGATAACAAAAATTTAATACAAATTCCCTAGATTGATGAAGTTGAAAAGATTCTTAAATAAATGAATTCATTAAAATCTCCAAGACCAGATGAGATGCCGGCACTTTTCTATAAAAAGCACTAGAACATAATCAAAGAGGACTTCACAATATCCTTTCCAGATTTTTCCAGAACAGGGTTTCTCCTCAGAATGGAATACAACATTCATTGCTTTAGTACCAAAAATGAAACATGCAAACCAATTTGATGATTTTAGACCTATTAGCTTAGCCAACACTAGTTACAAAGTTATGTAGAAGGTTATTGCTAATAGAATGAAGCCTTTTCTAGACAAGATCATTTCTCCTAACCAAACAGCTTTTTTAAAGGGTAAATGGATCGATGAAAATGTTGTTCTTGCTCAAGAAGTTCTCCACACTATGAATAAAACCAAGTCCAATAAAGGATGGCTTGGGATTAAAATTGATTTCTCCGAAGGTTTTTATTGAGTAGAATGGTCTTTTTTACGAGAAATTCTCAAACATCTTGGCTTTCACTAAAGTTTTATTCGTTGGATTGTGCAGTGCATAACAACTCCAAAATTCTCTATTCTAATTAATGGATCCTCTATGGGATTCTTCAATGTTCAAAGGGGGTTAAGGCATGGCAACCCCCTATTGCTTGACCTTTTTGTACTATCAATGGAAGTCCCATTGAGAATGCTGTAGATACCCGAGTTAGAAGCTTTAATAAAAGCACCAGACTTTCAATAGGCAATGAGCCTACAGCAGATGATTTAATGATACTCATTCAGGCCTCAGCTTCTGAGGCTACAATTTGTAGACAAATTTTGGATACTTTTAGTATTTAGAGCAGTTAGGAAATCAATTTCAATAAATCAGGACTGAGAATAAGAGGTACAGTAAGAAATCAGTTAAAACAAAATTTCAATATGAAAAAATTGGGACAATATAGCAGATACTTAGGGAACCTACTTTTTCTAAAGAGGAAAAGATATGAATCCTTTGAATATTTAGTGGATAAAATAAAGAGCAAAGTAGCTGGGTGGAAATCTAAATCACTTTCATGGATGGGCAGGACTACTTTGGTCAGGTCAATATTAAACAATACCCCCACTTATCCTGTGAGTTCTTTCAAATTACCAATCAAAACATGTAGCAAGATATATATACTAATTAGGGACTTTTGGTGAGGTAAAGATGGAAATGAGAAGAGATATTTTACTGCTTTGGCCTGGGATTCTATCTGTCAGCCTAAGATATGCCATGTTTTCTAAAATGGCTTGGGTTTTAACAACTGGGTCTAATTCTCTAGCAGCTAGAATACTTAGGAATAATTATGGTAATTTCATGCTACCAGACAATAGGCCTAGATCAAATGGCTCACAATTCTAGAGGGATTTGCAAAAGTGTAAAGAAACCTTCTCTAAGAATTGCTGCAAGTTAATTGGCAAATGTTGGATTCCTGATCATTATGATTTCAAGCCTATACGAGCCAATAGTAATGTGATAGCTGATCTTCATCTTAAGGTAGCTGATTTAATCATGGGTGATAATTGGAATTTGCAACTATTAAATGCCTTGTTTGATAGCAGTACAGTTAATAATATCTTGAAATTTTCTATTTCAACTCATCAAAGAGATGATTGATTTGTAAGGACTAAGAATAAATCTAGCAAGCATTCAGTGAAAAGTTTCTACTTGAGTGATCATGATAGTAAGTTTCATAAAGGTTCTGAATGCTTTTGGAAGAAACTACGGTGACTCAAAGTCCATGACATATTGAAACTCCAACTTTGGAGAATAGGCCCAGGAAGTCTTCCTAGGGCTTTTTTAGATGATCTGAGATGCCCCTTGTGTGAAGCTGATTCCGATGGTTTGCTCATCTCTTTGGTCAATGCCCTTTCACAAGACTCACTTGGCGGGAACCAGAACTGAAAATCATGCGTGTAACACCTGCAAACTGGAATGGGGAACCTGGAGGCCTAATAGAATTTCTGCTAAATCCACCCTCCTCCCAACAGCTTGATTCCAAACCTAACTAACAAATTCATTCTTTTTGGAGCAGTTTTATTCCAATGTTTATGGAAGGAAAGAAATAAAGTAATCCATTCTACTAAGAAGATTTTGCTCCCAGATTTCATTTCACTTGGCAATCTATGCTACTTAAACTACCATAACACACTACGCTGTGTAGAGAAGGATGGTTTTTTGTATGCAGGTTGTTCTTTGGATGCGGGCTCGTGTTCTTACACTGCCCCAACCCCAACCTCCATTACATCAGCTTCCCACATTCCAGCCCACTCGCAAGCTCTTGCACAATAACAAGCCAGTTAGAATGTTATCATTTTTTCAGATACAGCTTGGACACCGAGGCATATGTAGCTGGAGTGGCCTTCTTTGAGGGGAAGAAGATACTATCTTGGTGCAAGTCCTATCAGGCTCGCTCCTGCTCACTCAGCCCAAGCAGAGTCGTTTGCCCCGCTGTTAGCTATGCAATTTTCCTTCAACAGAGATTGGACTGATGTTCATTTTTTCTGTGATGATTGTGAAGTAGTCTCTTTTGTTAATAAGAAACAAAATAACCATGAGCAATAAACGTCATAATTAATGTATATAATTTATGAGCGCATGTTGTATATAAACCAAGCGAATAAAGGAATAGGACTTTCTAGTAGAATCTTCCGGAACTCTATTTTCTACTCCACGCTCTCCTAATTTTTTAGTCCCTGTAAGAACCTCACCTTTGGAACTTATGTTGATGTTTCTCCCGATGAGTTATGATGGCTCTTTGTTGTTATAAATACTAAATAAACGCTCATAATTTTGTAACAGTTGTTTTTTTCCGCGACCTTGGATTGGAGTGAGAGTCAAAGATTGTGCTTCCTAAAAGTGAAAAATGCGGAACAGTTTATATAGAATCTGAATAAAAGAGATACTATTAGTGAGTGAGAGGTTGAGTCGAGTAATTATTGAACGGATCGCATCAGTTTGATAGGAGTTGGGATAGGTTCATTTTGCTTCCCGTCTTCCACGTTGGGAAATGACTGACGGTAGTATACTTTCCAATCAGGAACGACAGATAACCCACACAAATATATGTAACTACTTGTATTAACTGAAAAGGGGAGAAAAAAAAATGGCGTACGCAGCCCCACCACACACACACACGCATAAAGGGAGAGAGAGCTTCGCTTCGAAAGAAGACCGTAGAAAGGAAACTTAGAATCATAGGCTCAAGGTCTTTCTCGGAGATCATCGATCCGCGAAGAAGCAGCTCAGACACATTGGTTATCAGAGTATCAGCTCTCTTCTCTCTATTGATCAACTAATCATCTTTGTTTGGTGCTCTTGCTTCTTCTCTCTTCAATTCTTCGATTCAAGAGCCAAAGTCAGGCAAGGGCTAATGGGTCAAACCTTTCGTAAGCTATTCGATACGTTCTTCGGCAACACCGAGATGCGAGTACGCTCTCTCTCTCTCTCTCTCTCTCTCTCTCTCTCTCTCTCTCTCTCTCTCTCTCTCTCTCTCTGTGCACCGGCAAGTTTGGGAATCGCCTAAGCTTGGTCGTCTTCTTTATCTGCTGCTGCTTGAATCCGTCTTCGACCTTTGATTCCCGCTCTTCTTATAGTTATTTAACGTTTTATAACTCACTCCCACTATCGGAGAATTTACAGTACTCGATTGCATCATAAGAGGCATTAAGCCGCTGGCTTTTCACGAATTATTTGATGAATGAATGAAATTTCCAGTCATAGATCACCTCTAGCACAAATTGCTTCTGTATGTCAGAGTTCCAACTCTGTGTTTGGCGTTAATCACTGCTTTAAGCCTGAGAATTTTAAGTAAGATCAGCTGTAGCTTCCCGTCTCATCAATCAAAATATAAACAGTTGATGTGCTACTGGGATGATATCTTTTTAGGTCTCTTCCCCCAAAATTCACTGTCCGTTCCTGGCACTGGGCTTGATTGTTAGGATACCCCTGTGATGAATTTGCCCGTGAAGTGTGGGGTATAAGGTCTCTATTACATGTACTCTAGATTTACTGGTGGCTGATATGGAGACAAAGGACGACTTGTTGCTAATGCTCCCATCTCTTATCAAGAGTCAATTAATGGAGTAGTAATACAAGCCCCAATACAAGATCATGCCTTAGTAAAAGGACGATTCTTTTGGAAGCATAGACTGGATGAACTTATTTTTGGCTACATTGACTCCTTGGCTTGTGCTTCAGAACTGCCCTTTTTTGCATCTTCATGCTTTCATTCTCCTAAAACACCTTTTTGGTGCAGTTGTTAATGGAAAACAACATTTAATGGAGTATACTTCAGCTTGTTGTACTAGGGATCTATTACTAGATAGTTGAAAATTGAATATTCCATCTTCCATGTATGTAATGATACTCTTAGTTAGAATAATGTTGTGATTATCAGGGAAAATGAATATTTGATAATAGATCTCTCAAAGATAGAATAATTCTTCTCTACGTTTTGTGTGCTACAATGAGCCAATATATACATAGGACAACAACATAAACCAGTAACAGAATCTTAGCAAAATAGTAAACTAGATTTCAAGAATTAGAAAATTACAGCAGATACTATCCTATTCAATCTCTATCACATTTTGACACTCACCCTTAAGTTGGTGAATAGATTTCATCCATTCCTAGCTTGCCAACTATATCTCGGAAGACTACACTTGGCAGTCCCTTTGTAAGAATATTTGCTAGTTGGTCCTTTGAGGAAACGGATGAAGTACATATTAAGCCATTGTCTAGTTTCTCTTAGTAAAGTGTCTGTCAACTTCAATATGTTTGTTCAATCATGCTGCAGAGGATTGTGAGCAATGCTGACAGCAGATATATTGTCGAAGTGCAACTTCATTGGTCATGTCCACTTTATCTTCAAGTCATCAAGAATAATCTTTAACCATAGTAGCTCGCATATACCCATTCCCATTGATCTATACTCAAACTCTGCACTTGATCTTGCTACCATGTTCTGTTTCTTACTTTTCCAAGCATCACATAATCCATGATTGAACTCAATGGGTGTATTAATAGGTTTACATCCCAGTGTTCCTGTTTCTTTGAGCAAATCATATACATTTGTCCTGAGAAATAAAAATCCATTGTTTCAAATGAGCCACTTCAATTCCCAGAAAGCACTTTAGCCTTCTGAGTTCCTTGAGAAGATGCAGTTTTAAATTATGCATCTCTGCTGCACCACTGTCTGTCACTATTATATCATTTGTGTACACTAACAAAGTTGTCACTCCCCTTGAATTAGAGTGTCTTAAAAATAAAGAATGGTTGCCTTGACTCTGTTTATATCTCAAAGCAATCATTACTTTAGTAAGTCTTCCAAACCAAGCTCTAAGCGATCGTTTGAGTCTGTAGAGTGCTTTTTTTAGCTTACACACCATTCCTTCTTTAGATTCAAATCTAGGAGGAACTCCATATAGATCTCTTCTTCTAGGTCACCGTGGAGAAATGCATTTTTTACATCATATTGATGTAGATCCCACCCAAAATTGGCAGCTAATGACAAAACAATTTATATTGTGTTCATCTCCACCGCTGGTGCAAAGGTCTCGAGGTAATCAATGCCATAGGTTTGAGTGTACCCCTTGTTAACTAATCTTGCTCTGTATCTCTCCACTGATCCATCATATTTATACTTAACAGTAAACACCTGTCTACATAGAGCTGGTTTGATTCCCTTTGGCAATTCAACTAGCTCCCATGTTTTGTTCTTTGCAAGAGTTTCCATCTCCACTTTCATGGCATCCTCCTACCTCTTGTCCCCTAATGCCTCGGATAAATTTCTCCAAATGGGTCTAGTGTGGAGGTTGCTTGAGAGAGCTCTGTGCTTATGGGAAAGGTTTTGGTAAGACATATATAGGTATAATGGATGTTGAGTATAAGCGCAGGTTCCTTTCCTTAGTGCAATTGGTAAATTAGTGTCACTCGTTTTCTCAAGCTGGTTTTTGGGCTCACTCAGTTCAGCTGATGGTAGGGCATTGGAATAGAATCGGGATTTTGAGCAATGGCATGAATAGGAGACTGAACCTGCTTTGTTCGAGAGATTGGGATTTTCTTCCTAAAATGTCTTCAATGGTTGAACATTGTCGTGTCCCCATTATCTTTCATCACTTCATCCATCTTGGGTGGTGTGACAAATTGTGGAGTATTTGACTAAGTAGACTGATTTGGTATTGTAGAATTTGAAGAATTGGAATGAGTGGACTGAATCAGTGTAGTAGAAATAGACTTCACAAGTATAGAAAAGGACTTGGTTAGGAATTCAGGAGAGCTATACTGACCTAGAAATTCAAGGAAAAACAACCTATTTGCGCTATCTTCTCTAAACTTCTCCCCTTGAAAATAGAGATGTTGAAACAAAGACTCATTTTCAACAAAAGTAATGTTTGAAAAGACAGAATTTTCTAGTAGATGGATCGAAACTTTTATATCCTTTTGTGTCTAAGAATATCCAATGAAGATGTGTTGAATTGCACGTGGATCTAGTTTTCCCCTGTTTTGAGAATGTTTATCAACAAAAGCAACAATTTCGAAAATTCTCAGGGTGAGATTATTGGAAATTTTGAAATGAGGGAAAGGTAATCAAAATTTCCATTGGACCTTTGAAATCAAGAATACAAGATGGAAGCCTATTAATAACATGTGCAGCGGTTAGAACAACTTCCCCTAATATTGTTTAGGAACATTTTTCTGAAATAACATAGTTCTTGTGACATCTAGAAGATGGCTATTTTTGCATTCAACAACTCCATTCTGTTGCGAAGTGTTGACACAAGAAGATTCATGTATAATTCCTTCTTTTTGAAAAAATGGGGAGAGAGTTTGTTTGAATTAATCTCTGGCATTATTAGAGTGAAACTGCTTAATTCTCACATCAAAGTATGTCTTTATCATATTATAAAAATTGGGTAAAATAGTGTTCACATCTCATTTATTTTTCAGAAGATAGATCTACGTCACTTGTGTGCAATCATCAATGAATGAGACAAACCATGTTGCATTGCTTGCTGGAAAGGAAGTATGCTTGTGCTTGGCAAGTTTACAGTCATTACAATTAAAAAACTCAAAACCAGATCCCTTCAATAGTGAAGGAAACATCAACTTAAGAACCTTAAAAGACAGGTGACCTAAATGGTGATGGTAAAGTCAATTTTTGTTTTATTTGACATGACTAACTTAGAAAGAAGTGATGCAGATAGGGAGTCCTTAACTATTGTTCTTCCAGCTTGACTTTCAAGGTAGTAACGACTGTCTCTTACACAAGCACGTCCAATCATCCTCCTTGTGCCTAGCTCGTGAAAAACACAATGTGAAGGGAAAAAGGTTACATTGCAATTGGAATCTTTGGTGAGCTGCTTTATGGAAATTAGATGTGCAAACAAGTTTGGGACATGGAGAACATTTTTAAGGTTAAGAGAGTCATTTATATGAATGTCTCCTTGACCTGCTATAGTGATACTTGACCCATCAACTAGGGTTATCTTCTTTTGGCTAGAACAAGGTGTGTAGGAAGAAAAACACTTGAAGGAGAAAGTCATGTGGTCAGTGGCTCTAGAATCCATCACCATATCTTTTGTGAAATTCTCTCCAAGGCATAAGAAACACCAGAGGAAGACGAAATACTTGAAAACACCAACTTGCATTTACATGTCAAAGAAGATTTTTCCTTAGTTTCGAAAAAATTCCTCAATTTCTCTGTCTCCTCCTTTCTAAAGTCAACAGGGTGAATTTTGAGAACCTTCTTGATTATCTGATACAACACTTGGAAAGTGTGCTTGGCCATTGTCACTTGCACTTCGATGAGGCTTGCCATGGAATTTCAAACATTCTCCTTGGTGTGGCAATGTTTCTTGCAATAAGTGCAAAAACGAGAATCACAATTAGTGGGCCTGGAAGGATTTGCTTGGATATGAGTCAGGCTAGATTCCTCCAATCCGATGGCATTGGCCACAAGAGCAAATCCTTCTTCACCATGTGTTTCAAGCATAATGCTTCACTGTCCCTCTTCTGCTCGTATAATTGAGATTTACTCATTCAAGGATGGCAAGTCTTCATTTCCCAAAATCTATACTCTTAACAGCATCAAACTCAACATTGAAACCTGCAAGAAAATCATAAATACGATCCTTCTCCATGACTAGCTTTTGAACTGCTGCATCCAAACTTCAACTCATTTGAATACATTGATAACGATCAAACTCTTGCCACAAGCCTTGCAAGAAACTCAAATGCTTAGTCACAATGCAAGCCCCTTGTTTGGGTGCTGAAATTTTTGTCTTAATTTCATAGATCTGTGGGCGGGATCATTGGCCTTGGAGTATGTCTGTTGAATAGCATCCCATATCTCTTTGGTGGAGTCAAGAAACATACAGGTATTGCTAATTTCCAGTAGCATCAAATTCCATAACCACAACCTCACCATGGAATCCTCCTCATCCCATGTTGCAAATTTGGGATCATTTTTGGAAGGATCCGTGCCTAGCAAATGGCTTAACATTCCTTTTCCCTTCAAGAATCTCCAGAGTAGTTGTGACCACTTCAAATAATTTTTCCCATTCAAACAGTACGCTGGTTGAATGTTTTGCAGATCTCCAGCTGGCATAGAAGCATTGTTCTCAGTTGCAACAGAGCTGATTGCAGTGGTCACCGACATATTTGTGAGAAGAAGAAGAAAAATGGGGAAGGGAAGGTTGATGGGTAATAAACAGTTATTAGGGTGAATAGAATGTGAAGAAATTCAGCCAGAGGAAGAGGATCTCAGGGAAGAGTCAAGGGCTCTAATACCATCCCAAAGATAGAATAGTTCTTCTCCACTTTTTGTGTGCTACAATGAACCAATATGTACATAAGACTACAACATAAATCAGTAACAAAATCTCAACAAAGTAGGCAGCTACCCAATAAAAGATTCCGAGAATAAGAAAATTATAGCAAATACTATCCAATTCTATCTCTATCACATTTTGACAAGATCACATCAGGTTAGTTGTGATTTGGGATTTTCTAGCATCATTTTAATATATTGTTCTAATATTTTTAATATATCAATTACCTTTTTCTTTGATGTCTAGAATTTTATTTTCCTAATAATGACAAGATCAAATCTCCAACACTCTCAAACTCATGCAAGGTGTTCCAGAATTTTAAGTTGTAATTGGATTTATTTCAGGAATTTAGTGCAAGGGTGAATTTGATAATATGCAAGTCTGATTCAAATCTTTCTCATGTTCATTCAAGCTTCTTCCTCAATTGACAAGTCTTGTGAAATAGCTTTACTTTTCCGATCCCTTACATTTTACCTCCAAGTAGAAAAACAATGACGTAAAATTTCTATTTTTAATGGTAAATAATGAATTTTATTGTTCAACACCAAGAAGGGGCGTATGATCATGTACAAAATTTACCTATCTATGCAAGAGTCCATGAACATGACATAAAATCCAACATGCCCACAAAACCATTCGTGAACCATGCTCTCAACTCCCATTTTACCTTTGCTGCCATCACCCAGTTGATTCCCACTATCACAAAAGCTACAGCCCTAAGTATCTACATCCACGGATAATGAAGTAGCAACTGATTTTCTGTCTCTTTCGCTTGTGTAGGAAGCATCAATTGATCACAATCTTCTCTCGCCTTCTAGAATTATTAATGGTGAGAACTTGACCTACAACACCTCCCAAGCAAAGAAACTTACCTTCATAGGGATCCTTTCCTGCCACACTTGTCTCCACAGAAAATGCCCATTGCCTTCTATGGGTATTAATCTCTCTTAGTAGGATGAGCTTGTCTTTTCTTGAGTGTTTTACTCTTCTTCAGAGTCAAGAATTCTGTCTTTATTGTGGTTAATCATAAAATTGCCTTGTTTTTGCAATGGTTAATATGGCTTGTCCTTTTCACACTCTTCTTCGAAAGTGTGGTTTTAGCTGTTGGTCAAAACCATGTATCTCGTGAAATTGATTGTTTGGATTTTGATGTTCATAGGTAGTGATGCTTGGACTCGATGCAGCTGGCAAAACAACCATATTATACAAGCTACACATTGGAGAAGTGTTATCTACTGTTCCTACCATTGGTGGGTTTCTTTTCTTCTGCATTTAGGTGTCAAACTTAAAATTTATTGTTCAAATTGTAGTTGCTCTAGACTGTAGACTTTTTTTTATTACCCAATGTACATTAAAGGCAACTTAAATGTTTTTTCTAATTATATTTATAGTGTTATATTACATTTCAATGCCATAAAACCTGTTTTAATCACTGAATAATTTTTATCTTCTTAGCAGCCATTAATTTGTGGTAAGAGACTGCACCTTTCAGAGCCCAAAAAATATATGTATGTGTTGTCTCTGTGTGTGTATGAGATAGAGAGAGGGAGGAAGGGAGAGCATGCTGACCGTGTTTGGGGTTGTCAATGGCTGGATTTTGATTTTGGTTGACATGCTCTGTTAGGTTTCAGTTACTGCATAAATGTTTATCGTTTAAGCCACCACTACTTTGCGGTAAGAATTCTAACCCTTTGTTAGGGTTTCAGTGACTGGAATTTAATTTTGGTTGATATATATCCTCTTTATGAATCCAGATTTGTCCACTTTGAAGTTCAACTCATGTAATTTTCCCTAGAAAACTAGAAATTGTCATCATGTGCTGATGAGGGGTAAACTGCTAAAGGTAGTTGTTTGTGCGTCATAATTCGGTAAGGTATTATTTTTTAACTTAATTCAGTAAGGCATTGTATTAGGCATAGAAATTCGTCATGTTGAATGAGGCATTATTGTTGACACCTTAAGCTGATGACAATTCTAATGGTAAAATCATTTTGGAAACTCATGGGTTTTGTATCATTAATCCCAGCTTTGATGGTGCTGTCCCTTCATAGCTATATAATTAGGGTTTTGTTGCCAAGTAGAAGACTGAGGAGTGTATTCTAGCTTTGTATGATTCTGTTTCTAACTTTAACCTAATATGAGTATGTTACTATGTAACTTCTTGGAATATTAATGCTTAAGATCTTTCAAATGTCATCCAAGTTATTTGATGGATATCTTATGTTCATGTTGTTAAAACTTTATCTTTATATCTTTAGTTATTTTTGTAGGCTTCAATGTTGAGAAAGTGCAGTATAAGAATGTCATATTCACTGTTTGGGATGTGGGTGGACAAGAGAAACTAAGACCACTTTGGAGGCATTACTTCAATAATACAGATGGACTGGTAATAACCATTGCCTTTATTTTTGCTTAGCACATTTCTTGACAAAACTGAAAACATCTGGCAATGTCAACTGTTTAGCTTTTCTCGTGCTTTCTTTTTCTTCATCACTGAAATCCCTTCTCAGTTTGATGATGACATTGGAAATTCGTGTTTATCTGGTTATGTCTACTGTAGATCTACGTAGTTGATTCCTTGGACAGGGAGAGAATCGGGAGGGCAAAGGCAGAATTTCAGGTTATGAATCTAGGGGTCTTCCCTGGCTGTAATATTCTAGTTTTCAAGTATTGAATCATTTTTGACACTTTAATTTGCCTTTAGGCCATCATCCATGACCCATTCATGCTCAACAGTGTTATATTGGTGTTCGCCAATAAACAGGACTTGGTATGCTTTATAATCTTATGACTTATCTAATTCACCTGTGATGATTTCCTCCGTGGATGATGATGAATCAGTTTGAATTGTCACTGTGCCCTTTGTTACACAAAGAAGGTTTCTTGTGTGTAACTTGTTGGTTATGTTCAATGATAGAGGGGAGCAATGACACCAATGGAGGTTTGTGAAGGACTTGGGCTCTTTGATCTGAAGAACAGAAAGTGGCATATACAGGGGACTTGTGCACTGAGGGGGGATGGCCTTTACGAGGGCTTGGACTGGTTAGCTGGTACACTGAAGGAGATGAGAGCTGCTGGCTACTCTTCGGTTGGAACCTCATCATTCTGATCTTCCTCTTCTGTGAAGGTTTTGATCTTCCTTTCGCTTATTGTAGATCAGGTGTAAGTTACCCATTCTTATCTGCTGTATCTGGCATTGCTTTCTGACATGTATTTACTCTGCAGGTTTATGAATGTTGATGCCATCTATTCTCATAATTTGAAGAAGCTTAAAGTGTTGTCCATTCACATTAAAATGTTGAAATGACTATAGTTGAGAGTCTTCAGGCAGTCTATATGGACTCGGGATACTGATGTAATGACCTGACCTAAGGGCTAACTTTATCCCTTAGATCAAGGTGTTGTGTGTAAATTGCAGGCACGGGTCCATTATTTCTAGAGTAATGACTCTTTGATATCTTCAGCTGTTTTGTAGAATGTCTGAGATGGTCGTTATCTAATCGGATGTGCCTGTGAATTTAATCGTGCATCCTACGCCTATTTTGCAAACTCATAGTGAAAAAGCTAAAAGAGGGTATGCTTTTTTACTATTATTTATGAGTAAAAAACCTTCATTAACTGAAATCGTAGTTACAACGCTAGACTAGACAGCATAGAATAAGCCCACAATTGTTAATACCAGTGGACCTTTTTGAAACAAGCAATAAAGTTGGAGGAACATTTGGCAAGAAGTTTAGGGGTATGAATAAAAATTGGGTTTATCAGGTTATAACTGCCTGAAGCTCTTAGTAGCGAGTAGCAGGGGGAAATCTGTTGAGAGGGAATTTCAATATAAAGGCATTGTAAGAAGAACCTGCTGAAGTAGTGAAAATTCTCCGTTCCTTATGATGTTCTCCTTCTTCTCTCCTTTCTTTCTTCTCAATCAATCCTCTTCTCTGTTGTCTCATTCGACTCTTCTTCTCTTTCCCCACGATCCTTGACATAGAGCTCACTCGTAGCTGACCCAGGAAAGGGAGCGGAATGAAAGAAATCGAAATGGTTTCTGAAACCAGATAGAGTGCGAGCAGCGCTTTTTATTAATAAATTGACCGTTAAAATTTGTTCTGTGGGACTTTTCCGTTTACACTAATTAACCGGTAATTCCATCAGAAACTGATTAGTAACCGACTTTGAAGCTGCTGCCATATTACTTATGGTGTCATATTGGATGGCAGAAATACTTTTTAAGATTGGTATAGAATGGTAGACCTTCTCAGTATTTCGTTTTATGCTCTTTCGGGTAATATGTGGACAGATTTTCAATAAGTATAACTAATCAGGAGAAATGAAATATTAAGAAAAATTAAATTGCCAAAGAAAAAGAAATATATGAACTATAAAAGTTCTGTCGCACTTCTTCATGGGAAATAACTCGGCCATGCATTTAAGACATGCATCTGCCTTCACAGAAAAGACCAAGATTAGGTGTGAAACTTTTTGAGATCCTGCACCAAGAAGAGCTAGCTAGACCATATACGGTATGTAAGCCGCATCAATATGGTAAATGAAGTGGGCCGTATACAATATCATTGAAGGCCATAGACAAGCAGAGCTCCAACAGCGCCAATACCAGCAACCAGTCCAACGAGGACTCCAATTGGGGGCAAGCCACCACCGATTGCTTTCCCAGTGTTCACATCATACTTAGCAAACCTCTTCTTGGGCGCTTGACATTGTGGACATCCATATGTATCAGGCTGCAGATTGAGCAAAAAATAGAGAGAGAGAGAGAGAGAGGAAAAGGCCCAGTTCAGTTGTAAATTAGCAAAGATTCGAACATATATGGGACCAAACCACTGACATGTTAGCCTATCCATATAGATGATTGGTTTCTAAGAGCTTGACAGACACTACGAAGATTTAAAACTTTAGAGATTCAGATGACTAATATACATGCCTGGTCATCGAAAGGTTTCTGCAAGGTGTATATATATCCACAATCTAGGCATATGTGGGTGGCTCTGGCCTGCCATTCAGGGATCAGAAGACCTTCAACGTTATTTGTTATGTAGCAGGAACAGAGAATAAAAATAGAGCAGCTCTTTTCTTTAATTTTTTGGTCATAGAGCAGCCCCTTTTTTATGTTGATAGATGATGCTTGCCTTCTGGGCCTCGGTCAACTTCCTTCCAAAGCGGGGAGGAGCTGGCCGCTTAGGAAGCCTTTTCACATCCACCTCCACGCCTCTACAGCAAAAAGATTATGAATAGCAGTAATATTGATAAGCCCAACTTCATAGGTGCTGATCATTAGGTGGTACGTAACTGTATTGTGCTCATTCATCTCTGGCCCAATCCCTATAAAAGCGGGAGCGTTTGTGCACGTTTAGACAATCCTAGGTAACCTTCTCAGCGAAATGCGTAGAGGAAATGGCACCATGGAGAAATGAAAATGGTCGAGAACTAACTCACTGTTGATGCACACCTCTCAAACTGCAGTTTGGGCCATTAATGACAAAACTCAACTTTATTTGTAGTCCATTACAAGTTTCAAGCACAGAAAATTTAGAGGGGGAAGTATAAGCACTTGAGAACAGTTAAACTTCAGCTTAACTGGGGAACCTAACACCTTAGAGTTTGGGGCTTGGAAAAAGGGGAAAAAAGATAGTCGAGAGCAGTACACTAAGAAATTCCTAGTTAATCAGTGCCGAAACAATTATTTTGTCCAAGTGTATTACTCAAAGATTAGATCAACGAAGCACACACAATGTAATGATGACTGGAGACACGAAGCAAAATCGACAATTTCTGTGGTACAGAAGAGAGAGAACCTGCTGACAACAAAGTAAACAGAATCTGGCTTTGCTTGGATAGCGGTTTTGGTGAAGCCAAGCTTGTCAGCAGGCCACAGCTCATCGCCAAAAAAGCTGCTCGTGTAAAGCACCTGATCCCCAGTCTTAAGCCCAGCTTTGGCTGCATTTCCTCCACCATCCACAGCCTAATAAAATTCACATTTTACCTCGCTCAGAATTTTGAAACAGTAGTATGATTATTAAAATGTTGGGAAGTTTTATTGCTTGGGTGCGGTGTTCTCACTGTGATAACCACACCACCAGCGGGCTTCTGCCCCAATGTGAGGCCTAGGGGCTTGTCGACCTCCACCTCTACTGTCTTTGAAGCACCAGCGGTTCTGCAATTGATCTCGAGCCCTCTACCTAGTTTGATGCTAATGATGTTGTTTTTGTTGATGGTGACGAAGAGATCAGAAATACCCCTTCTAGCTTCTTCAAGAGAGAGGCCCTGAAATGCAGTTTTCTGGTCCAGCACACCATACCAAAGGCAAGGTAATTACACTATATATATAAATAGAGTCGAGAGATTGAAAGAAAGGAGTGAAAAGAATAGCAATAATACCTTTGAATGGTGAGAGGACAGGGTGGTAAAGGAGAATGGTTTGGGAGAGAAGTTGGAAGTGATAAGTTTGGGGTTGGAGGCGCATGAAGAGGAAGCACCCACACCTGCGCCTGCCACCAACAATGCTGATGATGACATCTTTTCTTCCCCTAGCACAACAGAACAGAACAGAACAGAGCACAGCGGAAGAGGATCTAAACCGCCGATGCTGAGTTAGTCCTCTATTGATGAGGAAGAAGAGCAAGGAAGATAAGACCAACTAGTGGCGCAGAAAGGAAAGCCTGGTCGTGGAAGAAAGCGCAAAAACATACCCTGCTCTAATTTTTGTGGTCGCAAATGCCAAATGCTCGTTGTACGCCCATCTTTCTTTCTTTCTTTCTTTTTTAATCACCGTGAAAAGAAAAGGACCATACATTTTATCACCCATTACATGGAAACGAAAGGGACCACATACACTTACCAGTTGTCCCCATGAGGAAGGAAAGCGATCCACATACCATTATTTTTCTTTATAGTGTGTTCATGAGATTAAACAAAAAAAAAAGTGAATAAGAAGAAGAGAAAAAATAAAAAACGTCCTGATTTTAAAATAACAACTGATACTTATTACAACAACTATTTTTCTCAATCTTTTAAATACTTTAAAAACGTGTTTTTTAAATCAAAAAAATTATGGAAAATGAAATTTGATGAATAAAATATCACTGGCAGAAATAGTCAATTTTGATATTGTAAAAGTGGGGTTTTGTTTATTATTTTTAATTGAACGTATGTTGACATAAAACATTACCCAAAAAAAAGGGGGTGTGGAACTGAGGTGCTTACTCATCTAGTAGTTTGAAGTCCTCAAGACTTATGACATATCGATTCCATTGTGGCATTATGCCCGTCTTCCTAGAAGATCCTCTTTTGTAGGCCATTGCAATGTATAAATTCGATAATGTCTCTCTCTTTTTCTTTTAAGATAATGCGGATATTTATTTGGTATATTTTAAATGTACGATTTTGTTATCTCATTTGTTTCTGTATTTGAATTACCATCTTAATTGGAAGATTATACTATAAGGTATCATATTTTGAAATACTTTACATGGAGATAAAATATGGATATTATAGATGTGTAAATCCAATCTACCTACATGTGGAATGTGTCCACAAGTGTAGAGAGTTTTGTGTAATAAAATGAGTTCCTTGGAGCTTTTTTTTCTTTTAATATCTATGTTGAGTCGGTGGACACCCTTTCCGTGTGGGAGAATGAATAATTTCTCGAATCGCACACATGTCGTGTGTACAATTTCTTTTATTCCAATTTGTTTTCCATCTTTGACTGGATGATTCCAGTAAGTATTCAGTTTCCAAAATCTTCATCATGATCGGGCATTTATCCATCCATATCCCTGGACGTGAATTTGGATCAATCGTAGTCAATATGCATGGCCCCTTAATTACGTTTGTATACGTAAGCCGCGACAGGAAAGGTGTTTAGTGGAGTGGTAAATGGAAGAAATCGTATTTGAGGATGAAAGGTGAGGTAAAATTTTCTCCTCTTCCCTCAGATACCCAACGGGCTGAAGCTTCATAGACATAGGAATCATTACCCGCTCTCATGTATTGCTTTGCATACCATCCAAATACTACCGTTATGATTGATTATGTGACAGGAGATGACAATGAACCTTCAAATTCTCTTGTCGCGATTAATTTACCTGAGCTTTAGTCAAATGCAGTTTGCAGCTTGCATTGAATTGTCAAGGATCTCATTAAGCCTCCTGACTGATGACAATTTTATTATTGAAATCAGTTGAATTATTATCCCGCAAGAAGAATGATAATCATAACTAGCTTCCGGTCTTGATTTTACAAACTGAGCAAGGAGCATGCACGCCAATGGAAGGAAACTTTTAACAAGTTGAACATTACACGAGAAAGCTAGGCAGCCTAGGCTATGTACACATCCTGTCTGTAGTGACCGGTTCCGTACAACCAAAGCTCTCGTTATCTTTACAATGAGTTCGTTCACTATATAGGAAGGGGAAAAGATATCGTTACGATGAACTATTATTAACAACTGTCGTCACCACAGCATCTGATTCAGACAATCAGAGACTCATATGAACCCAAACAAGCAGAATGCTAGATAGCAGCAGCCGAGCACCAAGATGGCCTTAGAGAACCCTGAGTGCTCAGGCAAAATGACGTGCATTCCTGAAGTGAAGGCAATGACTAATGAGAGTATTGAGATATACGTGAGCACTGCTGCTGATCTCATGAAACGCAGAAGAAGGTGATAGTTCTGCTCAGCAGAAGCCAGGAAGTGAAGGAATGCCGAGACAGTGGAACAGTAGAAAGCAAGGCCATTAGCAATTAAGAACACCTTGAAAGCTACCTTTGATGTAAGGACTGCTGTTTCCTGTGAGGATGTTTGACCTGTATTCCCTCCTGGAGCTGTAAACCCTGCTGTGAATGTCACTGTAGCTATCAGTGCTGCAACTAGCAGGTGTGTCCCTGAGATCTGCTTAAGACGGTTGGATCGATTTGGCAATTCGTTGTCCTTGATGTTTCTATCGCCAGTCATATCGTCCAATCTGCTGCTACTGTTGCTGCTGTGTAGATGAGAAGAAGCATCCTGCTTACTGTTTGAGAATTCTTCAAATTTGTGCACGCTTGGTATAGCTTCCCAGTTGCATTTCTGCAGATATCGGTCTTGAGAAATCGCTATTCTTAGACTTTGTCGACCTCCTGCTTGTTCCAGTTTTTTCATAATCCTGGTCTGTGAAATGTGATCGGATAAAATAAACACTCAACATTGTACTAGCAGGATTGCTTTAAGAAGTGACCGAAAAATCCAAGAATAATTACCAAGGTTATGGAATGATCCAATCAGATGTCGGTGTTCATCAAATCACCCTCTTATCAAAAAAGGACATTGTAATTGCTCTTGTAGAAAAGATCATTTACCTTTTGAAGCTCTCCAATGTCTGTGTTGGATTGCATGAGGTCGATTGCCTTGAAAAAATCCTTGTTGACAGCCTTTTTGTCAACTCTTTGGTCCTGAGTGAGAGTCATCAAAATGTTATACTTTCCATAAGCAGCAGCAAGATGCAAGGGCGTATTCCCACTCTTGTCAGGAAGGTTGATAAGGCCCTCCAGTTTTTTATTGTTAAGAGCGAAGTTCACTGCTCTGGTTTTCCCTTTTGCAACAGCTAAGTGAAGTGCAGTCCTTCCCTCATTGTCAAGCAACTCACAGACGTCTGGACAGTGATTTATGAGCTCATCCATGACCTTTATGTGCCCTGCCTTGGCTGAAAGATGAAAAGGAGACATTCCTTCTGTATTTTGAAGGTAAGCTACTGACCTATCAACATGTAAAAGATACCGGGTTGCCTCAAGATGACCAAGATGTGCTGCGTAATGAAGAGGAGTCCATTCCTGTACGTCTGCTTCTCTCACCATTTCTGGCCATTTCTCGAGCAACTCCTTAATAATACCTGAGTGACATGGAAGAATACCGGCAAAATCAGAGCTAGAACATTCCTAACACATGGTCTGCCATCGATTAATTTACTGCAAATGTCCATATTGGAAATAATCAAGGATATCGTATATGTGATTTGTGAGACTTACATTTAGTATATTCAAATTAGATTGTGCATGCTTATTAGATAGAAAACATCCTACATTTATTATTTATTATCTTATAAGAAAATTTTTCTTAATTTCTTTTTTCTCTATTTGCTATTTTGGAGCAGGAGATTTTAAAATTGGTTGGAATGATTCTGCTGCATGCACTACTCCTAGCCCCTCATCGGTATCTACTCAATTTAATATTTATCGATAACTTATAATCTTAATATTCCTTATTTTATCATTCTACATAAAAAGCATAGTTTTTAAAACCGGACCGGGCCGGGAACCGGTGTAGGCATGGGTTCATGGGTTCATGGGTCGGACCGGAGGTTTAATGGGTTGAACCGCATGTTTAAAAAATAATATTAATAATATAATATTACTAATAAATTTACATAATATCATAATTTGAATATAATTTATAATAAAAATCATTAATGTAACCATTATATTAAACAAAAGTTTAATATAAAATGTAAATATAAGTTTAGTAAAATAAAATAGGTACATTACAATATGTTTTTATTTTTGTTTTAATTTTAAGTCGGCCGGTTTTCTCATGGGTTCAATTGGGTTCACCGGTCGGACCGGGAACCGGCCGGTTCAATCGGATTTTTTCTCTTTTAATGTGCAATTGGATTTTTTGAAGGAACCGGACCGGGTGAGTGGCCGGTTCCCGGTTGAACCGGTTGAACCGGCCGGCCCAGTCCGGTTTTTAGAACTATGATAAAAAGCACGATGTGTCTAGTATGGAAATTTTATACTAGAAATTATTAAAATTTGTTAATTTTTGTACGTAAATATTAAAAATCTCAAGATATAATATTTAATCATACATATTTTTATACATTATATCTTAATTTCCATCTATTATTCTCCATAACTATCTGCTGATGTTGCTATTATTCGCTAACATAATAAACTCCATGCTAATGTGGTAAAAATATGATGATGTGAAAAAATTCGCCAACATGATATGATAATGTGACGTAGATTTATTAACGTAACACAGAATTATTGATATACTGTTATGAACGCATTAATAATATGCAATTTATATATGTTATCTAACATTTAATAATGTTCGACGATTTGAACTTAAAAGATACAATGGGCTTGACATTTTGGGATTGACTAGAACAATTTCAAACTTTTATAATTTATTTACAAAAAGTGACAAATTTTAAAAATCTCTAGTATAATTTTCCATGTCTAATATATTCTCATAAAATATCTTATCTAATCTACCTGTGTTTTTTTGGCTTCACCATCATGGCTTGTCCACGTTCTTCTTGGCTTCCTCTCACTTTTCCGGCATCTTTGTCCTCTATAATAAGGATTATGGAGAATTATTGTAAAAAGTTGTATATTTTTACTATTTTTTATTTAAATTATATATTTTAAAAATAATTTTTTTTATTTTATATATATAGTTTTGTAACATATTTCAATTCTAATTTAGACGATCCACTGATGTAGCACTTAACGACTCTATATGGCATGACACAGCGACAAAATTTTTACCATATTGGCATGTCATGTAAGCAATTTATCGACATATAATCATATCACATCAGTAATTTATCAACATATTATTATGTTATGTCAATAAACAACTACCACGTTAGTGCACTGTTAGAATCAAAATTTAAGTTTATTATATAATCAAATATATATGATTAAAAAATAATTTAAAAATATATATGATTCAAATATAAAAAACAACAAACATATAAAACTTCTATTATAGTTATCCCATAAGAATTATATATCATTTTTCTTTTTGTTTGAAATAAGGATTGTATATTCGTTTCTAGCTTCCTCAATCTATATCTCTCACTTTTGTACGAAAAAAATCGTTTTTTCTTGGTTATTGTTAACCAAGTAATTTCCTTGTCATGCTTTCTTTTCTTTGCATATATTACTTCAACTGCTAACTTCTTCCTCCTCTTCCTCCCTTTTCCCCTGGCTACCCACATCCTCTTCCCTCCACCATTGTTGTCCCCTCCTCCTCAGTATCCCTATAACCACCCTTCCTCCTTTTGTACCCTCTTCCTATGCCTGACCGCCTCCTCTCTCTCCTCCTCCCTCCATGGACATTGGCCTCCCCCCTCAACCATGTGCATTTTCTCCTCCCGCAACCATGACCGCTCTGCTCTCCCCCTCGTCCTCCTCCCTCCTCATGGCCACCATCTTCGCCTTCTCTCTCCCCTATTATCGTTATCTTCCTCCCCCCCTCCCTCTGCCATGACCGCTCTGCTCTCCTCCTCCTCCTCCTCCTTCTTTATGGCCACCATCTCCTCTCCATACATATTAAACCAAATGAAATTTGAATCTCCACAAATGGGGATGGGAAGGAGTAATGCAGCCATGGGGATTGAGGACGAGGGCGACCATGAAGGGAGGAGGTGGAGAACATGGGTGGCCATGGGAGATGGAAGAAAAGGAGGAAGAGGGCAGCCCTTAAATAGGGTTTAAGATGGTGGAAGAAGGAAAAATGTATGTTTACATATGTGCCCTTATTTAATTGTGAATTGAAAAAGAGCGATGAAAGACAATATCAACATTTCAACAATAAGAACAATGTGGCAGTGTTATGTTAAAATCCATTAGTAATATTAGCAAATATAATATCTCACGTTGGCAATTTGTGAAAAAAAATAAGATGGCGTACCAAAAGATATACAAAAATAAAAGTTTAATAGTAATCAGATTAAATCAAATAATCTGTATCAAAATTTTTAAATGGTTGTACTTACCTTTTGGATTATTAATTAACTCAAAATATTTTTACATTTATAACTTTTAGTTTATAAATAAAAGGGTAAAGTAAGATTTAGTACTCAATCTTTATTTATTTTATTATTTATGTCCTAAACCTTTTTTTAAGCGCATTTACCCCTCAACCTTCAAGGAAAGGTCAACTTTTGGTTCTCTTGATATTTTAGTAATAAAAATTTTGATGAGATGATAAAAATAATAATAGAATAATGACTAAAAATGAAAAAAAGAAAAAGAGGCACGGGGAGCTGGCCGGCCACCCCTCCCTTGCAGTATTCACATCACTGCTCGAGTAAATACTTACTCTATATCACATAATGAGTTTACTGTGAAACTTTTAATCAACAATTCATTTTTTAAATTTTTATAAAAAACCTAAAAGTCAAACAAAAAGTCCTAAAGTATCCTATTGATTTTAATACGACCAACTCATTTCATGTAGGAATAAATAGTTGATTTTAACAAGACAAACTCAATGTCAATTATTGGAAAAAAAAAAGCGATGATGAAGATAGAAAAGAAAACGGCTTGAATATCGTAGGGGAATATAATTTTTTTAATAATTTGGCTGTATTATTTTATTAATATTATTTTCATCTCCTCAAAATTTTTAACATTAAAATAGTAAAAGAACTAAAGGTACACATATAATTTTTAAAATCGGACCGAGCCGGGAACCGGTGTAGGCATGGGTTCATGGGTCGAATCGGAGGTTCAATGGGTTAGACCACATGTTTAATAAATAATATTAATAATATAATATTACTAATAAATTTATATAATATCATAATTTAAATATAATTTATAAAAAATCATTAATATAATCATTACATTAAATAAAAGTTTAATATAAAATAAAATATAAAGTCTAGTAGAATAAAATAAGTACATTATAATAGTTTTTTTTAATTTTAAGTCGACCGGTTTTTTCACAAGTTCAATTAGGTTCACCGGTCGATCTGAGAACTGGCCGGTTCAATCGGAGCTTTTCTCTTTGAATGTGCAATCGGATTTTTTGTAGGAACCGGACCGGATGACTAGCCTGTCCTAGTTGAACCAATCAAACCGGTCGGCCCGGTCCGGTTTTTAAAACTATGGGTACACATTCTCTAAAGGTTAAGGACCAAACGCTTTCTCAAAAGAAGTTTTCGGACGAAAATGACAAAACAAGAAAAGGTTGGAAGCTAAAATTACATTTTACCATAAATAAAAATATTTTCTACAACCAGAGAACTTCTCGAAATTTCCATTTTCCACCCTAGAGTTTCTATGGTTCCTTAAAATTAAAATGTATTGGCACAAAAGAAGAATAGAGGCAGAGAGGTTATTTGTGTATACCTATCTGGTGGGTTTGGAATCCTCCAAAACGTCCTTGAATGTTCAATAGAGAGTCCCGAATAATGCGCCTTATGCTCTCCAAAGAAAGATCAGGGACAAAATATTCCAGTTCTCTGCCTGACAGAATGAAGGGCTCAAGTCAACTCCTAAGAATTAAGACATAAATACATATATGACGTGACTAAGAATAAGAGCGAGGTCAACCATGGTGTGTCCGAATTAAGGCCGCGTGAAGAGCAGTCATTCCGTGGGTGCCTTTACTCGGAGGAGAAGTAGGCGAAGCGCATAATATGAGACGGGCAATATCAAAGAACCCCCCTTCCACAGCCAAGAAAACCGGTGTTTCACCCGCTAGATTTGCAAATGTGCACAACTCAACATCTTCTCTGATTAGCAACTCCACCACGTCAAAGTGACCGCTCCTCACAGCTACATGAAGAGCTGTGTCCCCAATCTTGTTCACGATCCTCAAGATGTTCGTCAGATCCAAGCAAAATAAGTTACCGTGTCCCTCAAAAATCTCTTCCATTATTGATGAGAAGTCGGGCAATTTCGAAGCAGCCAATCTTAGCAGCAATATGTACTGGTGTATTACCGTCTTCATTTACGAATCCTAGGAAAGATGGGCAGAGTTCAACGATTTTTGCGGCAAAATTTATTTGCCTGAAGGTAACGGCTATATGAAGAATGGTGTTATTCATTGGGGTAAGTTGGCCAAGATACATGAAGTTGGCGGGTCTTAGCTGGGTGATGAACTCCAAGTCACCCTTGGATGCGGCTTCATACAGTTGGCGGTCCATGGCTGAGGCACAGTTGAACTTCATGTCAATAGTATGATTTCCTTTATCATGACTTTTTTCGGCAGGGGTTTCTTCAAAGTTAGGTGGAAATTGGTCTGGGTGTTCTCTGACAAGGAGATCAGGTTAGGGCTGAAAGAATGTAGGCCAAAGGCATGAAAGAGCCGGAACATCTGGTGGCTGCATAAGTAAACATAATGCAAGCGGTTTAGCAATGATATAGTAAGGGCAAGCAAAATCAAAGTGGATGCAGAATTAGATTAGGGTGTTGCGAAACTGAGGAGTTTACATAATATATATATATATATATATATATAGTATTGGTGCCGCACCGTGGCATGGATAGGATCTAGAGGGGAGATTTTGAAAATCGGTAAACCAAGAAACTTCACGGACAGGTAATACTTCTCATGAGAATTTGTAGACTCTGTCGTCTGAAAGACTTGTTAGTCAATTAATTGTATGTCAATATTGAAAAATCAGAGTCTTTTTTAAAATTTCTATATGGGCAAGTCTTTGTTTCGGTTATTTTTATATAAATTTATAGTCAAATATATTTGGTATAATATGGGCCCAATGTCGCTAGAGGCGTACTCTTTGGGTAAAGAGATTCTTCCTGAATTCTAACAGGAGTGCGCCCTTGAGTGAAAATTTTAGGAAGTTGTCATATTTTACTGAATTTTTATTTCGGTTCAAGGCTCTCAAAGAGTTGGTTCAGAGGGATGACTAGGAATGGTTGGATGGATTTGGTTGGGAAGCATGGTTCCAAAACATGCAGGAAAGTACACGGACTAGCCTCCCTCCCCCAAGTTCGGGTTTTAGTGTCGGCGACCCAAGGAGCGTTCAACGGTGGAAAAACTCCAATTCCTTCTAGTACCGCTGAATAAATAATACAGAACGGAATCTTCTCGTGAGTACGGGTGTTAAATTGAATAAAAGCCAAGACATATTAGCAGATTGAAGGGATCGGATAACTACCGACTTTTAAACGCATCCCTCCCAGCTGGAGCTAATTTTTGGTCGTGTCGTGCTGCTCTCTTCTGTTCGGCGATTCCCATTTATTTGGCAGCACAGGACAGGAGACTGGAGTTGTTGTGCAGGACTGACTTGGTCTCTTTCTCTTTCCCCCCTCTTCTGGGGCCTAATGTCAGTTGTCTTGCTCATACTTCTTTAAGATAATAGCTGCGAAACCTCTCACCTATTGTCTTTGAACTTTCCGTCGTTCAATTTGGACAGAACAGTCAATACCGTCTCAACATCACATTAATTTCCGGTCATTTGTTCTGCATTTCTTCCATTCCACCCGATACATGCTTCCGTGAACTTTCAAGATCGATCAAGATTCCACTGCCCCCAACGACTTAGAGCTGGCAATTCTGCCTAGCACAGCACAACATCCCAGGTGGCCCGAAATGGTTGGCCCAAGCACAAATCAGTCGTGCCTCGGGTGGCCTAGCATGGCCCGCTACAACAATTACCTCCTATTTTAAAAATATATATAATAAACATATTAAAATAAGATTAATCGAATAAATGAGCCCAATTTCTATTGCATATTAAATTATTAAACTGAAATAAATTTTCAAACATAATTTTTTTTTGTAATTAACAAGTTCAGTAATAATAATTAAGATTCAAGAGTTTCAACAAAAAGCAAATGGTAATCTCTCATTTTCATTACTCCTTCCCATTGTCATTGTACCTTAACAACAACAACAACTCCTTCAACATGCGGCGTAGTTCATCCTATTGCCTCAACAACTCAGTCTCTATCATTACTGTCTACCACAAATATGAGACCTTAGATGTTCTGACAGTAGTGCACATGCCTCCATAACAGACGGATCTATAAAATAACAACATATTATCATGTATATAACAATTTGAAGATATGTATTTGACTTGATAGAAAAGATTGTCTCCACCATAAAATGGATCAAATGACAACGGATTCTTGTATCAATATGCCATTACTCTCAATGTCATTTGTACACAAAATATCCTCTATCTCTAATTCAAACATTTTCATGTCTTCTAAAATATCTATAACATAAAATAAATCATGTAATAAATAATGCAAATTAGTTACCGATTAATAATTTGTTATGAAAATAAATATAGTGTAATATAAAAACAAATGCTATCTTCTTCTCTACCTAACTAATCTTGTAAGCAAAGCAATGCTTAAGCATTTTCACATTTAATGTAAGAACAAAAGCAAGTGATAATGTGACCTATACTATTAAATGCCGATTCTAAGGCAACCGTAGCAAGAGGACTACATAGAACATTGCAAGCCATGGAAGTAATGATCGGATATCGGCTACTATGTTTCAATCAATATTGCAAAATATCTAATTCTTTATCTGGTGTACATTATCTCTTTTCTTCCAAATATTCCTCCAACTCTAACTTTTAATACTCGAATACGGGAGAAATACTTTGTATGGAAATCCTACATACAAATAAAGATAAAATAGATAATAACTATAAATAATATTATAAACATATGATAAGAATATATGAAAGATGCAACATACATACATACAAAAAAAAAGATTAAGTTTCATATTGAACTTTCTGTCGGACGTTGATTTCTTGATGTCCAACATTGTCACTCTTTGTAGAAGAGCTAGAAGAAAATCTCATGACTGTAGAGGAAGATGTTGATGCTTCATACTACTCATTAAAAAGATCCAACAGTCTCTTACGAACTTCACGGTTGAGAGATCGTGCATCATCACCACCAAAGAATCTATCATAAGCCCACTCCACAAACTCATATCATGGGTCTAAAACAATTGCTATGGGTAATATTTCATTGAAAGAGGACCGATATTTTTCGAAGTTCACAATCATTCGACAACCATTCCTCTCAATGAATCATCATTAGAATCGCACTTGGTTCTCAAATTATGATAAAGTAGGACAACTAGAGGACATAACAAATTTGAAGTGCGATACTTCGTTTCAGAAAATAGGTAAGTTAAATTATAAAAAGGAGCAAAAAACGTGCACAATCTTTCAACTTAGTCCCACTCAAACACTAAATGGCAATGTAAATAGTTAGGATCACTCATTATCAAATGTTCAAATATGGTCTTAAAATGAATTGTGCTCATTAACATAAAATAGGTGGAGTTCCACCTAGTTGAAACATCTTGCCTCAATCCATGCTTGGTATCTAATGCCAAACACTTCGCATATTTAAGAAATTTCTCCTTTCTTAATCGAGA
Source organism: Sonneratia alba (assembly GCA_900174645.1). Taxonomy (NCBI): domain Eukaryota; kingdom Viridiplantae; phylum Streptophyta; class Magnoliopsida; order Myrtales; family Lythraceae; genus Sonneratia; species Sonneratia alba. The sequence continues at coordinate 2,504,389 of FWPY01000036.1, read as the reverse complement.
GCTTTTCACAAACTTAATACTTTCTCGAACTTTTTCAATGATATGATCAACATCCTTCAATCCTTCTTGCATAATCAAATTCAAAATGTGCACACAACAACGTAAATGGAACAAATTACCATTTAATGAAAAAATCTTCTTACTATTCAAATTTGTTTTCAATAATGAAATGCAAAGATCATTGACAAAAGTACTATCCAATGTCAAAGAAGACAATTTCTTAATGATATCCCAATCAACTAAAATCTCATAGATTTTCTTGAAAAGTTTGGAACCAGTACGCGAGAAATTTGTATCGGTCATACATAATATGTACTTCTTCAAGTTCCAATTAGCATCAATGAATAGATAGTTATAGCTAAATAGCCATTCATTGTTCAATGACATCCACATGTCTGATGTAAGACTAATTCTGCCAGGAGTTCTCACTAACAAATTCTTAATATTCCCTTTCATTGATTCATACAGTTTCAACATATCATCCTTTATAGTATTTCTTGAATGTGTTGGCAATCAATTATGAATATATTGAAAATAAGCTCTAAATACCTTATACTCAACAAATTGAAATGGCATGTTGTGCATAGCCATGGTGATGGCAAGCAATTCACAAGACATCTCAAAACTGAATGATGTACTTGATAATAAAATGTTACCTTGGTTGATAGAAGTTAGTATCGTCCGATTGACATCTCGATTGTCTCTCTTGAAGCAACTTCTCATATGGTGAAGCAAATGACTAGTTCTACCCTTAATGGAACAAGAAAACTTTCGTTTACAATATTTGCGTATGCATCTAGGTTTGCCACGTTTAACCACTCGAATCTTTTCAAACTGATCCCAACACCCACACTTCCCCTTTCTCTTTGATGTCGACACTTCTTTTCTTTTCTTAGTTGCACTTACACCAACATTCAATGTTGAAGTTGTCATCATGTTTGTGTTTGGACCTCCTTGAACCTCAACTTCAAACACATCTTTACTACCACCCAAAATTACCATCGAAAATATTGATATCAATACTTGCATCTCTTGACATTTGCGTATAACAATATGAGCAGTGCTTTTCAGGCAATCAATATCTCTATCAACTATCACATGTTTCGCAAGGGATTTGTGCACCAATTTGCATTGTTTGTGTCTTTTTATAAGCAACACTTAAATTCGATAGTAGTAGCTTTGAGTAAGCTATGTGACCTGTTTCTTCAACAAACAAGGCGCTACAAGCCTACAACTGAGCAAAGGGCAGTAGTGATGCAAATGCAATCGAGCATAGAGTAGAGGGTACCTAGCTAGCAACCTATAGCTATAGCAATGTTGGACAATCAAAGGGAGCACCAAGGCACCGAGCACACTTGAGGATTGAGGAAAAGAGGCTGGCTGCTAGAGGACAAGTAGAGGCAAAGCAGCGTTGCAGCAATATGGTACTACGATGGATTGGTGGAGTAGAGATTGTGGAGGCATGGAGGAGGAAGGAGACTAGCAGAGCTGTGGCAGTTGCAACAATGTTAGACTATCAAAGAGCACAGAGGCACACAATGAGTAGAACTGTAGAGCAGAGCAGCATTGCAGTGGTAGGTACTGGTGCGGACTAGTGGAGTAGAGATCGTGGAGCTGTGGAGGAGGAAGAAGACTAGCAAAGCTACGACAGCTACCTATAGAGGTAAAGACTAAGTAGAGCTGCCAGGGCCCAAAGCAGACACCACCACTGGTAGGGTACTATGATGGAGTAGAGATGTGGTTGTGGACATGGAGCCATGGCCCGTGGAGGAGGAGGAGGAGGAAGAAGACTAGTAGTAGTAGAGCTGTAGAGCAAATGGCAGAGATAGACAGTCGATAGAGACTGAGTCACTTAGTCTAAGCACGGCCCAGGATCTCACATGGCCCAAGCATGGTTTTTTTGTCTACAACAACTAACCATTCCTTTTTCTTTTTCTTTTTCCCCTTTAGCTAGATCACTTATCCAAGAACTGATTGCAATTTCATTAAGCAGATTAATTACTCCATATACATATCTGGACCTAATTCCATTTATGTTTAATGCCTAAGCTCCTTCTGTGCAACTTGCACCACCCAACAAAGTGATCCAGTGCTGCATGGCTTCAACGACTTCACATCTTCAAGTATGTGCTTCATCCTTCTTCCTCTGCTTTTCTATGTTGTCCTGATGCTTATGTTTTATCATCGTAAAAATGCACAAGGTGTCCATCCGTGCTAACCTTCAGCTTCCTCTCTTTAGGTGCGAAGTACCTATGAGACAAATACTTGCTCCACATGGTAACAGTTGGTCGCCAAGAGCATTAAGTGAACTTATCATACATAAAATTACTCCCAACAGTCTCATACAGGGTGACCTCTATTGATGAATCATCTTAACCATTCCCATAGAGTGACATCTTCTTTTTACTCAATTGATGTATAAAAGGCACGTGTTTTGAGTTCCAAGAATATTCAGTGTTTTACCTCTTACTATCTTTCTAGCTCTGAAGATCATGTCCTCTGATTCCACAAAAGTACTCCTATTCTGTGCAGGACAAGCCAAAGGATCCGATATTTGTAGAAAGCATTGACTTGCAATTTAACAACAGCTACTGCAAAATGTTTCACGATATTCAGAATTTATACTAAAACTACCGCCAGTCTGCTTCTGCATGAAATATATTTGGACCCGTTCCCACTATTTATAATTTTCTTAGATATTTGCTTTACATGGGATAGTTTTTTTTTACCCTCCGGTGAATGTAACTACACTTCATTCGTTTCCTAAAATCATGATTTACATGGAATGTTAAATTTCCTTTCAAAATTTGAAGATTTTTACTTCACATGTAATATTTTGTGCTTCCGAGCAATTACTATCCCTGTTGAGACCTATTCCTTGCCTAATACCATCTCATATCTCTATTCCTTCGGGGCTGCTCACTTGTTCAGGTCACCTCAGCACTATGTACTTGCGTGAACACTCTCTCTCTCTCTCTCTCTCTCTCTCTATTTCTTCAGGTACTTCTGGTTCAACAATTGGCGCTCTGAAAGTCCTTTACTGAGGGAAGCCCGTATCTGCAGATTTGGTATTCCTTCTAATACCTCAGCATCTGTTGCTCTTTCACTCGCAGAAACATGGATCAATAGGCAACAGAGGGATACACGAGGGCAGCTCATCCAAGAAGCTTTGAATGGGCTACAACTCACCCCTGGAACGGTAGATATATAGAGTGCTTTGGATTTCTGACAGTAAAGGTGAATTTTCAATTTCCACCTCCTGGGATGCTCTTCGTTGTAGGAAGAGATCCAGTTTTTGCACAATTTGGTATGGTTTCACTTGCACATTCCAAAACACAGCTTCACATGCTGGCTGGCCATCCAAAATAAGCTCCTTACTCTTAATAGAGTGGCAGCCTGGTCTATGGGAGTTGATGGAGAGTGTATTCTATGTCATGATGGGTTTGAGTCTACGGACCACATTTTCTCTGAGTGCAGAATTTTGCAGCTTTGTGGTGTCTTTAGAAGGACTATAAGTTGGTCTTCTGATTTACTGTGGGCAGCAAGAAACTTGAAGGGTAAAGCTACTCATAAACTTTTACGAAAGGTAGCATGACAAACTTTTCTGTTCTTCGCAAGGAAAGCAAGGAATGAAAAAAAATGCATTGGGGTGCTGATCCAAGAGAGGAAAAGATCTGGTTCTCCATCCAAGGTACCGTCAAACACAGATTTAGGGGGGTGAAGGACTTGCAAAAGCGAGAGGCTAATGAGCATCAACTGACTCTATTGAGCAGTTGAGGGATCCCCATCTGTTAATGTCGTATTTCTGCAATTTTTGGGATCTCTCTGCAGCTCTGCCTTTCATTTGTAGGCCTACGGCCCCTTGCTTTCTTTATCCTTTTTTCGCTTTTTGATTCATGTGAACTCTGTGCAGAAATTGATTTTTTTTTTCTGGTTATCAGGAAAAAAGAAAGAAAGAAAGAAAGAAAAGGAAGAAATCGATTCACACTAAATAAAAATCAGCAATGTCGGTTGCATCCACTTTCCGTAGCTCTCTGTGGCTTTTTTCTCTTCTAATCAGTAATGCTATGTTTTCACGTTCATCTGAGATTATTAGTTTGCCTTGGGAGAACCATAGAGTAATCTTCAGCATTCTTTAATTACACCGACTTTCCTTACCGGTAGCACTGGCAGTGGCTCCAACTGCCTTCTTTTGCTTCACTCTTTATTTTTCATTTTCCGATTACATTGCTTCACTCTTTTTGCTCATTTCCCCATTTGATGTAGTCGGCCCCAAAAAAATCTTTGCATTGTCTTCAGGCAATCGGAAAATGTTATGGTGAAATTTCAGCAACACTTATTATTATTTTTGTTTTTTTTAAATCGGGAACTAAAGGTTTGCACTTTCTTTTTAAGAAAGAAAATTAACCTGTCTCTAAAATTTGAGGTGATTCTATTCTTCTTTCCTTTCCTTCTCTTTTTTAAACTTTCTGGGTCTCTGGACTCTCAGTATTATTATATCACGGAGGAGTCAGGACTTGTTGACGATCTATTTAATCTAGCTTTCCTTCTTGCTCCCCTGTCTTCCTCCAATCCCCCCTCCGCACTCCCTTTCCATTTCTTCTTCGATGTATAGAGCTTTCCTCTCTGGGTGCCATTTTCTTCTGTTCATATTCTTCTCTGGATGATACGAATGCAAGTGCTGCGAGAAACGGCAACTTTCTACGTGCAGCTCGAGCACTGGGGTTGATCCCTAATTTCAACTCAGACAGCAATGCTACGGAATAGTCCTTGCTTTTTTACCTTCTTAAATTCAGTTTTAAGTGTGTGCATATCCTTGCATGAGCTGATGTGGTGGAGCAGCCAAGAAGCGAGCTGGAGCGGCTGACCCGCATTCTTGCTCAGAAGATTCCTGACCTTTCCTGCCCCTGACATAGGAATAGATGATGTGGGCGGATGGGTATCGCAGAAGGCTAGCCTGTAATTCTTTTTTTTTTCTTTTTGAGAATTATTAGTCTGTAATTCTGGTTGTCAATGCCAAAGCGGATGGTGTTACTTGTCATTTGCCAACTCTACAGTGCGATATTGGAGTCTCATTTGCAAATTATTAGTCATTGGTTATCGTTTTTTACCTGTGCAGTAGAGCATCCCAAGCAGTTGTAGTAGAAGAAAAATGCAAAAGGAATAAGATGCCAACGAGGCCCAAGTCCAAGTCTAAAAGCCAGCGATTATTATTATTATCGTCATCTAATGAATCTCAACCCTAATCCCGAGTCTAAGCCCATCCTCTCCCATTTGAGTATGGGCCACTGCCCATGAGGTTGACTTTGAAATTTTTGAACGAGGGAGTGGAGGGAAACGGGGGGAAACAAAAAGGTCGTGCATTTCGTGCTCCAGCAGAACGGGGAGGGAGGGAGAGTGATTAGCCGCTGCCCATACTGCTGTGCCGATTCTTTTCCACCATTAAAATGTCCAAAGAAGGCGAAGTAGAAGCTGTCACGGAGGTGCAGAGGGCTCGAATTTCTCAAAACTTCAGAGCTGCTAAGGCCCTTCTTGCTCGGAAACGCCCTCGTTCCTCCTGCAGTTCCGCTCCCCAGTAAGAACTTTTCCAGCTCCTTTTCCTCTCTTTGAACTAAGAAAAAAAATTATGAAATTGCACGAAAAAGGGGAAAGGAGGCCCCCTTAGTTGCGGCGTTCGATTCCACTTCCTTGTTCCATACCATACGTAACCTTGTTGATCTGTCTAGTCTAGTTGGTAATTATTGTAAGACAGATGAACAGAGGTCTCATAGTCTTGTTGATTTCAGGATTGTAAGTGGGAACACTTCATCACCGCAGTCAGACGGGTCCATCGCCAAAAGAGCACCTCTCTCAGGAATTTCTGTCAACATCCCATCTCCACTTTCTTTTAGGGGGTTCAACCAGACATGTGCTGAAGATGGCACTATTCCTTCTGGTGGCTCTGTCACCACTAAGATTGGGTCAACCAGCAAATCACCGAACATGGGGATGGGGTCAACGGAGAGATGTGACTTGGATGGTTCTTTCATGACTCCTGCGACAGAGAGGAATGATGGATGCACTAGTTTGCATGATAGACTTCCAAATCCCAACGTTCTAGATGACGATTTTGATGATTCCCTTCTGGAAGAAATTGATGCTTTCTGTGACCATAAGCTCTCACACAGCAAGGCTGATATAGGGTTCCCTACCCCTGATCCTGACAACATTGATTCTAATTCAGAGTCGGTACATGTCACCAATAACATTAAGAGCCACAGATTTATTCAAAACGAGAATTTATTTCAATTTATTCCAGAAGGAGTGGGCTCTCCTTCAGTGACAAAAGCCATGGACCTGCCACAACAATACTCCAAGTATTTGGTGTCTTTGAATGAGAGGCAGCGAGAAGCAGCCTTCAGTGACATTACAATCCCCTTAATGATTGTTGCTGGTCCAGGAAGTGGCAAGGCAAGAATTCCTGCCATAGGGTCAATCTTTTCACCTGTTATGTTTTTCTTGCTATTTGTCATCACCAGTTGCTTCTTTTAAGAAAGCAAAGACGTTTCTCATCTCTTTTGTTGCAGACTTCCACTATGGTTGGCCGTATTTTGGTGTTACTTAATGAGGTAAAAGTACAGATTGACTCCAGCAGATAATTGAGTTTGTAATGTGTCTGTCATTTGCCTTCCAATTATTAGTGTTTTGATTACTTTCCTGACTTCTTCCACTTCCGATCTTCTTCTTCTTGTTCAAATAAATGTTAGGGCATTGATCCTTCAAATATATTGGCCATGACTTTCACCACTGCGGCTGCTTCTGAGATGGGAGATCGAATTGGCACTATAGCTGGGAAGGAAGCTGCAAAAGAGCTCAAAATCAGTACATTTCATTCATTTTCTCTTCAACTTTGCCGATCACATGCTGATAAGTCAGTCTCCCTTTGTCTTTTCCTTTAAATGTCCATCCTACTTTTGCTTGCTTTTCAATCAATAACTTTTGTATGACCCTGCTACAGGTTGGGGCGAACCCCTGAGTTCACAATATTTGGGCAAGGTCAACAGAGGAGAGCAGTCATTGAGGCAATGAGGTTGTTAGGGAATGAAAACTGTGGACAAAATTATGAACTCTGCAAGCTTGATGAAGACCCTGTTGTTATTACTTCTCCACAACATCTTAAGGACAAATCAAAAAAGTGGCAGAAGTTTGTGACTCAAGTTAGTAAGCAGCTATCTATATCTCAACGGTTTCCCCTTTGTTATTAGTTTCATCTAAAAATGCCATGCAGTTATTCAATTTGTATTGGTCATTACCACTTTCTGATAATCTTACTACCTACCCATTAATGGGAACAGCAGAGAGCCGGAAATATAATTTTAAACATGCTCCTTATCATGAAAAGTTTTTTTTTCAATTTATTATTTATGCCTAGCCTGAGGGCTGTAGTCCACGAGATTGATTGCTCATCTGTTCAAGATGTGGAAGAATGGATCAAAGGAATTCTCATTCTGACCCATGATATTCTCTGTTAGGCTAAAGCCTCTGGAAAGACTCCTGGATATTTTACTAAGATGGGCAATGATATTGGAGTAAGCTACTATTTTACCTGCTTTGGAGATTTCTGCCATTTTTTTTCATATGTTTAGTGGTTCTTAATTTTTTGTAAACAGGCTGCAGTCCTCAAACACTATAATGAGACACTGAGAACTTGCAATGCTTTGGATTATCATGACTTAATCAGCTGTTCTGTAAAGCTGCTCACTGATTTCCCAGAAGGTCCATAGAACAATTCTTTTAGTAAACATACTCAAAATTAACATTATCTTGACCTGACAGTTGTTTAACTGTCCAATTCTAAGTGCTTGAGGAATGCCAGAACTTGTGGAAAGCCATTATAGTTGATGAGTTTCAGGATACTAGTGCTATGCAATACCAGCTACTGCGAATCCTTGCTTCCCATAACCACATTACAATTGTTGGTGATGATGATCAGGTGTGCATTTTATATTTGGATCCCATAATTTTGGCAAAGTTTGCTGTTGGACTGCTCAGTCTATTCTGACCAACTTTCTCCAATGCAGTCAATTTTCAGTTTCAATGGAGCTGATATATCTGGATTTGATTCATTTCGTGAAGATTTTCCAAATTATAAAGAGGTCAGGCTTGCTGCACTCAGCATCTTGATGTCCGGTGCTTCTTGTCCTTGCCTTTTCTGATTAGAGTAATGAGCATGTATAATTAAAGCAGATCTCAATTTATTTAATTCTTTAGATTAGGTTAAATAAAAACTACCGTTCCACTAGATGCATTGTGGAAGCTGCAGCATATCTGATACAGAACAATGCAAAGCGGTGCCAACTTAAGGATGTTCTTACTGATAATTCTTCGGGATCTAAGGTACTCCTTTTGCTATATTCACCATCAAAAGGAAAAATAAAAGAAAGAAAAAACCTCTGATGCCATTTAGAATTGGAGTCGTAACAATTTTGACTTGGTCTATGATACACAGGTAACTATCAAAGAATGCCGCAATGAGGATGCGCAATGTATGTTTGTAATTGATACAATCTTGGAAACAATGTCTAGAGGTTCCCCTGCTACTTCTTCCTTTGGAAATTTTGCTATTCTTTACCGTAGGCAGGTAAAAATCAACTCTAGTTTTGCTAAGCTTCTTGTATTTGATGGATGAAAAGAATGAACTTGAAGTTCCTTAACTGACATTGAAGGTATGTGGCAAAGTTTTCCAAGCTGCATTCCGTGATAGAAAGATACCCTTCAACATTCATGGTGCGGCCTTCTACAGAAAAAAGGTTGTCTTCTAACATCTATGATCCAATATTGTTCTATCAGTGTGTTTACCCTTATATATTTAGTTTGTTGTTTTATTTTGCTCATGGATCTTCCTTCCTAGGTTGTAGGAATTGGTGGTTAGTTTCTTCTGATGTCTATACTTATGCAATGCAAGATATGCATGATGAGGCTGCAGTTCTTGAATTTGATAATAGAATTGGCTCTACACTACTAGTTTCAGAATTGTTTCCTTTTCATATTTATCTCTGTCTTATGAGTAGCCAATGTGATCACATTTGGCCAACTCAAATGGCATCGAAGAGGAGATTATGATAGCTCTTGTTCATTGACTAAAATCATTCCTACAGGTAGTGAGAGCCATTTTTGCTATGCTAAACACGGCATTGCCTGGCTGTGATGACAGCCACTATTGTCGAGTTTTTAAGGCTTTACTTCCTCTACCAAAAGAGGAAAAGAAGATGGTACTGTAGCCTCAACCTCTGAGTTTAAGATCAGTTATGCATGTCCTTGCCTGTATCAGATAACTTTTGTACATCTCTCTCTCTTCCAGGTAGTCAATCATATCAATAAGATCTCAGCCATTCGAAAATGCAGCTTTCTGTCGGCTGCATCTGATATATTCAGTGCAAAGATTTCTGGCACATTTAAGAGGTTTGTATTTGTTGAAACTTAGGAGACTTATTTCAATTTATCAATGTCATTGGCAAAGTCCAAAATTCAATCCCTTATGTGAGGCTTATCATGAAAATAGTTTGCTTAATCCCTCAATCATATATTGGCTAGATAATCAACATTTTCCCATCTTACTAAAGGTCTGGCACACCTAGTCATATCCAAATTAGGAACTGATGTTGTTTTAAAGAGAGCTGTGAAACAAGAAGATATGGGCTTCAAGAAGCAAGAAACATGGACGGATATGAGATGAAATTTTGTGTGCTATGCTTATGCTTCAATATCTACCAAATGGATCATGTGCTTTATGGAACTGTTCTGGTATAATTTACTCACTAGAATTATGACTGTCTATTATTCAAAATCCATACAGTTTTCGTGTAAATAACTAAAATCTGATTGCAGACATGTCTAATTTGTGGCACTATAGTCCATCATTATATCTTACTTTCATGGCATAATCACACATCATAATTGTCTTTGTTGTTATCAGATAAAGCAAATACATCTTTACTTGAATAATCACTTAACAAAGATAACCATGAGGGAATATCTGTACATTATAGCAGACATGAGTAATTTGTGCCGCTATAACTCATCATTCTGTACTTGCCACTTACACATGCTCTCTCTCTCTATAGGTAGCATGCAAGTGCTAGCTACTTAATTATTTCATATGCTTTCTTGACTGATCACAGGAGTCAACTTACGCAGGGAAGAAAAGTATTATCAACACTGGACATGATAAAAGATATAGTTGAGAGGGTAAATATCCTACAGGGACTGAGAGGCTCTTGTTTTCATCATTTTGCAATTTGTGCTTTTGATGTAGTTGTTGCGTGAGCACAATAGGACCTTTCACCGTAGCCTAGAATCAACCACAACGAGCTCTGACTCATTGAATTTTTGAACTCTGGAAATGCTAAAAACATCCTTGATGCCAGCCAAAGTAACTGATATACTTTCTTTTCATGACAGGAGCAATCAATTTCAACTGTGATAACTTCAGTGGCAAACATGATACCTCAGGTTAGAAACAACCAATTCATTAATTTCTTTTCTTCTTAGTGAAATATTGGCAAATATAGTTCATGAATGTGATAGTATTTGTTGTTATGCCATTAAAAAGAATTTGATGTAGCTTTATCTTTGCAAAATTGAAAGACAAAAATCACTTTGATATGCTTTTACACATGGGTTGTTGGATCATTTATGTATGCATATTGATTTGTTAGATGTCAAAAGCAAATTTTTGTCTTTCAACTTTGTACTTGGTGAATTGGAGTCATTATGATAATAGAGTGCTGCATGGCATGTGGTTAACTTTTTCTGCAAGGTGTGGTAACTTTTTCAGAGATATCTCCTAGAACAACGAGCAGTTGTGGATAGTGATGGAGGAAAATTGCTGAATGAAGACAATGACCTGAGATCTGTAAGTTTCTATTGAAGAAAAACAAAAAAACAGTCCAAGTTGAAGAAAGCATCACCATTTTCTTTTGATACCTGATATGGACAGAAAGAAATTAGTCTTACAAAAGAGGCATACTGACTGGTGACTTGCAAAACCATAATTAACTATAACGTTCAAGTATTATTTCTTTCTGTACAAAAATCTTTTGATATCTAATGTGAACAGATACTTGTTATTCAAGCATAAATGATCTAAATTTGGCACTGGATGGACAGTCTAAAACTATTATGTTCAAGGATTTCTCTGTTGCTGATCATGCTGAAGGGTTTTCAAAAGAGCTAATTTCTTCAACTCAGCCCTCGTTCCTGGAACTCCTCTTTTCGCTCTGTGAAGCAGAATTGCATTTAGTTGCATTTCGTTTGGATGTTTGGGGCATGTGATGAGAAGTTGGTCTTTCCCCTCTGCAGGTTCTTCAATACCTGCTTGATGATGTGGTGAACTTTATATCAACCCAATCCACTGCAGCAGGATATGGAAATGAGAAAGAAGAAAGAGGATGTCTGAACATACTCAAAGCTTTTGTTGATTTTATATCCAAGAGAGAGAGGGAAATTTTTCGTTCTCGGAGACATGATAATGAAAATTCGGTTGCCCTCAGTACCATTCATCAGGTTTCTTCACTGTCCTTCCAATGGATTATTTTTTTCAATTTTATATAGAATGTACAATTCACAGGGCTAAATTTTTATTCTTTCTTTCATTTTGCAGTCTAAAGGCTTAGAATGGGATGTCGTATTCATTGTAAAGGTTATTTGCTATATCCATATGCTAAACTACTTGTGATACCTCTTGAAGCAAGTGTAATTGAATATAATCATGTCTCGTGATTCTCACTAGTGATTGTTTGGTAAATGCATCTATCTTTACCTTGGTAGAGGTCTCAGTCTTGTAGTCTAGCTTTACCTTTTTTATTGTTTCTACCTTTTTATTAGCTCAAAGGTCTGAAATCTGGAAATAGTGTGGCAATTGTGGCTGGATGGAAGTTACTTCGACTTACCGGAATATTTGATTGTTGCATGAATGTTTCCATTGGTTTAACAGGCTAATGAATCTGAGATCCCATTATTGTATGTATCTGATGGTGTTTTGAAAGAAGATGGGAGTTCATTGGAGGTAAGTTTGCTGCATATGCCATTTGGAAGCCCTTGGCACATGATCAAGTAAGGTTTTTATGAAATATTATTTCTAGGAGGAAAGAAGACTCTTCTATGTGGCAATGACACGTGCTCGGAAGAAGCTCTTTATTTTATATGTCACAGTGGATTCAAGTTGGCAGGTTTAGCCTACACCTAATGTTTTCCCTCTTTGTTGTCTGATGGCATACTTCACCCTGACGCCTTTTAATACAGCCTGATATCCCATTCGGTACTTCTTTTTCAGTTAGTGGAACTTAGAATTTTGTATGCATATATTTTCTTCAGATACTTCAACCATCACGCTTTCTGAAAGAAATCCCAGTTTGTCTGCTTGACTTCCAGGTGAGTACCCTCAGCCATTTTCTTTGTTTACTTATTATCATTGATGTGAGATTATATTCAATGTGTAACTTCACAAAACACAGTAATGTGGGCATCTAGGAAAAAGTTATTCTGCATGCTATCTTTCTTTTATTTATTCCAAATTGCAAATTTTCATGTTCTAAAATCTCTTTCTGCAAATATATTATGTGCCCATCCAGGTATGCTCTATGACGTTTTTGGCATACTTTCATGATTTTAGGTTGAATTGAGCAATACAAATGCATCGCTGGTCAATCAACAGATTTCAATTGGCACTGGCAAGAAGCCAGGTGATAAGGAGTGTGTTACAGTAGAACCAAGACCAGATGAGCGCCACTTAAATCTCACTGACATGGCAATTGAGGATGCATCCATAATGGTGGAAGCATACAATGGAATCAATTTCCTCAAAAGGTAATAAAAACTATGAGGCTTTAATATGTTCTCAAAAATCATGCACTATCCTTGGGACTTTAAATCTTTGACCTTTCTCCATGACTGATTTACAGATTTGATGTAGATGATAGATCAGTTGTTTCTCATATATTCCATCAATGGGCCAAAAGGAAAGCATTTAAAGACCCTAAAAGGTTGCTTGGCAAGGTGAATATTGCAATGAATCTGATTCTGATTGAGTCTTGGACCAATCATTAAGTGCTCCTGCTTTAGGTATGGGTCATATGGCTGCATGCAAGTCTTATATTTCCTCCTTTTGCCCACCATCTCTTGCTATATTCTACTAGCAGGTTGGTTTTGTGATCGATGAGCGACTGAGAGTTAAGAAGAACAAGCATAAGGTCAGAAATGCAGCTTTCCCTGTATCTCTTTATTTTTTATAATCCATGATCATGTTTTCTCATTTGATGGCATCTTAATGCTTAAACCTTTGCCTTCGGTTCATGGTTACCATTATAGAGAGAGCAGTCATTCAAAATGTTAGATCTTTTAGATAGTATATCTATCGAGAAGATTTAAAAAGTCCAATGTAGCAAATTTGACAAGGGAAATTTAGTGCTCAGACTCTGATTACATAAAATGATTTTTGGGGACAATTGATGTGATGTTATTCAGAATTTCCAGTATTTTTAACCCACATTCATGTGAATCATCGTCATATTAAAACATTAATATTGTAACAACATGGTCCTTCCATCTCAAAAGTTTCTCTATCAGATTGGCTGTGTTCATTGTTTAATAAATGTGTTCTGCACAAGTTTTTCCCAGGATGTTCTATGTGCACTTAAGTCATGCTTGACCTCTGCTGAAGCATTTCAGTATGCAGAACAAGTAAGTGTTCCTGTGATTTATCAAAATAATTATCAGATTCATTCAGTTTGGTATGGTTAAACGGTTGCATCTATAGTTAATACATGCTGCTAACCGGGGCAGTAATTGATTCCTGGCTATCAATGTACAGATTCATGTAACTATGCTGATTATTCTTTAATCATTAACAGGTTTTGAGATGGGAGCAACTACCTGCTGATCAACGTGCTCATCTAATGCGAGAGAAACAGGTAGAACTTTTTGATAACTTGCTTATTTGGGGCACTTAAAACCCGGGCATTTGATGTACAACAAACTGAGTGCAATAACTTGAGAAGCAGCAGCATTGTCCAAATTGACTATTATTTCCATTTCATTGCCAATGTGAAGAAAATATATCGTGTGGATAGTGGGGCAACTTAGGCTGCAAGTAATTCTACTGGCTACAGCAGAAATTACAAATATTACCCTGTTATTTTTAACCAAAAACATTTTTTAACTTAAATCCACGGTTTACTCTCAACTCTAAATATTCATGGTCAGAATTTGTATCTGGTCATTGCTTTGAGTCCTTGAGATTTCCCCATTTCAGGAACACTTCCAGAAACTGAGGGTAGAAAAATCTATGGGTTCATCTGCCCCAACATCTAAACAGGTATCTATAAGCTTCTCCCATGTTTACAATTCTTAACTACCTTACATATTCAGCAATATAATGGAAGAGCAAGTATTGCAGTAACTGCTGAAGCTGAAGACTGAGTTTATGTTGGGCTTTTCATGCACTCCAGTGCATTAAAAAGAAAGGAAAGATGCATGAACAGAATTCTTAATGAGATGTGATAGTTGTAACCTCGCATGCTAACAAAAGTTTTCCCATGCGACGTAGATATCATACCTGCAAAATTTGGGATGCATTGTGAAGCCTACATCACGTCTCCATGCTTCTCGGCTTATTGAGCAGTACAAATCTCTCTGAGATCTCCAGATCACGAAAAGGCAGACATCCCCAACTTTTGAAGGTGCTTGTGATCACACTATAGCCATTTCTGAAGTTCAGCAGCAATAGCATTACTCCCAGGAGTTAGCCTAGGGTAAGCTGTTCTAGTTTCTGATAAACCTGACCCTTGTTTATATATATATATATATATATAGATATATGAATGCTTTACCAGTTTCTTCACCCCATATAAGCACCAGGTTGTTACTGCAAGATTATTTGCATTACCATTCTACATTTTTTTGGATCAATGAAGTGACATTCATTCCATATGATCAAAAGGATGCACATCACCCGAAAGGAATGTTTCTGCATCACCTAGTCTGAGTCCTAACTGACAGAGATTGTGAGCATGTGTTAGCCCAGGTATTCACTTACAGCTCCATTCTACAATAGATCCATCAACACTCAAAAAAATTCAAAATAACATTCTTGCACTATCGTGGTGATCTATCAGAAGAATGAACAGAATTAACAGTGTCCTGGGCACCAGGATAGAAGATGACCATCTTTGTGACACCACAATCATATCATTTTTCTAGTACTCTGGATCCAATGATCTACAGAGTATTGTTAAAAGAATAATCCATTTTGACGTGCATCACACTACATGCTTGAAGAAGCTTTTGCAGTTTCATTCCTTTTCCTACTCTCTTTTATCTATTGAGCGCTACAAATCTGAGAGTGACCGGTCTCAAGCAAGTAGGGAAACAACTGGTTTAGCGGGGTGCGGGCGTAACAATAAATTGTGAAATTCAAGAAGGTGCCCAGGCCGGCCCAAGGATGGCCCATATTATAAATACCGAGCAGAGGCCCAACGAGATCAGGTCCTCCGAAAGCCCTAAAAGTCTGTTTTTGCCCCGAGTACTGACTAACATTGCTGCGGGTACTAGTATAAATTCCCCCTCTAGGTCTAAAGCAGCGCCACCCGACAGGAGAGATGCTACCGAATCAATTGACGATCCTTTTGGCTCTGCAACCCTCTAGGTCTAACACAATTTCAGCTCCGTCATCCTCTAGCTATGGCTTTGAGTTGAGGAGTGTTTTGATTAGGTGAGAATTCTGTTCGATTTGCTTCTCTAATGGCCCTCATGCCTGTCAACTCTACCTCACAATTGAAGTCCTGTCTTGCTTTGCTCCTTTGATTTCCCCACAACACCACAACCCCCAACCACCCCCCCCCCACCATAAACTAGACTCAGCAAGTTGGATCACTGACGTGATTTTTGTTATTCTGTCTCTTCCGAATGATATCTGATCCATTCCCTAGAAATTACTAATGGGGATGATGAAAGGGGAGCCTTGCTAAGACTAAGATGAGACTGATTATGTTTTATGGAGATCTCTTGTTAGAAGATTTGCAAGTCATATGGTTAAAGCAAAAGATGAGATGATCTCTCAGTTCTATGAAAACAATGTTGATGACTGACAAACCACGATGAGGCCAGTGATGATGTCTGCTTCTTTTATTCTTGCCTACATTGCCTGAATATATACATCTGTGATTGCACTATTTGACACTTCTGAGGCCTCCTCGTACTCATCATCACTGTTATCTTTCTTATTCTTTGTCTTTTTTAAGCTACATATAGAGCTGATCCCCATGGTAGCTTCAGTTGTTATATATGTGCTGGATGGATGGTAGCTTCAGTTCTGTTTCTGCTAATATATTTGCCAAAATAGAAAACGAAAAAAGAGCTGACAGCGTCTACATATCAGACTTGACTTTGGAGGGACTCATCCAGGGATATGGGGAGTTGGTTTGATGCTTGAAGCCATACAGCATCATTCACATCTATGAGATCATGTTTATTTTTGTAAAGACATCTCCTATAATAGTTACGACCTTCCCCCCCGCCCCCACCTCCACCCCAACCCACCCCGCCTTTACCCCATCGAAAGTGGATGTGCAGGCAGTAAGAAATTTTAGATCATTTTCTTTTGTGATGGATAATCTTAAACCAATTTTAACATCTTTTGACTATGATCAAAATTCTCACTCCCGCATTGAACAGTGTAAATGATTATATTTAAGTATGGGAGCTCCTCTGTTGTTTTTTCACCACCCCCTGTTTTAGAATTAAAATGTACGGGATCCTTTTTATTTTTTAAATATACAAGATTTTACTCGTATGAAAACAGCGTATGATACCCTAATGGTATCAAATTCATCCGCTCAATGTGCTCGATTCTCTCTGTCCTCCCTATGAAGGCAAGATGTCCGAGAAGATGGTTACATTATAAATTTTTTATTGATTACTTATGATTGAAGAAAATAGTGAGATCATAAAAATAGAAACCGATCAATCCGATCCGGCTTTTAAAACTATGGAATGAACACACCTTTTTCTTCTGATTAATAATAATCATCATATGCATATTGCTATTTGCCCAGTAGCAGCAGATCCAATCTTGATATTGAAATGACAAGAAGTCCTGAATCCGCATTTTATAGAAATATTTTAAAAAAACAAAACAAAACAGAACAAACAAAAACAACACACCCGAGAATGTGATTTCAGCTCGACGCCTACACATAATACCAGTTAAGCAGAGAAAGGATGTAACACCTTCATAAACGTGGTTTTTAAATGAATCTGTCTCGTGGGTTTAACTTAACACCTTCATCAACTTGAACGGGCATTGCTTACAAGTGTTTTAACCATCCAAAATCTTCACTCAGGCAGAATTTATTTGCCAGAAAAGAGCAACAGATAGGTAGCGTCTAAGCACATTGAGCAAGGCCAAACCAGACCAACTCCACAACAAGAAAGATTTCAAAAATCCCAGTCAACACAAGTATCTTCATCTTCACTGCAATTTACAGAACCAATCACCTGACTCTAAAATAACTTGTATGGACGATGGAAGAGACTCAAGTCTGAACTATACAAGGAAAGGAGACCAGTCCCCAAATCACCTCCAAACTGTCTCGTTTGCATCTGTGAAGATTGCATTATGGTGCTCTATGAGGCATTGAATAGCCTCGATAGCCCCGTAATCTATTGGGACTCCATCGTCCAAGGGGATCGGGTCAACAGTCTCATCTTCTTCTGTAACAACAATAATTGGATAATGATGAATCTACTTTCACTTCACAAATCAAACAATTTTACTCCCATCTTACTCTCATTTAGGAATCAATGGGGGAAATAAGGTTACATTTAAAATTAAATAAAAAAAAGGTCTCACCTTCAAGCATATCCCAAGCACTATAAGTAGGCAAGGAGCCTGAATTCTTTTGGTTCTTTTCAGCACTACTCCAGTATTGCTTATAAAACTCAGGTTTGTGCCCTTCCTGCCACATGATGACCGGGGCCATCTCCATAGCAAGGGTTCGGGCATCCATCTGCAGACAGTGAAGAAGCATGGAGCAAGCTGACATACTGAAGAATACACACACATTTATATATATATATATACAGAGAGAGAGAGAGAGAGGGAGAGAAGGGGGGGTCCTTGCCTTGTTAACAAGAGACTTTTGGCTAACATGGAGCAAAAGAGCTGTTATATATTCAAGGGTCATGTAATTTACATTAGGAAGATTCTTCAGTATGTTCCTCATCGTATTTATACTTGAACGAGCACCTCTGATATCCTCATAAAGCTTGAAGGTCATTAGAGGCTCCGGAAGACTTGCAAGGTAACACTTTGCCAGGGCTGCTACATCCAGTGGATTCATGCCTTCAGGTAACGATGCGTTCAAATCTGCAGATCGCAAAGCTAACTGGTGTAAATTGAAATATTCAAAGATAGATAAATGTGAGAAGTTTTAAGAAAGGCAAATATTAAAGGTACCGGAGTTGTATAATGAAACCAACTGCTGAACAACCTTCTTGTCTCCTTCAGACTTGAACAAGTTGGGTGAGTTTAGCCCTAATACTCAAAATAAAATAGTATCACATAAAATAAGCAATATAGCAACATATATATAAGTACAACACGGATTAATCCATCCGAGCAAGATAGATCACCTGATAAGACAAGGTAATCAGCGCATTTAACCAAAATATGGGGGACAGGCCCAGTCGACTGTTGACGTTGCACCGTAATTTCAATGGGGACTCCAAATGCTAAGGAGAGAGAAGGAAAAAAAACTGTGAACAAGTACAAAATCTGATAAAAGATTAATACTAACCAAATTCTCTTGGTAACTTCAGCATAATTTAACCAAATAATGAATATCTAGTTGAACATGTTATGCAGTCAATTTGTACCATCAGTGCTGGCTACTCCCTGCAATCAACAGAAGTTTCTCATGAGAAACCAGCAACACTATAAATGGAAAGGGGAAGAAATCCAGGAAGGAAAACAAAGAACCATATACCTTTTGCCACCTTTCAATATCTGTTAAAACGGTTTTACTTTTCTGTGCTGTCATTTTTGCTACCTAAAATTTTCACCAACTTGAATACATCAGATCTAGAGAAAATACTCTAAAACAAGCAACGTTTATTTCCAATAGCAACACTTAGATGACAATCAAAATATGACATCAAACAGTCAATTAGAAGTCACCTCTTCAACCTTCGTCTTGCCCACAGAGACTTTATCTTTCGTCTCAGAGATACCTTTCCTTAGAAATGACCCAGTGGATGCCGCAGCTTCAATAAGCCGCTCCTGCACTGCATGTCTGGTGCAAGGTTGCTGTAAAAGGGCCCACCGACTTTTAACCATTGAGCCTACACGTCCTGCAACTTGTACAACATTGCCTTTAGCATCTTTTGCTGCCTCACCCACAAATGTTCCAGCATTACTCCCAGCTTCTTTCAGCTTTACTCCTGCAGCAAATACGTGGGCATGTAAGGTAAGGAAGTCCTGATAGGGAGTCTGCCAATAAAGCTCTTCCATACAAATTGACCTGTTCATTTTACCTGAAGAAGAAAAAAAGCCACTAGCTTTGTCTTGCCACTGAGGTGAGAAAGGTGAAGGCATTGATATGCTGAGGATCCGACCAGAAATTGAAAATGCAACCACAGCTCTGCAAACATTGATAATAAAAAAAAATGACTTAAGATGCTGCTCAAAGAAGTGGAGATAATTTCTTTTTGGTTGGACAGCTGCTATAGAAGCTCAGGTTCACTGCAAAATCGACCTAATGAAGGAGACACTCTAATATACAGAAACTGACAGTCAGCCGCCTCCTAAAGTTAACAGCAACCAAACAAGAAACATTTTTTAAGGTCATATAAATTTACCAGGTTCTGTCCTGTAGCTCAGGCAACTAAGCTGGGGTTAGCATACTGTACCAGCAATAGAATACAAAATACTCTTTTCATTTATATATGTCCTGCGCAATAAGAAATTACCATATGTCCGTGTCATGGGCACCCTTAGTCGTGACTGAGGACTTGGCAACGAAACGGTGCCGATTACAAGTAGAAGTGATGCAAAAGAAAGAAAGCAAAGGAGCAAACTTAACCTATCAAATGAAAAATACTAATCAATCACATCCCAGATGCTGGTCATACTTTCAGAATCCGACTCCTTCGTTCAGATATCGTGAAATAGCCATATCAATCAGAACTTGGATCATAAAAGTACGGAAGAATCATGAGTCCTCAATCGCAACAAAGATTGGGCGGAGATGGAGGAGATAAAGATACCGAAAGAGAGCCCAGAAATCGCGAGAGACGACAGATGGGAACGAACCTGTTAAGATCGACGGATACCAAAGAGAGAAACCCAAGAGAGGATTAGTTTCTGGGGGAAGACGGTGACTTTTAAAAGTCGCTTTCTTTCCCGAGCATTCAGAAGGAGAGATTGAACGCCAGTGGCATCGTTGAATAGAACACGTATTAGAGAGGGAGAGGGCAAAAGAATATCTCATTTATTTCTCCTCTACTATTATTATATGCAATCAATCCAATGGCTATGGGCATTTTATAACATTCGAGCCATGGGTGGGGGTGTAAAAGAGAGGAGGAAGCCACGGGATGAAGAGAAGGTTTTCAGAGTCTCATGTACTCTCTATCAAAATCTCTTATGGAATTCCAATTTTAGAATTCTTACTTTCATCTGGCGTGCTAGTGAAAATGGATTCCTTGGCTGCAGCGAGAAATAAATAAGGAATTTGATGGTGGTGTTTGGAGCAGTGTGATTGATAGCTTGGAACCAGAGGGATCAACTATCCATTTGTGGTACTTTTGTATCAACATACTTATACATTGGAGATGGGTTTTTTTTTTTTTTTGAATTTGGATGGTAAAAGATACTGAATTCTTGCGTCTTCTATAATATTGTATTAATGAAGTCATGCTGAGTATTAGTTATTCAATTTGAATAAAAATTCCCATAATAATGTAGTGTCATGGGACTACTGCTATCCTCATTTGTATCCAAGAGATAAAACTCCCCCTATTATACACGGACAACAGTAAGGGGGAAAAAATGACTGACGAGTTAGGACTTGAAAATTGCAGCCCATAAAGTGGACATCTACTCGGGGCCCAAAAGGCATTGATCAACAATAAATTTAAGGCCCAAAACGGAAAGAAAAGGGATGTTAGCAAGAATTGCATTTATCTTTGTTTCCAGCACGTAGGCAAATTCAACCTTAATTATGATCAGAGATGTGTGATTTTCAGAGCACCATCAGCGAAATTATCATTTATGTGAACATGAAATTAGAAGCAGAAATTAATCTGAAATATAATTAAAGGGAAGTTAACCCGAGATGTTCTTTATTTTCCCCTACTTTCATAACAAACCTCCTCCAAAACCAATGCTGCTCCCAAACCTTTACCATGTGCTCAATAGGAACATTCTTCGTCTCCGGCAACAAAACATGCACAAAGAGTGTCATAGTTCCAACCCACCCAGCAAAGAAGAAGAAGATCCCGTACTTCAAATGGCACAGCATCGATAGAAATGTTTGAGCAATGAGGAAAGTGAAGAGAAATCCCACCGCGACTGTGATGCTTTGCCCCGCTGAACGGATCTCCAAGGGATAAATCTCGCTAGGAACCAACCACCCAAGCGGGCCCCAGGACCATGCGAACCCAGAGACATAGACACACACCAAGACAAGCACTAGATAGGCATCAATCTTGCTCAGCCCGCCGTGGTCACTGAGCCTTGACGCCATTATTGCCCCCACTAGCACTTGCGAGATTAACATTTGAAAGCCCCCAATCATGAAAAGTGCTCTCCTACCGATCCTGTCCACTACTAACATGGAAATGAACGTTGAGGTTGTCCCGACTGTGTCAGTCACGACTGCAGCAAGGAGCGACGCGCTCTCACCTAGCCCGATCGTCCTGAACAAAACTGGTGCATAGAACGAAATCACATTGATTCCAGTAACTTGTTGGAAGAATGGTATTGCAATCGACATAATAAGTTGAGGCCTGTATTTTCTTTGGACAATTTTCTGAAATGGGTGCTTGATATGTGTTGAGATTGAGCTCGCTGCCATGAGATCTTCAAGTTCCAATCGGATATCATGGGTCCCTCGAATCTTCCTCAACACAGACTCAGCCTTTTGGGGATCGGCTTTTCGCTGGATTAGGCTGTTTGGCGTCTCAGGGAGGCAGAGTGAACCCAAGGTTAGGATTGAGGCAGGGACTGCTGCCAGCGCCAGAGAGATCCTCCAACCCCAACCTGCCTCAATCTTTTGAGCTCCGTAGTTTATGAGATTAGCTGATAAAACCCCGATCCCAACGCATAACTGGAAACCAATATTGAATGCTCCCCGATACTTGGGAAGTGCCATTTCAGAGATGTACAGAGGGACCGACTGCACAGTTAAGTTTAGTCACCCGTTAGTTCAGAAGGGAAACGTCGTTTTTATGGCTGTCCAGAACAAATTCTCTGTTAATTATCCCAAAAAAAAGAAAGAAATGGAACAAATTCTCTGTTTGAAGGATAAGAAAACATCAATATCCGTGAGAAGAGCTCATGTTACAGAAGGAGCACGAATTTAGTAATAACTGAAAGTGTGTGTATAGATTAGATATAAATAACGACAGAAGGAAAAATATGGATGGTCACCTGATTCCCAAATCCGACGCCAATCCCAAGCAAAACACGGCCCAGTATCAGCATATAAACATTGGAGGCTGCGCCACCGAGGGCTGAGCCAGTTAGAAATGCAGCCCCTCCTAAGAAGATTGAAGGCCTTCTTCCAAATGCTCGAGTGACTGAAGAAGCAAAGAACGAGGCTATCAAGCCCGCTATGTACAAGGAGGACGTGAACGAGGTCAAGAGTTGACTGTCAAACTTGCAGTAGTTGCTAACTCTGGTATCTTTTTTCATTCTTGCATACACCTCCGGGAAGAATTTCCTCAAGAATGGATCCATCGAGGTCACCCCACCTTAGAATACATGGACACCGGTAAATTCATTTGATTACCAAGAACAGGCAATGATTGCTTGCAACAAGGGTACGAGCTATGTTAGTACACGGAGATCTTAAAGATTATATTGCTCGAGGATAATATTCTTGTGTTCTATGCTACACCTAATGATCAAGATTCATGCGACTTCACTCTGTGTTATATAAATTATTTTTTTTAAAAAAGTGACTTCGCTTATTCGACTTCAAGCAGTTGCTAGTTCAGGAAGATCGGACAAGCACATACCTGAAATCCCAATATCATAGCCAAAAACAAGGCCACCAGAGGCAGCAATTGCGCAAGAGAGGATGACAAGAGAGGTCATTCTTCCATTATACCTTGCAGCATTGTTATCACCTTCACTTGCTGCTGAGAATCCTGCAGCCATGACTTCTTCGTCGAAAGCTTACTTCTGGTAGCAAGTGGGAAGAAAGGAAGAATAACCTGCGAGGAAATCTACTCTAGAAAGAAACAGTGGTACCAAGTTTTTTCCCCAAATAATAATAATAAATTTTGGCTTGAAAGCCGAGTTGGTGACTAAGAACCCTTATCAGAAAGACGTGATCAGTAATGATTCAACATATTATGAAATCAAGAGCTCTGCTTTGCAGCATTTATTTCTCCGGCTTCCAGTGAGCCCCACTTTCCCCAAAATCAAAGACGGTACACAAATGATTTCTGTAAGGAATTAAGAGAGGTATGTGTACGTTATACGGTGTTAGTACGTATTTTCTCTCGTTGCCTTGATTCTATAGCTTCAATTTAATTATGAACATCAATCAACCAAATCAGTTAAAATACTTAATCAGGGACAACCGATTCTTAGAATACTGGATGCCTATTAAAATTTCTACGTCAAAGCTAAATAAATATAGTTGGTATATTTAAAAAAAAAGTAGGAAAATTAGGACATGTGTCCCATATATTTATATTTTTTATAATTTAATCATATATATTTAAAAATAAATCTTTTAATAATATATATTCTCCCCATAACACAGGACATGATGGGTTCGGTTGCGTAGACTTGACTCCGCTAATTTCTTTCATATGTAGCCCTCAACTATCCTACGTGGCAAAATGTTATTATTATTTTTTAAAATTAGTGAAATCACTCTTTTTACCTGTTAACACTTATCAAAGTTTCAAATTGTATCATTAACGTATTCGAAACCCTAACCTGAACCACCACCAGCGCCATCCTTCCTCCCGTTAACCCCACCTTCAATTTCTTCCTCCCAGAGCTTTTTATGATGTCTATAGTTTGTGTTAGTTTCATGAATTTGCCAAAGGGTGGCGAATGGGAGACGAGAAGGAGAAATTGAAGGCGGAGGTTGTCGGGTGGTTATTGCTTTCATTGGTGGTGACTTCGAGAAATCAAGCTCTCGTCTTCAGTGATGGCCGGGCGAGTTGGCGACGGCCTGTTGGTGGGGATATGGGCGAGGATGGAGGCGGCTGGGGATGAAAGGCTTCAGCTTCACTGGAGGGAGGGTTTTTTCTTCTTTATATATATTTATTTATTTTCTGGGGCGGTGTGGGCGGGCCCGGTGGGTGTGACGTGGCGGAAGGATGACGTGGAGCAAATTGCATTCATTGGATTAGATAATGATGACATGGGGACACATGACCACCCACATGTGCAAAAATTAACGGTGTTACTTATACGTTAGCAAATCAGCAACATAAAACTCAAACATAACATAAGTAAAATAATCATTTTAAAATAGGTAAATTTTAATTTTAAAAAAAAGAGAAAATAATACTTTTATTATAATCATCCTTAAAAATTGTAATTTTTTATTAATTTTTTTTTGTAACTCACGGATGAGAGCTACAATGAAAAATAATTCAAAATTTTTTGTTTACATAGCATTTAAATATATTATTGAAATTATAGAAAGGTTCTTATGGTAGGGATGGCAATGGCTCGGGGCGGGACTATCGTCAAATATATGAGATTTATGAAAATAAAATTATAGCTAGTAAATAAAAATATTGAGAATGTAATTCACATAAGAAGGATAGAAAAAAATTCCAAGATTTTAAGATGACAAAACAACATTAACTATCCCTTATCAATGTAAACTTTTAAACAAATCCAGTAAAAAGAATCTTCTTTTTTTATCAGTAAGCTGAGTGTAAAACCACTGGTAATTTCCCACAGCTGAGTATATCCAATAATAATGTCACTATGAAGTATGAGGGCGGGGTTCAGTGGGCCAGAGTCCAGACCAGGGGGAACAAAGACAACCAACCGTAGCTCGGCTCAACTCAAACTTAAGAGCTTCTGCTGTTCTGCACAAACACCAAAGCAAAGGCCTTATGTTCATGACTGACTGACTGACTGACTGTTATTAATTATGTCTCATAAATTGAAGGCTAGTGATTTGGGATGGGCCGTTTCCTTCTGTTTCTCTTAACATTTCTCTCATCGCAGGCAGCCGAGCCACAAGCCAGGCCCAATTTTTTTTTCTTTTCTTTTTAACTCTACAGCAAAAGTTTTGTGTCTGAGAAAGACAAAAAATAAAAGAAAGGCAGGCCTGGACAAACCTAATCCTGTGCGTGTGTCTTGACTTCTAGTCTTGGGAGGATCCCCATCTCCAAAAAAAAAAAAATATATATATATATATATACACACACGTATAGTATACAACAATGACAAAGCCTAAACGGAAAAAAAAAAAAAAAGAAACGATGGGTCTCATATATCAGTATATCAGTAATAATAGTAATAATGATGATGATAGTAATTACGATAGTAATTAATAGTAATAATAGCTGGAAAGGAAAAGTTATGCTTCCACTAAACATGTTATGGTGCCTGCAAAAAGACTACGAACTCATCAGGAGTTCCATCAAATTGCAATAGTTGGACAAGGAAACTAGAAAACCATTTAGCGGCCAAGTAGGAATGCCGACAGGCACTACCATGTGCCAGGAGAAGATATTGCTTGCACGAATTCAAGATCGGTCAAAGCCACAATACATTATATCATATTATATATGTATATATATATGCCATTAAATGGCATGAATGATCTGAACAGATTTGGTTGTTAACGTATCACTCTCAATCGGATTACAGGGCCTGCAACCAACCATATGCACATCTATACTTCTGCCACTAACAAACGAAATCAATTACCTTTCTGATCAAGACACGTGCAGTAATGCAAGAGAAGACTCTCAGAATTTGTAATTAACTTGCACATGCATGCATACGTGTCCATGTGCTTTATTATTCCTTGGCAATATATATAGGATTAACCTATACGTATCCCTCTCTCAATTTAGCTCATACAACCGAACACAAATTTTTTTCCCCGGTCACTAACGGGGTATACCGGCCTACAAAAGGGAATAAGAGCATATGGGATTCTTATCAACAAAAATCAAACTTAAAATTTTATAATATAATAACATTTCAAATGCTGTAAGCGTAATCTTCGGTTCCACTAACAGGGCCAAGTGAACGATCAACGGCCCGCGCAGTCGAATCAAATGAGAGTATAAAAGACAGCGGAAAACCGATCAACAATTGGGTAAGTACGCGGTCTAGAAAGAATATTGTAACCTCCAATAACCACCATCAACGGCAGGATCCAATGAAGCCTGTTTCTGTTGTTTTATGAATGTCAGCAAAGACGAGTTAACTTTTAATTAATGGTTAGATATGATACAGAAGATCGTCTGGGCCCAACATCTGCCGACAATGCCTTGGCCCCTGTATTATGCTGATCATCATTATTATCTTAAAATTCACCACACGTACGTATGTACACTTCTTTAATTGATAAAATCATCATTAAAAAGTAAAAAAAAAAAAAAAACTCCAAAACATTGGTCGGCATAACTCCCCTCTTTTCTAAATGAACATCACGAAAGATCCTGAGTTTATTTATATTGTCGCGTGCTCTGTTTGGAGTCTTCGACCCAGGCAGGCATATTCCCTAGAAGTCTGAAAGAGGAGGAGCTGAGGTTGCATCTTACAAAAAGGCGTTTCAATTAAGAAGACCATGCCATTAGTCCCCCTGATATTTCCTAATCAAATGTCGAAGTTGGAAGACTTCTTCACTACCTGCCGCCCTTCACGGGCTGGTACTCTAGCCACGAATGAATTTGGGCATCCCTCTAAAATTTCGGAAATTTTATAAAATATTACATTAATTGTATTTAGTTTTTATTTTATCATGCATTATATTATCTTACATGTTTCCTGTTGGATCCATTCTTAAACCCTTTTATTGAATTTCACCATCTTTAAACTAATAATTATTTTGAATCCGTCGCTGATTCCACGTTGTGTTCCAATATAATTACACCCTGTTAGACAAGGACCATATATAGCAGATATATCTAAATATATGTGTGATATATTCAACGTCTAAAGATCTAGTTAACGGCAATTGATGTATGATAACCGACCCGCATGAAATTTTTTTGGCGTAGCGGTGACTGGTGACCATGATTTCTGTATGTGTCTACATATGTGTAGATATATAGATGTGTACCTTATAATGATTTTAGGTAACTGTTTGGGAATTAAATTAAAGTTAAACGCATGACAGTGACAGCAGGTACCTCCTTTCGTTCTATATATTGCTCCACGAAGCTCATAGTCCTAATGCATATGAAAAGAAATCGCAAACAGAACATACACATTATTGGCAGCTGCTATAGCTAGCAACCTTAGAAGTTACAGGTGAGGTGACACACTATATTTATAGAGAGAGAGAGAGGGAGAGGGAGATGAAATACTGAAGGGCCGGGTCTCTGAGCCTTATTCCTCCCATTCTATTCTAGTCCTAGCTATATGGCTGCGAATCAGTTTCCTCCGGTATCCCCCTATTGCTTGTCCTTATTATCATACTCGATGATGATGGCCATATTATTATTTTGCTTCATTATGGAGCCGTGTTTCGGCTTCAGCTCAAAGCAACTGAAATTAACAACCTACGGAAGGCACTGGTACTCGGCTGGAGCCACCTGGTATGGCAGTCCCGACGGTGCTGGCAGCGACGGTAATTCATATTCTATTGGTTGTTACATTTATAAGAGAAAGATGGAGAGTCCCATTTTTTATTTCCTCTAAAGCAGTATGAGTAAGTCGTCAGCAAGCTGGCTACTCTAGGACCAAACGAGCATTAATTGATATATTTTTCCGATCAACACTTCTACGCTTTCTGTATCTGGTTTATTCATGGATCTTGAATTGAAATGGCCTTATTTCTTACCAACTCAAGCCCGACATCAGCTTTGGTTGATTTGAATTAAATATGAACAGTGACATTTCAATATGACCAAAGTTTGGACTATAGTATGGTCGGATACACACACACACGCACACACTCATATATGGTAAGCTCAAACTGGCCTCCATACTGTTACAGGTACATGTAATCGGACTAGCAGCCTGTTGAGCTAGAGACATAAGTTGGACCCAAGTTTGGACTTCACAAAGCTCGACCAATGGGTTCAATGTTGATCATATATATCATCATGATGCTCTAAAATTGATTCAATTGTGTGTTGATGCAGGAGGGGCTTGTGGATACGGAAACGCTGTCTCACAGCCTCCATTCTCTTCTATGGTCACAGGAATTGGGCCCTCTCTCTATAAATCAGGCGAAGAATGCGGAGCCTGTTACCAGGTTCTTTATTATTATTCTTCACATAATCAATCCTCTCTGCCTTTCTTCTCAGAGGAAATGATTTTAAAGTTTGAAAAAAGAACAAAAGAAAGAAGAGATAAATATGAATTGGTTGACACGGCACATCTTTGTTTTCTGGGGGTAAGGTTGAAATAGTTTTACATTTTATCAAGAGCGCTATAAAAGGGAAGATGATATTATATGAATTCAGACTTAAATTAATAATGAATGCCTCCAAGCAAAAAAAGATAACAAGATACTCAATATGAGAACATATATATACAACATATACGCATTAATTGGAGGTCAACTATAACATGTATATAATGCGTACACACACAATTTCAGCAATAATACGACCGACGCTTCCTAATTCGAGCACTCTCATCTAATTCAACAAGTTTAGTTTGAGGGTTTGCAAACTCATTTTATATTTATACCTGTAGGATTATATCATTGTCAAGCAAAATAAGAATATCATCCATACTATACTTATATTATATATATATATATATATATACATATGGAAGAAGGAAAGTAACTGGCTCTACATTCTTTCTCCAGAAAACTATATCCGTATACAGTACACCATGCACGCCATAACAAAACAGAAATCATTCAACTGGATTTTAAGAGAAAGCTGATAATATATCTTATAAACTGATAATAGCCATTCTCTCTTTCCTCCAACCTACTCGCTCGGCACCCTTCTTCTCAGCTTCTTTTCCACACGCACATATATATAATCCATGAATCAAAAAGAAGAAAACCTCATAGCAATCGTTTTGATCATGATAGATCAAATGTTCCAAAAAGGCACATCCATCGTGCTCAGGCAAGCCTGTGAGGGTGGTCATCACTGACTTTTGCCCCGGTGGTCCCTGCATGACTGACTCTGCCCACTTTGATCTCAGTGGAACGGCCTTCGGTGCTATGGCCATAACAGGAAAAGAGGATAAAGTCCGTGATGCAGGAGTCCTAAGAATCCGATTTGCACGGTAAATAACAATTTATTAATTGGGACAAATATAGCGGAGCACACATAAAATATATGGATTTTTTCCCAATGACCTTTAACGTCGTGTATAACTTAACTACTACATATATTGTCTTGCAGGGTTGCATGTGACTATTCGGGAAAGAAGATAATGTTCCAGGTTGATGAGGGGTCCAACTCGAACTATTTTGCTGTGCTGATCGAGTATGAGGAAGGGGATGGTGACCTCCTAGGGGTCGCTCTGAAGGAAACCAACAATAATAGCTCAGCCGGGACCAAGCTGTGGCAGCCCATGCGGCAGTCGTGGGGGGCAGTATGGAAGCTCGATGCGGGCTCGCAACTTCAACCTCCTTTCTCTATTAGGCTGATGTCTCGGTACTCTCAGCAAACCCTAGTAGCTCATAATGTAATTCCCGAGAACTGGAAGCCCGGTGTGACTTACCGGTCAGTGGTGAACTACATGTGAATCTGAAACCTGCCAGAGTTTAATGCCACAGAAGTGGCAGAAGATGAAGATGGCGATCTTTTATTCTAAGAAGTGGTAGCTAGCTAGCTAGCTGGTCATCAGTGACTTGTGAGTTCTGGTGTGTCCTTGGAAGGAAAGCCAAGTAGCCAACCCAAGCAAAGTTCTATGCACAAGCTTAAGTTTAATTGTATGTCTGGGCAAGCCGATCCAACAGGAAAGGGCTTCCATAATGTCTATTGTCTAAGCCTCATAGTGAGCACTCTCCCGAGAATACACGCAACTAGATCATCATGTGTTTCATCAGATTAATTAGTTTAAGGAAATCTGATTTCAATGAAAGCATGCATGCAGAATTATCTTCCTTAAGAAACAACAAGAACTAAATTCACTCTCCAATACTAAATAAAACCAACAAAATGTTCAGAGTAATACGTACGGGACCTGCAAGAGTTGGGAGGATTCTAGTGCAATATAATTAATTGCGGTGACATAAAAAGGTGTGGGCGGGAGAGGGCAGTGGGCAAATGAGTAAATAATGGTCAGGATTCTTACTGAGGAATGGGATGATAGCCCAGAACTGCGAATTCTTATTTGATCTGGTCTGGGTTGGGCCTGATTCAGAAATAACGAATCTGGGCCTAAAATGAAACAACAAAGAGAGCCTAACCAAAACGGGCTGGACATTATGTAATAGTGTCCGGCTGCTTTGTTTTGTGTCGTGTCGGTCTTCTCCTCTCCGTTAAGTACCCAGGCGGACGATTATTTTTTCCGTCTCTCTCGACACCCCACGGCTATTATTTACAAACTCGGCAGGATTCCTCCGCGATTTACTTTTTGATTTGACCAATGGATATTCCCCTTTGATTTGTCGAGAATTCGGAGATGGTGCTGTCGCAGAAGCTCCACGAAGCTTTCAAGGGCACAGTTGAGCGGATAACAAGCCCCCGCACTGTCTCCGTCTTCAAGGAGAAGGGCGTCCTCAGCGTTACCGAGATCATCATCGCTGGAGACAATCTCGTCTCCAAGTGCCCTACCCGGTCATGGTACAATCTTGATTTCCCGTCCTAGGATCCTCTTACCATGGTCAATTTTAGGATCTGATTAGGTGTATTGCTCACAGCGGGTTGCTGTTAACAGTAATCTCAGACTGTTGAGGTCGTTTGTGGAATCGGATGACGTAGAGGGAGTTAGTGATGGTTAATGGAGAGCGTTTGTGTTGCATCCTACTAAGTCCTAGAGAATTATCATGATTAAGAATGTCGCCTGAGCTTAAGCGTTTTGCTTGAAGGCGATTGGCATTGTTGTCCACCTTGTGATAGTCTTAAAATGGTGCTCTGATTAGAACGAATAAAGATGGAGAATATGCTTCAACTCGTGAAAAATATTGGTCTTTGAGGGTATTTCGATTATGCCTTGGCACTTGTGAGCCCTTCAGTATTCTATGTATTACTTCATTAGTATTTTGGGTATCAAGAGATAGCTATTGTGCGATGAGTTTTCTTCCTTACAAAATGGTCAATTGCAGTTTACAGTAATTAAAAAGCTTTCCTACCTTTTACGACGCTTGGTTTTCCATTGACTGACCTCAGTGACAGTGGTGTAGATCCTAGGATGGCATTTGCTGTATTACGGTTTTACCTTTTTGGTTATTCCTCTGCTTTATGATGCTCATTTATCTTACAATTATCTTGATATGATTTCAGTTGTATAAATCCACCTTTAGATTTCTTTCTAATCTTCTGGTTTTACCAAGTCAAGTTTCTCCCATTTTATAATGGTTTTGGAAATTTCTTGTAGGGAATCAGCTGAACCAATCCAGAGGAAGCCATATCTTCCAGCAGAAAAGCAGTTCTTGATAAATCGAAATGGTATAGAGGCTGGGATTGATCATTCCTACTAGTGGTAGCCACTAAGTAGACTGCTGTAGATGTGATTTTTGGAAACTTCTGTCTGAAGTATTACTGATTATCATTGAGATTTTACCAGCCTGGTATTTAGCATAATACTGGAAATGTGCTGATCATATCAGTAGATATATCAAGTTTTCTTGGATTGCCAACTATTAATTTTGTTGATTGAGTCAATCATACTTGTTGTCCTTTAAAGATTTTCTCCAAGGATGTTACCACCATAAAAGTAATGAGACTTATTAAATTCCTGTTTTAGTTCCTTGCTGGCAGCGGGCTGCCTCTGTTGAAAAAGAATATGAGGCTGCTAGAGGTGAAGTGCTCCTTGATAATGAAGACAATGATGGATGGATAGCTACTCATGGGAAGCCATGAGGTAAGTAGTTCATTTGAGTTGGTAATTAAAATTTCCTTGTTCTCTCCTTTTCACCTTTCCTTTTATATGACCACTAGAACTTAAACTTGATGAAGATGAGAACTTGCCTTCCATGGAGAATCTTGAAATCAGCCAAAGGAGTGGCATTCAGTCCACTCCTTCATACTTTGGTGTAGATGACGAAGAATATATTCCTGACATTGCTGAGTTCAATGACCCAGACAACCTGATTGAGTAGTTCTGTGACTACTTTTGTTTATAATAATTCTTCATGTATGTTCACTCTCGTCTTTGGTTGCTTATCATATTGCTAAATTTCACTCACTATAGCTTGGAGTTTTGCCTATTTGCCACATTTGGTTTCTCCACTTCTTGCAGGCAACTCTTCAATCTACATATTTTGTGGTACATGAACCTGATGATAATAACATCTTGTGGACCCGAACTTATGATGTTAGCATTACATAAGATTAATACTATGCTGTATTTTTTTTCAAAATTTTATCCCTTCTTAGCAGTTGCTCAGTATGAATGCCGTAGCTATCAAATTTCTCTGTCTAACGCATTGAATTTTTTCTTTCCTTGTGATTTTTTAGGTATGACAAGTATTATCAAACTCCTCGAGTATGGCTTACTGGTTATGATGAGGTCTGTCAGGTAGCTCACATAATCCTCTGATCTTATTTCACAGCTTATAATTGGTGGATGATTTTGATCTCAGCTTTTATTTTGCACCTCCTTTTTATTTGTCATCTCGTGGCAGTGAAGAATGCTTTTAAAACCTGAACTCGTGCTTGAGGATGTTAGCCAAGACCATGCAAGGAAAACAGTGAGTGGTCTATGCAAGTCAAAATTTCTTCATGATAAAGGAACCATCCCAATTTTTAACATGAAGCAGACCTTTTATTTAGTTTACACCCACATCTTAAAAAAAAAAAAAAAAGAGGTGTTGTAGGTTACAATTGAAGACCATCCACACTTGCCCGGGAAGCATGCATCTATTCATCCTTGCAGACATGGAGCTGTAATGAAGAAAATTATAGATGTTCTCATGTCACGTGGAATCGAACCTGAAGTTGACAAGTAGCAAAACTCTTATTATAATTTTCATGATTGGAAAAGCTGCTGCTTTTAGTTGTTTAACCTGATACACGCAGTGGTTTAATTCTTTCCTGTTATTTCAGGCTTATCACTTTTTTTTTTTTACTCTGAGACATGCATTTCTCACCATGCAGGTGCCTTTTCTTATTCCTGAAATTTGTGGCATCTGTAATTCTGACAATTGAATACAATTACATGATGGACTTCAATCTTGGTAGTTCAAGCAGCTGAGGACAGAAGGTAAGTCCTCTGCTCATTTTTCAATGTTATTCAGAATGTGCCTTCCGATTCAAGAAGAGCGTTTGTTATACATTGAGGAAGAACTGCTTCCTGTAGAATTTTTTCTTATTTTAGGTGGGATCTAAACATCTAGCAGATATTGGTCTTTGGACAGGGTATTGAGCAGATTGACATTTGAGTCTTGATGGAGATTACAATTGTTTTTTTTTTTTTTGGTGCTTATCAAGTTTGTAAATTTGTGTTTGTTTGGTGTTCCATAACGGGGTAGCATCCTTCATCCTATGGTAATTAAATACCCGAATGGAAGATGGTTGCTTCTCCTGTCCTCCGACATGTATAGCTCTCTTTCTATTTTGTTGAAAACAAGCTAGTGAGAGAACTATAACATATCTGATGTATCTTGACAGGATATACTATTGACAACCGCTATTTATATGTCAATTGCCTCTGCTGTATATTCCTCCACTTACCATCTGAGTTTTATCGAAATTCAGTCGAGATTATAAAAATGATTAAATGTTTGCATATCCCATCAAGTGTAGATTTTTACCCCGAGTCTAGGTCAGATCGTATTGGATTGAAGGGAAGTGATTGAATGGATTCAAGTATACCGACTTGCCATCTTTCATGTGAGTGTATATTTATACATGCAGTAAAGAAAAAAAGTGTGATAGTATATTTATTCTTTAGATCTGAATTACGTATAATCTTGAGCATAAGGCATTTGGAGACTCGCGATTTACAGCAGTATAGACGGGTTTGATAAATTATAATTATGGAGTCATGGAAACGGGTGACTCATGATTGAGTTCTCCGTAGCTTCCAAACGTCGATTTAAAATGGATGTGGAAATGGCCCATCCCTCCTAAATAAACCAAACCAATGTAATTAGCCAACTTAGTAAGAGCCACTTCATATTTTCGATTAAAGGTTTTTTTTTGTCTTACCAAAACCTACGATAAGGCATAAGCAAGGGAAATAGAGGGATTAGCCGCATATCGTACCTCAGCATATCCGTTAGAATAACGTTTGCCTCTTCCGAGAGAGCGTCTTTAATTCTCAAGGTAACCAATCTATTGTAATTTATTTTAAAATACGAATATTATATATAACGAAAAAAAGATAACCGGTCCCCGTATACAATTATAGATCAGTGGCAAGAGCAAAGACGTTCCAGCAGAGAGATCGGGAGTTCAATTCCCGTTCAATAAAATTTTCTTGTGATTTTAGGATCTGCTGCTGCTGCATCAATCGGGCATGGATGATGATACGAACCCATCGGCAAGGAAGGTAGTTCTTATCCGTAACGGATTTGATGATCATCATTCTCATTTCTTTCAAACCCTAGGTTACATGTACATTCGTTTGGTCAGAAATTGAGTTGAGATCTCATACTTTCTACTGTAATTACTCTCTCAATCTCTTCGCAGGTCAAGTTTAAGCCTAAAGCTCCATCTCGCAAGAAGCCTCCCTCCATCTCAGTTAAAACGTACCTTTTTTACCGAGCTCAATTTTAAATGATGTTGCGAAATTTGAGAGGCCACTCACTGATTTCGTTCCTTTTTGCTGGTGGTAACGTAGAGAGGTGAAAGAGGATGACCGAGCTACTGCGGAGGCCGAGCTGCTGCTTCGCCGGTTCAACGTAATCTCCTTTTCTTCGTAGAATTTTTCATTTTCATTCAAAGGGTATTTCAGTCATGCAGTTCCCTTCTTTTTTCTTTCATTGAGTCAACTTGATCTAATGGAGCTATTCGGAACTCGATTGATTCTACTTCTGTCTCTGCTTCAGTTCAACCCATCCCGTGGCAGTGTATTTTATCATTTTTTCTGGGGTGGGGGGGAGTGCTGAATCTTTCCGTGTCAGGTCGGTTCCTTGAGAAAGCATGTCTAATCAGTTCATCCGCCTGCTTTTCTTGTTTCCGATATCAATGAGTCTAGTGATTCAAATTTACCTAATGACGCTGTTCCACCTTCAGATTATGGTAAATTATCAATATCATCAAAAACTCCATCAACTCTTTCAAATCCATCACATTACTTGGAAGGATGTCTGGCTATCAACTAATATGCAATCCAGGGCATGCGCTCTCCAGTTCTTCATGTCTCGCCTTACACTTTCTGCTGTTCCGTCCTGCTATTTGCATCTTTTCTTTGTACCAAAATGATCAAAATACCTTTATTAACCGTAAGTGTGTCTCAAGTTCTTCCGATGCAGAGGTTCATGACTGCAGAAGCAATAACAATGGAAATTTTTTGTATGAAATGCCTTATTCGAATCCTATTAGCCCTCTTGATCTCTTTACTTGGAGAGAAAGATATATTTATGTAATTGGCTTTCTGACCTCTCTCTTATCTGTGTAGGAGAATCTTGGAAGGCAAAGAAATAAAGTTCCAAAAAAATGTAAGCTGTACTTTTTGCACCCTGCATTGCTTGAGAAACTTATCTCTAGGCTACTTGAAAGTTCCATTTCAGGAACTTGTTGCAACTTAGAACTATATCAGACATTTTGATATTACTCTTATTTTTTACTCTTAGACAATCTAAGTCAGTTGAGACTGGTCAAATTATACCCAAGAAATGACTGGAGACTCAGTTAGATGTTTCAAATTTTGAAAGCTGTCATATAGAATTTATATTTCATACTTTTACTTTTCCCTATGATCTGAGAAAACTATATGCCATAAATTCCTCAGCATCAGTGCAAGTTGCATTTGACCAAGGAGTGGTATCATCTACTCCTATACGGACATATGGTGTTCTCAGAGATGAAAGGAATGGTATAAGTACAAGTACTCGGCTCAGTAGTCCTGGTTCTGGGAAAGGAATATCAGGCTCACTTCCTCTAACTGCCAAAGAGTCTGCCAGTGTCACATGCTCAGATTTAACAGATGGATTCCCTCCAAAGATGAAGGAGTACAAAGAACCATGGGTATAGAGGAAACCCTCTCTCCTTGCTCTCAGGCTCTTATATTTGCAAGTCACTGCCTCTAAAAAGATTGATTGTGATTTTCTCTTATGCCACGGCAGGATTATGAGCATACATACTATCCAACTTCACTTCCTTTAAGACCCCCATATTCGGGTGATCCAGGTATGGCTTCTCACTATTTAGATCCATCTGAAAGGATGGAGCAAGTCAATAGGGATAAGAACGAGCATCCCAGGATTATGATCCTGTAGTTATGATTGCTTTTGTGGTAAAGTGCTCTTGATGCTTTTGAAAAATGGGTTTGTTTTTCATTTGAGCATGTACAAGTTTGGATTCACTTGTTTTGCATCCAGAAGTTCTGGATGAGGCAGAGTTTGGGGAGGCTGCAAGGAACATGGCGTATGATGAGAACTCCATAAATCCTGCTTCAGAGCTTGGCCTGTTGGTTAGCAATCAAATTTGTTGATTATATAACTAAAATTATTCACTGAGGCTGTTCCTTTTCACTAATTCTCTGTTGCTGACAGGAAGAAAGTGAGATGGAAAGGATGTTTTTCTTTCAGCTTCCTCCCAGGCTGCCGACAATCAAGAAATCTGCTAATATGAAGGGCCGAGAGAGAACTGACACCTCGTCATCATCAAAATCAAGCAGTTCTATTGCAGACTGCAATTTGGAAGACTTACCAGAAGGATACATGGGCAAACTGCTGGTTTACAAGAGCGGTAAGATCAGGTTGAAGCTTGGAGAGACTTTCTACGATGTGAGTTGTGCTACAGCCTTTGGTTTACACTATTTATCTGTTCCGTTTTCTTAATCAGCATCAGAAATCCCTGTGCCCCAGCCATATGGTGATCCTTCCTCATGATTTTGAGTGATTGTGAATTTGAACTGAACATGCAGGTTTCACCGGGATTGGATTGCATATTTCCGGAAAATGTTGTTGCGGTCAATGCTTCGGATAGGAAGTTCTGTATTCTAGGTGATATTGAGAATAGGGCCATCGTGACCCCTGATCATGATTCTATCCTAGATACTGTCATCAACTTAATGTGAAGGTGATATAAAGCCGAAGTACAGTGTTTCTAACAGAGTGGACAAACACGTTGTGGCATGTGTTTCCACGCCAACCCCTCCACCCTCTCTCTGTGGAGCTTTATCTTGTAGAATATTGTTGTGGACCTTTTGTGGATTAAAGAGAAACAATTGACCCCAGAATCTAAACAGCAGATCCATGGCGATTGCAGAATCTGCTTGATTTCTCCACCACAATCTGACTGAAGCGTGAGTATAGTATAACTGCAGGGTTTTGCTCTTGTGGGCAGGGTTATAATCCATAAGAATAGGAAAGATGAATTTCTGCCGAGCTGGAGTGACCAGGCAATATTTTACCGATTCATGCTCTCCTTTACTGGGTAATGTTCGTAACTGCCTCAACTCACAATGGTTTTTTAATTTTTATTTTTGTGTCGATATAAACATCAAACTGCTCCCTCACTCGTCCGAGTTAATTGAACTCAGGAAGAAAAAAACGCCCCGAGTTTGAGTAGGAAAACCATGAGATAACAAAAGTAGTCGCTAGATTCATCATTTTTCTAGTAGCATTCTTGAAAACAGAGATGTCCCTGGCCCTGCGCGCACTCTTTAATTTCTTTCATCAACTGGCCTAAGAACCAGAGGCCAACATGTATAGAACTTGAACTTTCAGAGCTCTTAGCTGTCGTGGAAGAAGAAACCAGTTCTTGCGGAGCCCTCCACCGTCAGGCTCCCTTTTACGGCAATATGTTGTATGGGAGGGAGCCTTCAACCATCTCCCTCCAGCATGGATATGGACCTCTCTTAAAAACTTCGTTGGATTGAGGTGAAAGGAGTGATGGCTGTTATCATTCATGTACTGATAAAGACTTTTGATTCCCTGTCTCAGCCGATATTGCTCTGAGAGGCATTTCAATTCAACGATGTTATCTGTTTCCAGGGTCACGTGGACTCAATTAGTGAGTGTTAAGGTCAACCTCTCAAGAGGTGAGAAAACTCCGTTGATGGCACAGCCCCTGACGGTAAAGTCTCAAATACTGTGCACGAATACAACTGGAAGATAGACTGCCCTGTGATGTTGCTGGGCCAAGGACGATGAAGAATCACAAATTATCCTCCTTTTTTTTTCCCCTGATCTCATTGAGGTAGGAGTTCTTTGTGGAAGCTAATTCATCATAATGTTCTCCAAAGTGAGGTGATTTAGCTAGTCATTAGATGAGATAGTAGCCAACAACATAGTGACTAGAGTTGTATGCTTTAATGCTAATCTAACATAAACTCAAGTAGAGAAAGAGATCTAGTATAGTGGTATTATTTTTATTTTAACAATAAAAAAATTATAATTTAATTATTATAATAAGACTTTCCATATTTTCGTATTCTCTTATTCTTCTTTTATTTTTTAAACTCATTAGTTTATTGTAAAATTGAAAAAAAAAAAAAAAACACATGGGCTCAAGGGATGTTTAGCTCAACCACTAGAATTTGTAGTGAGTGTCTGGAAATGCGCTTCAAGCTATCTTGGTACAGTTGGTTCTTCTTGTACAGTTCTTGGAATCTGCTGAGTTTGGTCATGTCACAAGTGTATTTCTATCTGCTTGTATCTGTACTTCCCTACGGAAAATTGGGGAAAACAACATTTAAAAAGGAAATATGCTGTCTTAATTATTACATAACACTCAAAAAGGAATGAAATATATACACTGGAAATGTAATGGAAGACCTCCTCAAAGACTTAAAATATCGATACTGTTTTCCCTGTGGCTTAGGATAACAAATCTATTCCTTTTAACCATAGGAATGAAAGAAAAATCTAGTGCCTTTTTTCATCCCCCTGATAGGAGTTGTTAGACGAGTATTGGGGTAATGAACGAAAAGGAGCAAGAGGTAAAACTGGAAGATAGAGTTAGGACAGGAGATCTATGGGATAATCAGAAAGTCAATCACTGGATTGCTAGGTTGTCATCCAACTTACCGCTTCCGTTAACACAGACAATATCAACAAGAAGTAATTATAACCTTTGAAAGTCTGAGGTAGAAAAAGTTGGGGGGTGAAGGTGGATTGAAACTCATGATTTTCGATGCGATCAGAATCAAAAGCGATTTCAATCTTCTAAAACCTAATGATGATGTTTTACGATTTTTATTTATTATAAGGTTGGATTCCCTACAGACCTAATGGAGTAGATTTGATATCTTTTGTCTAACCCATTAAATATCACTCTATCCATTATTTTGATATTCAAATTTGTTACATTCAACCCGATGCACGCAACAAAGGTACGAGAAAAGTTTGATTTATTAGGATTTATGAGATTTTATATATATATCGAGATATATATATATGCCGTCATGTTTGAACTGTTGTAGGGCTTTTTCCAATTCTTCCTTAAAGGATTTAAAATGTCGATGAGCTTTCCTGAGTTCTTGGTTGCCTATTAAAATCTTGGGGACACAAGATTTCTGGGGCTTTCAACCCATCAACATGATTCGGAGAAAGGGAGATGACGTGAGGATTTTAGTAAATAACTGGGATTAATAGAGCCCACTATATTCTATAGATAGACCTGCGCATGAACAAACTCTTATGGGTGTCGCCATTTCCCATTATGTCAGAAAAGCAAATTTAAAGAATGGGAAGTACTTAGGATGCCATGGTGTATGAATTATGATCCTCCAATCCAAAACAAGCAGTCCATTCCCCAGAAAATGCAAATTCATGAGTTTCTCTCATCCTTTTTCATCCCTTTATTTTGTAACGTCGATCATCAATTATGTGATTTTGCACCGTTAGTCCTGCAGATACGCCTAAAAGAAGTTGAAGGTGCTTTCCTCCTGCATGCCCATGCGTAACCTGAAAATCACAATCTTCTATTCCGTTACATATCAAATTGGTTTATCTTGAATTGAGGATCGCTGGGAGAAAGAGGCCCTCCCAGCATCACTGACTCGTTAGCTAAATGCTTTTAGTAATTCAAATGAACAATTTCAGGCAAAAAAAGAATTCAAATCTACAAAAAAAAGGACATCAAATCTTGAATCATGATATATATGTAATGATGACATGGGGCCACATATCAATCCCCGCCCTGAATTTTTCTTGGGCAAAAGAAGTGGAAGATTTTTCAAGCCAAGGATGTTAGGATTCCTCTATCGTAGACTAGACAGAGCCCTAAGGGGAAAAAAAAACGAACCGGTCTATTAGGTGTGAGAACTCATTTAACCTTTTTATTTGTGTTATTTGTCATATTTTTCAAGAAATAACGGTCTCATGGATCGACTTTAATATCATTTATTATGAATTAATTGAAAGATTCTTATTTTAAAAGCTAATCTATTAATACTTGCTCAATATTATTTGTTATGCCAACAAAGATAGGATATATATTCTTTTTACCGCATTATCCTCTCATCAGATGGACAACAGTTACTATGCCATTAAACCTGCACTTACTCTGGTAAAAACTAGAATCCTATGCATCCGCCAATGCAATTTTAGGAGTTTGGTTTTGGCTCTCAGGGTAGCTGCCAAAATTGCATACACTGACGTCTCCATCTGCTTTTGGCATCCACTAACATTTCAACTCTTAGTTAATCCAATCATGATCTTAGAAAAATATCATTTTGATTTTGGCAAAATTTCGTAACTTCTTGGAGATTACATCGACTTTCTAAGCATGTATTATTCTCCCTTATATCCTTAAATAGACTGAGGACTACTGAAGTATCGCCAACGAGATTTCATTAGTAGGTAGGGTTGGGGTGTACACCTTCACTGTTTGCTTGTTCTAGCTTAAGAGGGAAAAGACCATAATTTTTGTAATGTACACTGAGCCACAGTATTAGCATATTCTAAGCTTGACCTAGGAGAAAAGTCTCACATGCTATTATCCACTCGCTTCAAAAACCCTAATGATTCTGTTCTCCACTAGTGGGAGTGTGAATAATTGTCAGAATGGTGGAAAAAGGCGAGAGGAACAGTAAGAGTTAAATGAAACAAAATAATGTGTCAATTAGCCAAAAAAAAAACTTAGCAAAAAGAAACAAAATGCTGTGTCTTTGCTGTTATCGTCGAGGTGAAGCTGGCCCCATTCACCAGCGTGAACTGCTTTGGGTCCAGTTGTGGTCAGACTCAAACCCATCCTACCCTTCTCATCATCCCCATTTCTCTTTCGGTTTACTAGTTCTTTTTCTCCCAAAAACAGTCTTTTGGGGTTTTGCCTTCCCTTCTCTTTCTTCCTTTTCATGTTGCTGATACATTTAGAATGTTCAATTCTTTCATCATTCTCGAGTGGGCCCCATTTCCCGCATCCTTTTTCAGATTTCTACTGCCGCTATTAGAACTTAGAATCTTACACCTTTCAGCGTCCCTCAACACTGTAGCGTTCGTTGGGCGCTGCTCTTCCCCCCACTCACCACAAACAGAAGATTGCCCGTTGGCTGTGGTTGGGCATAAATATAGATATAGAGTGACAATCTTGCTTAAACAAATTGAGAAATGATAGCAAAAACATCCTCAACTTGATCCTGTCCTCCTCGAATTGCAGAACATGCGGATAAATCCTTGTTGCTGGATGTAAGAAGGAACGCAAGTCAAATTAAGGGTGGACAGACAGTGGCTTGATGTGGATTTGAATTCTAATTTAGTCAGTGAAACAGATCTATTCTCGGCATTAGATAAAACAGGCCATTTTTCTGCACAAATGGCAATTCAGCGATTTCCTTCGGAAAATTGAAGGGGACAGTGGAACATTCTTTCAGCATTTTGAGGAACCTTTTTTTTAAAGAAAATATTAAGTTTCTTTTTGGTTGAATCATGCTTGGGATGGGAACTTTGACACGCATTTTAAGGAACATTACAAACCCCTCTTAACGATCAGCTTAACTCTTGCACTGATCACGGCATTGCGGAGCTGAGCGAAAAAACCTTAGAATTCCAGCAATAGCAGTTCTCCACTGATTCCTGGCACTCATCAGGTTGAGTTTACAACCTTGCGTTGCCAGGGAATATGGATATCCATTAAATTTAACATAGGCGCTGGGGTGTTTTTGCATGCCCAAACCTTCTCTTATATGATTTTTCAAGTGTTTAGTAGGTCTCTGAGTTCACGGTGTTTTTGATCTGGCAGGTCGTCCCCTTTTTTTTTCTGGCAGGGCCACGTCTCTCGACTCGATTCAATGTCTCTTTCTCAGGGATGGATATATATATATATATGTCCTCGGGCAATATTGAGCTTGAGATTTTTGCATCAGATGGATGATTGCCACTGGCAAGACATTGTCTTACCTGTCAACTCAATTTTCCGGCTTGGGGATGATCTTTCCATCCGTTGGGAGAAGATATGGTTCCATATCTTTGTACAGGTTTGGGACAGTGGGTGGGGGAACGATGCTTTCTCAAAGAGCATATACTGGATTTTGGGTTGGCGGGCACGGTCTCCATGAGCTCGAGGATTCAGTATGCTGAGGAGATTCGGAGACCGTACATTCCGTGATTATTTAATTTGAAAATTTTACTAATAAACTTGCTAACTGGAGCTGAACTGAGCGCATCGCGTTGCCGTCGGGCGATTGAACCGTGAATTGGGAGAGAGAGTGGGGACAGAAAATAATGAGGAGGACGTACGACAAAAGGGGGATGGAGTTTGAGAGGGCGTGGGGGAGGGGGCTTAGGGGTGGTGTGGGGTGTGGGTAGCTAAAGCAAAGCAGAGAGCCAAAGCAAAGCACGCCTCCTCCATCCGACCCCAGAAGCCATCATCTAAAGGTGCATCTTATGATAAGTTGTTGGGTATACAATGCGGTGTTGGGCCCACTATTCCTCATTTGTCTGTCACGCGGATTCCTCGAGAGAGGGTGAGGGAGAGAGGATGATAGAGATTTGCAGACAATAAGAGAACGAGC
Organism: Sonneratia alba; assembly: GCA_900174645.1. Taxonomy (NCBI): domain Eukaryota; kingdom Viridiplantae; phylum Streptophyta; class Magnoliopsida; order Myrtales; family Lythraceae; genus Sonneratia; species Sonneratia alba. Next base: position 2,460,756 of record FWPY01000036.1, on the reverse strand, counting down.
TACACAGAAATTGGTTTTTTGAAGGAGGGAGGAAGAGAGAATGAACGTTTGCCGTAGAGAGAGAGAGAGAGAGACTAGGTAGTGGGTGAAGGGTATGGGGGTGGGGGACATTCCCTGTAGTTGTACCCCCCCCTTTTTTTTGTGGTTGTTGTTGATTAATAGAAACATGTTAATAGATCCCAGTCTTCTTTGTTTTGGGTAAGTTAAATGCCAATTTTCTTATTCAATTCCTTTTTTATGCATATTATTTATGTTAATTGTCATTATAATGAAGATAGATAAATCTAAAAGAATACTTAGTGTGAAATTAGGAATAATAAAAAAGAGTATGATATAGTAGTTACATGGATATAACAAGAAAAAAAGTTAATGGATATTTCATCGAGAAAAAGCTGAGGGGGTGGAATAGTTTCCATCGGTACCCATACGTTTGTACGGTTGTTTCTTTTTTTCTTCACTAAGATATTTATTTATCCGTCTATGTATATGGTATAGTATAGTATAGTATAGTATAGTATACACTCTATTCCCTTGCCTGTGCATTGGCTTCTTCCCCCTAGTAATTACGTTCATCCAACAAACTTTCCTTTGTAATTTGTTTATTTCTCACGGTCTCATCCTGCAATTTGTAAGTATGCAATTTTCAATGATCACTTCAGCCCCATGGCCATGCATGGCACTTCCGATCGATCATCATCTGTGCATATATATATTTATATATATATATATATCAAAGATGGTCAAATATACTATACATACATATGAGGAATAGTTTATTAACTCGGTATTTGCTCAAGTCGAACTCCCCTGATATTTTAATTCTTAAAGTTCTTAAATACGTTCATTCTCATATAATGAATAAAGGGGAAAAAGAAGATGATGACAATAATGTAATCTGCACACTTTTAACGACATTAATCATACAAAGTATACCTCATGATGGACCGACCGCCTTCCTCCAAAGTCAAATTGGCTCTGGCTGCACACACACCGCCAAGTTTTTTTCTTTTCTTTTCCGTTTTTCTACCTCTTAATCACATAAAAGATATATATATATATAATATATCCGACTGGGAAAAAAGAGAGAGAGAGAGAGAGTAGATGTATATGATATTTCTGTTGCTCTAGTTACCAAACTATTTTAGTACTATCAAAGTTAATTTCAGATAGTTTAGATCATTCACGGTGAATCTACGTGACATCTCTGTGTGTATGTATGTATAGAGTTGAAATAGTGGGAGTCCCATTAAGGACCAGTTCCGTTTGCGATGACAGAAAGAAGACGCAGATCAGAAAAAGCTTTGGGAGGGGCCTGGATTGAACAGGAGCTTGGTTTGGTGAATACGGTGGGAAAATGAATCTGACCCCTCCTTTTCTTTTCTTTCTTCTTTTGTATTACCTTGGATCCTGCGTATATGAGGGAGGGGAAGGAGGCACTGATTACTGCATCTGCATAGTGCATCCATTTGCTGTGTTAAAAGTAAAAGGAATGAATGAAGGAATGATGAAAAAGTTTGTGAGCAGGCAAAAGAAAAAGAAATATGACAAAATCTAAAGTATTAGACGATTGTTTCAGACCCAAATAAAAAATAAAAAGGAAAAGCAAAAACGATACACTGACATGAAACAAAAGAGAGAGAAGGAAAACAAAACCAGCAGAAGAGATTTAAGTGATGAGACAATGTCATGTCAATGTATTCAGCTGAAAGGGGCATGTTTTAGCTTGATAGCTAGCTCCTTCCTTTCCTTCCTATGTATCTTCTCTTCGGTTCCATGGGTCTTATGGCTTTTGTTTCATACTTCGTTTTTTGATTCCACGGAGGAATTCTGTTTCACTGAACCCCCACAATCATCATCATCACCATGAAAAGCATTTCCCCCCAGTCTCGCCCTCATCATCATCGTCTTCACCACCATCACAGCCTTCCTTCCCTTAAATTTATTGCCTTTGATCATCACTTACCAACTAACAGAAGAACTACAACCCCTCATTGACCATGGAACCGCCTTCTCTCACTGGCTTCTTCTTCTTCTTCTTCTTCTTCTCCTTCCTCTTTGCATTTTCCTCCTCGTTCAACAGGCCCTTCATTGTTTCAGCGGATTCCGCCTCTCTCCCTCTAGATCTCATCTCTCTACTCTCCCTCAAATCCTCTCTTAGAGGCCCTCTCGCTAGCTTCCATGACTGGGACCCCTCCCCTGTCCTCTCCGAGCCCAATTTCCGGGAACCGATTTGGTGCACGTGGTCAGGTGTCGAATGCGAGTCGAAGACCTCCCGCATTACGTCTCTTGACCTCTCCCTTCGCAACCTCTCAGGCTCCATCCCAAGAGAGGTGAGATACCTCTCAGCCTTGCTACACTTAAACTTGAGCAGGAATTCCTTCGAAGGGCCTCTTCAGCCTGCATTGTTCGAGTTGACCCAGCTCAGGAGTCTCGACGTAAGCCACAACTCATTCAACTCGACTTTCCCGCCGAGGATCTCGAAGCTCAGATTTCTTCAGGTTCTTGACGCGTACAGCAACAGCTTCACCGGCCCCCTGCCGCGGGAATTTGCCCGACTCCAATTCCTCGAGCACCTCAACCTTGGAGGCAGCTACTTCCAGGGCATTATCCCACCTGCTTATGGCAGTCTTCCGAGGCTGAAGTCCTTGTGCCTGCAGGGAAATCTCTTGGAAGGCCCTATACCTCCCCAGCTGGGCTTCTTGCATCAGCTCGAACACCTTGAGATCGGTTACAACGAGTATGATGGCAATATCCCTGCCGGACTCTCATTTCTGTCCAACCTCAAGTACTTGGACATAGCAAGCGCAAACCTCTCCGGCCCACTTCCACAAGAACTCGGCAACTTAACCATGTTGGGCACACTGTTGCTCTTCAAGAACAAGTTCACTGGCGAGATTCCATCCAGTTTTGCACAGTTAAGTGCATTGAAAAGCCTCGACCTATCAAACAATGAGCTATCGAGCTTACTCCCAGAGTGGCTGGGATCAATTTTAGAGTTGACAATTTTGAGCTTGATGAACAACAATCTCAGCGGAGAAATCCCAGAATCGGTAGGTGAGCTACCAAACTTGGATACGCTCAACCTCTGGAATAATTCCCTCACAGGGATTCTCCCTCCGAAACTTGGGTCAAAGTCAAAACTAATAAAGCTTGATGTGTCATCAAACTTGCTCATCGGACCAGTCCCACCAAACCTCTGCCAAGGGAACAGCCTGGAGAAGCTGCTACTTTTCTCGAACAGGTTTGAGAATGAGCTGCCCCAATCCCTGGCTACATGCACTTCCCTGAGCCGGCTCAGGATCCAAAATAACCGGCTCGATGGGACTATCCCACGGGGGTTAGGGTTGTTGCCAAACTTAACATATGTCGATTTGAGCAACAATAATTTTAGCGGTCCCATCCCTGAAGACCTTGGGAATTCCATGGCCCTGCAGTATCTGAATATATCAGGGAACTCATTTTGGAGTACTCTGCCTGTGAATATATGGAGCAGTGCTAACCTACAGGTGTTCTCTGCAAGCTCGACCAAGATCAATGGTCCTATCCCAGCCTTCATAGGATGCAGAAGCGTATACAGAATTGAGCTGAGTGGAAACTTGATCAATGGGACCATCCCATGGGATATTGGACACTGTGAGAAGCTCCTGACCCTCAATTTGAGCCACAACTCACTCACGGGAATAATTCCATGGGAGATTTCGGCCCTCCCCTCGATCACGGATGTGGATCTCTCCCACAACTTGCTCACGGGGACAATACCATCACACTTCGACAATTGCACCACGCTCGAGAGCTTCAATGTCTCCTTCAACCTCCTCACAGGGCCCATCCCCTCTTCCAGCTCTCTGTTCCAGAGCCTCCACCCATCATCCTTCTCTGGCAACGAAGGCCTCTGTGGAGGAATCCTAGCGAAGCCATGCAAAGCCGACGTCCAGGGTACTGGTGACGTTGAGGCAGCTCGCCGCCAACAGCCAAGGCATTTGGCCATTGCCGGGGCAATTGTATGGATCACAGCTGCTGCCTTTGGAGTCGGGCTCTTCTTACTCATTGCAGGCTCAAGGTGCTTCCATGCCAATTATGGCCGGAGATTCAGCGAATCCAGTGAGGTTGGCCCTTGGACGCTAACAGCCTTCCAAAGGCTTAACTTCACGGCAGATGATGTGTCGGAATGCTTGTCGATGAGCAACAAGATCATTGGGATAGGGGCCACAGGAACAGTGTACAAGGCAGAGATGCCCTGTGGCGAGATCATAGCGGTGAAAAAGCTGTGGGGGAAGCAAAAGGATAGTAGTAGGAGGAGGAGGGGTGTTCTAGCAGAGGTTGATGTACTAGGAAATGTGAGGCACAGGAATATTGTGAGACTCCTGGGTAGCATCAGCAACAAGGAATGCACCATGTTGCTGTACGAGTACATGCCCAACGGGAATTTGGATGACTTGTTGCACAGTAAGAGCAAGGGGGAGAACTTGTTGGCAGACTGGGTCACCAGATACAAGATCGCGCTCGGGGTGGCCCAGGGTATCTGCTATCTCCACCATGACTGCGACCCTGCCATCGTTCACAGAGACTTGAAACCTAGCAACATACTATTGGATGCAGAGATGGAGGCCCGCGTAGCAGATTTTGGGGTTGCCAAGCTAATCCAGAGCAATGAGTCGATGTCTGTTATTGCTGGGTCCTATGGCTACATCGCCCCCGGTGAGTGTTAGCATTTTGCTTATTCTAACTGTATCATCTCTTGAATTGTCCTGGTCATTTATGGCTCGTTCAATATGGTGTCTAATGATCGTTGTTGATGATGTGTACCGATTGGTCCTTTTGGTGGAATGAAATGGAAAAAGCATATAAATTATAGTGTCATAAAATAACATTCCCCAAACCAAAATGGTCAGCATTTTAGACCATATAGGCCTATACCACCTACAATTAATGAACGTGGTGTTAATTCTTTGCAGAATACGCATACACCCTTCAGGTTGATGAGAAGAGTGACATATACAGCTACGGTGTGGTGCTGATGGAGCTGCTCAGCGGGAAAAGATCGGTAGACCCCGAGTTTGGGGATGGGAATAGCATAGTGGAATGGGTGAGGTCCAAGGTCAAGAATAAGGATGGGGCGGTCGATATCCTGGACAAGAACGCAGGAGCATCATGTGGTTCAGTCAGGGAGGAGATGATGCAACTTCTAAGGATCGCTTTGCTTTGCACCGGTAGGAATCCAGCAGACCGGCCAACCATGAGGGATGTGGTTCTAATGCTACAGGAAGCGAGGCCCAAGAGGAAGCTTTTGGCCGCAAGTTTGTCGATTAATGGGAGCGATAACGATGGGGATGGGAAGCCTGCACATTATGCGGATTGTTAATATGGGTTTTTTTTTTTCTAATTTTGACCGTCACCATCTGTTTTTTTTTTTTTTTTTTTTACATTTTCTTTCCTTTCCTTCGCATGGGGTTGATTAAATGGTCTGGTGATTGGTATAGTAGTTTTTTTTTTTTCACTGGAAACTTTCGTATTTAGTTTCATTATATGCTTTCTACTGGTATATTTCACGAAAGACAAGATCACAAAATTGGCCATAATGTGAAGTTTCCTAGAAGATAACGCTCGATTAACCTTCATTGAATATCTTCAAGTATATGGTTTATATCTCTGCGTAGTTGAGAAAATAGGTCAAGATCTGATCAAGGAGAAAATTCATCCACTGTGACAAATGATCTCTATACCAACCAATAACCTAATCCAACCTAGAAAGTTCGAATACCAGGAAGAGAACAAGATTACACCTCCGTATGACTCAAAAAGCATCGGGAAGGACGGTCTATAAAAATAGCTTCTACATGGAATCCTACACATATATCACTCTGCTCGTACTATTATCGATCACTAAAACCCACAGAGAAATTCGGCTCTCATAAACATCTATATTCGGCTCTCATAAACATCTAATATTCGGCTCCCAAAGGGAATTCACTCCTCGCTTTCTGCACTTGCAACTCCCAACTGCTCGGGTGCACGTCCGTCCTACAAAGCCTGCATCTCTAATTTTGTATGCTCTCCACCGACTCTGTCATCCGCAGCAGGATCTGATGCAGGAGGCAGGGGATCTCGGTCTGAGTTCATCTCTTGAACAGGGGGTGGGTTAACTATCGCCATTGGCATGACCATGTTGTCCGAGAGATGGCCCTTCATCTCCCTGTGCTCTTGGCACAAGGCGCACCAGTGCATGCAACAATGAACCAAGCACGGATCACACGGCGAATTCTGCACCCATTTAGAGAGAGAAAGAGAGGGAGAGAATTATTTCCCTGGGTTGTCAGCTCCAGAAAGATTGGTAGAAATAAAGTTATCCATTTGAAAACTAGGAGACGAACTTCACAGCCGAGAACCAGAGTCACTGCTGGAGCTCCATTGGTGCCCTGCTTAGGTTAGTGGTCAACTATTTATGGTACGAGAAGTCATTAGATTTGGCATCTACAATTAGTCTTGTCCTCCTGGCCTGCCAATATCTTCTTACCTTTAGATGATATTTTTTCTGAAGAGACTGCCGGACAAGGCCAGTGTAGATCCCACACATCCACCATGCAAATAGTAGACCTTCGAATATAAGGAATGACGTGTGAGGGTCAATTCCATGGAAGAATGCTGTAGCTGCTGCCAGTGCAATACCACCTTCCACACAAGCAGCATGACAAATGCATGGTGTGGTCCATGGAGTATCTTCTTTTAACTTCTCAACATTCCGACCGAATAGAACACAAGGACAAAACAGCCCTGTCCAGCCTACAAAACCATCCAAAGATTTAAGGCCCAATACCCTTATATGTGTGTGTGTATATATATATATATATATATATCAGATGATAACATGATAGATTATTCCAACATGGAATTCTGGGGAAAATGCTTGCTTCATGACTTATCATATATTAGATCCTTTCATAACAATTCAACAGGGCAATAGATCAATAAGCCAGCTTACAGCTCTCTCTATCTTCAGCACATCCAAAGATTCCGGTTGTCCAATTCTCATCAGCAAGTGGCTCAAAGCTCTCAGGGAGAGCCTGTCCGCACTCTTGGCACTTTCTGACATTCAACTGCAGCACAGTTGTGCTGTCATCACTTCCATATTTATTCATGTGAACATAGCTTGGAAGAATCCCACATAAAGATTGCAAATTATAGATTTAATATTTATTGCAGGGACAGCAACAGAAGACATAAATCATTGCTACGTAAATAAAACTTTTCAAATTGTTATATCCATTTTTCTATCTCAAATCTTGAAACGGATTGTGGTTTCATTGGCAGCTACAGCATTAGCAATGCAACACCGAACTTCACGATCTGATGAAGATCGGACCTTTTCACAGCAATCTAGACAGTTTAAAGGAATCCGAGGCTACCCTTACATTTTGGCCTAAGCAAGCATCTGTAGATTTCATATATTCACTGTTTTTTTTTTCTTCTTTTACGAAACTTCCACGTCTATGCGTTCACAGGAGCAACAGAGGCATGATCTCAGGAAGCTAAACAAATTTGAATCTTCCCCTAATCAAATCTCCAATTTAACAATACCAAAAAGGCGGAGAAACCCGAACAGTCAGAGGCAATGAAGAGGGATGAGAGAAGAACCTGAGGAACCTCGACAGGCTGGTTGAGTTCACCGGGCTTTATGTCCTCCAGAGGCGCCTGGTCCTTGGTCAGCTTCACGTAACGAGATTGCCTCGATCCGTCCGCCATCTGAGAGCAAATCCGCAAACCCCTGCTTGTCAGTCGAAGGGCTGCAACCTCCGGATCGTGGAGAGGAAAAAGAAATCAAAGACCTTCACAGAGAATTGTTAGAAAAGCCTCAATGATTCAGCAGGGCAAAAAGAAAATCTCGGATGGGGTTGAGATTACTGCGTGCTGAAGGAGAAATCTTGAAGTGAAGAAGGGGTTGTAAGGAGTGGATGAGAATCGTGAGATATTACGTAACGCTGACCTTGGAAGAAAAACCTCGTCCGGCCTCGGCGAGAATCCGAGAGGCGAGAACCTCAGCAAGAATCTAGAGAGGAGGGGAGAGACAGGGACTCCTAGAAACGGAGGAAAAAGAAAAGGATTATTTTCTTAATCGAAATTCTCTGGAGGTCAAATCAGTCCATCAGTTGGAGAAGTTGAGACTTGACGGAGAGGTGAAGAAAGAATCGAGGAGAGGGGAGCATATGCCCACACCCTGAACCCGGGCACAGGCACGCATTCACAGGGATTATGCGACTGATAGTACATACAGGCCCGAGGGGGAATTATTCGAATTTAGCCAAATTTTGAAAATTAAAAAATAAAATAAAAGAGGGGAATTATTCAACCTACAAATTTGGCACCTCATAATTTTAAGTTAATGTATGTAACTTTCTTGGACTCATACTTGGACATATCAATTATTACTCTTCTTTTATTATTTTTATTATTTAATTGCAACAACTATCATGTGTCCATCATCCATGCACCATATGTTAATTAAAAGAAATCGGTTGGGCCTGTACATTTTTTTTTTAATTCACATGTACATTCCCTTCAAGATGGCCCTGGACGACACCCTGCCCGGCTAGAGGCCACGAGAGCGACGGTGTGGTTTGTATTTGTAGAAATGAGTTTTGGCTACAGTGTGTGTGTGTGTGTGTGTGCGCGCGATGATCAAGTCCGTCGAATTGGCTTCCGCTACCATATATTAATTAATTACCTCAAAAGATCATCTTATGTAATATGTATCCCTTGACCCTCGTTCCTCTGGCTATGATCTTCCTAATCCTCTCTAATTCCTTCTCCTTCCTGCAGTTTCTTTGTGTTGGGAGGCATCCTCTCTTCCCCGAGTCCCAGCTTCAAGGGACGGTACGACTTTTCCCTGCGCGAGTCCTGGGCCTGTCTCATGTATGGAACTCATCCATCGTATACATACATAACTACAAAGTTAGTGGTGTAAAGACCTGGAATTCTCTCCAATACCTAGAGGAGTATTATGTTTTTCACCCAAAAAAAAGAGTATATTATGTTTGTATATAGATCACTTTTGTCTTTACACACAATTAGACCAAATGTACAAATAAGATATCTTTCGCATCTACAACGTTTTACTTTATCTCCATGCATGCCTCTTGTTCCATGGTTTATACCAGGAAAGCAAACATGTAACACCGTCACAAAATAGATATACATATATATATATAAGTACTTTGATAGTTAATTATGAACTTGCTCACACACACACACACACACAGCATGAGATGTTTCATTGCAACCCTTTACTTTATTCACTATGCACGTGATTTGTAACCTATACTTATTCCAATCGTTTCCCGTTCACTGCTTGTTTTCAACTATGAACTTCCACGTTTGCACTAATTGACAACCACATAGTCAAGAATTCATTATGAACAGATCAATTACAATAGCTAAAATTTAACCCCGATCAATTAATTGTTTCTACAAAATCTGTCACAAAAGAATGAGATCTCGACATCACATCTACAAGCTTTACAGTTCTCGTCTTCAAAATACTCATACTCGCTCGACCACCCAATTCGCTTCTGATGCTGCTTGCTGCAGAGTGTAGGCTTCGTTCCTTTAACGAACCAGTTATTGTGGATCAGCCAGATTTCACCATTCTTGGCTAAACTGAGCTTCTCACGGCATTCTTTCGCTCTGTCGATTGAACAAATATAGGTCAGGAGCTGGATACCTCGTTCAATGCATTCATCGACGCCACTTAACACGGAGATCATACCAAGTAAATACGAAGCTCCAAGATGTCCGGTGTCCATGGCGACCCTCAAGTAATCCAACCCAGTATTGATCCTCCTACTGCTAAAAAGTTCTACCTGCTTACCACAATCAAGTACCAAAAAAACCAAAATTACTATAGATAGATGGTTATATAATATATATATATATATGCAAGAATGTACATGTGTCATAGGCGGAATGCATATTCGCAAGTGGATTCCCCATACCTTATTCTTGAAGAGGGATATAAATATCTAAATATTAAGGAATTTGTTGTAATTAAATATTTATAAATAATTAGATATATAAAATTTTTCACACTGATGAGATAATATCTCTAAATGTATCTCACGGTTTGCATTTTCATCCGTTCATCTTGAAAGCTTATGGGGCTTTTTTTTCTCCATAAGTGAGAAACCAAAAGAGCAAATTTTGCATCAAGAAAGTATTTGGAAAAAGAATATGTACCTCCAGCGTAGAAGGGGTCTAGTCTATCATTAATTAACGCATACAACAGTCTGTCTTATATTGCAACGGCTTTCTTGCTCACATGCACTTTTTGATCAATCTTGCTCAAATGCACTTAATCGATCGCAATTACCATTATACTTTCCATGGAACTAGGTTTTTCATGACTTGGGTGAAAGATTGCTTACCAGTCCCTGTCTAAAAAGGGCTTCAGGGTTTCCATTGTTGATGCACCGTTCGAGGAAGCAAGCGGCCTTACTATTCCACGGAATTACGGGGAAGTTCTCCAATGATACATGTCGGTACACGTGTCCTTGTTCCGACAATTCACTAAAAGCTTTACAGCTGCACTATACATACACACAAATACATATATCATAAATCACTCTATAGCAAAAATACAGAGAAAATCAACAATCATCAAGCACGTCTACTTGGTTCCTCCAGAGTTTCAAGAAAATTTTAGCAAATAATTGATGCATGCTGTGATTTTTTATTTTATTTTGTTTTTGGCAAGGATTATGTAGTGTTCATATTTATTTCTGTGCCTTTGGTGTTTTGCAGGATGTAGTGATTAATGGATTCTTTGATGGCCACCCAGACCAGATTGAACTGTACGCACTCTAATATAAGATGATATTAAATTATATACAGACAAAGGAAAAAGGAAGAAAAAGACGGTGGATCAGAGCAGAGGAGTAGCATACGGGTTTACCTCAACTTGATGTTGAACAGATCCTCGCGGGAGGTGGCGGCGGCGTGGGCCACTATTTTGACGACTAGCTCAGTGGGGAGTTCAGTTACCGACTTTCGTTTTTTGTTCATCTTCACACGTGTCGCTAGAATTGGATGCTTTCTAGAGCAGGAATCCCGAAAAGCCATTCTCTTTAAATTCAGAAAGAATCAGGAATTTTTGGTCGGTACGTGTGACAGCATGAGGAGGAGGACGACGACGACGACGAGCGTTTGATTTGATCAGGGTGGCTGTTGACTATTGAGGAAGAAGGTGAGTATAGATCAATAAGGATATATTTGTTCCCTGAGGATATATTTCTCCTAATGCTGTAGAAGAAGAAGATTCTCTGTATTGTGTTATGTTGAGATTAACACAATTTTGGCCTATTACGAGAGAGAGAGAGAGAGAGAGAGAGAGAGACTACCACTTTTGATTTTCCACAGCACAAATCCGAAAAAGAAAACCAAATATGTACATTGGGCGGAAGAGTTCTATGGTCACCGGATATATAAGTCTACTGGATCGGAAATTTCCTCCTATCTAGAGATCCAAAAGTAAAGAGAAAAAATATATATATAATGACCTGATCATGTAAAATATTAGTTCAGAATAATAAATAATACATGCTCTAGAAGAAAGTGGAAACGCTAGGAGGGAAGACAATCGAGAAGGAAAGATTAGTAGATAACTGGACAGAGAGCACAAGTGAATCTCACCAACCTCCGTGGCAGGATGATCTTCATAATCCAGCACTGTTATATATTCCCAGAACCAAACTTTACCCACCCCTGGGAGACACGAAGCTAGCTAGCTCCTCGTTCTTCTGTGCATTATTTAATTGGCCACTCCTCTCTCAAAACAACATATTTTAGAAGAAAATATTCTAGAACATGAGAATCTAAGGAAAAATCAAATCTATATTTAAAAAAAAAAGAGTAACGGTTATAATATTACCTGGTTGATACTAGTACTTGCACGGTGCACAAGTCGAGCATTCTTTTTGGAAAATTAAATAATCCTCCCTAATCAATTTAAATGTGGCGTTTAAGAATATACATATATGTATATGTATGTCTAAATTTATCATCCCAATGACCCCTTGCTAATATAGCCTAACAATATAAATTACTCTCTCTGATTCCCTTCCTCCCCCCGTCTATGATTTTCTTTTCTTTCTTTTTTCCATTTTATTGATACGTTTTCGACGTTGGAGTCTCTCCTCATATCAAAGAGCGATGAACAAGCCAGGCACTCTGAGTCGAGTAGCGGCAACAATTACGATGCTACTAAGATAGAAAAGAAGGAAACAAATAATAACAAAGACTTCAACGTAAATAAAGAGAATTTGATATGATAATATTTTTTTGAATAATTAATAAATTATAAATTTAATTTTTATTATAAAAAATTTTACACTTATTTATTTTTTACTCTTACACTCTTGTTCTCATTTTATAAATTTTTTATATAATAATAAAATGAAGCACAAGAGCAACCCTATCTATCATATCTCTCTTTTCCGACAGAACCTCCTTTATTCCACCCTTCTCTCTCTCTCTCTCTCTCTCTATCTATCAACCAATCAATCAAGTCAGCCTTGCTCTTGTGTATTCATATGTAAGATACGTAATGTACGATGTTTGTTCATATAAAATCGAAAGTGCAGTTCGGCGTAAAGGCCAACGCAAAAAAAAAAAAAAAAGAAAGTACAAATGGGTTCTCAGGCCCAAAATCTGGGCCTCGCAGGCCGAAGGTAGAGAGGGCACACAGCCCCAAGAGAAAAGGAGGAAATAGGATAAGATTCCCTTTATTTCTTTCCCTTTCTTATCATCTATGCCAAACCATTATTAAAAAGGGGAGAGAGAGAGAGAGCAAGGGTTCTAACACTCCCACTTTACTATCGCAAAATTAGCAATCATTTACCAAAAAATAGTATAAAATCATCGATCACGGAAGGAGACGAAAGGGTAGGTGCTGTCTTTATGAACCGAAGCGACCTGTTCTGCCTTAGTCAAATGGTTAGCGGCTGAAAATTCGTGGGCCTTCGCTTTCTGGCGTCCCGCTCCGACTTGGACTGGCACTCGCCTGGCAGCCGCTTCATCACGTTGCCACGCCGGCCACCAGCTCTTAGTCTCTTTGCGGTTCGTTAATTTGGACGCCATCGATGCATATGCATCCCTCCGCGTCAGCTCATAAGCATTTTTTTTCACCCGTCGAAGTAGGGGAGAGAGCTTTATGAGGGAGCTCACCCCGTGATGATGCTCACATGATATTATTATTATTCAAAAATTTTATCGAGTGTTTATATTTCAAATTATCTTCGGCATTTAATAACTTTTTTCATATGACATTTAATAAATATTTTTACTCGTAGATGTCTGGTGACAATTACACCACTTTATAAGCTACTAGCCTACTACTCTCTCACAGGTAGACCTGGCAAATTTTGGCACGATAGCCTGATTAGGGCTATTTAAAAATAATAATTAGATAATTAGACAATATTAAAAGATAAAAAAATCTCATTTGTGAGTTTATTTGTAATTTCAAATAAGTTACGATCAAAACGAATTTTTTTATCGGACTATTGGGCCGGGCCAAGACCTCCCATGTCTTATCGTGCTGTGCCGGCCCGGAACGATATCCTAAAGGGTCGTGCTTGGGCCAGCCCTTTATCGTGTCCTCCCCTTATCGTGCCGTGCCGGACCGGAACGATAAGACCGGGCCGGCACGATTTGCCACCTCTACTCCCAGGCCCCAAGTTGCCGTCGGTGTGCGCCCACTTCCCTCCCCACTGTCCCTTTCCTGAGGAGGGAGGAGGGAGAAAGACAAGCATGCGGGTTTCGCCTTCCTCCCTTCCCGTACGTCAAGAAAAGATTCTCTGGGGATATTCGAATATGCCGCGCGGCAAGGCAACGCACCCGCCGTTCAACGGAAGGAAAATTTTGACCTCCTTGAAATTACTCTTATGGCCCTGGGCGACCCGTCCACCAGCCCTCTCGTGTCGCCTTATGTCTCGTTCCTACCTATCCGGATTGAGAGTGGGAGCGGGAGGGGGTCTCCGGTTCCCTTCATGTAGGTGACCGAACTAACTACCCTTTTCACTACGCACGTGTTGACTGACACCACGGTCCAATTCCTGGGGACTGGGGGGGGGGGGGCACCTAGGACTGGGAATGGGATTATTACAAATTATTGGGACACCGTCTGTCGTCTTCATTATAATTCCATACTTTAGCAAGAAGAACGAGGAGAAGAAGAAGAATTGGATCTAGATCCATGATTACCATAATCTTCAACTATGTATGACCACTTTCAATTAATGAAGCGTGCATGAATGAACATGTAATCCAGGAAAAATTTTCGATTATCAAGTATATCTTACTTGTAGTTAATTATACAAAAAAAAAGTCTTTACCTTATTTTAACCTAACCATAAAAATAAAACCCTTTTAAAATCCAGTGAAAAAATGTTATGATTCGTTTAATATCATATTATCTTTCTTTCTCTTAGTAAGTAATGACAAGTTTATTTATTATAGAGAATAGAGGAAATTATGAGATAAGATAATATTAAAATTTTGATCATGAAAAAATATATAAGGTGATAAGATGAACACCTTCACATTAATCCAATAAGATGATGTTAACCGACTAAACTTTCAAGAGTGAACTTCTAAAATTGGACAGAGAATGTGATGTGATAATCACCTCAACGTTCCCAGTCTTTCCTTTTTCCCCCTTCATTTTTAGTAAATGGCGGTAAACCTTTTGTTTATTCTTTATTTGAAATGTGTGCATAATAATAAAATAGCATATAATTTGATTTGACAATGACAACTCAAGATCACGCAACTACTAAGGTGCACATAATTGAATGCGTGAAACCCACACCAAATGGCAATTTCAATGGCAAAGTACCTCATCGTGTTCCTAATTTAAATGCTATGATATATGTCTTTTATGTATATGTTTATCAAATTCGGACACTGGCCCACCCGTGCATTAAATTATCCGCAGTGAGATGTGTGCATATATATATATATGTATATGAATATATGCACTGATTCAAAAAGACTTTCTTTTTTTATAACAAAGGATAATGCTCTTTCTACTAACGTAGTACCTCAACGTTGACGAGTCTGGGCTCATGAATGTCCATTAGATCATAGAACAGCAAATCGGGAATTACATCAAAAGGGTGAGCAAAAACTATAAACTAAAGAGTATAATCGTCCTTCATCCATGCATGATTGGCTAGGAAATCCGCCATCGCATTAGCTTCCCAATATATGTGACGTGTACGAATTCCTTGGAAGCCTTTGTAGATCTTCCTGCAATCATCAACAATGGGAGCAATAAGTAAATTAGCATCGGCAGTTCCCCAAACCAGCTCAAATAGGACCTTAGCATCCAATTCAACAAAAAGGTGCGTGATGCCTTAGTCCCAAACTAGTGAGAGACCATCTCTGAGAGCCCACGCTTCAGCCTCCAACTATTTGCAGCACCCAAATATCTACCAAATCCATTCAACCAATGTCCATTGGAGTCTCTCAACACTCCTCCACCTCCAACTCTCAATTGATTGTCGGATACTGATTCATCCACGTTTAACTTTACCCAACCCGCGGATGGGCAATCCCATCTAATTAGGATTGATACTCTTTCAACTCTTTTGCTGGGAGCTAGGGAAACAAAAAAATTCAACTACTCTTTCGAGCACCCTTTGGGGCAGCTCTCTATTGGGCTCCAAGCCCTCAAACCGGCTAGCATTTCTTTGTTTTCAAAGATACCGGATTGCCAATGTAAAAACAATACTCCATGGGATATGTAAATGATGTTTCTCATAGGCCAGAACATTAATTCATAATCATTCTATTACTTGAGTATTAAAGGAAGCTCTCTTTGAGCTTGGATAGTCCAACCTGCGCTAAAAATCCACTGTAATGGGACAATGTCTTATGAACATGAGTTAGAGTTTCTACCTAATCATCACAAACTTTGCAAAGGAGAGGAACTTGCATAAGTTTGCTGCATAGATGCTCTGCCGGATTCAAAAAGGCAATATCACTGCAAGGGAAACTCCATCGGTCTAATTTTCCTCATCGCCGCATATCTTATTTATGATCATGGCTCCTTTAAATTCCAAGACAGAGAAAAAAAGATTAATGCATTTGCCATTAGCATTTATCCCTATTGTACTTCAAATAATTCTACCCATCTTTCCTAAAATCAATAAAAATCTAAAATTATTCTGAAAAAAATAAATATATAAAATTCTTGTAATACTTATTGAAGGTTCTAAAACAAATGAAAACCAGTTTGGATCTTCAATTTTTCAGGAAGACGAACACGGGTGATAGTGCTTTCCTATTTGTTGAGTACACTGATTAGTTTTTCGCCCATGGAATTGACACAAAGAATTGATTCGTCCATGGTTGACAGAACCTTGTACAGTTTGCTTTAGCTATATGGTCTCCCGGCATCAAAATGCACGAAGAAATTAAACATTTCACCAAACTAAAGCTAGACCACTACTAGACGAAAATGGTCTGATTCAAATCATGGAGTGATGGCTTGAATGAATATAATATATGCCACAAATAGCATTTTAACAGTCTTTTTTACCGCATAAAATAATCACCAGGGAGAACGAAAACTGACACGTGTGTGATGGCCTCGTCAATCTGATCAACGCTTGGTGGAGAGGCAGGACTCAGGAGGACTGTGAGTCCATCGGGATCTGATTGCTCACCTTCCCGTTGGGCTCGTCAAACGAACAATTGAGAAAGAGAGGGCCATTCTTCAAGTTGCAGAGCCCGTCGGTCTCTCTAATCGTGGTTCCGTCCCAAAAAACTTTTTTAAAAAAAGGAAAAAAGTGGGGGCAGAGAGAGGCAGAGAGAATGAAACTGGGGGCAGTATTGGTATTCCCCCACCAAGACGAATGAAAGTTCCTCTCGCCTCTAGTCCAAATTGCTTGTGCAGAAAGTCGTCTCTCTCGTTGCGTAGGGAGCTGAAGAACCGGATAGAGAGAGAGAGAGAGGAGAGAGAGAGAGGGAGAGAATATTAAGAAGCAGGGGAAGCAGAGTTGCTGAGCTGATAATCTGTGAGTTCCGCTCTCACCAGCATCCCTTCTTTTGCCTTGGTTTGATGGCAATGTCATCTTGTTGGAACTGAAGGAACAGAACAGTAGTCGAAGGTGAACGTTTTCCGACTATTCAACTGAGAGTGCTGGTTGAAGAATTTGATATTTTCGTGTGTTTTCTTCTTCCATGGTTCAGTTCTCTGGATGACAGACAGTTACTTATCTGGGTTCTGTCCATGAACTAATTCTTGGATTTTCATTTGGTAAATGGATCTTTTCTCTTTGGTTCGTTGGTCGGTTCTCGGAAGAAATTTGATGGTTCCGTTTCTTGATATGGAACCCCGGAGTTGCCCTGTCTCATGTGGAATATGTACTCTGTACACGAAATGACCAAGATTTTAAGGGCAAGAGTCTGATTTATTGATATAAAAACCTTTTCTTTCTATCAAACAAGACAGATTTCTTGGTTCTCAATACAATCTCGCTTTGTTTTTCTCTCCAGATTGGCCGTACTGAATCTAGCAAGGGACAAAGTGTTTCATGGGTTCTGTTGCTGAGCAATCACTGCAGGATCAGCCATTGGGAATTAGGTTCGTCGAGTACATAAAAGGAGCCCCTCTTTCCTACCGAACCTACCAGACTCTTGTATTGATTGTAACATTCGTTGCTTACTCGAGCTACCATGCCGCTCGTAAAACTACAAGCGTGGTCAAAAGTACACTTGATCCACAGTCAGATGTGGATTTAGGGTTATCCCGCTGGAGGACATCTCAAATGGCCCCATTTTCACGGGCACTTACTAGTGGTTGGGCCCCATTTAACGGGTCGGACGGGGCCTCGTTGCTCGGCGATCTCGACGTGGCTTTTCTCTCAGTCTACTCTATGGGAATGTATTGCTCCGGACAATTGGGAGACAGGTTGAACCTCAGGATATTTCTGATGTTCGGAATGATTGGAACTGGCTTATTCACTTCGCTGTTCGGGGTGGGCTATTGGGCGAATATACATGTATATGTTTACTTCTTGGTAGTTCAAATGCTCGCAGGCATGTTCCAATCAACAGGGTGGCCGTCAGTGGTGGCAGTTGTTGGTAACTGGTGCGGGAAAAGAAAGAGAGGGCTGATTATGGGTGTCTGGAATGCTCACACTTCTGTCGGGAACATCACTGGTTCTCTTATTGCTTCAGCTATGCTTAGCTATGGATGGGGTTGGTCGTTTGTGGTCCCTGGTCTGCTCATCGCCTTTCTCGGTCTAGTGGTTTTTCTTCTTCTTCCAGTTGGTCCAGAATCCGTTGGAGCTGATGGGAATGAAGACTTGAGTTCTCCAAAGAAGAGCAGCGATGAAGTGACAGAAAGTCTTTTAGCTTCGGGTTCTGGGGTTAAGGAGAAGGCTGTTGGATTCATAGAAGCCTGGAAGATTCCTGGAGTTGCGCCTTACGCGCTCTGCCTCTTTTTCGCTAAATTGGTAGCTTACACATTCCTCTACTGGCTCCCCTTCTACATTAGCGACACTGGTATGTCTCTTAGTTCCGTGCTGTTCCGTTTTCTTTTGATGAGAAATTAGAGAAATGGATTATACTGCACATCAAAACCTGCCTCATAATTTAGCATGCTTTATAGAACGTTATCCAAATTTTCCTTCACTAAAATGGGGTGAAAAAGTAACGGAAACATCAGGTATTGGTCTAAGGTTCTTCGTGGCCAGATCAGACACTTTTTTTTCCTGAATAGATCAGACATACTATCCTTTCTTTCATGTGTACATGTATACGTATGTATGTATGTAGTTGTAGTTGTAGGTGTAGTTGTATTATTGATATGTGTATCCCCCCTGGTGCGTTCTCAGCCATAGACGGACGGTATTTGTCAAGTGAGGCAGCAGGAAATTTGTCAACGTTGTTCGATGTTGGAGGAGTGATAGGAGGGATTCTGGCTGGCCATATATCGGATCGATTAGATGCACGGGCGATCACAGCAGCTAGTTTCATGTACTGTGCAATCCCTGCCCTGTTCTTCTACAGAGCCTACGGCTACGTTTCCCTGCCTGTAAACATCGTGCTGATGTTCATCACGGGAATGTTTGTGAACGGGCCCTATGCCCTGATCACGACAGCTGTATCAGCCGACCTGGGAACTCACAGCTCTCTGGAGGATAACTCCAGGGCGCTCGCAACTGTCACGGCGATCATAGATGGGACGGGGTCGGTGGGGGCCGCAATTGGGCCCCTGCTGACGGGCTATATCTCAGAGAAGAGCTGGAATGGGGTCTTCATGATGCTGATGGGGGCGGCTCTGGTGGCAGGCCTGCTCCTGACCAGGCTGGTTGTGGCTGAGGTTGCTGCAAAGATCCAGGAGTCTAGGTCCCGTAGAGCATCGAGATCAATAGTTGAAGTTTGATGGAGTGCCCCCTGCAATTCAGGGACACGAGGGTCTCCCTCGTCGCGTGGTTAAATGTGGGACTCGGGGGACGATATGAGCACACAGATGAACGCGTGCATGCCATTGTAATAATCATCCCAAGCGATATGAGCTGCCTCTTCACGGCATGGGAGTGGGAATAACTCCGATTGATATTTTCGGGAGCAACATGTATTATTTATGATTATTTATTTTTTGGGTGGGGTTACAGAAAGAATCTTTCTCCCCTTTAATTAACGAGTGAGAGGCTTTGGGTTCTCTGTGATTGTATACGTATATTGTAGTCTGTGCCAGTTAGTGCGCAATGTGACATTAGGCAAAGAATTGAGCTTAATTGTATTTGTTGCTACTGCCTTATGCTGTCGAGATGAACCCTATCTACGACCCCACAATGGAGAAAGTTTTCAGTAACATCCTCTTGCAGTATGACATGAAAAAAGTCCCGACAATTTGATAACCGGTGAATATCTATCTCAATGAAGACCACTGTACTACACTTACTGTTGCCCTTTTTTTCACGTTGCGCAGGTCTTCATCGGTCTGTTCAGCGGACCGATCCATCTGGGTCGAGTTCTTTCTAGCTCGCTTCTCCTCTCTTTTTTGTACTTTCCCTTCTGCAAATCTTCTTGGCAATTGCAGGCTGTGAAGAATGAAAAGCCCCAAAAATATTACGACAGCATGTCATCCTCTAAGGCTGATTGTCCAACTACTACCCCCGTTCATCTTCCTTGCCTTTCGAACTAGTAATTAGGCAGGGGCCGCGCGAACGCAGGCCCCCACTGCCACAAATTATGACGTAGGCTCGACCACTTGGGCCGACCTTAGGCGGGCACCCCTTCGAAAGTGCAATGAAGGTCACCAGCCTAGCCCATGAGCCTTCCTGATCGCCCATTGAGCCCGTCCAGGTAAGTATGTTGTCCTGTCCCATGAGCCCTGAATTCATAATCTTCCCCCGCCTGCTCCTTCATTCAGTTATTCGGTGTGGGATTCCTCCCAAAAGTCAGTCCGAGCGCAGGTAAGCCAGATACTGCCCGACTGTAGCGTGGGTCTTATCAGACAGAGGTTCTACACAAAACAACGTTATGGATCATCAACCCATGACCACCCCCCCAGCCCGGGGCGAGACTTCTGTTTTGGACATGGGATATTGAGGATTCAATTGACCTGCAAAATTACCTCTAATGACCACAATGCATCCCATCAAAATATATGTTGATCTCACATTTTACGATGTAAAGAGGATGCAAAGATTTCTTTCTTTCGAATATCTCTGGTGTTACTGATCAAAAACAAGAATTATCTCTGGTGTTTGTTCAGCTATTTGCAGGGAAACAATGAGTCCATCATTGGTTCTTTATCTGGGCAACCATTACCCTGTCAGAGTATATCCTCATCCGGCTGAAACTTCGCCAGTTGTGGCAGCGTTCTCCATGAGTTCTATTTGCACAGATGGAGCAGTGAGTCCCGCTTACTGGTCGGCGCAACTTAAAGATTTGTGAGTTTAAAAGCATCACACATTAAGCTCTGCCCCGACTCTAGAGCCACTCTTTGAATCCTCAAGGGTCAAGATAGATCTTCACTGCTTGGCAAACATGATGTTTGTTTTTCAGATCATTCCACTGGGATGTACTTCGTGGGTCTCTTTGCAGGATCTTATAACGATGGTCATCAGCTCAGCAGTTTTCCTCATTCTGTCTGCTAATCTGTTGGGACTTGAGAGAGTGGACGTTTCTTTCTGTTTCTTTTAAGCATTTATAAACTCTTGCAACGGCCAACAGATAAAGCTGCCTCATTTGCTATGGTTAATGTACATGTTCACACGGGTATTATTGCTGATTCAAGACGAGCAACAAATCAGTATTCCCCCTTCAACCAAAGGAAAATCGTAGAAGTCAAGTCCTAATAGACTAGCTAATCAAAGGAACGCACATAACATACATCTCAAACTACCATCTATGCATCCAGGTATAGGGAAGATCTTGTGTCTCTCTATTGGAAAACCATCCAAAGGGCAATTGATGAAGATCTCGATTGTCTTAATTCCATAGAGCAACTCAAACCGTGCTCAAAATTCATCAGCAAACTCGTTTTTCACAGAAAACAAGTCTTTATTCTCAACTTCCATATCAAACTCAAAATGTTACAAATGGAAAAGAAGATTGTATTGGAAGCTCATGTAATTCAAATTCACATTTGGTAACAACTATGCAGAGAATCCATAAGAGATACAACTGACTCAGCATGCAGGACTTGCTTGATGAATTTCACACCAAAATTTTGCAATGCATCTTTCCTGTTGATACTGTAATGTATGTCTCCACAATGCTAAGAATTGACCCTATCAACAATATCTGCATCATCAGACAACCTATATTTACTTTAATCGTCTAACAGTAAATTTCCAATTAATAAACTCTAGCCTTCCTACTCCTCGTGGAGCAATTATGCATGGTACAAATTTCAGTGACACTCAAAGCCCCATGACCTGTGTTTCAACTACTGCAGACGACTACTGGTTTCTCTTTGCAATCTTGGCTCAATCATCTAGCAGTATGAGGAAAGATTTTTATGAGATGATCTCTTCAAAATTAAGGAATAATAAATAGACTACAATGCAAGGGATCAAAATTATCACCGATTGACCATATCACCCAAGTACATCAGATAACCACAGCCCAAAGAAGCTCATTCCTCTCTAGTTAAACGATGTCACAGCTCACTAGTCTTTTTTGTGTATGAACCATTGAAACTCTACTGTGCCTGTGAATTCTCTTGTCACGCTAATCAAAGCATCTCAAAAACTAGAGAGTACCATCAAATTTCCAATACAACACCATATCAATTTCAGAGCCCAGATTTTGAAAAGTACAACATCACAACTCATTCTAATTTTTCTTTCAACACAGCTGCCATTCAACAAGTTGGAATTCATTCAGACAACATAAGTTTAGCAGTATAATATATCACAGCCCTCATGAATGTTCTCGCAAATTGTCATGGCATCATATTGTGGGGGAAATTTCACTACATATTGGATCCTTAATTCATTAGAGGCCTGCTCATGTTCAAAAATCTCATCAGCTTCACTTGTCCTAAAGAATGCCGGGTCAACGAAGGCAAAAAAAACACAATATCAAAATCCTATCTTAGTCGTACAATTAATGGACTTTAAATGAATGTTCAGATTTTCCAATCCCTGCAAAGAGTCTCCTATACGAGAGAAACAAACTCCCACCCTTTGGCCTCATAAAGGAACAAACTCACGGAGAAGTCTAAACCAGTATGCCACGCCTACATAACTAGCAAAGCTTGAAATGCAACGCCAAATAAGAACCCAAAATTCGGGATCCCCTTTCCATTGAGGATGTTAGTAGCAAACCGCCTCCACCTGTCGCTTCCTTCAGCAAGCAACACGTATTATTTACGAGAAAAATCAAACCTTTTTTCATCAGTTATAATCCCCCGAGCATTTGGTTATTCATCCCCTTCACCGGCTTTCTTGGGCCTGCGGTACTTCTCTTCCACCTCCTTTGCCCTAAAAATGGCGGAGTACGCGAGCTTCTTGATGTTGAGGATCTGATAATTTTGGGCGATGTAGATCCCGCATACAGTCCCCGCTATGAACGAGAAACTGCTCCTTATTATGCCCATCGACAACCTCAGATGCGATTCGACTGCACCTCCTTCCTTTGGTGGTACTGCTCCAGTCCTCCTCCTCGAACTTGACCGACGAAGGGCGCCTCGCGGTCTTGCAGAAAGGAATTCTTTCTCGGCTTTCGAAACTTTGAGATGCAGGTTACACATTCCTCATGGGCCCAAGCCCATGGACTGGACCGCTCATCTTCTTAAGCTGGTGGATTTCGCTCCGAATGTACTATGTACTAATCACCACTCTGCTTTTGTGTCTGAAGGTAAATTTATCAGAAGTCAAACATGCAGTAACAGTGACCATACAGGTTGGATGCTTTAATCATAATGAATCTCATGTTGCTTAAAAAGGGCACTTCAAATGTTAAGTGATCATGCTCATTGAAAAACCTTCGGATGGCATTTTTCACATACCTGTACACACTGCAACTCGTTTCCCGAGTCACTAAGGCTAGAAGCCTGGCGAGCTGCAGGCAGACTTTTATCCCATTGAGCTTTTCCACATAGCACCGTCATACCTTAAAAAAAAGAGAACTTGTTTTGTAAGCTAATAATTCTATCTTTCTGCATCCGTGTAAAAAAAAACAGTATATCTATCTACTTGGGGTTTATGCCTGAAGCAGTCCCTTATGTTCAAGTTGTCTAGTTCTCTCTTCGATCCCTTTTCGGCACAATAACATTGACATTGGTAATTTTGGCTTTCGACTACCATCCCCATCGATCCTGTGCTGCATGCAATGTGAATTCCAACCAACCTCATAGATAGGATGGCAAACGTATAAAATAATGGGCGGCTTGTGCGGGGGGAACCTCACTGGTGTTCTTCAGTTGACTACTCGATTTAATTCTAATTGCATCTATCGCCTCGGAGGAATAGTGGAGAATTGGTCCCCGATATACTGAGACGGTGGAGTATGGCGGCGGCGGTGTTCAAGGAGCGGCAAACCCGGCAACAGAGGCGGAAATCGGAAAACACAAAACAGAGGAGGGACCGAAACCAATGAAACATGCTTTTGTATTCTTGCGTTTGTCTTTATATTTTCGAGGTTTCAACTTTCTATGTGCCGGAAAATAAATATTGACCAAACAAAAGATTTTACAGCGGGCTTGGGGCTGCCTCTTGGGAAACAGTAATCCTCGTGTTTTACGATGTTTCCTGATTATCGACCAACTTTCAAGCCCGATTAACCGTCGAATTGAGCACAAAAAGGAAATATGACAATTTTCTACATTTCTCTGTCCCTTCAACCACGCTTCCCCATTAATCCACGTATTGATTTGTCCGAAAAAAGAGCAGTTGGGATTTGACTTCAAATTGTCGACGTACTCATTGAAACGACACCATCAAAGTTCTTCGTGGCGCCAAACAGGCGACGTTCGAGGTAATCATCGACCATTGGGAGTGCGATAATTAATCAGAATTATCGGCCTTATATTTGGAGGCCATGATGCTATACACATTGTTTCTTTGACCATTATCATTAGAATCTACCAAAGTTGGTGGAATAGTTTTGATTTAATGATGCGGCCTAAGATTTTAAATTAAGAATTAAGATGTTATAAAAAAATTTATACTCTTTATTCTATTATTCATTCTATTTTATCTTAAATGCATGAGTTCTTATTTAACTTAGTAATGGTTGAAATTATCCTTACTTTGCCACCATTATTCTTATCCATAAAGAGTCATTTAACACTTTTCTCTTTAATAGTAGTGTTAATTTTGAATCTTATAAATTAAAAATATATATAATTTAAAAAGATTACACTCTTTCATAAGCTAATTATCCTGACTTGAATATGTATTTGTTAAGATTATAAAATTTTTAAATATCATAAGATATATATTCACAAAATATAATCATTAAAATATCAAATATCTAGCAAATAAAGTTGGAGGATGGGTTACTTTTTTATAAAAAAATTAGAAAAAAAAAGAGTGTCAAATCTGGGCTAAGTACCTTTATCATTATACAACGAGGAACACGCAGCAGGATACCCTTTCCCCATGCCAATCCCCGCTAAAGATTGGATTTTTTTTTAATATGTAGAAAATTTCTATCAATATACATAACTGGGATTTCATTTCGGCTAAAAAATAAACGTGTCACAGACACTAACTAATGATGGAATGAAGACAATCCGAAGAAGCTGTTGGAACAGCCCTTTCACCTTTGGTCTCTCTTCTGGAGTCGTGTGCATGCTTCTCATAAGAAGAGGAAGTGGGTTGGCCTACATCTCTAGCTATGTTAGTCCCTATATATATGGATCTACGCTACACTGAACACTAATTCATAAGGGAGCTATCTGTGCGTCTAGATATATATAACTTCTATATATAAGTTCAGAGGTCTATCCATGTTCCGGGGCTCTCTTTTCTTTTCATCATTTATAGTATTAGTTGTCGGGATTGTGAAACCTTTTTCAGGCTTCGTTTCTGATGGTGAGAGTTGAAGGGGACAAGGGGGCGACCACATTCAAGCCTCAGCGCCCATCACTCTCCCTCTCCTTCATCTATTCCATCTTCTGATCTCTATCTGATCTAATCTGATCCGATCCGATCCTATACAACAGCCTCCCCCTTGTTTTATCTATCTTCTCTCTCCGTCTCTCAATTCTACCACACCATGAAAGCTACGTGTGCCAGTTTTGGCTGAGCTACCCAATAATGCGCATTCAAGAATAGTATATATATGCTGGCTCTCCCCCACCTAGCTCCTCATCTATATCACTAGTGCAGTTTGTCCATCTACACAGTAGACAGGTCTAGATACGATATAAAGTTACAAGAGAGAGCCAATTAATTCACTCTCCTTGGATCTACTTTCTTGCATTAACAACGACCGATCATCTAGCTATCCTCGTCATGTCCTTCCTAGTTTCTCTGCGGCTCCTGCTCATCCCTTGCCTTTGCATGCATATTGCACATGCCGGTGCTCGTCTTCTGCTGCATGAAGAAGCTGATGGGAGTGCTGATATGATGAGGATGAACAACTTTGATCTTTCTGCCGGCAAGGTATTTATACGTTTGGTCTTGCTTGTACAAGTTATGTGGTAGGGTAGGCGCTTCTGTTTTTGTTCTCATTCACATGTAAAAAGGCATAAGACCAGAACAATCTCAAATCCGACCCCTATAGATTAAACTTTTGCTATCACACTCTCTAGGCACCCCACTTAATTGCCTTATAATTAGATTGCTGGGATGATAAATTTCATTATGTATCCGTGATATATATGTACAAATATATAGTCGTATGAAAAAAATAAAAAAGCTATTTCATTTTGATGATCTGCTGTGAATCCCACCATATATATATGTGTGTGTGCAGGCTGAAGATAATATCAAACCAAAGCTCGATGATCCAAATTGTGTGGAGAGAACAAAAATGATGTTGTTGGGAGGCAACAGATGTTCACCCAGGACTACAAGGAAAGCTCATGAAGAGACGAAGAATAAGGCCATTCATGAGTCTCGCACTGGACATGACGATCATAGGGAAGGGTATTCAGGTCTCCCCTCAACCAAACGTCCCGTTTCACTTCCTCAGCCACAGCAACCTCGAAAGAGCGGCATCGACAAATCTAGTCCTGGATTTTTCTCAGACTATTCGAGGCCAAGAATGCACCCTCCTTCCCATAATCGATGATCCCTATATATATATTAGGGCTTTAACCACATATAGCAATTAAGAGATTAACAACATATGTTATATATATGCAGAGGTTATGATCAGAAGTTTCATCCAACGCTGTGTGACTCCTCTTTTTTGATCGGCATGGACATACATACATACGATTTAAATTGCTATCCTTTATTATATCATGTTGTCGTGAATGTGTTAAGAAAGGCTTTTTGATCCCCAGAAACATTTGGGGACAAAAAGGAGCGAGGGATAATGTATCGGATCCTAATCAGTAAGCAGAACATACGTGTGCTCGTTCATTCATCTCCCTTAGGCTTTAGCTTACTTAACTTCAACAATTTTTGGATGGTCGGGGAATAGTAGTCTGCGCCACTGTGAAATAACTTTGATAACTACGTACATTCAAGGCTTGAATAGCAAACCAAGGTACCGAGATATTTGACTTTGACCGAGCTGATGGGCTGCGTGCACATATATACACTCCCAATACAAATTCAATACTCTAGGCTAAAGATTAAAATTAAAAAAAAAAAGTTCCCCCAGCCTTGTTTGTCACTTAATATGAAAGAAAATGCAGTAATCAAGTAATAATAGATTATAGAATGTTTAACCCCCAACGACCAAATTACACGTAGTCATCAAACAGGGGGGTCAGTAAAATGGCGTGCAACCAAATCGAGATTGTCTCACTAAAGCTATGTATGATGTCCTAAAGCAAACCTAATCTCGGACGAGGCCAATTTATTATCACATTCCTATTCCCAGAAAAGGGAGAGAAATTTGAGGAGTGATTATTACTCTAAAGTATCCGCATTATTATTATTATTATTCTTAACGGTTATTAATTTCTGGATAGTAAAATGGTCCGTGCGTTTTAGCTAATTTTCCTTCTTCTTTTTTTTTTCCCTTAAGGATGGTTACGAAAAATGAGTGATGTGTTCGATAATAATAATAGCAATTGATTGTGAATAAGATTTGGGAACTCATCGACAAGGGGAATCCCTTAAAATATTGGTCTTAATTTTGACATTTCAAAAATAAATATTTTCTTAGTAAAAAATCAATTTTGAAATTCAATATAAAGAATACAACGGTACAATCGCATGTATTATATATGGGGTAAGAATCAGATGTCTATGTCAGTACGTCCGATGCGACTCAACCCAACCCAGCTCCCAAGTTCACTTTGCACGGTCGAGGAAATCAGAAGCATCGGATGCAGAGCTGGAGGAGAGGAGAGGAGAGGAGACCCACCTCATCTCATCTCATCTTCTCTTTGAATGCACAGAAGCCATCGGGTTTTGACGGCCCAGGCCCACGACAGAGGTGATGAGCCCAAACAAATTAAGGTCTGTTTTTAACTAAGAGTTTTATTATACTTTTTTAACAAATGATGAAAAAAAGAGAGGTGTCTTCCAATTAAATTTCAAATAAAAACTATAATCTGTTGGCTGAGATTTCTGGTATTTAAAGGGAAAAAATTATTTTTTAAGCATCCTACTTCCTTCTGTCACGCCGTTGTCGTCCACAGATGTGAACAGGAGGAGAGGGTGGATTGGGGGTGATTTGGGCCCACAGGATCAGACATCCCAATGCGGTTCCCATCCTGCTGTGATCGCACTCGCACATATCCGATCATTCAAGATTCCCTCTGTTCTCGTGATTCATTGCTCAATCCATGCCCATTTTCGTCCACCCATGCCCCCCAGATTACGCGGCGAGCCCCGACAGCGGAGAGTGGATGCGTCCTACGTCCCACTTGAATTCCCGACTATGCCCCTGGCCGCGCGGCACCGTCCTGATTTTTGACCTCGTTCTGCGCAGAAAGCTTGTCTTTTCGTTGGCTTTCCCTTCTGCTTTCTCTCCCTTCCTCATCACTGCGCTGTTCTTCTACCCACCTCCCCTCCCCTCTACCTTCTAAGAATTATCATCACCATCACCGTCTTACTCTCTTACTCTCTCCACATTAGCCACATCCTCTTTGCAGGTAACAAGAGAATTCGCTCGTCTGTCTCAGCTAGCGATGAGTCTGTTCCGGAGACTCGAAGCGATGGAGCCGTACTGTCTCTCGCCTCTCCTGTTCGGCCCCGAAGACCTAGCATTCGAGCCGTACTATCACGAACGGATCATCTCCTCGGTCGATCTCTTAGCCCTCGAGCCGATGCCGTTCGAGCTCTTCGATGCCGTCACCGATCTCGTCCAGGTAGAAAAAACCCCATGTCTCAGCTCGTACAGGAGGATCCGCCACCGGATCTTGCCAGAGTCTTCCTACTTGCTGAGCCTTTGCGACCGGGTCTCCGCGCTGGAGTCCAGGTATGACCGTCTGGTTAGCTCCAGGAGGATTGCTGCTGGTGATCGCAAGTACAAGTGGACAGCGGAGATCAAGGGGAAGGAAGCCGACAGAAAATACATGTTTACGGCGGAGATCGAGGGAACGAAGGATGAGCAGGAGAAGCACCACCACCGCCACCACCCTCACCATCACCACAAGTACAAGGAAGGGAAGAGCTGTAAATGGGCGGCAGAATTAAAGAACAAGGGGGAGGAGGTTCCTGTCACGTGGACTTACAAATGGAAGGCATCTAACAGAGATGCAGATGAGAGCAGCGAATCGGGATCTGAGAAGGAGAAGAATGGCAAGAAAGAGAGGAAGCAGAAAGAGAAGAAGGAGAAGCAAGAGAGGTCCTTCACGCGTTTGGTGGAGATCGAGGAGCCCACTGACCATGGAACTGTAGTTCTGAGACAGGTATAATCAACAATGTCCTTTTCAAGCTTACGCACTTTCTGAAGCGTTATCGTTTGCGTAGGCAAGATGTCGTTCTCAGTCTCCCAGGAAGCTTCGAGCTTGGAGCAAGAGACTTCAGTTTTAGTTAGCAGTACATTGTAATTCTTTAATTACTTCCTGTAAAATATCTATCCTTTCTGTTGTGCCTTTTAGTAGCCTATCTGTCAAGTAGTTGAACATTTTTTAAATTGATGAAAGCATCATTACATGGGAGTATGTTTTGGTTAGCAACTCGCTGAGATCTGTTCGAACTCGCGTGAAATTGTTGTCTTCCGTTGACTTCTGTTTGCTTCACATGTTCTTGTCGACCTAGCAGATATGCTTGTTTGGCAGATTGACTTCAAGTTCATGTGTTTAATTCTATTTGCCCGAGAAAATGACTGTTCATTTCCATGAATGATAAGCGGTAAAGAGGAACGTCTGTCAGCATGCTTGTGTGCATCCGATATTTTAGGTTTGTTGGACGAATCCTGTCCCTTTATTGGCTCAACAACTTGAAGACCCAGTCTGGTTTGATTTAACGGATTGAAATTCAAAAAAAAAAAAGCCACTCGAATTGCACCATAGTTTGATTAAATTCTTGATGCATTGCTCTGTGACACGTGGATGATTACCAGTGGAGATTACCCCATGCATATTGCTGATTCGTGATGTTCACTATTTCTTATACTTTATTTTATATGAGATAAAGCATGAATTATTTTCTCTTTATGGTGAATTGGTTAGGCTTTTGCCAAGAGAGCTGGGGCTCTTCGGGCTGCAAAGGGAAAGAACAAGGAACTGTCTCCTCAGGATGCTGCACTGTTGATCCAGATGAGCTTCAAGGCTTATTTAGTACGCCGATCCCGTGCTCTTCGTGCCCTCAAAGATCTTGCTGTGGCTAAAGCTAAGCTGAAGGAGATCAGAGCGCTGTTCAATAATTTCTCCTACCGCCGTAGGATAGCTCGTGATGCAGAGGAACACCAGAGGTTCTCTGAAAGGATCATTGTCTTGCTCCTTACAGTCGATGCTATTGAGGTATTGCCTTTTTTGTTGCAGTCTGGACTTTGGTTTTGTTAGAATCATGCCTACAAACTCCGGTTACTGGATACAAGCTGAACCCTTTACCATTTCTGTCTTTATTTGTTGTATAGCATCTCCTTAAGTGTTAGGCTAGTGGGTGGGATTTTTGGTGGCGGCATGACGTTCTTCATCTTACTTCCCATGTTGATGTACTTCGTGTTGTGGATGCATGAACCTGCTATACTCATGTTTCTACTGGGCATTTTATTAGCTAGTGGAACTGAATTTTATTCTTCCAGTTTTCCATGATTAACTTTTGTTGTCTCTACCAACATAGATAAGCTCTGCAGTTTCTTGGATAAAACTGAAGCTCCTGCTTAGGTGTACACATGAGATGTGGAGCGATCGCCTATCTCCACATTTTATCATTGATGCTGTTAGGGAAGTGCAAAATGGCGTCTCTTGAGATTGAAATGGTTCAGGCTGAATGATTTCTTTTGGTTTCGAAGTTTGTACTATTTGAAAAGAGGACTGTCTCAGAGGTAATGGGGTCTTTCAATTTTAGGGCGTTGATCTGATGGTGAGAGCATCGAAGAAGTCAATACTGGATGAGCTTGAAGCCATGCTAGATGTGGTGGACCCTCGGCCTTCAGGGAAGTCTCTGAAGTCTCTCTCTATGAAGAGGAGGACGTTTGATGTGCCTGATGGTGTGATTCAAAAGGAGATAGCTGAAGGTGTGACACAGATTGTAAGGATGCTCGAAGAGGAAGAAGATCAAGCATCATCTGATGTCTAAGGCATGTGGAAATGAAGGAATGTAGAGAAGAGGTTGAACCGGAAGAGCTTGCCAGTTTATTACCATTGTCGCATTGTAATCTTTATCTACAATGTCCGTAGAACATCTTGTTTTCTCTGGTGTGTGCTAATGTTTGGTCTTGCTTTCGGAATAAGGGGGAGCTTTGAGATGTGGTGAATGGATGTGTATTCTGGTAAGCCTCTGTACTCTGGCGGCTATGTTAAGCTTATTGTCCACTTTCTTGGGGCCGTCCATGCGTTTGATCCAATCGCCTGTTAGGTTTAAACATCTATATATATATCCATTGCATAGAGAGGATTGAGCCCCCGCATGGTTGTCTGTGTTGAATTCACTCTTGTAGCTAAGATCTGTTAAAAATGAACCGTGCTAAGAGCTACGCTGTAGTGTTAACCGTTACAAAGCCTTCGTTACTGGGGACTGGATTTAGTTAGATGACCATTGGACTTCAGGTCCCATATTCTGATCAAAATTCAGTTTTGCAGTATAAATTCTCAGGAGCAGGTAGTTAAGGGGCGGCAATGGTTAGTCGGTAGGCAGGTGACAGAATGACGATGCCTCAATTATTATGAGGAAAGATCACAGCAGCACTAACTAATTAGACGCTTGAAACACGTAATGCCGATAGCACTCGGTGGTCCCATAGAGGAGAATGAGCTGGCTCGTCGTGGTTGTCTCTATCTGCTCA
This sequence comes from Sonneratia alba, assembly GCA_900174645.1. NCBI lineage: Eukaryota > Viridiplantae > Streptophyta > Magnoliopsida > Myrtales > Lythraceae > Sonneratia > Sonneratia alba. The sequence continues at coordinate 2,428,710 of FWPY01000036.1, read as the reverse complement.
TTATTCAGTCGGCCCAGTAGGCCATTTACCGGCCATGTTTCGGAAGTTCATGGATTTGGGGGCTGTTTCATGGTAGCTCTACACTGCATCTGCATCTGCATGTGATTAATAAATAAATCAGTACGGAACCGAATGGGCTGTAAGATCACCTACAACGCCAAGGCCCATCGGGGTCTCACTGGATGCGTATGTTATATTATATTATAAAATTTAGGGTCTAGAAGCTTGTAGGATTTTTATTTTTAAAAAACCCACATCAGACACCAACAACTTACCCCTTTTTTTTCATATTAAGAACGAATGAATAATGTAACTTTCTCGAGATTGAAGCCGGCGCCATGGAAATCTCCAAATCCGATAATTGACCCACTTGATGACTGACAAAGCACTTGAAAGTTCGTGCATATGTCGGAAGCTTTGACTCTGTTGGACTTACCGCCAAGATCATGCTCACGCTCATGCCCCGCCCCGCCCTGCCTGGCGACGCAAGTGGCTTTCACCTTGCAACCTGCGTGAAGAAGAAAAGTTTCCTTTTTTTCTTTTATGAATGAGAAGGACGGATGAAGTTTTATCATACTTTCAAAGACTAAATGCAGTGAATTGGGGAGGGGGCAGGCTTCGGCTCACTATACTTAATTCTGATATATATTTACATGTATTGGTGTAATCTCCCATTTATTTTTATTCATATATTCTTATAAGTTTCTTTTATGATAATTTTTTTTTTTATGAAATATGGAAGTCCATTTTTGTATTGCACCTAACACTTTTGACGTCTTTGCTAAGCACAATTAATGACTAAACAACCTTAAAATTATAAGCCAAATAAGCATTAACATAATTACAATCTATTCATCTCGAGAAATACATATTGAGAGCTCTGTGTGAGAGAGAGAGAGATCCGAGCTAGACTATTCATCTCCCGTAATTTATCCTTAAAAAGAGGCGGGGAAAAAGCCACGGACCATGGGTTTCTTGAAGTAATGTGTTTGATTTGGGGGATTGGCGATGTGCTTTCCTTATTCTAACCAGATTTTAATATGCATATAAGTGTGATTAAGAAAGTAATAGAGCACCCATTGACGCTATGTACCGCGCTTTGCTTTGTCTGTCTGCCTGCAGTAAGATCTGCCATGGCCGGGACGGGGGAGTGGGGGGTTGGGCGCGGGATATCAGAAGAATGCAAGTTGAGGGGGTTGATAGGATTCCTTCAATTTCATATGTAACTACTGAAAAGCTGGGCAAAGCTAGTGGCCGGTGTACTACTGCTCATATTATAATTATATACGTAAACGTACATTGAATGCAGGCAGAACGGCTAATTAATTAATTAATTAATTATAAACAAACAACGTCCAGCAATTATATCCAAAACGACCCGTTACACAGCCATGTGCGCAGCGTTACGTGTTGCCTCGTCAGAACCATACGACATAATCTTGCCGCAAGATTTTAAATTCCTATGCTGCATGCATTAACTTTTAATTGATGTATGATTTCATATACCACATATATTTCTACCTTATTATCATATGGCTTAAATAAAAATAAAAATTGATGAATATTGGCAAGTAATAAGTAAATGATGTTTGATTTGACTGCAGGGTGTCTGATTGCGGTATGATCTCATTAAATTGATTTGCCATTCTGTCACCGTGAAGCAGGATTCACTAAAAACATATTTGTCCAAAAACTTGCAACCCTCTACAAACTCGGTAAGTCCGGGCGCCTTGTCATCTCAGTTACCCAATTAATTTACTTTGATTACGAGAATCTGACGATTTTCTACGGATTTATTGCACAGATTTCGTCGCCCCTTCTCCTTCGATGGCTCAACATCGAATCAATATCCGCCAGCTGTCGCCACGGTTCTCCCACACCAACTTTCCGCGATTCGCGCACTCGGATGGGTACCCGCGTGAGACCGTGACCGTCTAATTGGGAAGATCTTGACCGTTGGTTAACGCGAGGTGTTTCTGTGTTTGAAATCGGATGGATGGGCTTCGCTTGCCGAGGCCTATAGAGCAGAAGGGGCTGCGCGTGGGACCACACCCAGAAAGCGAGGGGTTAGGGAGCGAGGGAACGAATGAATAATGAATGAATGCATGCAGGTGATGCGGAGAAATCTGAACGTTGGAAGTCCAGAAAGCGCGACGAGAGAGAGAGAGAGAGAGAGAGAGAGAGAGAGCGGCGAAATTTGTGCACAGCGTCAGTGTTACTGCCTGCGTGTGAGCTTGACTTTTGGCTGTCCATGCGTTCCCTCTCCCTCCCTCCCTCCCTACCACCGGCTACTGCCGGCTGATTACTTGGAAAAAAAAAACTATATGATGAAAACTGAAAATAAACCATTATTGAGAAAAAAAATGGTTTTTTTTATAAAAAAATCCAACTCCATCTTCCTGGCGAAAGGTACCATTTACAATTCTCGTTACTAACATTTCATACCTTTCTCAATCAATCATCCTCCCATAAATCATCTCTTCTAATTTAATTATCCCCAAAAAAGGGATTCCCTCTAATTTCATTCATGATTCCTTACCTAAAATGAAGAATAGAGCATAAAATCGCTAAAAATAAGTCTGACATATGCAACTTAGTCAAATAAAGCTCAATATGTGAGAATAATTACTTTTATAATTAGCCTTAGTGATTTAAAAAAAAAAAAGATAACTATCAACTCCTATTTTTCGAAAATTTAAACTTGATAACTAAATTATAAAGGTTATATATATACACACACATTAAAAATCACCCCATCTCAAATAATTCAATAATTAACTCCATAAGGATGCATCTTCTTGTGCCAACTAACTCCATTTCTCAATCTCGATCAAGCTTTTTTTTAATTAAAATTAAAAGTAGAAGCTCAAAGAAGAGCTTAAATGTTCGGACAATATTTACAAAATATGAAAGATTTAAGTATAATGTTGAGTTGTTATTATTATAATTATTCTCAATTATTGGATATTCGTTAAAGGGGCACATACATAGAATAATAGTCTGCTAAAGAAATAATAATCACGAACCGTTGACCAACAATTTTATTTGAAAAAGAAATCAAATTTATGAACCCTCCCTGGTTGTGACTGAGGCGGGGCTACAAGCACAACAGCTGTAGCCGGTAACCGGTAGCCCAGTGTCCCCATAAAAAAAAAAAAAAAGACTAAGCCGTTTTACTTTTAGGGCAATTACCATTCCGTGTCCACCCTTCTCCTCTCCTTCAAAACCCAAAACAAAGTCAAGAAACCACACCAGACGCTCACTCTCTCTCTCTCTCTCTCTCTCTCTCTCTTTCTGCGTGTCTGTGCTAGTGCTGTTTCCATTGACAATGTGAAGTCGACTACTCGCAGCGAGAGAAATAGCTTTACATTGCACCCTCTAGATCCCAATTGCTTCCTTACATTGCTTCAATCCATGGCTGCTCTGCTTCGACTCTGTCTGTTTTATGCGATCCTCATTGCTCTGCTATCTGGCCTCTCTTTTGCTGCCGATCCTTACGTGTTCTATGATTTCAAACTCAGCTACATTACTGCATCGCCCCTCGGTGTTTCTCAGCAGGTCTCTCTTTCCCCTTCACATCAGCTTATACAATGCCCATTTGATCTGCATGACACGCAATTTGTGTGGGAAGACTATCAGTTTTTTGTTTTGATCCGAAATGGGGCTTTGTGTATTTGTTTGTTTTTTTCTCTCTCTCTGAAGTGTGGAGGTTTGATATGCAATTTCGGTTCTCTTCAATCTGTTCGTGTACAGATTAACACTGCAATTGACACTTTTAATCATCAACATTTTTGTTTCCCAGGATTGTCATAGTTAGTGTCTCTGGTCAGTTAGTGGTATCTCTCGGGCAAATTTAGTGGGAAGTTTGTGAGGCTAATGGCAGATAAAGGTGGCGGACTTGGCTGTTTCTGCATTCTTCTTTTTCCTTGATTTCTTCTACTTGAACGTATTATATGATTTGTTGTACCTGACGTTTTTGAATCTGCGAATAATTTGTGGGACATTATCTAGCTACATTCAATTCTTTCAAACGGATTGTATATGTAGCTGGTTCAATTGTGAGTAGCAAGGAGTTTCTGGTCAATTTCTCCGACGCATACAACAAATTCAACATATGTTGTATTTATCTAGTGTTCTTAGAAATCATCCACTATCCGGTTAATACCTAGTCTGTTTAGTAGTACAAAAGCTGATTGGAATTATCTGCAAACACCGTGTCAATTGCAGGTTATAGCAGTTAATGGGAAGTTTCCAGGGCCTACTATTAATGCCACTACTAATTACAATGTTGTAGTCAATGTCCATAATGGCCTAGATGAACCCCTTCTGATGACATGGTAAGTTTGATGAGAAGTCATTTGCCTGCTTATATTTGCAGAGTTGTTTGAGTGAAATTGGTTCAACATTTATGGCAGGCCCGGGATTCAAATGAGGAAGAATTCATGGCAAGATGGTGTTATCGGCACCAATTGTCCAATTCCTGCAAAGTGGAACTGGACTTACAATTTCCAGGTGAAGGATCAGATTGGTAGCTTCTTCTACTTCCCATCGCTCAACCTGCAAAGAGCTTCAGGTGGCTTCGGCCCCTTCATCATCAATAACAGGGAAGTTATTCCCATTCCTTTTGGACAGCCTGATGGGGATGTCATATTAATGATTGGTGACTGGTACAATCGGAATCACACGGTTAGTTGATAATTCTTAGTTTACCTGGTGTGTACTTGTGGCTTTTTTTAACTTGAGTTTGATGGAAAGAATTGAATGTGTTTTTTTTTTTTTCTTTCAGGCACTGAAGTCTGCACTTGATGCTGGAAAAGATCTTGGGATTCCGGATGGTGTTCTCATCAATGGAAAGGGGCCATTCAGATACAACACCTCACTAGTGCCCACTGGCATTTCATATGAAACTGTAAACGTTGAACCAGGTTAGTATATTCCTTCTTGTATGAAGGTCTAAACAATGTTGTTTCAGCTCATCTTATATCTCAAGCTTCAATTTTAGGTTGTTGCCTTGACAATGATTGCTGAAAACTTGTTTTCTAGTATTGTTGTACCATAGTGATCTGTATCTTGTCCAATATGTGGAAACATTGTATTTATTCATCTGGTCCATAAATGCTGGCCTCGTGCAGAATGAGTTTTGCTAATTTTTTTAACGAAAGATAGATTAACATCATCACTTCTCTGCAGGGAAGACTTACCGATTCCGAGTGCACAATGTTGGTACTTCAACTAGTCTGAATTTTAGGATTCAGAATCATAACCTTCTCTTAGTGGAAACAGAAGGTACATATACTGTGCAGCAAAACTACACGACCTTGGATATTCATGTTGGGCAGTCATTCTCCTTTTTAGTTACGATGGATCAAAATGCGAGTAGCAATTACTACATTGTTGCAAGTGCAAGGTTTGTAAATGCATCGCTTTGGCAGAGAGTCACTGGTGTTGCTGTCTTACACTACTCTAATTCCAAAGGACCTGCTAGTGGTCCTCTACCTGATCCACCTAATGATGTCTATGACAAGACAATGTCCATGAACCAAGCGAGGTCCATCAGGTATGCCTTCATGGCGTGACCATATGTTCAGTTCACTCAATCTCTTCTTGCATTGTCTGTTCTTAAGTTGAAGGTTGATCGCATTCCTTCCAAAGAGTTTATTTTGTCTGTCCTAGTTGCAACTAATCATTGATTGTTTTCTCATTGAATCATTAGAATAAATTCACTATGAGAGTATTTCTCAATGAGGACACATGTCACAATTCTTTTCTTCCTGTTGACCAGGCAAAATGTAACTGCTAGTGGGGCTCGACCAAATCCTCAGGGCTCTTTTCACTATGGTTCGATCAATGTGACAGATACATACCTTCTAAAGACTGTACCACCAGTTAAGATCGATGGGAAACTTAAAGCAACACTCAATGGTATCTCATTCCACAATCTGACTACACCAGTTAGGCTTGCTGATCAGCATAATGTGAAGGGAATCTATAAACTGGACTTTCCAAGTAGACCACTTGATCGGCCTCCCAAGACAGACATATCTCTGATCAATGCTACATATAAGGGGTTTGTTGAAGTCATATTTCAGAACAATGACACTGTAATGCAGAGCTTTCACATTGATGGTTACGCCTTTTTTGTAGTCGGGTAAGCTTTTGCTTTAGCTTTCTTACCTACCTACCACCATGCATATTCTTGTGGTTTTTATTTAGTTCCAAAATTGTTATTGATCACATAATGCAGGATGGATTATGGTGACTGGACAGAGAACAGCAGAGGTTCCTATAATAGATGGGATGCAATTTCTCGGTCCACGATACAGGTGAGTCCCTTGCATCATTTTGTATGCTTATAGTGGAACTAGAGCAGGACAATGTAAGTGAGTGAGAAGTTTTTCTCATTTCCTATGATTTTGTCGTACTTCATGTAAAGGTTTATGCTGGTGGTTGGACGGCAGTCCTCGTTTCACTTGACAGTCCAGGAGCGTGGAATATAAGAACAGAGAATCTTGATAGGTGGTATCTCGGGCAAGAAACTTACATGAGAATTGTGAATCCTGAGGAAAATGGTGAAACGGAGATGGCACCGCCTGATAATGTTCTTTACTGTGGAGCTCTGGCAAGCTTGCAGAAGTATGGCCACTACCCTTCTTTCTCCGTCATTCTCCGCCTCAGTTAAATTTCATAACTAGTCAATCCAATTAATTTTTTCCCTATAATTTCCTTCAGGCCCCAGGTGCACTCATCTGCAATCATCATCACACCTGGGAAATTATGGCTGCTCTCGACAATTCTTTGGGCCCTCTTGGCACATTTTTTCATGCTCTGCTGATATTCTTATTGGGCACTTGGTGATGATCGCAAGATCTAACGGAGGTGGGTTTGCTTGTGTTGTTTTCAAGTTGACTGTTGCAGTGAGTTTTACAGTTATAGGAAGGGTACTTAGACAGGATTAGAGGTTTTGAAACTTTTTACAGTGTAGGGACACTTTGATTGTCTGGAATTGTTTCTTTCCTTTGTTTTGAAGCGTTGCCAAATGTATTTGCGTTGTAACTTTTAGCTGACAGCAGATTCATTGTTCAAGGTGTATTCCAGCAGTTCTTATGCTTGCTTGATGGTGTTTCCAAGCATTCTATATCAGCAAGCTGCTCCTTTCCTTTCTATGTTTTTGTTATTCTGTGGATATTCCTGCCCCCCCAGACGGTGCTTCCTATCAGCAAAGATTGCTCCAAGCTTTGGTAACTTTGCTTGATAACATGATTCCAAGTCCCATCTGAATCATATCGCACCCTCTCCCACTCCGCTTTCATAGCTTGCACCACCGTGCGGGGAGAAAATTTTCGGCTGACGACGCTCTTGTGCTTGAGGTTTTGAACGTCAATGGCATTTCAGAGTCCCTCTGCTGCATGCTCGATCACAACACTAGGAGTTGGTCGCTCTCTGACATGTTTTAGAGATGGAATGACACTGATAGGGTGAGGCACAAAATAAATCATGCATGATTCCTCGAATAAAGAGAGGGAGATCTGCCAGTAGAGTGAGTGGAAAAGTGATTGTGGTTGGGATTCAGGTTATGGCCGGTGACACTCGGTTTTCAAGAAAAGTCGAAAATATAACTTATATATGTATATATGTATGTATATATATAAAGGTAACATGGATATATGAGAAGCTGTAGCAAATGTGGTGCAGGAGGATATTGAGATTCACGGTTTGTTCGTAAATTGATGATATACAAAAAATTAGGTTTAGAGTTTAAAATTTTCTATTATTGGTATCTTTGGTTTAATTAGTGAATTAGTAAGTTATTACAGTATCAATTCATTAATATTAAAAAAATATTTTTTTTAAGTCACGTCAAATTTGTGTTTCTTATTTAATCTCATCATCCAAATATTTTTTTTAAATAAAATCAAGGGTCTACCTCCATGCATCTCTCAGTCTGTACTACCTTCGGGGTATATTTTTCAAATCTATGCATAGAACTCAATGATTTCCCGCATAGACCTTAATCTTTTGTTCGTTGAGCATTCGGTAACTGGAGCATAAGTGAAAGCAACCCCTAATTCTCTGCAGAAACCCTCACAACCGATCAAGGAACTGAATATTCCTACATTTTTAGCAAGTAATTGGATTTATCTTTAACACTGATGCACTTTATTCTAATGGTCGAACTTGCTTTGCTGGTATTGCAAATCATCGAGCAGGCATGCTACTGCAACGGTTTCACTCCGAGACTACATCTCCCACACAGCTCCAAAGCTGAATCCAAAGCTATCCTTGGTGCTGCATGTATTGCTCACGATAGGCAAGGGGAGAATTTGCTCATCCTCACCGATTGATTGCATGATGACTGTGGACATCTTTTTTTAAAATAATGGATTAGATTGTCCATGAGAAATTGAATGTGTTTTTGGTGGATGATCGCCATCTTAGTATATATATTTTCAGTCACATGGGGGAGAGAGAGAGAGAGAGAGAGAGAGAGAGAGAGAGAGAGAGAGAGAGAGAGAGAGAGAGTTTGGCTTCCATACGGAAGGAATTTTGCCCCATATGATTTTAGCGGGAGGTTGTGTGTCCTTTTCACTCAAATTTATGAATAAATAAATTGCAAGAGCTGGCCGTCTTTCTTCACAAACATGAACTTAATTTTACTAACGACCCACCACCTGACCTCACCTCCCCCCATGGCCATGAGGCACGTTTCAAAAGTCCAATTGTACCTCAGTTCTTACTGTTACTCGTGTCTAGTATGACTTTGAGACGTCACATCTGTGTCTTGGCATGAACGATGATGGGTGTCCTCTCCAAGCCTTTCGGCCTCCTCCTTGCTGCACATCTAGTTAGCAATCATAAATGGATAGAGAGAGAGAGAGAGAGAGAGAGAGAGAGAGAGAGAGGCTCCTTTCTTCTCTGATTGCCTTGATGAAATAGGTAAGCTTAAGGGGATTAGAACTCACTCTTAGATCTGTATTAATGTTTTGTCCGATCTTGCCCAGTACTCTGCTTAACACAATGAATCGGACTACTTTTGGTTATCTTCTAAGAGAGGTGAACTAGCACGTAATCTCATGGAATACGCCGGATTTTAATCTGCATACACAAAGAAGAAGGAATGACCTAACGCATGCTATTAAAAGACAGTGTGCTTATCCTCCAAAAGAAAAGAGAAGGGCAGGCTCCATCCTCATCCTCATGGGCGTCGGCTGTAGTTTCCATGATAGTTTTTGGGTTTGCGTTTTCCTTAATTAAAAATATTCTCCTTTAGAAAATTGAGAGTTTGCTTCTTTTTTTTTGGAGTAATTAAAAAAATGGGAAAAAGAAATTAGAGGAAGGATTTGGTTTGGCTTTGGCCAGAGATAAAGAAGAAGGGGAACCAACAGTCGTTGGAAGGCGTGGGGAGGGTAGGGCCGCCGCATTTCTAGAGATTGATTGACGAATGTCTCATCTCAACCCAAATTTTGTCGAGATCTGACAGCCCCTTTCTTAAAATTTTAATTATTCATAAGAAAGAGAGGTCCAAGATCAATCCGATTCATTCTGGACATCCGTAAATCACGGGATCCAAACTGGTCCTACTACTACCGACTCCTATGCCTAACTGGTAACTACATCCCGTCACAAGCGGGGCAGAAAGGGATCTGAGACTTCAATAATAAATCCTCCCCCAACTTCATCATCTAATTGATCTGTGCGTGGATGGATGGATGATCGCGTTGTACATGTTTATGTCTCCATGATCAGAGCGAGCTTCGATCTTAGGCAACACACGATTGTCCCTCAACTCTCAAAAATCATTACAACATGTAAGGACAGTTAGCCGAACAAAAGGTAATGACTGATTAAATATTAAATGGTTGCATGACTAATAGCAATGAGATAAATAGTGTTGGCACAACCATCACATATGCATTGTCAAGAGAAAAAGGAATTTGCACCTCTCCGGGTATGAAAAAGCTGCGTTCAGTTCAGTACTACTACTTAAAAGAGTGTAAGCCGTCCGTCTATCGTGTGATGTATATATAGGCACTTCTTTTAAGTTAATGATGATTAGAGTTTTCTCGGTTGATGATATATTACCAAATGTTTCAACATTTCCTCGCGGAGGGCACATATATATATATATATATATATATATATTGCTTTCTGTATCCATCCAACGTACAATCCAGATCAAAACATTCCATTTGCTCACACTATTATGTGTATTATACATTGAGATAACCGGAAGGAAAATGGTTGGCTCGACCGGTTGAAGCCCTATTATTATATTAATCAAAGCTCATCTCATCAGTTGGAAGCGAACCGGTTGACGAGCGCTAGGGCGTTGCTGGTAACTCGGGCCACGTTGAGCACACGTGCTCTGATGGACGTCTTCAGCCGTCCGTCCAGCGCCTTGCTCGAGTACCCATCAGAGCAGGTGTTCTCGTCGGTCAGCGCCGCACTCACCCAAGTCTGGACGTTGCTGACGTGCCACTGGAACTCCTGACTCCCCTTGGATTTCCCCATCCCCTTCATCTCCTCCACCGACTTGCTCAGCCGGTCCACGGTGTCCCCCATCTCTTCCAAGCAGTCCTTGATCGCCGCGTACTCCCTCGCTCTCAGTCCCCTGAACTTGGTCGATTTCACTACAAAGTCCTTGGCCGCATGGGCCTTCACGAGGCTCGCCGACAGCGCCGCCTGCGCCAGCTGTTTTGGGTTCTGCTGGATAGCGCTGGCGTAGGAGGACAGAGATTGCACGCAAAGGGCGGGGTAGCGGGTAGTGGCGCAAGAGGACTTGATGAAAGTGGTGGTGGTGCCGCTGCTGCCGCCTGAGGTTCTCGCGACAGAGCAAACTAACTGGAGGGCGAGGACGAGGACGACGAGGGGAAAGGGGAGCTTAGTAATCATTGCCATATCCTTTCCTTGAGGGTGTCTTAGCTACCTATTGGGCGGAGAAGAGGAGGACGCTTGATGAGGGAGAGGAAAGGACGATGACCCAGTGAGCAATGAGTAGAGTAGTTGCAGTTGGATTTTATAGATAGAAGAGTATTATATTTGGCCACTGGCTGATCTCTTTCTGTAGCAGACTGGAGGACTTGCCCGCTGCCTTATGGATACTGATTTTATTTTTAAAATTAAAAAACCTAGTGATTCTTAATTTATTAGTCGGAAATAATTTGCTGTTATATCATACAAAATATCATGATACATATATAAACATATGATCCACAATTCGAGTGTGACTATTTTTTTAGTAAATGAAACAAAGTAAAAAAAAAGGTTATTTAGGCTTGCAGGAAGTTTAAATTAATTTCCATTTTAATTTTAAAATTTTGTGTTTGTGGAGATAAAAAATAGGAAGAAAAAAAATAAATTGTCGGGTCGTTGGAGGTAATATACATATGTATGCATGTATGTATGTATGGCCCATCGTCATCCCAATAACAGTGTTTTCGTGCCGACAAGTGCTGCCGTGTAACGATATATTTTCCCCCCCCCCCTCTCTCTCTCTCTCTCTCTCTCTCTCTCTTTTCTTTTTAAAAGTAGATGATGTGGACTGAATTTTCCGGAAAGTCAGCAATATTAATAGCCGTGCAAAATAAAATAATAGGAAATAAAACAAACTTGAGACGGCCGACGTCCGATCTTGAAAATTTCTGTTATTGCGTTCAATTATGTGTGTGTATATATATATATATATTAGATATTTCAAAGCACACCGACAGGAGAGGGAAGCTGTGAACACGAGGACAAAAATTGGAGCCGTCTCCCACCACTTACTACTCTGGTTACTAACTTTTGACTTGTGCTATTCACACCATCAAACGTCAAATATATATATATTCTCATAGAGCGAGCGGAAATTGCGCTATATATATATATATGTACATGTAACATGTTAGGGTATAATGACTCGTAGTATAATCCGACAACCTAGACGTAATATCTACCACTAATGGGCAATTATAATCACTGATTTATATAGGACGAGAAAGTTGCATTCAGTTATTGATTTTAGACTTGTTGATCAGACTAGCTCGAAAGCACCCTCTGGTCTGTAAGAAGATTGATCGTAGTCGATGGACTGATTAATTGATAGATTTTGAACATGTTTTCCTCCTCCTCTCTCTCCCTTGATTTATGGGAAGGAGCATAAATGATGGAGCAGATATTTTTCTCCAAATATGGGCATATCTATCGCCTGGACCAGTGCACAATGACACACAGGTATGCCTCCGACATTGTCAAAGAATTAGTTATTTATTAGGATTCCTCGACAGAGCAGACGATATTATTCGGGGTTTTAGGGTTTGTGATAGAGATCACTGGTACATCTCGTGGTGGTCAGACTGGTAGACGTATGACAACCTCCTCACATGGGTCACTTCGCGTGGTGGCAGTCGAAGTTGAACGTGTGGGTTCCAGCATCATTCATGTCGTGACATATGACATGGAAAATAAATAAATAAAACCGACATACAATGACCAATAATTTTTTAATAAAAATAATAATAATTCCACGTCAATGATCACTTGTGAGATTGCTTTAATAACAAAATGAAAGTACAGTATCCTAACGATAATTACAATCTATAGGAAAAAAGGTTGCTTTACAAAGCTCTGATAATGTTATTATCCTTAGAGAGGCCTTATCCAGGTTGAAAATGAAAAAAGGGCTTAGTGGGTACGATGATAATCAAGCTAGACCTTGAAAAAGCATATGATAGATTGGAGTGGCAATTTATAAAACAGGTTTTGGATGCTTTCCAATTTCCAACGAACTTCATAGAGTTGTTGATGAATTGCATCTCCACTGCAACTACTACGGTGCTTTTCAATGGGGGCAAGTTGGAATCCTTCCTTCCCTCTAGAGGAATAAGACAGGGAGACCCAATTTCCCCTTATATTTTTCTACTTTGCATGGAATATCTCTTAATTTTAGTTGAGTCCCAGAAGGAGCATGGACAATGGAAAGGACTGAATCTAGGGAGGGGGACCATGTCTTTGACACATTTACTTTTTGCAGATGATATAGTCCTTTTTGGGGAGGTTGATGAAGGGACAATAGCCTCAATGAAATCTGTTTTGGAAAAGTTCTGCACCCTTTCGGGACAGAAAATTAGTATAGCCAAATCTAGGGTTATTTTCTCGAGCAACACACCACAGGAGCTTAGGGAAAGGGTCTTCAATGTGTTGAATATTTCAGAGGCACAATCTTTTGGTAAATACTTGGGGTTTCCCATGGAAATGTGTTCGGCGAAAGCCTCTTCTTTTGATTTTCTCATTGATAAATTTAAAAATAAACTTTCAGGATGGCAAACTAAATTTATCTCAGCTGCTGGTAGAGTGACTTTAATTAACTCGGTTTTAAATTCCATTCCAAACTACATTATGCAGTGCACTTTATTACCACAGAAAGTTTATAACTCAATTGATAGAATTAATAGAAACTTTCTTTGGGGCTCTACGGAGGGGAAGAGAGGACTACATTTGGTGAATTGGGAGACAGTGACCCTCCCTAGAGGCAACGGCGGTTTGGGGATTAAAAAAAGCTGAAGGTAGGAATTTAGCTTTGTTAGGTGGACTTGCATGGAGAGTTAGGGACGACCATAGACCTTGGGCTCGACTACTTCGGTTGAAACAGGCTGGTGTGAGAGGTAGGAACAGCAATGCACAAAATAGGGTGGCAATCGCTGCTGGGTCGAGGGTGTGTCAGCTGGGTGAGAAATGGAGTGTAGGTAATGGGCGAAGAGTGAACTTTTGGATGGATGACTGAGGTAGAAAGGGTCCCTTGAGAGGAGTTGTCCATGGACCTTTGAATAGAGGAGAAGACCTGCTAACTGTTTCTACAGTTATAGGCGAGAATGGGCAATGGGACTTGTCTAGCATTTCTTTTGATCTTAGTACAATTGCCTCAGAGTTCTTCTCTAGCATCCCTAGGAGCTTAGATGCTGAAGTTCCTGATAGAAGGATATGGGGAATGGCAACAAATGGTAAGTTTTCTACCAAATCTGCTTATGACTTAATATGCAACCTGTCTGACAAGAAAACAGATCTGGAATGGAGTTGGGTTTGGAAAAATAAAGCCCACCCAAGGGTTCAGTTCTTCCTCTGGATTTGTGCTCACCATAAAGCACCAACAGCAGAGCATTTGTGCAGCAGAGGTATGCAAGTCCCCCTTCTTTGCAAAGCTTGTGGCGACCAGGTAGAAACTCTAACTCATGTTCTTAGAGATTGCCCCATTGCAGCAGATTTTTGGAGCAAGTTGGGCTATCCAAGCTCAAAGAGAGCTTCTTTTAATACTCCTGTGATAGAATGGTTACGAATTAATGTTTTAGCCTATGAGAAGCATTGCCTAAATATCCCATGGAGTATTGTTTTTACATGGGCAATCTGGTTTCTCTGGAAACAAAGAAATACAGGCCGGTTTGAGGGCTTGGAGGCCAGCAAAGAGTTGCCTCGAAGGGTGCTCGAAAGAGCAGCTGAATTCTTTGCTTCCTTGGTCCCCAGTAAAAGAGTTGAGAGAGTACCAATCCAAATTAGGTGGGACTACCCACCAGCAGGTTGGGTAAAGTTAAATGTGGATGGATCGGTATCCGACAATCAATCGAGAGCTGGAGGGGGAGGAGTGCTGAGAGACTCCAATGGATTTTGGCTAAATGGTTTTGGTAGATGCTTGGGCGCTGCAAACAGCCTAGAGGCTGAAGCGTGGGCCCTTAGAGACGGCCTCTCACTAGCTCGGGATTTAGGCATCACACACCTTTTTGTTGAATTGGATGCTAAGGTCCTATTCGAGCTGGTTTGGGGCACTGTCGAGGCTAATTTACTTATTGCTCCAATTGTTGATGATTGCAGGAAGATTTGCCAAGGCTTCCAAGGAATTCACGCACGCCACATATATCGAGAAGCAAATGCGGTGGCAGACTTCCTAGCAAAGCATGCACGGATGAAGAACAATTATACTCTCCAGTTGATAATTTTTGCGCACCCTTTTGATGTAATTCCTGACCTACTATTCCATGATCTAATGGGCATTCATGAGCCCAGGCTTGTAAACGTGGAGGTTCCACAATAGTAGAAAGAACACTTTCCTTTATTACCAAAAAAAGGTTGCTTTACAACGTCCTCCCTACGACTGGGAAGCTTTAGGACAAGTGCGTCTTTTTTTAGGGCATCTTAGCCTGCAAAAGAACTCTCACCAATCCAGCCCTCTCTCAGCCATCATCATCCTCACCCTCTTCACACCGTCCATCCTTCCCACATCCTCGTAAATCCTTACGAGAAGCTCAAAGTTGTGCTCATTGTCGGGCTCCAGTTCAAACAGCTTCTCAGCAGCTCTTTCTCCGATCACTACATCCCCGTGTAAGCTGCAAGCATGCAGCAGAGCTCCCCACACGGTTGGTCCCGCCTCAATCTCCATCCTCTCGACAACGATAGCATAAGCCTCAGCGACCATCCCTGCCCTCCCATAAAGATTCACCAAGCATGCGTAATGCTCCATGCTTGGACTTATCATGCACTTGTCCTTCATAGCGGAGAATAGCCTCTCCCCATCCTCAATTAAACCCAAGTGCGCACAGGTTGAAAGCAACGAAACAAACGTGATGTGATCCGGCTTACAGTCATCCCTCTCCATCCGCTCGTAATAAGAGAGCGCATGTCGGGACTTTGAGTGGGCAGATATTATGGAGTTCCACGACACGGTATCTCTCTCGGGCATGTTATCAAATACCCATCTTGCTTTATCTGGCATGCCACGATTGGAGTAGACAACGATCAGAGAATTGGCTATCGACAGATCCCACTGAACTCCCCTCCTAACAACCCAGCCATGGACTTGGGGAGCAAGCATCAGCGATGATATTCCTGTGACAATGGAGGATAATGAGACTGAGTCAGGCTGAAACCCATGCAATAGCATGGCACGAAATACGTCCACTGTCTCCACCAAGAGCCCATGGAGAATGTAGCCCGTCAACATGGAATTCCACGAAACCAAGTCCTTGTGCACAATCTTGTCGAATACCTTACGGGCCCTCACGATGTCACCGCACTTGGCATACATGTCCACCAGCGAATTGAGGACGTAAGTGTCATTAGCACAACCTATTCGAGAAAACGCCAAAAAGTTTAGGCAATGGAGACGTGCGTTGAATGGAATTTGCTGAGTTATCATAGCACGACTCCAGCCCATTAATTTTACATGTATTCCGCACGGCATATGACATTTTGATTAAAAATGCTGCACAGGTCGGTAGAGTCAGCAAGCAGGTAGAGAAATTCCAAACAAGTTTTAGAGAACCTGAACGGACCGCATCCCTGTGGACCGCCTCGCCAACTTGAATCGACCTGATTCCTGCACAAGCCTTTAGCACGCGGGGGAAGGTGTGCCTATCGGGCTCGACACCCACTTCGTCCATCTGAAAGTAAAGCGCAATAGCGTCCTCGTACTGGCCCAACTCAGCATAACCCGATATGAGGGAGTTCCATGGAAAAGCAGACACATCCCTCCTGGACATTCTATCGAACACCTCGTGGGCTTTGGCCACGCGACCACACGACGCGTAGAGCCGCAGCAGTTTCGAAGACAGTCCTTCGTTCCTGCGCAAGAGGTTCGGCGGGATCAACCGGTGGATGCGGACTCCCTGGTCGAGGGCTCGCACGCGGTAGCATGTCTCGAGAAGGGAGGCATAAGTTTCCGTATCAATCATTACGCCATTGTTTATGGAGGATTCTAGGTCGTTGATTACAGCTTCCAGGGCTTCGAGCCTGTTTTGAGGGGAGGGTTTGTTGTGGATGAGAAGAGGGGTGGGAGAAGATCTGGGGAAGGAGAGAGTGGAGCGAAATTTCTTGCGCTGGTGGGTCGTGCACCGGCCGCCATTGTTCCGGTCGAATCGCTTGCTCTTGGATGAAGAAGAACGGAGATGGAGGCTAGGAGGGCGTGAGACTGTCAGCATGCTCGGGAAGTCCGAGTGGTCGACGGCGCGGCCGAGTAACGCCGCGGTTAAAGTTACCGGCTTTTCTTCAGCTCAAGCTCATGCATCCGACGAAAAGGGCACCGCTGGCCGGGGTCTGTGAGATAACGAGAGTATCAGGAAAAGGGCCCCCATTTAGTCTAAAATGGACCCTTCATTTTTTTTCCCATGTGCTTGTGGGGTTGCGTGGGTGGGTGTGATGTGCTTGGACAAAAAAAAGGTCCCTCTCAGCTTGTCTATCTCTCTCTCAATAAGAGTCCAGAGAATTTATTATTATTTGCAAGAAGAACCCGACATATCCATCATCATATATGTTATGTTAAATGCGGTTTTAACTGTTTTTATTGACTTCAGCTCGAATATATATATATATATATATGTAAATGCTAATAAAATTCTGGTCCGCATTTTAATCTTGAAGATTATGATTTTTAAACAACATAACATAATAACAATATATTATTATTCTTTAAAAAAAAAAGATTTATAGTTGGAGCTAATTAAAATGTTTTTAAAAACACGTAGAAAGGAAAGTAGGTAGGTGGGACATGCAATTCATTCATTCATTCTCTTGGATGAAGATTTGTCCTGAGACGTGTAGGGGAGAAAAAAGGATCAGGAAAGAAAAAGGGCGCAAATGAGATAGACGGACAGGGAGTACAATTCATCTACAGATACGCGCATCGCATACGTAGCAGCGGGAGCGAGTAATCGTGAAGGAAAAGGACTACGCAAAACAGGCAAATTAAACAGCACATTAGTAGCGTCGATGCGGCCTGCGATCGAGGCCTCTGCTCTGTACGGGACATACGACACGCACTGCGCAATCTGATCTGCTGCGCCTGACCGCTTAGCTGTAGGAACTGCGTACGGTACATTTGGAGGGGGATACGCATGCACCGGGGGGGGGGGGGGAGATAAGAGCGAGACAAAAGCTTACTCTCTTCTTGTAATTATGAGTCGGATCGGATGGGATGGGATGGGAGGTGAATTTGATTGCATCCAAAATCTACCGAAGCGAGCAGAGTGGGGGTACTCGTGCTACTTACTACTCTGCCCCCGAGTCAAGGATCCCATCCCACCGTGCATTGATTCATTACATGCCTCCCTCTCTACTGGCAAGCTGTCCTTGACTTTTCCGCCCCTAGCCATTTCTTTCCCTTGAAAAAAAGGAGAAGAAATTATTTCCCCCATATTTCCCAAGAGGATCTTTAAAACAAATAAACGAAAGATTTTTCATTTGTCAATACATATATATATATATATATATATTGAAAAGGCAAAAGTTATAATAATAATAATAATAATAAGCTGCAGCTGGGGTGCTGCTTTTCTCCCTAATTATTTGAACCATGCATGCTCACCCAGCTACTTCTCAATTAGGGTTTGCTTTTTTCTAGCTTGCAAGGTCAAAAAGTGAAGTCTTACAAAATGCAGAATGTTATTATATCTTCTCGGGTAATGATCAGTCCGGATGTGCAAGAACAAGAGGTAAAAATAAAAAAGGGGCTGGGGTTTACTAATAAAAAATAATCAAGCTAATTTTCATTTTGGTTTAAATGAATTCCTTCTCCCATTAATTAATTGATTATGAGTTCTGTTTTAGTTTCGCATCATACATCTACAGAATGTAATAAGTAAAATGACTGACTTCAGCCTCAACACCGATTCAATTTAATACAGCTGAGCAGCTGGGTCGTCGTCGTCGTCGTCGATTAATATGGATGGAGCTTCACCACACTAATTCGTGAACAGTAATATCACTTGCCAACTGGTTTCATTCTGATGGTGGACGACAGGGGCGTAGTGCTTAAATGCACGTAATCAATTATAAATCTAACTATTCCTATTGATATATAAGATATATTTATCGGCAATATATACCTCCTCTCTCTGCACAGAATACACACACATATATATATATATATATATTCGGATAATTGAAAAGAAAGAAAAAAAAATTGATTCCATCTTTGACGAAGCGACTGAAACGACAAGACAAGTGGCGATCAGTTTTCCATACGGTGGAGTGGAGTGCATAGGGCTGCGACGGAGGAGGAGCCAGGCGTGGTAGGTGCATTGTCCCATTTCTTTTTTCTTTTTCATTTTTCTTCCCGAATAGGGAGCAATCATCATCTTTCAACTCCACCGAAAAAACGCACCATCGATCACAGGACACGTCGGGCAAGATCGAAGTTGTTTCTCTTTTCTCTTTTGTTTGAATACAAAGAAGAATCTTGATGCACCCATCGATCGATCAGCTAGGCGGGCGCTATCTTTTGTCTAAGGGGCGACACTTACAAATGTTACTTATCCTACTCTCTTACCTTTATCATGGGTGAAATATTAAAAATCAGCCAGGGGCCACCGTGGGGGGCGGTGGGGGAGGCAGAAACGAAAAACGAAAAAAGGAAATGGTGGTGTCTTGGGCCTCACTCAGAGACACAGCATCATTGGATTAGACTCAAATCCCCATAAAAATTGCCCGGTGAGAAAGGAAACAAGATTTGATATTGGGACAAAAGAGTTGGGTCCCACGTCCCACCCACTTGACACCAACTGAACCTCTGCTTGTGCTGACCCCAGTGAACGGATTAATGGAGAGGTTAACTAGATGGACTGGACGAAACGAAACAAGGACAGAGCTATTTCTAGTTTTTTTGAACATTACGACTGATAGATAGAAAGATAGATGATACACTAAACCAATACCGCCTTGTTGTGTCAATTGCCTCCTGCATGTAAGAAGGCATAGAGATTGGGACTACCCCTCAAAAAGACATGACATTAGAACTGATCCCTCTCGCTGTCTCTGTATCTGTCTCTGTCTCTGTGATTGGAACTTAATTTGGTCATATGGAATGAACAGAGCATTTGTAGATAATTACATCAAAACATGCACAACAAGTTAAGCTACGTTAATGTTCTGCACATGCATAAAGACAGGGACACATTGAATAAACAAATAACCCACCCAATTTAACTGAAGCACATGAGGTAGGGGGAGGGGGTGGGGTATGGGAAACAGAAGTCGACAATACCATTGTAGGTGATGGGGAGAAGAAAGACCTTCGGGAGCTGGCAAGAGGACCAAGCCACAGATAAGAAGTGCGCCCTTAAAAACCTCCAGCTTCAACACCTACCACTCGACTCCATTGGAAGCAAACTGTATCTATCGGACATTTAAGGACGATTCCCCCCCCCCCCCTTGCTCGAACTACTTAAGTTTTGTGTGTGTGCTGGTACCACATTTTTTATAGTACTCGTAATAACGAGTGTACGCAATGGGATATTATATTATCAACATACATCTTCATATTCCTTATGCGGCGTTCACGCTGCAATGATGGAATTAATACACAGCCACGACCGCCAGAGAGACAGTATACCATCATCGATCACACTGACGGCAAAACCGACCCCTAATGGTCACATAACCGTAAGGCATTCTATATTGTCTGTATACGAGAGACATCATACGATCTATAATTTATTTATTACATATGTAATTAACAAGCTTAACTACCTTAACTAACATCATGACACCACCCGTAATAGAAATCACAATCGAAGCGGTAGGAGATTGGACCAAAAGGGAAATTCCAAATATCGACCGAGAGACAGAAGTTTTTTTTTTTTTTTGGTCTTATGATTTTACACGAAGTAAAAACAGGATCATTACTATTTATTACTGGTCGAGAGCATTGGGGCCGCTGCAGTAGCTGACAATATGGTTCCACACCCACTGGACCAGAAACCTCCGTCTGATCCCGTTCATGTTATAGGTGGCTCCGTCACCGTCCTCCAGCATCTGCCCCGTGTAGGACCCACCGCCCCCGGTACCGTAGATCCCCTCGCAAAGGTCCGCAATCTCGACGGGGAAGCTCGGGTCGGGCCCCGCGTACCAGGCATTTATCAACGGGTTTGTCGCCAGCTCAGCAATCTCGTGGGCGATGACACTGATCATCCCGTCGACTCCGATGTCGCCGTTCGGTGACTTCACCGGCTTGAAGCCCGGCATGTAATTGGGGACGGAGAATGGGTAGGCGCATACACCCGGGCAGAACTTGGCGCTGTTCCCGACCCACGCGTACGGGAGAGTGCAACCGACGATGGAGGGGAAGGTGAAGTAGTGGAACCCGCAGACATTGTCGCAGAAGTCCTGAACGTATACGTCATCGGCCGTCAGGAGCAGGTAGAGGCCATTCTTATGGTTGATCTGTAAGGGCTTCGTTCGCGCCGTAATGGCGCTCTTGATGACGCTCTGGATCGATAGGCGGGTGAGGGCCTTCCCGTGGGAGTAGAAACGGTCATTCTTCTCCATGCCGAGCCGAACCGTGTGGGAGATATTGGCCCCGGTTTGGTCGGTGTAGAGCTGGACGGTACGCCACCAGCCGGCAACGGAGGGGTGCTTGGACCCGACGGCGGAGATGGAAGTGATGAATCCGCGGATAATCTTCTTTTGAGCCCGAGTCCAGGAGCCGTACCAGATGGGGTGGACGGTGATGTTGTTGGTGAGGACGGGGCCCATGTGGTACTTGAGGTGGACGAACTCGGAGGAGCCCTCGTACTTCTTGGACCCGCCGAAGACGAGGTCAGAGGAGTTGAACCTCATGTGTGGCCAGGGACGCCATGCGGTTGAAGGGCCTGCTAAGTGTAGGAGGAGGAGCAGCAGCAGCGAGATGACTGCCGTTGGTGCGAGAAGCACCGGGGAAGATGGCGTGCGCCACCGGCCGCTGGACTCCCGGCGCATTTTCGAAGGGGACGGGCTTGGGCTTCTGCTCCTCTCCTTGAGTCCGAAGAGTGAAGAAGAGGAGGACTGAAGTGAGGGCTGGGAATTGAGGCCATTTATATCTGAGAGTTTAAAATTTAAATATCCGCCCCCCCTTGCTCGCTCGCTCTCTCTCTCTCTCTCTCTCCCCACTCTCTCATGCTGTGGCCATTGATTTGCGGGTAATGGAGAACAGGTAAGAATGAGATTCTTAAAAATTGTATTTAGCCAAAAAAAATCTTCAAAAGTGAATATTCATAAAAAAAATAAATCAGTACAATAAAATCTTTTTTATATAAAATTGTAATGTCATTCGCTTTATTAAGATTTTATAAGTAAATAAAATTATAGTTGAAGGAATCTTTTCAATCATAGACTAACCTTTTTTTGGTTCAAAAATTACAAACTAACCTAATTAGCGGGAAAATAGATGACCGATTTTTCACACTCCGGTGGTATTTCCAGGTCAAAAAGTGCTCCTTTTTAAAAAAATGATTTATAGTAGTGGGGCCGGGGGAAGGAGGGGCGGGGAGGGTGACGTGTGGGACCGAGGAGTGAGAGAGAGAGAGGTGACATGATGGTTGTCTCGTCGTTTTCTGAATTTTTTCTTCCTCTTTTTTTTTTCCCCTTTTATCTGAATAAATGATCTGATCAGCTCACCTCTCTCTATCTCTCTCTCTCTCTCTTGTTTCCACTCCGTTTGAGGGGGAGACTGCCTTGAGGGGCATTTTTGGTACTTTACAACATTTATCTATTCGCTCATATATTTTAGGCTCTCGACTGGCACTGTGTTTCGGATTTTAAGGGCAACATAACAGCTTAGGAAACGGAGCGTGACCCCGCCATCCCTTCGCATCCATCGTTCACTTTTTGTCTTCCTTTTATTACCCTCTTTTTTTTTTCTTTTTACCCCTTTGAATGTCTTGTAGCTCTTGCCCTTCTGTGTAATTTTGAAGCTCCCCGTAAGGTGAGTAAATATTCCGTAAGTAAGACACAGCAACGTGGCTGTGTAAGTGCCAACTAGAGTTTGACACGTGCAAATAAATTAAAATCCACAAAAACTCCGTTGAGACGGACGGAGACAAAAGGAGAGGAGCGACGGAGACTGAGTAAAGCGTTTGAGGAGTAGGCCCCCACCATCATCTTCTCTCGCCAAAGCAAGGGCAGGCCCGAACGAGATCTTCAGCAGGATGTTGACCCCGGGAATCTATGATCCGCTGGAGCTCCTGAGTCTAAAAATCCCGGATGAGAAGGGGCTATTCTTCTTACTCGTCGGCCCCAACCGAGAAGATGCGTGCGGCGCTGCCCGGGGAGATCGGAATGCCCCGCCTTCTCCGGAACTGCAGCCGAGTCGGAGCCCCCGTGGGTCGTGGCCGGCCTTCCCTCATCCCAGGATTGGAGGCGGTGAAGAGGGCGGCCATTGAGCGAGTCACTGAGTGAACCACTGGGAGAGGATGGTGGAGCGTCCCAGGCTGAATGGAACTTGCTACTGTGGTGAGGTAGCTCAACCGAGTAGGGGCAAGCCTCGTGAGCAGAATTCCTAGATGCGAAGAAATGAATTAAGGAGGGATCCATCCTCCTAGAGGGGTCTTTTTGGTTGAGCTTCTGGGAATGATGTGAAATTCTTTCAAGTTTGATAGATAAATCAAGAATTGTATGATAATCTTTCCAACGTAGAGTTTGAAGTCTTGATCAAAGTTAGGATTGTGATGCCTCCTATGGTTGTCCAGTGGATTGAATCCTACTAATAATCTGAGCAGAGCGCTTGAAGCTCCATGTCTGATCTTTGGTCAAATTTTGTATCAGCATCCAGATTGATATCAAACATTGTGTAAATGGACCAATTTGGACTGATTCGAGATTTGAAAAAAAAAAACATTCAGATCAAGATTTCCAGCTTTTTATCCATGACTTTCGCGTTGAGTTTGTGTCTTTTTTTCTTTTTTAGATTTACGCTCACGGAACATACACTCTCTGTGCTAGCTAACGTAAATTATCTGAAGAATCCAAACATAAGCTATCGTACTTGAAGAGTCGAGGGCATGTGTTCCGGGAACCCGTTATTCATTAGGCTGCTCATCCTACGTTCTAATTCCACTCGTCATATTTTAAATTGAGAATTTAGCTGAGAACTGACTAGAAAGGTGTCTCTCATGGGAATAGATCAGCACAGCTCTCCGCCAAAGAAACATAACATTCACATTAATGGACAAATAATCTCATTCCTCATTTTTCAACCATCAAATGAACAGAGAATACTCCAATGTGGGAAAGGAAAAACGGAAGTTTCTGAATTTATCTCCACTCCATAATCGGTTGGTTACTTTTAACAGCTGCAGCCGGTTTCGCACCCCCCACAAAGCCATCTAGATCACTGGGTTTGCCGCTTGCTCGAGAGAGAGATTGAGGTGGGGTTCGCCGAGATGGTTTGCTGGTCTTGCTCGAAGAGAAGGATTTACTGTCGTTGCTTGACCAATCGATGTGCTTGCTCGAGAGAAGAAGCAAGACGGAGGGAGGGAGGGAGGCTGGGTAAAAATAAAAAAGAAGGCAACGAAGTCGTTGCTCAAGCAACTGCTACGCTTGAGACTGAGGACAACGATGTTGTCGCTGGACCGATTAACCTGTGCTTGACCAAATAAATCAATTTACTTAAATTTTTTATAAGAAAATTAAAAAAATAAGGTAAATTTCTCCTCCCAAAAAAAAGCGCAAAATTCAAGTGATGGGACACCGTGGCACTGTAAACTCGATTTTCTATTTTTCTCGGCAATCTAAGTTGCCGATTACATAAAGTCGGGGACAGCTGCCCCGGTGATTGAGACTGCGGGTCAATTTCCATACCAGCCCCCTTTGGTGTGTGGGGCCAGGGCTGGACTATGAAAGACGACGCGGGCCCTCTCTCTTTCTCTCGCTCTTTTTCTGTCCACATTTACGATAATAGCCTTCAGTTTGTCTCTATTTTACTGAGCATTATTCATCGGTGTGTGGGGACACTGGGACGGGGCTAGTGGCCCGTGGGGACCCCTTTCCAGTGTCCTACTGCCTGCCTGCCTGCCTGCCTGTCCGTCAGACCGACCGACCGACCCCACAAGGACAATAAATCCTTAAAACAAGGGCACTCACTCAGTCTCAGATTTTTAAATTTCCCTTTTTCTCCCTTTTTTTTTTAATTTCTATCAGAATAAGTTATCAAGTTCATGCATTTATCCGACCCCCAGGCAGTAGCGGGGAAAAAGAAGAGGGAACAAATAAGGAATGTGGCCACTTTTTGGTTAAAAAGCATTGGCAAGATTAAGTGATATCTGTTTTAGATTTGAGTGAACGAGGGAAGGGGGAGACCAAAACCTCTTTCTTCCCTCTGTTTTATTTTTCCTTTTAGGATGACATAAAGAACCGAAAGAGACCAATCATCTCCAAATATCCTATAGATGTTAATAAGGAGGAAAGGGGGGGGGGGGAAGGATGAACATCATTTGGGATGATGTCTGCTGGAACAATCGGCAGCCAAATGTCATCATATTTTTGGGGGTTATCATGGCTGGTAGTGTACTGTATATTGAGCGTTTTCATTTTCCAAAACAGCACCGAGTTCCTCCTACGTTCTGCCCAGCCAGAAGGGTAAGCATGGCCATGGCCATGGCCACCTTGTTTTCATCATATGCAGAGGACCGACTTAGTTTCCCCCCTCATCGCTCTCTTCCTTCTCGTTGGTTCTCATGCGCTTTTCTTTAGCCTTTATGTCAGAGTGAATGTTCATTTTGAATACAGTGACTCGCTTGGGGGGTCTGCACTCATGAGGTCGGATATCTAATCGGACAACCCCTCGCCACCCCCCTTTTTTCTCCGCTCTCACTATCTGTTACACTTTTTCCACTAGTTTTTACCAGTGTGAAACCCCCCCTTTAACACCTAATCGATTTTTTTATTACCAACTATAAATTATATAATCTATAAAAGTAAATTTTGAAGAACCCTAGACTCCTAGTAATAGAGAGAAAGAAAATCTAAAAATAAGAATGGCTAGGATTTTTTAAAACTTAAGATTTACTGGTTGTTTTTATTTTATTTTGTTGTATCTTTAGGATTTGGAAATTTAGAATTCACGTTATGATTTTGCTACAATTATTAATGCCGTGTGAATTTGATACCAAATTAATAAGAAGGGTATGTGTGGTATTGACAATATAAATGGATGTTCATTAATGATAAATTGACATATTTATGGTAAATTTTGATTACTTATAATAGAGATGCCCATATAATTAATTATTCTATTTTAATTTTTGCCGCAAAGAATGTGGAGAATAACAATAATAATAATAATAATAATTACTGCAATGCACAGGAGATTACCAATAGATGGGATGAGAGTAAACTACAGGAGGAGAAATGGACTCGTTTTTGTTTCGCGGTCATATCGACGGATGCGCGCCCACTTTGGACCCATGATTGATTGATTGGCATCTCGGAATGCGAAATCTTACGAGGCATGATTTTCCAATTTACATCTTCTTCTTCTTCTTTTTTCCCTTTTAATATTCCAATTCATGATTGCATTTAATTAGTTTGTAGTACCATTTTAACTAACTACATATTTATTTATTTTTACCCTTTTAATACAATAAATGCATATCCGATTCTGCTATTTTGCACACTCAAAAGCAAGTTCAATTAGATTGGATTTCCTTTTTTTTTTTTTTAAATGTCAGAACGGTAATTCATTCATTAAAGTAGCAGCATGGGAAGCATAGTCTAGCAGGTCTGCTCCATATCATCATCCATCCCAGCTGATGAGAAGAGGCTGTGGAGATCCAACATACATGAGAGGCATAAAATTCTGCTATGGAAGGAAGATGCTTGGAGAAGCTATTCCTGACTCGTCATATTCTCAACAGAAGAATTTCCATCGAGCACCACCACCACCACCACCACCACTTGCCCTCTATGCCATGAACAACAAGAAACAGTCTCGCGTTTATTTCTAGATTGGATGTCAGAGGTATTTCCAGTAAACACGTGAAATAGATATGGAAACATCGCTCCGTCCATCACTGAGAATCCCAACATTTCTTCCCCCGACACCATCCCCACTTTATGCTAAGAAAGAGAGATCCCAACATCACAATAATCACCGATCCCCAGGGTAGTATACCATCGAGATTTTACTCATCTGTTTTTACTTCATCGGGCCCTAACAGGCCCTACGTTTGTCTTCTCCTCAAGTAAAACTCGATTGTTCGAATGATCCAATGGAATTTCCCTAGAGATATTTTACACCTGATTGGGACCTTACCTGTACGACCTGATGTGGGAATAGCACGCCTATATTACCTACAATGGACGAGAATCATACGCATAGCATTGAATAGTAGTGTGCTGTAGGTGAATGTGTTGGTACTTGTGATTTGAAGGTAGTAGGGAAGGAAGAAGGACCAGGGTGCTACTACCGCTAATGGTAACAAGGGAGGACAGATCGGCGAGACTTTCCGGGAACCAAGCGACGAGTCCAACTGATTAATGCTCGAATGGTATATAAGATCGCCCCCACTGGCTCCATTCCCACAATTCTTGGTACTCGCTCTGAGACGAACAGATTCCTGGTTATTTAGCTGTTGATCGGTCACGGTGATTATTCAGTACTGCAGCACTATTCACACTCTATTATGAGTCATAGCAGACAGAAGAATAGAGATGACCAGCTATAGTGCAACTCGCTATTCTTCAACCCAGGAGCAGTGTGTGAGCCTACCACGGTGCTCAATCAATCGACTGTGTGAAACTTCATGGAGCCAAGGGCCACTGGCTGCTACACCTCCGACCGCTAACCTACATCTGCCATGGCCCTTCTTGCTAGTGCACTGTCTTCATCAATTGGGCCGCCACAGTACTTCAAAAAAAAAAAAACTCAACAACAAGAGCAGCATCAAGACCAGGACCAAAAGTATATTTAACTATCCCTTGATCATATGAAGCATCCACAGTAATTTAAAGGAGCTGATATTGAGTTCAACCAGGACACATTCAATACATGCAACTCGTCAGAAGCAGAAAGATCCTGCAGGTTAACTAGAAAGTAAAAAGGGGTCTGCCATTCACCAGATCACAACAGATGCTCAGAGTGGTTGGTTCCATATACAAGAGTTGGTACTAATAAAATAACAGTAAACACACAAAGAAAAAGTGATCCTCAGATGCACAAGACCAGATGTCAGTGGTGATCTCTTTTGGTATCATGTTCCATCTCTTCTGCATCTTCAAAGCGCTGATCGTCAATCTGAAGCTGCAGGGGCAAGTATGAAAGAGATCAATATCCAGACTGGATGCCTCGGAATAAAAAGCACCAAGAAGAAGATGCAATAATCGAGAAACACATCATTTCAGTAAGAAAACATGAAAGAGATCCGACTACTTTGTTGGAATTTAAATCAACAACCACCGCAACTTCAACCTCACTCTCTTGACCAGCCACATTGGAGCCAAAGGACTATCAACCCAACATCCCAAGACAATATTGATATGGATCAGAAATCCACAAAAGATATAGATCTCAATTGTGATCCAGACACCTAGAATGCTTGAACCATTCGTATATGGCTGATACTCTATTGAAGGGCTCCTCCCAAGAAAGAAAGTTTCAGCACGTAATGGTAAATTAAGACTGCATGGAAATGGTATATCTTTAATACCACTTACTACAAATCAGACCTCAGACAAGTCCCTAAATGATAAACATGCCCGTCTTGATTTCAAGGTTTCCAATTTTTCAAGGGTTGGGCAATCCATTCCTCAAGTAGATTATTCATTTGTGGATAAATGAGTAAGGACAGATGAATCCCTACCTCCAGTACGTTTTGTGCAAGGTCATGATCACCATTTGAGTAACCGATTCTACTGGTTGGATTGGCTGAGGCTTGCCATTCAGAATCTTCTACATCTTCCAATTTAAAACAAAATCAGACCCCTTATTGGGGAAAAAACCAAATCATATGATACCATAGCACGCTTCATTTTTCATGAATTTCTTCAATGCAAGTACTTATCAACAATCTATACCTCTGGCCTCATCTTCCATCTGATCAACACTGAAAACCCAATTGTGGCCCTCTTCCCCTTCTTCTTCTACAAATAGCAAATACAGAGAAAATCTATTAGGACAACACTTCCTCTCCTTTTTCTTTGGGTGAATACAACAATAACAGTTCAATAAAGCATCAACAGCAATGTTGGTTGGTGTGTACAACATAACATCCGTGAAGAAAGAGTCTCACTCACCATCACATGGTTCTGGATTTAGCTCAGCACACTCACAGAATATATCAAAAAGAGTATCCACTGCCATGGTGAAGAAAAGGTAGACGTCAAGCAATGATTCATCATAGCTGAACCAAACTGAAGCAAAATACAGCGAAATGACAGTCCACATAAACATGGGAAAAGATCAAATTCACATACATTGGTTGGTATCTGAAGGAACAAGCCTCATCTCTTTTATTTTTGATAAGTCCAAGGTTTCTGTTGACTCTGAATCTGAACTGTCCAACTCATCTTCATCATCTCCAGTCTCAATCTTCATGAAAAAAGAGTTGCTTAGAAAATCAACACACTGTCACATTGCAAGCCAGGAAATTAAAATAGTTGGCGATAAAGAGAACTGATTGATGGCATCCACTATTTCTGAGTTGCAGACCAGGCGAAGTAGAAATGCCAAGTGACCCCATTAACCCCAATATTGTGAAGTTTCATTTAAGATAATTTTTAAAACAGAGAAAGAGCCCTAGTAAAGACCAAAATAGGAGCAAGAATTAACAGCCCAAACACCCCCAATGGCTTCAGTTTCTTTAAGATAGTTTAAAAGTCTCTGTTCTGTCATAGCACATAACAATTGGTAATCAAGTTAAAGTCCATTGCCTGAAAGAACTTCCGGAAAATACAATCAGGGGCACATTTCAGCTATGAAAAGAGTTAGAAACCAATGAAGGTAAAAAAAAAAAAAATTCTGTACAAAGAGCAAGATAGCTAAACAAGGAGCCAAGGAAATTGCGATCCCCGGAAAAAGAACTGGATCCATACTCCACGAGATGTTCGATCTACATCCTAAGTTTGCACTGCATAGACACCCAGTCAGACATCTTGAAGCCAAACGCAACCTTCCTCTATGGATTCGAAGCTCCTAAATAGCTAAAATTTGTACAGGTTTGAGCGTTACTCTCCAGACACATAATAAAGAACGGATAAAATTCAGACTTAGCGCAAATTAGCAACCATACTGGCAGAGGAACTGCTGGCAACTGTCAGCGGTGATAAAAAGATACGAACAAAGAAGCATCTACAGATGACAAAAAGTGTACCTGAGTATATATGCAGGGGGAAGGGTACGCTTCGGGGTCCCTAGAGACTGCGTGAAGCGACAGCGACAGAAAGTCGACCGAATAACCTTTGCTACGGTCAGCATTGCTCAACCAAATGACTTGCCTGCAAATCCCAAACAATGCATCAAATCCCATATCGAGTGCTTTTGATTGAGTAATTACTAGACTATTGAGAGAGGGTGGGAGGAATAGAGGGAGATGTACTTCGTGGAGATGTAGAGAGTTCCGGGAGAATCAGGAGGGCTATTCCCAAGGACGATAGAGACACCTGGCTGGGCATGCATGAGCTCCTCGCCGTTTTCAGAGTCAAGGACCGGTTCTCCGATGCCATCGCCGGTTCTTTGGGTGAATGGTCGAAGCCCTAGAGCCATATCTCAAGGAACGTCAGACTCGGGAAACAACGGATCAGAGTGCCTGGTTTTCTCAGGGTTTATAGGGTTTTTGAGCGGTGGGTGTACAGTTGCCTCGGAGGCTTGGAGACCGCCTAATTATAATTTTTTATATTTATAAAGCGCAAGTATATATAAAATTTTATTTAAAGGAAAAATAATTATTGTTTATTTTTTTATTTTTGGGATAAATTTTTTGTTTTTATTTTTGTTTTTGTTTTTGTTTTTTAATAAAACGGCAGACAGATAATAGATTACAATCCCGAGCCTGCAATCGCGTATCCTCCGTCTCCTTCTCCTTCTCCTTCTCCTTCGCCTCCAAATGAAAATTCCTGCGAAACGAGAATTATACACCTGAGAGAGAGAGAGAGAGATGGGAAACTCGTGGTTTGGTGTCTGCGCTTGCATAGACCAAGCGAGCATCGGTATCGTCGAGCGATGGGGCCGTTTCGAGAAGCTGGTGCCGCCTGGCCTTCACTTCTTCAATCCTTTTGCCGGAGAATGCCTCGCTGGTGTTCTTTCCACCAGGATCCGTTCCCTTGATGTCCGCATCGAGACCAAGACTAAGGTACCATACCATCGCATTGTCCTCTCACGTGCGGACTTACGGATCGCTTGTTTTCCTTCATCTACCGCCGATCCCTTTTCAAGTTCGTTATATCTTGGCTAGATAGATAGGAACATGATACAATTCATTTCGAACTGTTGTATATATTACTTATACCTAATCTGTGAAATTCTCGACGGATACTTTTTTTTTTCTTTTATCTCTTCCTTGAAGTTATACTGTCATTAAGAAATCAGAATCACAAGATCAAAATTTCGCGTGCGTACAAATATCCACCGATTCCAGGAAAAACCAAATCTTAAATCTCAGTTGCCATTAATTGCTCGTGACAGCATAGTAGCTCCTTGTTATGCCACTGCTCTTTTTCCTACTTTCAAACGGTTACACTTATCTCTGTCTTGATTTCGTCTCTTTTGACTTTGTCCAGAGAGTCGTAAAATATGGCTATTTATATTGTTTTGCAGGATAATGTCTTTGTGCAACTTATTTGCTCAATACAGTATAGAGTTATCAAGATGAATGCTGATGATGCATTTTATGAATTGCAAAATCCCGAAGAGCAGATCCAAGCATATGTCTTTGATGGTAATGTTTGGAGTCACTTCATTGGGGATGGGGATGAAGTCTACGGTGATTATCTTATTCACAGTAGCTCGTTTATTCTTTTGTGTATAGTGGTTCGTGCTCTGGTTCCTCGAATGAACTTGGATGAGCTCTTTGAGCAGAAGGGTGAAGTTGCAAGAGCTGTCCTGGAAGAGCTTGAGAAGGTAATATCATATACCGGTCAATCCTGTTCATTTCCTTTACCGATTCTAGATGTAATTATTGATAATCTATTTCTCATATGCCCCAGGTAGCTTTTTCATGCAATCTAGTTTTACTCCTTTTACTGTCTGCACGTACACCAGGGATGTCTTAGATTGGTCTTTAATATGAGGCAGAGCATTCTAATTCCTCTTTCTTTTTTTTAATTGCTGTTCATCTTTATGCCGATGCCATTTGACTTTTATGGTTTCTACAGCATATCTGCATCATATGTATATATGCTGGAGGAAATTTCCTAACATTTTTCTGTATAATCTTTTGAATGAAAGGTGATGGGTGCATATGGTTACAATATAGAGCACATACTGATGGTTGATGTCATTCCCGATGCTTCAGTGAGGAAAGCGATGAATGAGATAAATGCAGGTAAAGCTTTTGGGTCTTTATTTTCGTCTTGTCCATCATTCTCCTGACTGATATAGGGGGACTTAAGCATTCTGTCACAAGATTCATCATAGTAAAAACATTTTTTTTCATCTCTGGAATTGCAGCTCAGAGACTTCAGCTGGCTAGCGTATACAAAGGTGAAGCTGAGAAGGTACTCCTCGTCAAGAAAGCCGAGGCTGAGGCTGAAGCCAAGTATTTAGGTGGGGTGGGAGTTGCCAAGCAGAGGCAAGCAATCACCGATGGGCTGAGAGAGAACATCCTCAACTTTTCCCACAAGGTTGAAGGAACCTCAGCCAAGGAGGTTATGGACCTCATAATGGTGACCCAATACTTTGACACGATTAAGGATCTCGGAAACTCCTCCAAAAACACCGCAATCTTCATCCCCCATGGCCCCGGCCATGTCAGGGATATCACTGAGCAGATACGGAATGGCATGATGGAGGCACAGGTGGATGGCAACATCTTTTCCACAAATTAGTCTTCCCTGCAAATTAGTTCGGGGCGGTGATGTCTTATACAGTTGACGTTGGTGTTTTGCCGTTTTCCAGTTTCTTCTCAGCAAACAGTGCCGGTGCAAATGACAATACTTTTGCTGTTGAGAGTATCCACTGGGATGCTTGTGGTTTGAGCTTATAAATGTATTCTTGTTGTTTTGGCCACGAATGAGTGATCGACCAAGATATTGTTGCTGAGGACACTAGAATTTGCAAGGAACATAAGAAGTGTACCCTGAAATATCTTACCGAGAAATTTGTTTTGTCTCAACCTCCAGCTTACTGCAAAATATAAAGTGGAATTTGTCAAAGAAATGTCATGGGCCAACGGTTTACGTGAGGATCGGAATCATGGAGACGACTAATCAGTCATTCGATGGAATCGTAGACTTCTTCACGGTTTCTTCGATCAACATTAATTTCCGCTAAGCTCAAGAAACCCGGTTTTTGAGCAGCCTGAAGGATTGGTGCTACAGCTCAACTATAAAGACTCTATCGTATCTCGTTCAACGAACACGGTGGAGAGAGACTTGCCATATAGAACTGACAGTAACTAAATAATCACGTCCCACATCATCTCCACAATTTCGCAGTTCAGAGGCAATGCCTATAATTCCCACAAGACACACCCATAATTCCTAATTAGTCCACTGTTTGGACAGAAATGGCACCTTGAATACACACAAATTAAGAACAAGAAACTCGTTCAGCATAAGCCGAAACAGCGTTCATAAATTAAATTACCAATCAACAATAAAAGTTCAGTTCTCGAACCAAACAATTAACATCGTAGTTAAATAGTTGCAGCAGGGCACAACAGGGGGCTCAACTTACAAGCAGTAGAAGTCCCATACAAGTAAATAAGATCACTTAGAAATTGGACAACAATACAGATTATAAAACTACAGCTACCACAAGATCAGGCTGATAGACGGAAATCCTAGCGCCATGTGCTATTGCCTTTCCAGTTAACCTTGAATCAAATGTTACACCCTAACTTATTTGATGAAGATCGAACCAGGCGAGTCTGAGGAGAGAAATGTGGATCCACAATATAAATCTACTTCGGGAAGAGGATATCAACCAGGTCCAGAATATTCTTCTGCCGAGAAAGATACTCTATTTTTGTCGATTGAACTTGCCAAGCTCTGGATAGGAAAAATGCTTTCCCCATTAAAGAAAGATGTCGTGGGAGTTACTGGCTTGGTCCCACCATATGATCTAGCTGTTTCCTCTGTAACGACAGGATTAGATAAAGTAGAAGTCAAGATCGATGGGGCCTCAACTCTCTGCTTCTTTGGCTTATGTTCTTGCTGATGGCCTGGTAGGAAACTGCCAACGACAACCTATATAAAACCACATCAAACAATGAGCCAAGGTCGGAAAAGTTTATATAATTTTTTCCGTTGAACTTTGCAAGCTTTCACATGCACTCCTGAATTCTGTTCTGGCAGATTTATTTATCGGTATGGTCTCTCTCGCAATAATATTTTAATTGGAACCAACGACCCCACGAAGACACTTGCCCTAAATGGAGTGAATCACTCATTGGTTCAGTTTACACTGGAACAACTGAGTTAAACATGCATATAATTTCATATACTCCAAAGATTGAGACAGACAAGGTGCTCGGCATGGCACGATATTCAATAAAAGTTAAGCAACTACACCAACATATGGGCGATACAGCATTCAATTGATAGAGCCAAGAATAATAGTCCAAGTGTATTTCTTAAAGCAGGGTTAGATTGTTCTCAGAAAGTTATACATTAGAGGAAGCTCACCTGAACAGGGCCAGCTGCTATCAAGAGACCCGCCAGTCCTCCACCAAGAACCCGGCCATCAGCACCTGCCAGAGAGACACTCATCCCACCAGATCTGCTCATTGTTCCGCCACTCTGAACTGGCATGTATGACCCAGAAAGTGAAAGAATCTCAAACTGACCCTGCAGAAGTCATAATGAAGAAATATGGTAATATCACCAAAAGTTATAAAGAACCAGCTCAATTGATCCTAGAGAAGGTGAACCACATATAAAATACATAAATTTTAACAAGACCACTTTGAACGAAAATTTTCATGCAAGACGATAACAGTCCACAGCCTCTATTTTACTAGCTTCAAATGGCATTTCACATTTAACACCTTACAAAAAATGAGGATGTGTGATCTTCACCGCATGAATGGTTAATTAGTCATCTTATGAGAGTATGCGACAGTAATTGACATAAATCATGAGATTGAAGGCATGCAAGTCGGCTAATAGAAGTACATATTTATGCTTTTCTAGAAGCAAGGGATAGTAATTAGTATCACCATACCTCGTATGTCAAAGTCCCCCATGAAGATGTAGGCTGACGAATAGACACATTTGAAATGGTGCCATTTGCAGAGAGAATGCAAATAGCTCGAGATCCTTGTTGAGAAAATGACATAATCTTCATCAACACATCCTAAAATAAATTGATTGAAGATGAAACATATGGGAAGATCTAAATCAATTATTAGCATAAGAGCTTGTTTTGATTCAGACTGTAGAAATTCTTTGGCTAGTCCATTCAATAGCAACTGCTTTAGCAGTACCCACCTACTGTGCATAAATTATTCCTTTACTAAACTAAATTTCAGCACTAAAACAAGACAATATAGATGTTTCAACCATGTTTCAGATAAATTGGTAATTCTGACGAAAACTTAGCAAATAGTATCATAATGATTTTGAAACAAGTGTCTCTTTTTCATCCTGTTCTTTAACAGTGGAGTCTTTTGTTATAAACCCCCTAGTCCATTCAACTACAGCATCTTCCGACCTGCACTAATTATTATACTCTCCAGTGCAAGTAGCTGTGGTTGATAATATCCATAACATGATGCAACTTTGCAGGCAGCCATGTATAGGTAGCTTTCTCTGGGATTTGCTTGGTATAAAAATTATGTACAGCGTGCATAATTAAATTAGTTTTTTCCTAAAATATACTTCCACAACATACCTCACCAGGATTAACGGTGATCACATGAGGGGTGAAATTGGCACCTACAAAGTAAGCAAGCTTGTCCCCTAGTCCTGCAAGATAGCAAAATGAGGCGCAAAATAATTCATAGACGCTGTAAATACAGCAAGCTTCAAAGATGAAATATCAAGCAATTAACAACACTCCTTTGCTCTGAAGTAACTCCAAATAATGTCGTGAGGAAAAGAGTGGAATCACAGCATGATTCCGTACCAACTGAAACGAGCAACTCATAAATGCTAATCTCTGGAGTTTCGTCCATGCTGTATGTGGCTTGTCCTTTACTAACATTCCAAGGAAACCAAGCTTTCACATACTTAATAGCCGATTTTAGTACCATACAAGTGAGGATTTGACCATCATCATTACCCTAGAACTCTTGTTCAATCTAATTGCATACCGATGTCATGGGAGAACGAACAATTAAACAAGAAACTAAAATATTGCTGGGTGCTGATAAAACTTTCTCAAGCGAGGATTTGACCATCATAGTTACCCTAGAACTCTTGTTCAATCTAACTGCATACCCGATGTCTCGGGAGAAAGAACAAATAAACAAGAAACTAAAAAATTGCTGGGTACTGACAAAACATGAGAAAGTTCAGAAACTTCTAGAACATGCCCCTATCCCTTTACCATTTTACCTGCGCTCTCAAACTCGAATTTATGCTTCTTCTTGACCGGTTCAACTGACACCACTTTGCCTCGTCACCACGGCAAGAGCTCTCCAGTTAGTGGAACTGATGCTGAAATCGGCATAGGCGACAGCGCCACCCCGTCGGGTCCGTACTTCCGGGGCCGTCCCCTCTTCTTCTTCCCATCTAAGCTTCCGACAGAACCTCCGCTTGCTGGCGCCCCCGAGACGGCGGCGGGGGCAGCCTGATCTGGAGCTGCCGATGGCCGGTCAAGTGAGCTCGTGTTGGGGTTGGTGTTTTCGCTTACTGTTGGCGCTCTGGGGCTAGGCTGAGCTTCCTCGCTGCTCACTGCAACTCCAACTGAAGCCGCTTCCTCTTTTCCCTCCATAACTTGATCGTCAAGCTTAGGAATCCGTGAAAATTAACACAGAAAAAAAAGAAGAAAATACTCGTTGGAGACGACTTTCTCTCGAGATTAAGCTAAGCGAGAGATTAAATATGAAAATTATATCAAGATTAAGCTAATTACGTGGAACGAAAGAAACTATAAAATGGGATTAAATAACAATCCTACAACAGAAACTGAAGACGAAAGGATCGTTCTTGAACGTTCAAGGGCGACAAGATCCTATTAATACAGTTTAGAACAGTAGGGCCTACTATGCGTAAAAGACTAAGACACTATTCATGGCTTAAAACCTCCATAACTAAAAAAATGCAGGGAGCTTTAAAATTGGTATTAAACTGAACGGAAAATTAGCAGACTTCTGCCAAGTAGAAACGGGGAACAGGCAAACAAATATTTGCGAGGATGACCCCGAGAATTAGGGTTTCTGGGATGAAGATGACAGGAAATAAATAAAGCCCGAAAAAAATTGTAAAAGATTTACTAAACCTAAAAGTCGTCAGGGAAATAATCGGAATTCAATTTAGTAATAAATATTTTAATCTCACAATTGGAAGTATAAATTCTGATTAAGGGAAATCTTCACGTCCGTCTCTAGAAATTTAGTAAAGGCAATTTAATTAATTAATGGAATTGGACGTAAATCGGAATTATTTAAAGGGAATTATTTTTTTGACTAGAAAAGGAGTATTAAATTTGGGGAAACAAATAAAAAATAAAAAGGAAATTATTATATAATAATAAATTAAAGACAAGTTATAGAAATCGTAAAACATGAACATATGGGGAAAAAGCTGCGAAGAGATGGAATTCCTCTTGATCCAACAAGCAACTTCCGACTGTCTTCCTCGCTTGAACTGGGAGTGTGCGAGTTTCAATCAGTGCAGTACACAGTAGAGCTCACTGCTCCGGAAGTAGAAAGAAGAGAATTATCCAAGAAAACGGCCCAAATTGCTCTCAGATCAGAAACGAGCACGGGATGAAGAAACGTGGACTCCATGAAGTACTTTTTTCTTCTTCTTCTTTTTTTCTGTGTGTGTGCGCGCGTGTGTAGTGAGCTCGTTCCAAGTATCAACTGGCCTGGCAATGTCAATTTACCTTTGCTGGCAATCCTATGAGCCCCACGTTCAGTGATCTTAGTTGTATCTGAACCGAAAATTTGCCATCTCCAGCCATCTTAATTTGTTGTCACTGTGGAGTAGACTGAACATTCAACAAACGACAACAGATCCAAGCTGGTATTATCCCCCTCTTCTTCTTCTTCTTCTTCTTGCAGTTATGTCAGTGGGGCTTCTTGCGGCCCGGAGTGTCCCACCAAAAATATTTGGCAGCCTCAACTGCCAATCAAGGAGTGAAAGTTCTGAGATTTCAGCCATTGGATCGATGTAAACCTTGTTTTGTGAGGGCCGACAACCCCTGGGGAGCTGATAATAATGAGCCTAAAATGGAGATCGAAGGAAAGCAGTGCAGATGAGAACAGACTGGTAAATAAAACTCCAAAGGACCCCGATTCTTTTTCATGTTCTTATCTCATCACTTCATCCTAGGACCTCACTGTCATTCCTATTAATTCCCACAAAAAATTGACGATCCCTTACATTGTCAACGATTGCAATAGCATAAACTTATGAAGAAAACTCTGCCCTTGGACGTGGCACCTCTGGTCACAAATTCATGGAAGGATTAAACCTCAAGCATCAGCTGTTACTATAACTCGTGTAGTGAAAGGATGCTGAACGAGCTGTGCAAATGTACTTTCTTAAATAATTTCCCCTTGACTATAGGGTGTAAAGGAAAGCTTAGTCAGTGAAATACAATTCACTTTTAAAAAATCCCTTCAGGTAAATGAAAAATACAGTACCCAACTGTACTTTATCTGGGAGACTTACATATTTCTACAACTCTGCGAATCCTTTCTATCACAACTGGAATGTCCTCCGGGGTTAAAGTAGTAAAACAACAGCGAAACCAGCCTGGTTCTATACAGTGACAAGCTGAACCAGGTGTCATATTGATCTTGGCAACATTCAGCAGTTTATCAAACAGCTCGAGTTCTCCCTTCTCACTGTAGGACCGGATAAGCCCACTCATGTCCACCCAACAGTACAATCCCGCACAGCTCTCGGTCCACTTAACCCCTAATTGCTTCAAACCGGCCACGAACGTATCATACATTTGCCTAATTCTCCTTCTATTTGTGTCTACATATCTAGTAATAAACCTTGAGTCCGAAAGCAGCAAGACCAGCAGCCTTTGTGTCAGAGACGAAACGGGGCAAAATCTCACCAACCTTTTAGAAGCTGCCAGGACGGTCTCATTAAAAGAAAAAATGCACCCAACTCTAAACCCTGGAACTGAGAGATCCTTCGACAGACCATAGACAATGTGAATCCTCTCCTTGTCAATCTCCTCTTCACCAAGGATTTCAGCCATGCTGACAAATTCCTCATTCCCATGGATTGATCCTGCAAATATCTCGTCAGAGATGATGTGGATGTTCTTCTCACGTGCAAAGTCCAAGAGACTGTAGAGTGTTTCCCTTGGTAGGATATTGCCTACAGGATTTGAAGGATTGGAGATGAGAATCCCTCGGACTCTTGTACCCCGTTTTTTTGCCAGGTTGAAAGCTTGATCAAGAGCTGTGATGCTTGGGATGAAATTGTCAGCACTTCGACAGTGGACTGGGATGAGCTCAACTCCTGTTCTCCATGTCACGTCCCGGTCAAAACTGCAGGATAAATTATTCCACTTACTGAAGCATATATTTCGGATAACTACTGACACATCCTAGTGAAAGACATGGATCATCGTTAATCCAAACACTATGACAATTTTGAGACCCTGATCTCTGATGTTATCATTCGTTTGTATAAAGCACTGCCTTGAAATGATATAGAAATATTACCCGGGATAATACGGAGTAGGAATGAGAAATGCATTCCCTTGGTCAGCCAGGCAAAAGCATAATATCTCAACAGCAGGAGTGGCACCTGATGTGATTACCATCTGCGATGGATCGAATGAAACTCTACTTCCTACAACCTTTGACATGAAACCTGCCATGGCCTGCATAGAGTCCGAGGCTTAGATAGCTCAGTTTGTTTTTTAATTAGTACAATAAGATGTACGAACACATCAATCTTAATTCAGAAAAAGGGGGAGAAGATTACCACTTTCAATTCCATTAGTCCATCAAAGGGCTGGTAAGTTGCTAAGCCAGCAATGCCAAAGTCACCACTATCTCCTCCAATCATTGAGTTGTTTATGTTCTCAGACATCCATTCGTCAATCAAATCCAAGCATAACTACATTAGAAGAACCGGACAGATTAAATGAATAGCTCAAACGAGTATAGCGTGAGCTGTGCAAGTGACGCATGAACTTGATCATACATATTTATGCAAAAAAACTAAAGGACAGGACTGGATGGACAAACCATAGCCAAATGAGCTAACCAAGCTCTAGGAATCTAAATAGACGGAGCTATACAAGCAAAGTAAAACAAAAAAACAAAAACAAATAGTTACTGTCCGAGCAATCATTAAGTGCTTATTGCGCTGATGCATCAATCACTCGGTGAACACCTCACATCAGTTGCCCCAGATTGATTTAGTGGCACACTATGCGGCGGGGATACAATCAGAATCTTAAATTAGTCAATGTTGTGCCTTGAAGGTTCAGGGCATTAGAGCGCACTCTGTTTTCAGATAAACCGAGCTGGATAGTGCCGTCCGGGTTATCCACGCGATCGTAGGGATCCTCCAAAACCCTATCCAATCCGACATAATAAGGGGATGTGTTGGGTTTGGCGATGGAGCTGGCTCGGTTCGAGATTCGGGCTGGTCCGATGGATCCGCGGGACGAGAGGTTGGACCGTGAGGCTGAGCGGGGCAGCTCGGATAGGCTGGGTGAAGAGGGAGTCGGAGACAGTGGGGCGGAGCGGGGCTTCGGGGAGCGATGGCGCTTCAGGTAGAGTTGGAGGAAGTAGAAGAGAGCGCAAGGGATGAGGGAGCCCATGAGGAGGCCTCCTCTGCCCTGCACCACCCCTTGCAGCGGGACAATCAGCCTCATGGGGGCCGGGACCTTTTATCGGCGGTCGCCTCGGAGAGAAGGAAACGGGAAGCACAAGCTATCGTTGCGGGATAGGTGACGACTGACGACAGACTGATAAGCAAATACAAAGAGGAGAGGCCATGGAATCTCCGCTAGTGTCACGTGAGCGAAGAGAAGGGGAGTGTCAGAGAGACAAAGAGTTCTGATCTTCCCATGCTAGACAAATTTACGGGGATGCCCTCTCGATTGCAAATGCAAAATGCTGGCTTGCAACTTCTTGGAAGAACCCGGTTTAGCTGAACCGGTGAAGGAGGGTACCCCTTCGGCCTTTGAGTTTGATGATGGATACATTTCCGTGGTCACCGGCCCATAAGATATTTTTCACGTGACACGCGGCATAGGACCAATGGTCCAGCGTACTTTGGTGGATCTACCTATTTACCAATAATCCCTCCTCAAGGGACGGTGGCTTCACTGCACAGGCACCGAGAGAGAGAGAGAGAGAGAGAGAGAGAGAGAGAGAGTTGCAGGCTTACGAGCAGGCCCTGGGCTCGCCCCCGGACCAATCCAAATTCGGAGCGTGTATCATCAGCGCCACGCCACCACTACTATAACACAAGCAATGGATAGATACCACATAAATGCATTTTTCTGATCAAGTCAAGTGACCCGACTCTGGCCATGCGACATGTAGATAACTGATCTTCCTCTCATGGTAAATGAATAATTATTTATTGTTAAGCACTACTCCCATCCCTCCCCTTTTTCATTCGCGTGGTCGATTTTCTGTTGTTGGTACCAGTGTCGTCCGTCAATCATGTAATTTATGTGAGGACGACAAAATGTTTTTTGTCCTCTATTCCTCGCCCTTGGCACTTGGCAGCGAATGGGATGCCCTGTTGCCTTTGCCACTGTCTGCCCTTCTATCTTCTTCATCATTTTAACGGGAAAAAAAAAGAGAGAGAGGAAAAAGCATACGACAAGACAACTCATTCGATTGACTTTAAATTCCTAACATCCAAACTTCATCCATCAGTCGGCCTCCTGCATCGCAGACACTTTTGTCATCCGCTGTATCAGCGTGGAGCTTAATTTTGAATCCTAGGGAGCGTGCCCTTTTGTTTTTGTCTCTATGGCGGATCTAACCTCCCTAGCATTGTATTGATCTTTTCAGAACATGGATATGATCCAAAGCTGCAAAGATCAACAGAAAGACCGAGTTGTCGGTACATATATCGTGATAGTTTTTAAAATCATATTGGATTGGCCGATTTAGCAGGTTCAACTAGGAACTGGCCATTCACTCGGTCCAATTTTCAGAATTAATACAATTACATTATAAATGTAGTCAACTCTAATTGAACCGGCTAGTTCATAGCCAGACCAATAAACTCAATCGAACTGGTGAAAAACTGGCCGTATTAAAATTTTAAAAATTTTATTATAATGTACTTATTTTATCTTACTATATTTATGTTGAACTTGTGGTTAATATAATTGTTATATTAATGATTTTTTTGTTATAAATCAGTGTCAAATTATAATATTATGTTAATTTATTGGTAATATTATATTATTATTATTATTTATTAAATATAAGGTTTGATTTATTAAACCCCGATACGATCCATGAACCCATAAACTCATACCTCGATCGGTTCTCGATTCAGTCCAATTTTAAAAACTATGCACATAATTGGATTGGACCGGTCCGTATCTCTTAGATTCCCTCCCTGTGTAGATCAAATTCAGGCTAATAGTATATGATTATTGTATCTGTCCTCGTGTAATATGATGCATATCTAGAGGGAAGAAATTCTGTACTTGTTGGAGATACGGTTGGGTCACACAATGTGGTGCAAGGTATTGGATCGTGGTAGGCTGTTAGTTTTCCAGAGAGTCAAACCTAACATCACACCCTTACCCTGCCCGAGGTTGTCGTTTTCAGCATTGAACTGTTCTTTTTCTTCGATGAAACCCATAAAAAAAAATTTTTCTGTGAAAACCCCCGCTTTTTTTTCTTTTGAATATTTCCACGCAAGAGTTCAGAAGATATAATTAATTATAATTCAATGTTTTTCACAAGTGAAACTTCTCGTAATAATGTAGTCATCAAACTCTTTAAACTTGGAATTAGCCATTTGGTAGAGCTACCATTCATCATATTCATGGTTCACTTGGCGACAAGAAGGGGGTCGATTTACCTATTCAATTCTACAGTTTAGGAGCAGGCATGCTTATTAAGTACACGAAAGGTTTAAGGTGTGGGATAATAATTCAAAAATCTTTTAACTGTTACGAGAATGTCAGTTAACCGGATATGTTTTCCCGATTAGGATTAATTGGCAAATGTTACCCTGTCAATAACAAATTCAGGAAAGGGAATTAAAGAAATTTGTCCTAATAAAATTAAAAAAAAAGAGAAGAAGTTGTCGGTTGACAGTTACCTTTCATAAAAACTATCGTTTAAAATGATTTTAGTATTTTAAGAAAAATCATTAATTTTTTAAAATATTCCATCAATGAAATTAGAAAATTTGAAAACGGACGTAGGTAAATATATGAATAAATATAAAGAACGAGAGAGAGGGTAATGGGACTAGGCAGCTGGCTTGGCGCAAATGGGAAACCCGCTTACAATTTAGTCCGAGGGAACCGGGGCCCCCCGCCCCATTCAAAAAATCCTGATCCTCTCGAGACCGGAGAGGAGGCGAGACCCTTTCTCCCTGGCGCGCCAATCTGTCTCTCGTCTCTGTCCTTCTCTCCCCGTCATCGCCTCCCTCCCTCTTTCGTCTCCCGTCTCCATTTGCAGTCCTATGATTCTGTCGCCTTTACGTTCAAAATTCCCTCTCTCCACCTCTCTGTTAGTCTGATACCAGAGGGATGCAATTGAGTCTGTTTTTGCCATTGCAGTGCTCCTCTCTCGTTTCCCTGCGGGATTGGAGCGTGTCGAGAGGCCACAGATAGGGCGACAGAGAGAGGTCGATTTATTCTGTCTTCTCTAGTCATCCATAGCTGTTCTGTCCACACACACACAGACACAGAGAAGAGGATTTCTCCGCATCGTATTGAGGTCCTCTTCCACGGCAATTGAATAAGCTGGGTGGATCATTCATACCTTTTTTGGCCAGTGATTTTCCTTCACGAAATAACTTTTGTGAGTGGGAGATAGGGAACGCGGGGATTTGTTCGCCATTCCAACAAGGTTTGAATAATATAATAGGCTCTGGATTTCTTTCGAGAAAAAGGAATTTGCTGAGAAGGGAGACACATTAAGGATCCAAATCCATTTCTCTGCTATTTTTGGCCAGCCTTCCCATTGAGGTCTTCTTTCGAGAGAAGGGGTTGCAGAAAAGGATATCATGTTGGAGGTTTCGTTCACATTTCACCATACTGAATGACGGCAAGAGATGGATTTCCTTAGCCATCCCATTGAGGCTTTCTTTTGATAGTAAGGGTATCGACAGATGAGGAGACTAGTGTAAGAATTTGAATGGATTATTCGGTGAGATTTGGAATTTG
Organism: Sonneratia alba; assembly: GCA_900174645.1. NCBI lineage: Eukaryota > Viridiplantae > Streptophyta > Magnoliopsida > Myrtales > Lythraceae > Sonneratia > Sonneratia alba. The sequence goes on along the minus strand of FWPY01000036.1, from coordinate 2,384,318 downwards.
ATTTTCCTCCACCAGGTAATATTTAACGGAGCAAGAGAAGGATGGACGAGGAAATGGATGATTTTTACCGTGTCGAAGCTGCTTCGTTGGTAGAATACGATCCAAATTATGAATTTGACGCCCCTCGCTACTATGATTTTTGCCGGATGGAAACTGATTGGGACGTTGAAGAGGCAGAACGCTGGTTCGACGCTGCCAGAACTTATCCACCTTCACGTATGCGGTTCATGCCTTCATTCTGTGAGGAATTTTTTGTTCTGATTATTTCCTTGGAATACCCTTTTTTCATTTTTTTTTCACGCTGTTTTTTCAATGATTCCTGCATTTATGTCATTGCTCACTCCGTGAGTTTCTGCTAGATTTGATTTCTTTGGACCAGACACCATTGAATGATTCATTTGAACATCCTGTCATCTATCACTCACGGCATCTCTACATTAATATCAGTGGACTTGGACATGCGATAAAACCAGACAAAACCGCTGCTATTTCCGTGTCTAAATTGACTTATCTTCCAATATCTTCACCAAGTTACGAATTGATTTCCACAGCTTCCAAAAAGTTTCAATTTCTCCTCCATTGTTGGTTTTATTAGTTTACAATCTCTTTCCTGGTTCACTTTTGCCTCTGTTGGTTCTATGCTGCAGCACTGAAGTGTAATGAAAATAGTTTCATGCTCTCTTGGGGATTTATTGTCATATAGGTGCTCCACCTTTCTGAATTTTCTTAAGCATCAAATGGTGTCCCTCGTGCCGGGATGAAACTCAAGCTGTGGGGGCGTTGACAGTTTTCTGACACCCATCTTTATGCTGCTCTGATTTCATTTTTCATGTTTCAGCATTTTTAGCTAAAATGAATTGGGGTAAAGGACTATATTCTGGGCATCCAAAGATGTACATAGAAGAGGAAAACCACGGACAAATGAACTCCACCAGCATTAACAGAGATTGTAGTAGGGGAACTGATATACCTACATCGGTCCAATATAACGGAGGTAAGTGTACTTTCGTCTGCCTCATACTAAATATTGATGCCACGCTTTACTGTACCCTAAAGGGGAAAAATGTTGTGATCCAGAAATGAAGTTACGAAGGCGCCTGTTTCACCTTAATGCAAAGTCATTTCCTTGCTAATAATATGGGATTTTTTTTTTAGTTTTATAGATGAATATACAATTTGATTGACCTGATTATTTTTCAACTCTACTGAATGATGAACTGCTAAATGATTTTCTGAAATAGTTTACACAATAATTAACCAAATAGCTTTGCTCTCTCCGATTGTTTGGTTATCAAGTCGAGGAAACCAGGATGCTCCCAAAAAAGTCGGCAGTGGAGCCATCTTTAACAAGGATTTCAACTCTGATGAAGCCAACAATAAGTCACATGGCAAAGCAGCGTACATGCCAAGAAGTTCAGTTCAGCAGATTTTTGAGGTATTAGTTATGTTGTAAGAATTACATAGTTGGATGGAATGTGTCTTCTGCACTTTTTTTTTTCTTTACATTGCTATATGAACTCTTTTGTATAGCTTAATCACTTGATTCTTTTGTGTGTTCCACCTCATCAAAGATGAGAAACCTTCTTTTGTTGTTCATATATGGCAGCATTTAGGGCATCAAATACATTGACTTCTCCCCCTTCTTCCCCCATATCACGCATTTTGCTATTTGTTTACTATTAATTTGGAATTACAGGTCTAAAATATTTCCAGTCAAAGATCAGGATACGGCTTCACAGCATTCATCCATTTTTGAGAGCTATGCTACCAAACGACAAAAGCTAGAAGCTGGTTATCTGCGGAAGGTATTTCTGTGGTGCATCCTGGAGATTTATGTAATTGTAAATGGGGAGAACTGAATGAAAATTTCCATTGGAACATGAGTATGAATCACTCACAATGTTTTGTTTGATAACTTTTCAGTTACATAGACCACTACTGGGACACTATTAGGCGTTCTTAACTGCAAACTTTTATGTGGGCTCTGCTGAGCAGTATCCTGTTAGAGGTCCTGTGGGCATTTGCACCTCATAAGATCATATATATAAATGTATCTTCATGATGTTGGATGTGCTTTTGAACCTTCCCTTTTGATTTTGTGATCTTGACTCAGTGAAATGAAAGCTTGACATTGTTCTGTCATGAAGACACAAAATTTTTTGATGCAGGCTGCTGATCTGAAGCACCGTGCGGTTCTACAACACAAATTAGCTAAGAAGGTAAGGTGCATAATCCATATAACATCAAGAAAAGCATGTATCCAAGAGTTAGAGAAATTGTATTGTGATAAAACGTGCTTTGTTTTGATCCTGCGACAGGTTGGAGAGAATATTGACTTGCCGCATACTACGCTTAAAGTTACTGTTCCAAGGGAACCCCACCTAGAAACAGCTTGTAGGGCACTAATGCATAGGTGTGTTCTTCTGTGTCCAGAAGATACGAAGTTTATTTTGTTTATAACAATCAGCTCACAGTTTCCTTATACAATCACAGATCCAAGCATAATGGTGAGCCAACTGAATGTACCAAATCAAACTTATACAGTTCAAAAGTGCAAAACTTGAACCCCAAAGTTGGTACCTCCATACATTATGATGAAAGCTATGTCTTGATATCTTCCATTGGGAACTTTTGACCTTTTGCAACACCTTCTCTCTCACCCGCCCAAAATCTGTGACAGACACAGGTATGCTGCCCTAAGCAAGTCACTGCACGGCCCGCACAATTCCAGGTACCTTGTCTGCCCAATAACATGAGCTTCAGGTAACTAGTCAGTTCAATTTAATATTTATGTTCTTATTGCAGCATTGTTCATCATTTTATCATCTGCTGTCAATGAACAGAGGATGAGATAACACCAAATACAACTTGAACTTCCGTGTTTTTTATGTCCCAATTGGCCTTCAAAATTTTCAATGACCAAGCCACAGTATCTTCCCTGGGCATTCTTCCCTTTCACAACGATAGTTTGCAGGCAAGGTACCTTGCTTTCTAAACCATTTTGCATTTGGCTTGCAGGTCAATGTCTGATGAAGCTACAAAATTGAAAAAATGCCAAATGAAACATAAACCTGGAGCTCACCCACCAGATAAGGTGGAAATTGTATTTGTTACATCCTAGCTGGCTCTATTGAGATCCAGTGAAACTCTTGCTATTTCTAGAGGCTCCAAAGTATTGAATAACCAGTGGAAATTATATTTTAACAATATTACTGATAAACCATTCATTTTCTGCAGGAACTCAATCTATCAACGTCTAAGCATGATGCCACCATATCCTTGTTCCAGAAGGTGGGTTACCTTTGAGCCTTTTTATTATAGGAATTAAAGAAGTTCCTGTTTTGCATTTTGTCTAATGCTTCGTTTTTTATTTTCCCTCTCCAGCTGACACTGGGAACTGAAGCTCGAAGGAAATTGGAATCCCAGTCAAAGGTTGGTAATTCCTTTACTTCTGAAGTCATCACCTAGAAATCGCATCAGGAAACGCTCCGATTTACCTTTCTGCTGTTACTTGTTTTCAGTGTTTGAAGGAGAATGCTCCTTTTACACAGCCAGTACAAGAGGTATGTATTAGAAAAAGAAAACTACAATAGATGGAAGATACAATTTGTATAGCTACCTTGGGACCTTCCCCAGTCGAATCCAATGCATTTCAGTGAAATCTAGGACTAATGCTGTTAAAAACAAATCAGAATGAAAACTGCATTTCCCCAAGAAAGAATCGGATTGCAGGATTGATGTTACTTGTGTTGGTCCGGGGAATGATGCACTGCATTCCTGATAACTTTGCTGACATTAAATCTATATATAGGAGGTGAAAGTGACACTAAGAAAAGGAAATCTGTCCATTGTTGCGGGGAAGCAGCTTCTTCAAGGAAGGTGAAGAAATAGTACCCAAATCAGCAAGCGGACTGAACAGAGGATAGAGAAGTTAATATTTTTTGATCAGTAGCTAGAGAAGTCAATGTACTGACATCTTTCGATTGTTTACCCATCACAAGTAAAACGTAAGATGTGTATGTTTCTCTCCAGTTTTGCACAATTCGACAGTGTCTCAACTTCTTCATGGCAAGTAGGATAAACAGAACTTTATGAAAAATAGCCATTGGTGATTGTATAAATATAATGCCCCAAAGAAGAAATAACAGGAAATATGAGGATGGAGCCTGGCTGAACCCTCAGCTTCATCTAAACGACTAGTTTTGAAATCCAACGATCAGAATCCGATTTGGCGGGACATTGAGATCCAACGCCCCAAATTCATCTCACCAACACCGTTAACCGATAAATCCCTCTGAACCCTAGTCACGTGTTCTCCTTCTTCTCCAGCTTTTCGACAGCCCAGCAATAATACTCTCTTAACCGGGAGAAGTAGAAACCCAGAACGAAAAATCCGACTATTCCTCCTCCTCCTCCTATTCTTAGCACTGCCCATTCAGATATCATACAGTAATGACTCGTAGAACATGCCTTCAGTCGCTGTATCTTCGCCCGTCTCCACATTCAATTCCCAAGAAAAGAAGAGGAAGGCCTCGGAGCTGACCCAAGATGATAATGATGTCGAGAGCGGTACGAGTTCCAAGCTGGTGGAGCCCGTTGGTATGGAGGAAAAGAGCAAGAAGAAAGCCAATCTGGCCAGCGACAGTGAGGAGGCAGTGACGAAGGAAGAGAACCCTCTTGCGGTGTCAAACTTTCGCATACCAGGGAAATTAAGGGAGAAGCGGAAGGAGAAGGGGATCGAGACTCTTTTTCCCATTCAGGCCATGACCTTTGATACCATCCTCGATGGTTCTGATGTAGTTGGACGGGCACGGACTGGTCAGGCATGTAACTATCTGTACATTACTTTGATTTATTGAGGTTTTCTGGGAGCAGTGGTAATGTGCCTTAGGAAATTATAGATTGTATGTTCAGGAAATAGAGCAAAGTGAGCATTGCATTGGGATTATTTACGTTGTATACGTAATTCAAGCAAATCAGACATATTTTCATGTGAATACTGAAGATGGCTTTTGATATCTGTAGACAAGCTATTTTGGGTATAGATGGATTACTTTAGATTTTTTTTTTGTGTGTATGTGCTTTTGTCTGTAGGGTATTGATTGATGAGTATTAATGTCGAGTAACTTCTCTAGAACATAATCTGTGCCACATCAGGGCAAAACTCTGGATTTTGTGTTACCAATTCTGAAGTCCAGAATCATTAACAGACGGTCCCGCAAAATCATTGAGGAAGATGGGATATGGGAGGCCACTGAGTGTATTAGTGCTTTTACCTACTCGGCAACTGGCCAGTCAGTATCTAGTTCAACCCTGTCAATGCAGTCTACACTCCAATTGTTGTCACAGAGATTAGAGAACACTCTTTAAGATGGTTCTTATGTCACTTCAGGTCTTTTCCAACTCTGAAATTTATGGCAGGGCCTTGAGCCTTACATCATGTTGTTTATATGGTCGAACTCCTTATCAAGCCCAAGAGAGTCGATTGAGAAGAGGCATTGATGTAGTTGTTGGAACCTGGCCGTGTGAAAGTAACACTAAACTTTAATCAACAAACAGTTGGTGAAGAATCTAAAATTTCTATGTTTGACATTTTTTCCACCTGATCTTCAACAGGATCATATTGAGAAGGAAAATACTGAGGTTAGCTCTTTAAAGTTTCATGTGCTCAATGAGGCTGATGAAATGCTGAGAATGGGTTTTGTCGAAGATGTTGAGCTAATTCTTGGTATGTGGATCCTGTTTTATCTGCTTCCATTGAAAGAATGATAAGTCTAGTAATATATATATGTATATTTTATTTACTTTCAAGGTCAAATCAGTATCTTTGTTGTCAAATGAGAATAGAGGTTGAAAAATCCAGTGGCCGTTTGTTTGGAGGGGCAGACTAATAGATTATAATGCAAGTCTAATAGTTTGATATATTGACGAAAATTCTTTCATTTTGTTAAGTCATCTTGCTTTATTAAAGGAACAAACGATCTGGTTTGGTTCTCCACTTTTTTAATGTTCATGCCTGATGAATCATCTTTTGATTATTCCAGGCAAGGTAGAGGATGCAAACAAGGTTCAAACACTCCTTTTCAGGGCAACCTTGTCAGACTGGGCGAAAGATGTATGTGTAATTTTTTAGATGGCGCACAATAATTTTCTACATATACTACTCTAAGATTAGTTTGTCCCTATATCATTTTCTGTTCCTGGAAATGTCCCTAGGTTTTTCTTTTTCCCCTCGACTGTTACATTTTTCAGATTTCTAAAAGGTTTCTTAAGCTTAACAAGACATCTGTAGATCTTGTGGGCAATGAGAAGGTGAAGGCTAGTACGAATGTCAGACATACAGTAATTCCTTGTTCTAATTCTGTGAGAGCTCAGGTCATCCCTGACACAATTCATTGTTACAGTAGGTTGGTTTTTTCCCCTGTGCTACTTCCTAACAAATTTTCAGCACATGCAATCCCTTGCAAACTTGTTTCATCTTTGTCCGGAATTTCTTATTTCTGCCTTTTTGGGGCTTCAGTGGAGGCCATACTATTATCTTCACTGAGACAAAGGAGTCAGGTTCTCAACTTGATGGCCTGTTACCTAGAGCAAGAGCGTTGCACGAGGACATACGGCAAGCACAATGAGAGGTAAAGTGGAGCATTTTGTATAATATCTCATGCAGTAACTGTGCTAACCAAATCAAATCATGTGATTATTGACTTGTTCATTGTTGCTGGGCCAACAGTGAGCCTACTGTTTTCTCACCTCTGATCAGTTCTGCATGCTTCAGCTTCTCTAAAATTATTTATTATGCTTTTCAGGTCACCATTTCTGGGTTCACGACTGGCATGTTTATGACTTTAGTGGCAACAAATGTTGTAGCTTGTGGTTTGGACATTAATGACATGCAACCAATTATCCAGGTTAGTCTGAGAAATTAGTGAATACACCTTAAGCTGATAGGCTTATTCGCCAAATCTTCATATTGCCTTTATTTGAGCATTTCTTCTTGTGCTTTTTTCTTGTTTCTTAGTGTGAACCACCACAAGATGTTGAAGCCTATATTCATTGGTCTGGTCATACAGCAAGAGCTGGTAACTAACCAAGTCCCAATTTCTTTACGTGTTGTTGGCTTTGCACTTTAAGGCCTGAGGGACATTGAGGCAAATTATTCACACTTTATTTAGGCAATACTGGGGTTGCTGCGATGCTTTACAACCCAAGACGGTCAAACATATCTAAAATCAAGAAGGAGTCTGGGGTGAAGTTTGAGCATGTAACTGCTCCTCAGCCAAGTGACATTGCTAAGGCTGCTGGTGCTGAGGCTGCTGAGACAATAATCCAAATACTTGATAGGTAATAGGCTTAAGATAATCAAATATATGCTAGCTGTGGTAATGCAGTAGGCACCTGATGATGATATGCTTAAAATGATGCAGTGTGATTCCTGTATTCAAGTCTGCTGCGGAGGAGCTACGAAATATTTTGGGTCTTTCTCTGGTTGATTTGCTTTCAAAGGCTCTTGCCAAGGCTGCAGTGAGTTCACATTGATCTCTTTCTCATCCACTAAAAATGAAGTAGCACCTTTCCGATTATTTCCTATTGTTATTAATACTGTGCTGTTGTGTTATTGCTGCTTCATTCAGGGTTGTACTGAGATAAAGAGCAGATCGCTGTTCGGTTCACTGGAGAACCGTGTGACCTTTCTTCTCGAGGCTGGGAGGCCCATCTTCACACACCATCGTGAGTGGTCACTTGATCTTCAAATCTTTCTGTCAGACGAGTCACATTGCACATATCTTACGTTCTTTTGATTTATGATTTTGTGTGAAACTTATATGATCACCTGAGGCTGATTAGCACGGACGATTCCGGTATGCTTTTGGTGTGTTGGGGAGGTTCTTGGCAGAGGGGAAGGTCGAGTCGGTGAAGGGTCTTACTCTCACTGCTGACGGGGAAGGGCGCTGTGTTTGATGTCGCTGCTGAAGATTTGGATGCTTTCCTGGCTGGTAAATGCTCGTGTTGTCTCTAGAAAAGTATTTGAAGTGTCGAAACCTTCAGTTATTTTCCCCCTCCTTTTCTCCATTGGTACGCACACATTCCTCTCAAATATTAAGTTTTGTCTCGGGACCTACTTTCTACTGTTTAAGTGAAGGTCAAGAAAATGCAGCCGATGTGAGAGCCTGGAAGTGATGAAGTCCCTTCCACGCCTCCAATAGAGAGACCTGTCAAAAGGTGGGAGGTTGGGTGGTGGCGGTCGTGGCGGCTTCGGCGGTGGCTTTGGTGGTAAGTTTTTCGGGGGGAAGAGGAGGTGGGTTTTTTCCGGCCAAAGAGATGGCTCCGATTCATGAGGATTATTATTATTATTATTATTTTGTGTAAATCACCGATATCCGGTTGAATTTTGTCCAGCTGACTAATCCGAATCGCCTCGGGTCGACCCATTTAAGGGATTAAAAACTCTCTGCCGCAAGTGGGACTTGAACCCGAATCCTCTCATTGGGATGATGAGTGTCGAACCATTCTACTATGCTCATAGTGGGTTATTATTATTCTTTAATGGTAAATGGGTTTTGCCTGTTGAATAATTAACCGGTAGCAATTAGCCAACCGTTCACGTGTGATGAGGGGGTTGTTGGTGGGGGTGGTGTGAGACGTCCCCATCGTTAATGCAACACGACAATTTGAATTTGTACAAGTTTGACAAATTAAAGATAAAATAAAAGATAAAAGCACTTTTTGAAAAAATGAAACCGAAAAAAAGGAAGATGACGAAGTTTCTATGCATTTCGATGTGTCAAAAGTCAAACCTGCCAAAATAAAACATACGACTTTGGCACAATGCAAAACTTAGGGGTTTGGCACTTTGCAATCTACATGTGTGCGTGCGTGTTCATACCTAGACTTGATGGTTTGATTGAGAGGATGGCTCGAACATGTTGGTTCTTACATTAATTCTAATGATTTGGTTTTTATTTTTTTCTTCAGCGATAAAAAGAGAAGGGGGTGACAATCTCAGTTGAGTTGCTTCACTCAGTCTGAACCATTTAGTTTAAGTAAAGAAGGGTAGGAGTGGAGTTGCCTAATTACTTCCCACCAAGCGTATCATCCCCTAACAGGAAATAAATAGATAATGATTTGTGATTTGATTGTTGTTTAGTTCCAATTCTGAAATTATTAGTAATGGAATTATTATTATTATTTAAATAAAAAGGAGGAGGAAAAGTTGAAAGTGATATTGACATATTTTAATTTATAACACTAGTCCAACTTCTCACATTCCACACAGTCAATAGAGTAATAAAATTAATTAAGGTGGCTTGGGATTCTTAGGTTAATAATTTCTTCTTTTTTTCTTTTTTTGAGTTTCTGAAAATGCAAACATTAAAGAAAATGAGGTAATAAGTAAATTTAAAAAGGGTCTCATATTAATCTCCTCCCCTTTCTTCTCGTTAGCCTCTTCTTCAACTTCCTCCCTTCCCCTCCTCCTCCTTCTGATCCCCGGCAACCATTGGCAATCATCGATCAGTTGTCTTCTTCACCTCGAGGCTTCGTCGGTCGGTCGGTCGGTCAGTCAGTCCAATTCAAGCTACTCAACTCTCTCTTCCGATCCCGAGCTCTGCTCACTGCTCCACCTATCCAATACAATGAACCCTCCCCCATCGTTGACTTGACCACCTCAACCATCTCTCTCTCAATCGCCATGTCCTCTCCTCCCCCGTCCTCTCCCCAGCCTACGCCGCCTCCCCCCATCCATCACCCTGCCCTCGTCCGTCCGGTCGCGGCCTCTACCGTCGCCGCCTTCTCCTGCTTCCTCCTCCTCTCCCTCCTCTTCACCAGGCTCACCCGCCGCCACACCGCCTCCACCACCGATTCCAAGCCCCCCCACCGCTACCCCTACTCTCTCCTCCGCCGCGCCACCGGCTCCTTCTCAGCCTCCCGTCGCCTCGGCCAGGGTGGCTTCGGCTCCGTCTTCTCCGGCTCCCTCCCCAACTCCAACAAGCCCATCGCCGTCAAGCTCATGGACTCTGGTTCTCTCCAAGGCGAGCGCGAGTTCCAGAACGAGCTCTTCTTTGCTGGAATCCTCAACTCTCCTCTCATCGTTCCCGCCCTCGGCTTCTCCTTCAACAAGAAGCGCCGCCGCATGCTTGTCGTCTACGAGCTCATGCCCAACGGGAACCTGCACGACGCTCTCCTTCACCGTAAGTGTAAGGAGCTTATGGAGTGGAAGAATCGATTATCCGTTGCTGTTGACATTGCTCGAGGAATCGAGTACCTTCACTCCTTAGATCCTCCCGTGATCCACGGAGACATCAAGCCCAGCAACATTCTTCTCGATCGGTATTTCTCAGCAAAGATAGGCGATTTTGGACTCGCAAGGGTGAAACCGGAAAACCAGTGTGAAATCACCGTGCTGGACAGTGATCTCTCGAAGCCAGAAGGTAGTGGATTGGAAGCATTGAAGAACGCTCGACCTGCTGCGCCGGTGCCAGATTCTGAGGTTGCCACTGTCGATGACTGTGGATCCGTGCTTGAGACTGAGAGTGTCGGTGCCACGGCTGGATTGGAGGAGTTCAATGTTGGCGGTTTGGATCAGTCACCAGAGAGTCACGTAAAGATTACGATCTCAGAGACGTCACCAGAGGCAGTATCGGCCCCTACCAGGGCTGCCCCTGCAGCAGCGACCTCGCCCGAGATGAGCTTTGACAAGCCGAGCTTGGATAGTGGGAAGAGGAACTGTTATCAGAGAATGACGAAGACCCCCTCTGGTAAAGAGTGGTGGTGGAAACAGGAGAAGTCGGCCTCAGAGAGCGGTAGGGTGAAGGATTATGTGATGGAGTGGATTGGGAGCGATATCAGGAAGGAGAGGCCAAGGAGGGATTGGTTAGGGGCTGGCTCTTCGAGCTGCGAAGCATCTACTGAACCCAAGAAGAATAAAAAGAACAGCCGAAAGCAATTGAATTGGTGGGTAACGATGGATGAAGAAAAAAACGTGAGGAACACCAAGAAGGAGAAGAGGAGGCCCGTGAGGGAGTGGTGGAAGGAGGAGTACTGCGAGGAACTCGCTAGGAAGAAGAAGAAAAAGAAGCAGCAAGCTGGCAATAATGCTAGTGACAATAATTACAGTGCATCAGAGGATGGGTGGCCTAGAGACGAGGAATTGTATCTAGAAAGGAAGAAGAAGAGCAGGAGCAGGAAGAGCAGCAAAAGTAGCGTGGATCAATGGTTGGACGGGCTTAGTGGAGACCTAGGGAGAGTACGCTGGAATAGCTACGATTCTGGGGACATCCCCAAGAGTGGTGGCATCAGTAGCACGCCTAGTATGAGAGGAACTGTTTGTTACATTGCCCCGGAGTACAATGGCGGTGGGGATTTATCAGAGAAGTGTGATGTGTACAGTTTTGGAGTTCTGTTACTGGTGGTTGTCGCAGGCCGTCGCCCGCTTCAGGTGTCGGGCTCACCAATGTCAGAATTCCAGCGGGCAAATCTCATTTTGTGGGCCCGGCTCCTTGCCCGTGCCGGGAAGCTTCTTGATCTGGTTGATCAGTCCATTCAGAAATTAGACAAGGAACAAGCACTCTTGAGCATCACCGTTGCCCTGCTTTGTTTGCAAAAATCACCTGTTCGCAGGCCTTCCATGAAGGAGGTGGTGGCTATGCTCACTGGGGCTTCCGACCCACCTCGGTTGCCATCCGAACTCTCCCCCTCCCCGCCCTCTCGCTTCCCTTCTAAATCAAAGAAGAAGGGTCGGTGACTGTTACTTCCCTACTCGGTCCAATGAAACTCTTAACTGCTTGTCAGTATCATCATCATCTTTTTGGATGATTGCTGTAAAGTTAATTGTTTCTCAATTTGTATTTATTTGGATTAGAGCTTCTTGCGCTGGCTAATTTTGTGCTGGTATGACTTGCCAGTTTTCTACGACCCTTGGGTTTAGTGGCGAAATTATAGGTGCCATATTGTGTGGTTGTCCCGCAGTCCTTTTCCATCTGAGTTTCAATTAATCTGAGCTGGAAGCAACTGCAAACACCTCAGCTTCTCTTTTCTCTTCGTTTTCTACATTTTATTGGGATCGGTTGCCTCTTTGTATTTGCGACTTTCAGCATGTTGTCGTCTCTGTTATAGAATAAAATGGGAGGTGGCTTAAGCTCTCTTGCAAATATATGCAGTGTTTTGTTTTTCAATATTTGCACTTATGAGCACCAATTCAGATTGAATTGTAGCTTCAATGGACTTCTCCTCCTATTTGTCTTTTTCCCCACTATTTTTTTTTTTTTTATATATACGAACTTGCAGCCTTCAAAACAGTGAAAGTGTTTTTTCATCACATGTTGATGAGCAAGGATTGATCTGAAGGGTACGGCCTCACCTCAGTGTTTTTTATTATTTAATCAGACTACTGATGGATTTGGTACTTAAAAATTGATGAAGGATTGAGAAACGAGCATCTAGCTTTCCTGCACCATTCGTGGCAGAGAGGATTCCCGCTCTCCTGTCAAGGTAAAGGCCAAGGGGAAAGGTCAAAAGTATCAAACGCACTAGCTTCTACAGAGCCATTGTGCGGGCTGGAATTCCGGCTTCGTCGTTGCTCAACTAGATTATTCCTTCTTCCGGTTGGATCACTATCTTTGCTACGCTTAATTATTTACATTTTTTTTTATAGGACTTAGGGACTCGCAACGATCGGAGGCTGCAGTCAGATGCAGATCATAGACCGCTATGCTTCAGCATCTGGTTCTTATGATATTCAAACCTAAAGCCAAAGAGGCAGAGAAAGGTAATCTATTTCCCATTGATTAATCCGTGAGGCAGTTCACACTCGTGAATACAAACAACAACACAAGCACCAAATGCAGGAGCGAGCCACTTTTTCCTGCTCTCTCTTCTCATTTATCAATTAATTTGTATATTTAAATTAACATCTCTGATAAATTTTATTAGAATGATCTTTACCATAAGTCTAGTTTCTTTCAGATTTGATTAGGTGGTAGATAGTTTCAACTCGTCCTGACTCCATCCACGTTTTGAGGAGAAATGGCCACAATTGAAAAGCCCTTCACGCCCCCACTCCCCCTTTTGTTTTTGGGGTTAAATTCAGACTTTAAGATTATCGCGTACGCACATTTTCCTACCTATGGCCGTCCACATGGTTGGACACGTTCTTGAAAGAGCGTAACCACTCCGAAGGCGGTTTGCAAACGGACGGCTAATGCCTCTAATATTCTGCACGCATTAGTTCGCTTTACGTCAGTATTTGAGAAGGGGCGTCAGTGTTTCCTGGCTTAACTTCAAGCTACACTCGATCTTGTTGAAGTTTGTGTGTGATGTACATACAGGTTCGGTCAATTTCACCTGAGGATATGAGACCCAACATTTGGGTCGGAGAGATCATTAATGAGAACTCGGGTTCTTGGCATTTTCTGCTCGGAAGTTTGCAATAGAGAAACTCCTACCTCGGTTCGTCGATGATGAAGTCAAAGAAGACACAAGGTCAGGTAGTACATTAACCTGTGGCATTTCCTTCTTTCTTGATAAGACAGACCACCCATACATACATATATATATTCGGCAACCCTTCCGTGCTGGAACTTGATGCGAGATATCGACGGATTTTCATGGCGTAGGTTGAAAGTATAGGATTTCGTTTGAAATCAAACGAGTCTCCTTTCGTGATTAATTGTTTTTTCTGACTAATGTACAGTGTCATTCTAGCTTTTGTCCATGGAGTGGTTTACCTACATATTCATGATGGTATCACATAAATTGGTTAGTACGCGGGGATACCCATGCCGATATATGTGTACGTGTGCATACATTACCATCCGAGTGGGTCATGGAATCTTGAGATCCTCGGCCCATCAAAAGATATGACTACCGTCTTCATGATGATGGAAGATTATTATGGACTAGTCAAATGAATGAACCAGCATGGATCGAATCATATAATATATATATATATATATATAATGAAATTGGAGCTCGGAACCAATTTGAACCCTATAACTAGGGATATTCTGGAATAAGCCCAGAATATATTGATTGTTGTAATCTTACTTTGAAATATTAATTATGATATTTCTGAAAATAAATAGATCACCAAGTCATTTTCACCTTACCAGATTGAATATAGAACCCAAAATCATTAAGTCCCATTACTGGAAAAAAATGCTTAACTTTGACTAATGCATGTTACCTCCTGATTGCATGAGCTACAAAATACCTAGGTACCCTTATCTTTTCTCTCGGAACTGGAGGAAACGGTTGAAACATTGTGACATTGCTTTTCCATTCATATCACGTCATGTTGGGTCGGGACAATTCATATCTTTTTGATATAACGGTATGCAAATGGCCCTCTCCATACTACTTTGCTTGAAGGTCCACTATCTTTTCCTGCCATTTTAGAGAAATTTACAGTCTCAACAATATTTAAAAATTCTAGATGGTATTGGTCACGCAACAGAAACCCTACAATGGTGCAGCAAGTAGAAAACTATGTTGTAATTGGTGACCGTGATACATTTTACTGTGAGCAAACATCAAAATTTAGCATTGACACTACTTTGGAGGCCATAAGAGCTAAGCACCCAAGAGTCTCACGGGATAGATCGATCTGATTCTCTGGACATTATCCGAAATTTTCTTCCATTAGCCGACTTGTCATATTAGACAGACTATCTACTAAGGCTCGGATGGAAACATGAATCTTACTCCCCTCTTCCCTTCATGATTCTTGTGGATCTAGTATTGAATATTGAGATCACCTATTTTTCTTACACCCCACTATAGGTGATATATGGCATTCTATACTTGTATGGATCCAGATAAATCGGCCTATTGGAAATTGGTATTTTGAGCTTACCGGGGTTGGACACAACATGCGAGAAAGGGGCACTCTTGTAATGCTTTATAAGTTTCTCTTCACCACTTTTATCTATATAGTGTGAAGATGACGGAATCGCCAAATTTTCTGAGGCAATGTCTCAAATACCAGTATTATAGTAAGTTTGGTGATAGATTTGCTAAAATCGCATATTAGCTCCTCACTTCACTTAGAGTCAAGAGTATAAAGATCCTATTTGAGTCCTATATTAGAGACTGGAATTTGATTTGATGATCTTTTTCCTTGGCTAAATTGGAGTTGTAAATATTGTTTATGTGATTATGAGAATCACCGTAAAGGAAAAGTGACGAAGTGTGCAATTTGTTATCTAAAATTTTCGTGCGATTAAAAATGAGAGAGTGTAGGGAGCGCACATATCTTCCTTTTTATGTAGATATCTACACAGTATCCCTACCCACCATCTTTTGCCCCTTTGAAGTGCCCAAATATGTGGATTTTGGTCCGTTAAACTGCTGCCAGGAGGGATGATTAATTGGATTAATCAGTTATTTGGCGTAAGCCTTTAACTTCACCTTCTTCTAATCAAACGAATACGTGTCAATACATGCAGCATCTGAGACCAACTGTCTCGTATACCACTTGGTCTGGTCTGGAGTATATATTTGCCCGGCAAAGAAACGGACATGAAATGAAATAAATTAATATTTTCTCCATATATATATATTTCGATTATCATTTTTGTGTTGATTAAATTTCGGGCATTTAAAGGATCAATGACCTTCTGGGTCAACGAAAGGAAGAGGAAGCAACACAAAGATTACAGTGGGAGGGGCTTAAGTCATCGTAATCGTGCAACGTTGTTCCGACGTTCTATGATTTCTACGCATTGGATTAGTAGTTATTTTAGGCCAAATGGGCCCTTCGATGGGCGGCTTCAAGTTTTTGAGAGAACTGTTCTGTTGGGCTTGCAAAACAAATACGAGTTTTTTTTATTATTTTAAAAAAATTCTAATAGACTTTTTAAGGCCTTAAGGATCACGAGAACCTACCTAATCGATGAAGAGCATGCCAATGAGGGACTTGAAACTGTCAATTTGGGTGGAATTCATGCTTCTCGATGAAGAATTTATCCTATATTGAAAACCGAACCCAGTCTTTTGTCATAATCCAATTTGTGGAATATAACAAAGAGGACAAAAGCTTTTTTCCCTGATTGAAGCAGCAAAGCAACACTGTAAACAATGAAAAAAAAAAAAGACTTGCTTCTCAGTTGTCCAAATAGATATATGCATTTGATATCCCTGATGATGAAATGTAAGAAGCTGATTGGCTGCCCTCATGGCCGGCGGCGCCACTCTTCCAATAATTAGGTTAAACTATTATTATTATTAATCATTAGAACAAGCAATTAATATATATATATAAAAGATAATATGTAGTTGCACATTTTAATATAATAAGTTTTTTTTATAAACCGCCGGTATTCAGTTGGATTTTATCTAGTTAACTAATCCGGATCGTCTCGAATCGGCCTATTTAAAGGGGTTAAGAACTCCCCGCCGCAAGTGGGACTCGAACTCGAGTCCTCCCATTGGGATGATGAGTGCCGAACCACTCGACCACGCCCACGGTATAAGAAAGTGAAGATTTTCTAATGCGGATATATAATAAGATTTAGAAGAATAGATTGGTTGTACAAATTACGTGTTAAAGATTCTTTAAGCCTAACTGATATCGATAGAGAAAATGAGAAACAAAAATGGCATCGAGAAACCTAACTCTATTAATGGAAATTTAAGTTAAAATATTTTTAATTAAAATGATATAATAATATTATTTTATCAAATATCATTTCTTTCTAAACTTTATATATATATATGGAGATAATATATGTACATGCATATATATATATATGTATTGCACATTCATAAAATAAAGTAAATTAAATAAGATACCTTGAAAAAGTATGCTCCCAAAAATACATAAACCCTTTATATGGGACAACATCCCCACCTGTACAAGATTATGAGTAACAGTATTGTTTGCTCTAGGAGTCCAACTACATGACCATTGGTCAAGAGTATCAACTAATACAAAAAAAAAAAAATCGGTTATAGAGATCTCACAATCTCAAAAAGGGGTATGTTTACTGTTTGCAAAAGTTACAAATTTATAAGTATCATAATTGAAATTTACATATCTCCCGCCATTTGAACAAGTAATTTATGCAGTTAAAAGTAAAGCACACTATTCGACTTGTGCTAGTAGGTGAGCTTTATATTTTTTGAACTATGATAGTGATTTTTGTCTCTCTATATAAGCCACACCAGTTGCACGTGCTCCTTTTGAGGTTCATGATGTATCAGAAAAGATATTCATAATATGTAATTATTCACTCAGTGAAATATTCACATATGAGATTAAAGGTTGAAGATTTGCAATAAAGTTCACATCATTAGTCAATGCATAATCATTGTTCAAGATAAAAACATTTTTGTATTCAAGATATTTACGAGAAATAAATTTAATGAATTCAAAGAAACTTCTCTTTCTTGCTCCATGTATCCCCCGGGTCCTCAAACAAAATGGCTCCAAAAAGTGTAAAGTTACTTAATTGCTTCAACTGGTGGCCCTGGAGGAGAAATTATATACTCAATCAAAGATCTAGAATCACCCTCCCAATTCATTGGAGTGCCATGAGCAACTTTCAAATCAGCTTCTCTCTATGTTATTCTAATATATGCACAGTGTCCAATTATGTGTTCAAAATTATCAGGGCCTTGTTCACATAAGGGACATATCAAGCTGTCTGAGTATGTCTATGGTAGGCATCCTGATGCTATCCTCCATAAGTGGGGTTTGAAGCGATCATGGAGTTTCAATTTCCAGAGGCTCTTCTAGAAGTTTTCATTGCCTATGTGAAATCTAGCTTCCTAATCTAGCAAATAGAAGCTTTTAACAGTGCGTTTTCTTGATTTTACTTTTTACATTATATTTTTATCTTCATTGCATTAGTATTGGCAAATTCCATCGATTGTTTAGAATCAAAGTTTTGACCATTAGATCTTGATCTATAACTTTCTCTTCCGGAGCTGGACATGGTAAACAGTTTTCGTTGTTGGGTATCCGAGGTTCCATCCACACTCTGTTACTTTCCCCATTGATAATTAATTTGCAGCATCCTTGAGCAAAAGGTTGCTTGCAAACTTGCAGATCTCACCAGAAGGGAGAGCTGCTTCTCCTACCTCTTACTTTTGGTTACATCTAACTCCACTTTTTTTATTGACAACTTTGATGTCAGGCTGTTTGTGTTTATATGTTAAAAGTCCAAGCCATCTTGGACAACATTGCCCTATTAAAATATGCAGTCCTCCTTATGCCTATCCATTCGAGTTGTTTTGGTTTGCAAAAGCCACAACCTCATCCCGGTGATAGATCATTATATACGTTTCTTGAGAAAGTGAGGCAAAATTGGATTCTTGGAATGAGACTTCTCAAAGTGGAGGTTTGTTCTTTCTTTTCTTTTCTTTTCTTTTTTGCGAATCCTAATTTTAATTAAGCCTGCTATTATCTAATTCAATATTGGAGAAACCTTTTATAATTCAATATTTGTCTATGCATGTGTAATTGTATATAAGGGGAAATCAACTAATTCCTTAATTAATACTTTCTATATATGGAGAATAAAATTTATATATTATATGAAGAGATGATAAGTCACAAAAAGTGACTGACCGAGCCACCGAACTCATAGCCTAGCTCTTTTATTGCTGTAAGCACTCATTCCATCTTCTCTTTATACGTCTTAATTAGCTTATCTCTGTGCTATATAACCTCTCAAACATCTCATCATCATCACGCCCTCTCTCTTTCTAATTGATGGAGCAGAATGTGACTTTCCATATATATATATATATGTATGTATGGTAACCTCAATGAACTGCAGGAGCTTCACCAGGTGTCTTGGGTTGCTGATCAAGCCAACTGGCGAAGACCTGGAGAGTGTTCATGTCGGCTCTGTAGTGTTTCTGAGTGAACTCGAGAAGCATGGCCCATGTAAAATCTGGGTACACCCGAGGACGCACAGCACCCACCAGTTCACTCGGCGGGCTCACCACTTTATCATCCTTCGGGCACAGAAAGAAGGCCAGTGACTTCCTCGGCGTCTCACTGTTCACAACCGCCCTGTGCAGGCAGCTCTTGTACATTCCATTCGAAAGCGCCTGCCAGAAAAAAAAAAAAAGGAAGCGTGAAAGACTGAAGATGAAATGAAGTCTTCTTCAATAAATAAAATGGGAAGCGTAAGGGACTGAAGACGAGTTTGTCTTCTCCTCCTTCTTCTGCTTTTAATAAGTAGAGGACGAGTTAGTCGGCTTGAGGAGCATAGCACCGGCGTAAATTCATTTTGCAAAATCATGAACTAGGGAAGGTATGCATATATACCATGAAGGTGTCACCGATATTGACCACAAACGCACTAAAATTAGGGCTAATGGACCGCCACTCGTTGTCCACAAAGACTTGGAGCCCACCGACGTGGTCCTGGTGGAGGATGGTCAAGGATGTGGGGTCGCAGTGGGGCCCTGTGCCCAGGGTCTGATCCGGTTTCTGGCACGGTGGGTAGTAATTGAGCCTCATGATTGAATCGTTGTCCTCAAAGAATCCCCGGAAATGAGCTCGATCCACCCCCAAGCTCATCCCAAGCAACTCCATTATCCCCAGCGATAGGCGGCTCATCGCCTCACAGTAGTCCTGATACGCTCGCCTACATGTATATTAACAATCAAAATATATATATAGTATATGAAAATGAGACATTCATGTTCCTTTTCAGTGGCAATTAGGCTGATGAAAAGCATTAATTATATCGTTTCCAACCGCAAAAAAGACTTCGTGCTGGTCCAATTAAGAGGCTAAGCTAGCTTGTCAGTAGATGAAGGCATGTACAGGGTGAATTGTTTGATTACTGTTGATGGAAGGGGAAGACTTTTTTTTTTTGGTTGCATATATATTTTTTAATTAATTATTTACCCGGACTCCCGGAAATCTTCGCCCATGGTGTTTATGAAATAATCTTCGACCAGGTTCGACGAGCTTCTCTCTGCGGAGTAGTGAAAGGAGAGGGTCTCCTTCCATGGGAGCTTGGAGGAAAATCTTCCTGTGAAGCTACTGGCATACCCACAGTGCTCACCCATCTTCCTCTGAGCCCTTTGTTTCTGGCGGAGTGGCAACCAAAAGAAACTGTCCATGTAGCGATGTGCGTCCAGGATGAGATTCTTGTCAATCCCGTGATTGACCACGAGGAAGAACCCGTGACTCTTGCATGCTTCGCCGACAAGGCGAGAAGCTTCCATGGACGCGAGGGGGTCACCAGAGAGGAAGCCGCCTATGTCAATAAGTGGAACTGGGAGTTCCGGAGCATCAGGGCTAGGCTTCTCATCGTCAGGCCAAATGAACTGCTTTGGGATGTCTGACTGGTGTTGGAGCACCGAGGCATCGAAGACTAGAGGCTTTTGCGGATCCTCTCTATTCTGGTCCATCCGTTGGATGCAGTGAGACATGGACGAGGCTTCACCTGCAACACGGTCTATTGCCATTGCATGAATGTCTACAAATGGAGCTCTAATATGGAAAAAAAGAGTTTTCTTGATTAGCTAGAGGAAGCAAGTTGCTCCCGGAATGTGTTTCTTCCCTGGCTAGTTATAGGAGAAGATCAAGCCGGGGGAAGGAGTTGGGATTATAAGCTTGGGGGAATTACGATAAAAGAAAAGCCAAGGCAGTTCAATGGGGAGAGGAGAGAACAAATACTGGCTCAATTTGATAGCTCTTCCCCTCTATGACAAAAGGGTGAATGTTGCGCACGAGGATGACTGCACTAGACGAGGTAGATATACTGGTGTGTGCATACTGGGTGGTGCTTGTCAATGTGGATATTAAACAAGTGATTTTCCATTCATTATAGGAAAACTGTCTTTTTGCACCCACACACCACCCCCCCAAAAAAAAAAACTTCCCAATGGCAATTTGGTATTTGTTGGGTCAAATTTACAATATCATCACCAGAGTCTATTATATCTATATCCAATAAAAATGGAATATCAAACCTTTAGTAGATTGAGAATCATTTCCTGCAGAAGAAGCACACGCACGGTAAGAAATTGAAATAGTAATAGAATGCCAAGAACAGACGGAAGGCTTTAAATTGCAATATATGTAGGTAGTATTTTGAGAAATCATACAAGGTGCACCGAGAGAGAGAGGGAGGGAGGGAGCCAATATGCATTAGATGGTATATTCTTTTACTTGCCGAGGAGATCTGGATTTGAGATTGAGAGGTGGGCAGGAGGAGGGAGGAAGGAGGAGGTTTGATTGGTTTGATGTGATCTGGTTGGGGAGATTCGTGATGCTTTCTTTGTACAAGCAAACAAATGGAACTAACTCACCATGAGATGATTGAAAGTTGAAACAAGAATAGGCTTGACTCTTGAATAATTAGACAAAAAAAAAATCCATGTTGAATTAATCATAATTTATATTGAATTTTGAAAACTAATGTGTTATACATAGAAAGAAAAAAAATATTTATATTTATTCGTTTGATGATCAATGGGAACAACCCCGAATGGTCAGTACTGTGCCATGTCTTGTCGTCATGTGTGTGTGTGTTGCCTCCTGAATGAGAGAGGGGGCGGCCGGCCTTGGGCTTGGGCCACCTGCCGTGTTATCTGCAATCCCGAGGGATATTATATTATATTATTTTGATTAAAAAAATGCCTTAAAAATGAATAAATCAGGAAAAGGTAGGTTGAGCCCAAGTAGCCAACATAATTTTGCCATTCCTTTTTTTTTTTTTGGGGGGGGGGGATTGGATATTCAAGTGCCTGACTGGGAACACAAAGTTTCGGATGTGAGGCAAAAAAGGAGAAACAGTCCACGAGAAGGACGGCAAGTGGAGTTGGACGAAATGAATGAACGCAAAAGGACAAAATTTGTCCGAACAAGGTGGGGTGCGACTTGGCTTGGCTGTGGGGGAGGAAAAATTAGGAGCCTGGGACTGGGAGGGAGGGGCCAAAAAGCTGGGAAAAGAAGTAGAAGAAGAAGAAGAAGAAGAACATTTGAGGGGGAAATGAAAAAAAGGAAGAGAAACACTATCTGATGAAAAGAAGCATGAAATATACTACTAGTGTGTTGGTGGTGGACCTCTATTTTTGAATGGTCTGCGGCATCAACGACATATTAATTCACACACCCCCACACCCTCCAAAAAAAAACAAAAAAGAAAACCCAAGTAGAATTAGTGCCCATCAATTGATTTGCTTGGAGATATTATGAGTCTTAGAATAGTTTATTTCATGAAAGAAGACCAAACAATAAATGGTGTTAATTTCATATATTTAACACACACATATATATACACACATCCATCCATCCATCATGTTAAAATTATTGAATACCTACTTTTGACATATGTGCTTTTTTCCCTAATTATCTGCTTCAATGGAGACATACCCATCCATCTCTTCTTGTCAAAAGCATGTCTCCTTTTGACTTCAAGCTACACCTTTCCTTTTTTTTAGGGGGGGGGGGGGGAAGCCCGAGAGGGACCCACCTGGAACATTTGCCTTGCCATCAATGTATCGGATCGAGAGTATGAATGGAAGAATCGAAATTCTACTAAATATATTAGAAAAACCTAGAAAGGATGTGAAAATGATCAGTAGTCACTGGCTTGGCAATTGGTGAATTGATGAAGGGAAATAAATACTCAATGCTTTCTTTCTTTCTTTCTTTCTTGGTTGCAGAAACGATTGTTTGATTTCAGCATTTAGTTGTGGGGAAGTGTCAAAGTCAGAAGACAGAAGACAGATGGATTCTTTTGAATGTGTGATGTTTCAGAAAGTGGGAAACCTCTGTACCAGCACTTTGGGATCTTGGAATCCAAATTAGGTGCAGCAATACGCAGATCGTTAGTGTTTGTGAACAACTACAACAACAACTACAACAAATATGTGTCTTGTCATCTTTAATCCGTTGACCCTCCTCCTCCTCCTCTCTCTCTCTCTCTGTCTCTCTATACATATGTGTATATGTATATGCTGGCTTGCATGGAATTGGAACTAGAAACTAGAAACCCTCCCACATGCACCCAAACGTATCTCATCTAACTTGCTATCAAATCTCCCCCTCCCTCCCACAGATTAAAGCGCATCACAATTTCCATCCAATATTATCTCCTCTCTTTTATTATTTTTCTATTTTTAATATACATACATATATTCGTTTTCCAACTACGGTAAAGCGAGTACAGTTCCTGGTATTTTAGGACTCATCCCAAACTGATCTTATTCAAGAAAACGGGGACATGTACGGATCGGAAGCTATAACTGACCCTCACTCCTTTGCCAGCCCTGTTGGTGTTAAGATCAAGCATACAGAAAGGAAGACTAGTTGACATCGATCATCAGCTTGGACACTAAGAAGCATTATCTTATTATGATTAATTTCAAAGGATTATGAATCTTGTCCTCAAGTGATGCATTAGCGATCCATCAGCTTCAACATGGAGATTGATTCTTCCAAGTAGCTAGTAGAATATCTGGGGAATGAAAGTGGGAAATCAAAATACCCCACCTCATTGGTGGATAGTGCCAGAAGTCAGAACACTAAGCTTAGCAAGAAAGATTAATAGCGCACCATCCAAATCTCTCTCCTCCTCCCTTTCTTTGCCAAATAATTAATCAATGTCTGTAAACAGACGAAAGGTACACACAGTAATAACAACAATAATAGCAGTAATAAATAATTTGTGATCCTCAAAGAAACAAAAGTAATCTCCCATCAATACAACTGAACTGAGGATTGGAGCTTACAAGTACTCAACTTATCATCACACACTACACCCGCCCGACAAGATCATGTGGGGGAATATTGATCTCATCATATCCTGGGATTTTTTTTTCTAGTGTATCTAATTTTATTGATTTCTTCTCCTCCTTCTTGATTTAGGAGAGAGTTTATAAATTTAGTAAATCGATACATCTCAATAAATCAATCAAACTGAAATTCTAATTCGATTAATAGAACAAGATGAGGAGGATAAAAAAAAAAAGAAGAAGAAGAAGAAAAAGAAGAAGCAACTGATGAGCATCTATTTGAGTCGATCATTTCCACGATCAAATTTCCATCCCACTAAAACTTTTTTTAGTACGAACCCTTCCCAAATAAAAAATCTTTAGATTTCCTAACACATACACCTTTAACTCTCTCTCTCTCTCTCTCTCTCTCTCACATTCTGACAGTGGCCCACTGACCAAAGGCAAAGGCAAAGTTAGTCTCTTCAAATTAGTTCCACCATCCCCACAAGAAGACACACGAAAGCTGGTGACAATGCTATTACTATATATAGAATGTGGATCGTACAGACATGTATGGTTGGGAAAACCTGCTGTTAGGCAATGTCGGATATATTCTTCCAAATATGAGTATTCACATATTCCGTAAATGTGTATAAATATTGAGAAGGGGATGCAACCATGCAGAACATGATCACAGTTCCAAATATAATGCCTTTTTCTCTTGAAAATGTAGATCAGTTGTACCAAGCTTTACATTCCTTGTTCCACAAAAAAAAATGAAAATGATTGCCACAGAATAGTAATTCCTCACTGAAAACAGTGTGAGTGTCGATTGTTGGGGGGGGGGGTTATGATCAGTGTCCATCTCATCAGCAGAGAGGCAACTAATCAACGTGATATGAAGTTAGAGAGAGAGAGAGAGAGAGCATACCCAACCAAACCAATGTTACTGACAGGCAGATCGCTAGATCCGACAAAGTTGGACCTCTCACTCGCTTGCAACACCCAATCAGGACAAACCACAGTTGCTGTTGCCCTCTGTTGTTGTGCACTGAAAAGAAATTAGACACAAACATATTACCAGATCAGGAGGGGGGGCCGTTCAATAAATACAATCTTTTCACGTGCCTCGAGCAATGATTGTTCTGCCCAGGCATCAGCAATAGTGGAACCCTCGAGGGCTACTCAGCAAGCAGCATTAGAAATTGGGGGGCAGAGAAAATCCCCGATTCGATTTTGCTCTTTGGATACCCAAACGCAAAAGAAAAAGCATGATCCTTGTAGGAATTCACACACCTAAAGTGCCCCCTACTAGCTCAATACCATGACCTACTGGCTGATCGGTCAGAACGCACCATATTCTACAGCTGAATCATGGCATTGACTCTGAATTTTCAGCTGTCATTCCCAAGATGACATTAATTTACTCGTGTCTCATGGTGCCCACCCATCTCAACACCCAGTCATTCCATAGAATTATAGTTTTTTTCCCTGGAATCCCACAAATCCAGAAGCCTCCTAATCTATGTATCGGGAATGCAGTCCTATATTTTCTGTCCTGCACGTGTATTTATTCTGCCAAGGCCTAAAGTGAATTCAGATGCTTGCCATTGACTAATATAAACGTAGGGCCAAACTTCCATATGGTATATTATTATATTCAGGAACTGAAAATCCAAAGTAGAAGACATCAACTTGCAGGGGAAGGGGGCCACATCCCCATACAGAATATGGGAAGCAAATGTATCACGTATGCTGATGTGCGAAGCAAATGTATCATGTATGCAGCGTTAGTCACAGTAGTTGAAGCCCAAAGAGCAAGTAGAGGAGACAGTACGTCATGTCCTGATAAAGAAAAGCAAGGAGACTTTTCTGAAGAGTATGGCGGCAACTATTCGCTGTCTCCTAAAAAGCAAAAACAGTCTAATCCCATGTTATGAGAACAGGCAATAGTGCGCCTGGGCAGTGATGTGACTTTGAGCAACAGTAACTGAGATGAAAATAGCTCAACAGAAGGAACCTATTCAACTTACTTTGAAGGAGAAAGTCCTTTTGTGGGTACTATTATAAATGGTGGTCCTTTGCCTTGTCTTAGTTGTACACTCAGCTACCATATTTCCTGGTCGGGAATTTTGGCTATTGCATTGTTTTCATCATCATCATGCTGGCTCTGTTTGATCAGCTTCAAGAATAAGAATTTTACTATAACAATCTCTTCAGCTTCAGCTTGTCTGTTTTTCCTTTTACCTTACCTGCAACCAAAACCCAGTCCACTAACCCTGTAGAAGGTTAATAAGAATGTTAATGCTTGAATTGCACAGAAAATATGACATGCATAACTAAAAGCAAAAACTGCCTCAGAACCAGACATCAGGTGGAGTGAAGGGGACTGAGTGAACCTCAAGCTTAATTCAAGACAGCTCATCCCGAAAAATTAGCAGGGTTGAACAATGATCTATGATTAAGCCAATATATAACAAATTGTCAGTAACAAAGAGGAAAATAAAAAAGTATAACCACTGGCCAGTGTCATCTGTGGATGGTATCCCTCTGAATCATTGCAATGCATAGAAAAGGAAGTTCATTACATAAGAAAATTTATATAAGACACTGCCGATTTTTCTTTTTATTCAGCTGCATAAAAAGAACATAACAGATGCGTTCAATTCTCAAAGTGATTTTTCAATCATTTATGCAGTCGCCTACATTTTATCATGTTCATTTACATTATTGTTCATGAGAAAAGTTGTAAATTCTCATGTCTCGAGGCAAAAATTATGAAACTCCAGCCGCTTCCTATTAACTTCAGATGGCACCATTGGGACGATTCTGGATGAAGGTCTTCTTAATGAGAAGAAGCATTCCTGGAGCTTCAGAAAACCTCAAAAGGGATTCAAATAGGCTTTTATTTTCTATGTGATGACTGTAGGCTTCTCCCTTCCAGTGAAATCCTTGAGCTTCGATATGGACAATGCCAAATCTACAAGATGACCACGTAAATTTTAGATAAATTTGACTTAGTTTTAAGAATCCTGACCAAATTGAAAGATATGACTACCTATCAGTGGCTTCAGTGCTATCTGAGCATCCAAGTCATGTCTGGAGACATTGGGTTCAAATTGTTCGATGTAAATCCTTATAGTTGCACCTGCTGAACCGGTTCCCTGAGCAAACAAGATTCATGCTTTTCAACAAAGCTGTGATTTAATTAGATCATTTAATCTCTGAAAATAAATGCATCAATAAGAAAAGAAGTGATCTATACAGGTCAGAACTTACTGATAATCGATATATGATCCTGGATCCATCTGTAAACACAAGCCGCACGCCTTGCTTAGATGCCACACTTCCATCCACCTGAATCAATTGTAAGAGATCTTCCTATAAATGAATCCAAGACAAAAAGTTCACAACTAAAAGTTCACCAATGAACCACAATCAAGCAAATGATCAAAATATGAATAGGACTGCACTCACAGGATCAGTGTATGTGAAGTCATCAGCAAACAGAAGAGTGTAACTATCTGCAACAGAATGACCCTTTCAGTAAATTGTCATATGCTATTACCCTCTTAGTTGCATTGATGCTAGTAAAGAATGAGAGAAATCTGGGACCTTACCATACTTTTCACCTGCCTTGCTCTTTGAGACCAGATCTCTCAGATAATCAATCATTTTGTTTGCTCTGTCAGATTCACATTCCTGAAGGAGGGATAAAGCCCAATAGATTTGTAGCTTTAAGAAGCTATAGAAATCAGATCATTATCTAAATCGAATAGGGATCTGAGAATGTGCTTGCCTCATAGTCATATCTTGAAAAAACATTTCTGCCATAAGTGGCCCAATGCTCTTTCATGACATCAGAGACAGATATTAATTTCTCCCCTGGTTTTTTGTCCTTGTTGTGAAATGCTAAAAT
This sequence comes from Sonneratia alba, assembly GCA_900174645.1. Classification (NCBI taxonomy): domain Eukaryota; kingdom Viridiplantae; phylum Streptophyta; class Magnoliopsida; order Myrtales; family Lythraceae; genus Sonneratia; species Sonneratia alba. The sequence continues at coordinate 2,356,714 of FWPY01000036.1, read as the reverse complement.
TGAAAGCCAAGCCAATACAGCCCTGTTAAAAGAAAAGGATATTGAATTCTTTGAAATGGTGTAAATAGTGAAGCTGCAAATATAAAGAAGAGACCAATAATAACTTGCAAGTAGTTAGCAGCTTTATTGATATGTGGGAAAAGGTCCACGGAGGGCAGGCACTACGTGATATTGAGATTGCTATTGTAGAAGGTATGAGCCTCTATGCTGCCTAAATATATTAATGGAACTCAGGCTTGAACCATGCCATTGTTTCACAAAAATATCCCTGGGGTTGCAATAGTTTCTTTTCGTAATGTCAAATTCTAAGGAAGCAATAGACTGAAATAATTTACCAAGAAGCAAAATGTCATGCATTACCATATACCATCTTTCTCTCGTATGTGATCTGAACCAGTTCCAAAACTTTCCTCTCCACATATAGACAGCTTCCCAGCATCCATCAAATTTCCAAAGAACTTCCAGCCTGTTGGGACCTGAACATTTACTAATTCAGTTCACTTGGGTAGCAACTTTTGCGCAAATTGCATCGCTATATGCCAACAGGGCATCTCATTCATACCTCAAAGAAAGGAAGATTCAACTTCTTGGCCACCTGATCCAGAGAACCACTTGTCGGCATCGATCTAGCAAGACCCTGTGATATTTGAAGAAATCATTTCACTTTAACTCTAGTACAATCATAGAAAATGGTTTTTTGCCTAAATAGATACAAAAATAGAAATATAGCCAGACTCCATTACCTTAGGACCACCTCGAAAGTAAGGAATTGCAGCTTGTGCATTCGCTGCAATAACTGCAACAGAGTCTGAAGGGGTCACAAAAAAACCTTTACCCAGAATCATGTTTCTGTCTCCATCCCCTGAAAACAATTCCTCACCTCAAAGTATTACTATAGAAAACTGAAGACTGAACCACATAAGATGATTGCATTTAAAAAGAAGGAAAGATATCTTAACATACCATCACTTGCAGCACCAAAATCAGGGGCATTATCACCATACATAATATTGACCAGGTCTTTAGCATAACTGTCATCAGCATGTAAGTCGCAATGGGGTTTTGTAAATATCCACAAGTGATCTCAAACATGACCAAGGTTGGTAGCTCACGTAAGATTGGGATCTGGATGACCATGCCCAAAATCTTCCAGAGGAGCCCCATTTGAAATTGAATCCTTGATTTAATACAAACGAAACATTTTAGGAACACTGAATCAACTATGTATTTTCCATGAAATGTGATGATCAAATTTGCAACATTTAGGGAAAAACATACCGGACTCACACCAAGCTTATCCACGAAGATTGGTTTTGCATAAGCACCAGTAACCGCATGCATGGCATCAAAAACAAACCTGAAATAATATGAACAAGGTAAATGCCAAAGGTCCTGATATCATTCATCAAAATCACAAGCAAAATAAGATTCGCATGCTTTATGATTATATAAATCAAGAGGACATTCTTCCTGCTTTGTGGAAGAGAGACAGATTGTACCTGAAATCAGGGTGTGAGAAAAGATTCTTGATAAGCTGGAAATCAAACACACTCTGCAATGCTCCAATATATTAGTAAGAATTATCATACAAACATTTAAGCAGAAATTTTTATTTCATTCCTGTTCATAGTATGAAGTTTTACCTCCATTAGCTCAACATAATCAGAGACTGGATCAACAACTTCCACACAAAAATTTCCATATTTTGTGATTCCAGTCTGAGAGAGATCTACATCAGGAATGTCTGCCATCTTTATCTTGGATATCTGCAGGTGTCATACTGAAATCAATATTTCAATAGATGGAAAAAAGATGAGAAGTGTCACAATCACAAGTTAGCATTAGACTTATTCCGTCTTACTTTCATATGTAATCCAAGTCAAAAGGAAAAACAATGACAGACAAACTTAACAGACGATAGAACCTTTGAAGGTAGCAAAATCACAAATTGATCATCATGAAGAGAAAATACAAATTGTGAACCCAATAGAGTTGGCTCGTCCTTGAACAACGCATCCCTTCATAAAGAACCAACTTTAAATTCATCACTGATGCCTGTCTCATCCAAGTGTGAAACCACACAGAAGAATACTCCATATTGGGACACCTGCATGGCTTGTATGGCTGGGCTTATCTGTCCCATGGGTTTGCAGGGTGCTCACACAACTGTGGAAATTAGTCAGGCGTAGCTAGACAGCCCTCATCATCAAGAAAGGAAGGAAGAAAATACCGAGTTGGCAAAAACTTTGGATATTATAACTATGAACCATGAGATTCTAACCTCACAAGATGTGTCCTTCAAATGATCGCATGTAAGAAGGGAAGCTAATGAGGACTGAAAAAATGGTTTTATATGCTTTCAGATACTCACGGAGAGAGTGTTTCCATAAATCTTGTCTGTGATCGACTCAGGTGCAGGTTGTCCACTGCTGTAATTGAACTAAAGAAATGAGCAAGAAATGTAAACTCGGTTAGAAAACAACAATAGTTGCATAATAATAAGTCCCTGAAGTGTGTCATGCCAACTGATCTGATTTAACAATATAACAGTACTGAAGTACGTTGTCCAAAAGTAGGACATTTAGACGACTCCAAACAAAATGTTTTACAAGAGATAGTGGAGCATCATGGGTTCACCTTGATACCCCAATCATATTCAGGCCCACCAGGATTGTGGCTGGCACTCATGATAAATCCACCATTGGCCTGCCAAATTGCATGCCCAGCACAGCAGGCAAGGGGTATCAGAAAAAGGTAAGAGCATTGGATGGTTTTGGCAGGAACTGAAAAGTGGTAACAGAAGAGAATAACTGAAAGACATAATCACCTTCCTCTTTCTTATAACAGCAGATACAGCAGGTGTTGACATAATGCCATCCCTGCATCAATGAAATCTAATATTGAATTGCAATTAAGATGATAAAAAGATTAAAAAAGACATGTAAATATTCTGAATGCATACATAAGGAGAATATAGTGTAAAAGGGAAAAAAACTCTGAATATTTTCAAGAACTGAAATGAGATTTGATCTATCAACTTCAAACTACCATATCCACAAACCACTACTAATCGGTTGGTAAAAATAGACTCCTTTGCTTTGGTGCAGGATGAAATCATATTCAATCACTATGAATCCCATTACAATTCAAGAGCCTCAAGCTCAATCTTTACTATTGACAATGACAAGAGTTCTGGGAAATAGCATTTGCAGCACGCATTCAAGTGACCATCAGATCAACTAAGCAGACCACTACTCATGCTTATTGACCTCCTGGAAAGGTTGTAGGGCATCAAGCATCTCTACCAATCAGATGTTAACTGAGAATTGAGACGCCTACCAAGGGTGATCAGAAGCTTATAAACAAGCATTCACAATTATGCGTGTGCCAATTAAATTCTCGAAAGGACTGATAACATTACAACAGAAAGTACTGCCTTTGGCTACTTACTTGCCAACCAAGATCTTCCTGACGCCATTACCTGCGGCAATTTTTATGATTATCTGCATCACACAGACAAAGATTTGAAAGTGATGGCCCGAACATAACTGAGGAGGAGAGTAGACTAACTCAAAAGCAATTGTCCTTACACCCAGATAAAACTAATAGAGAAGGAAGTAAAAATGAGAGAGAAGCACCTGGGCTGCTTCCTTGTTGAAATATCGGCCATCACCTCCCAAGACTAATAGCCCATTCTTGTAATCTTCCAGTGGCAGAGAATTGAACAATGCCTGCAAATTAATGACTCAGGTAAAATACCATGGTCAAACCTAGGACGAAAATCTGGCATTGAAAGAGGGGAAGATACGTAACCTGGATCCAATTTGCAAGGTAATTTTCTTGCATAAAAACCTTAACCTGTAATTAAATAATACGAGCATCATGAATATTTAGGTGGTACAAAATGGAAAAGCAATATTACCAAGAGCATGTCGCATGTAGTCAAGGATTATACAATGCTTAAGACATGGTCAAACTTTGACGCATCGACGTCAGTTCACCAAGTTCACATGTTTCAGACAAAGAAAATGAAAATAACAACGAGCGCGCGCTTTCCTTTCATCGGCATGTTACTAGCTAGTAGTAAATTAAAGATTTACCTCTGCCGCAGCGCCTAGCTGATTATAGTGCTATGCTAAACAATTTACACAGAGCTCAGCTGACGACGCTGATTTAAGTAAAACAAAGAAGAAAACTTGTAAAGTTAAGAATTACACACCTTCTTCCGGAGACCGCTCGTTCCAGTCTTCTGGCCTTCAATTGGCGACGTGGGAACTGAATTAATCTAACCAGTGGCAAGAAGAGAGCATCGTATCAGTCATGATCAGCGACAGAGAAGAGATGCGTTAACTCAGAATAAAGAGAAACAGATTCGAGCTTGCTCTCGGATATGGAGACCTTGATGCCTTCAGGCTCGGCGATGGCAGCAGGAGAGGAAGAGGCTCTGACGGTCGAGAGAGTGCTGAGAGTCGGTCTCGTGTAGAGGAGCCGTGGAGACGAGAGAGGAGAAGGTGATGAGAGCGCCGCCATACTCGATGGCTGAAAGAGCTTCTTCGCCCAGGGAGAGCGGGATAGTAGAGAAGGAGAGTTGAGCTCCAGAGAAAAGGCCATGGGTGACAGTAAGCTGCTCGAGCTGAGCTCGGACCGTCTCTCGCTCAGTCACTCTGACGGCAATTCTCTGGCAGATGAAGAGGGAGAGAGAGAGAATGGGGGAGGGGGGGGTAGTGGAGAGCGTAGGAAATGGAAGGATCCAAAGCGGAGAGGAAAGCGGCAAATGAAATCACAGATCAGAAGTAGAAGACACTGAATCACCAGCCACAGATTACTTGATCGACTACTAGCTCAGCTTTCTATCTTCTTCGACTCGATGCGAGAGAGCCGAGAGAGAGAGAGAGAGAGAGAGAGAGAGAGAGAGAGAGAACGATCACGTGCTTCCCGTTTCCAACGAACGCTTGGGGCCACGCTAAAGCTTGTCTGCTTCCTCGCCTGTAGAGATCTTTCCCTTTTTCGCCTCTTTTTTTTTTTTCTCACTACTGGACAGATAGTACAGCATCGAGCGGAAGTAACTATTTGAGTTCCGGCCCACGGCCCATTAGACCAACGGGCTGACTGGATGGAAAACATAAAACTGGGAGCGGTGGTAAAAGAGTCAACTGTTCAAGAGTACGCCGTATCCGAAATATCATCGCATTTAACGGTAAATGTATAAAATATTTTGATGATGTAACACATTGGTACAAAATTTTTAAAATGTAACTCTGTGATACATTTCTTTTAAATATGCTACACTTTAGTATATTTCGTTAGTTTTTCACTAACGCCGTTAACTTTTGATGATGTGGACGGTCTACGTGGCGCTCCTTGATGACGTAACTTCATGTTTTAAATATGTAGATTGTCACGTGGCACATGGTGGGACCCACTATTTTTTATTCCTTTCTCTCTCCACACCCCTCTCTCGCTATCTCTCTCTCTCAACTCTCTCTCTCCCTCTCTCTCGCTCACACGCTCTCTTTTTCTCAATTTTTATGTAGGGACTTCACAATTTGGGGAGAATTAAAATTAGATGAGAATAGAAGAGTGAGAAGGTTTAATTAATTGTTAGAAAATTTTAACGCAAGAGAGATCAAGAAAATATTTAGTACTAATTTTATTATCTTATTACCAAATTTTAACTTCTTTTGAAAATTTTCTGACAATTAATTGAACCTTCTCACTCTTTTCTTCTCATCTAATTTTAATTCCCCTAAATTGTGAAGCCTCCTACATAAAAATTGAGAAAGAGACAAAGCATGCGAGCAAGAGAGAGCCGAGTGAGAGAGAGAGGGAGAGAGAGAGAGAGAGTCGAGAGAGAAAGAGGGAGAGGGAGAGAGAGAGAAAGAGAGAGAGGGAGGGAGAGAGAGCCTAGTGAGAGAGAGAGTCCAGCGAGAGAGAGAGGGAGAGGGGTGTGGAGAGAGAAAGAAATAAAAAAATAGTGGGTTCTACCACCATGTGTTAGGTGACAATCCACATATTTAAAATATGAAATCACATTATCAGAGAGCGTTACGTAAACCATTCACGTTATCAAAAGTTAACGGCGTTAGTGAAAAACTAACGAAATGTACTAAAGTATAGCATATTTAAAAAAAAATGCACCGCATAATTACATTTTAAAAATTTTATATCAAAATATTATATTATCAGAACATTTTGTAGTAATAGTATAATTTAACTAGCAGATAGACCTGCGGCACCATCCCGAGTCCGGAAGCGCAAAAAGGAAGGAAGAAGGGAGTGGGGAAGAGAGAGAGTGTGTGTGACAGAGCACGACAACGCTTCTCATGCTCGATGGAAAGTCAAATTCAATCAATCATCAATCCCACAGGCACAGCAGACTAGCTTCTAATCGGCGGAAATAGCACCTCAGTGGCGGATAATTCTAGCTTCTGTGACGCAGTTTGATCCTGAAGACGGTCCACACCCGTAGTGATCCTGATTGATTCCGAAAAAAATATATGGCTCTAAATCCTTCGCTTCAGCCGCAGATCGGACCCGACGGCCTCCCTCGAGAAGCTCCTGTCATTGCCTACACCGAGAAGGTTCATTCTCTCCAGCCCTCTCGCGCGCGCATCATGAATTTTTGTTCTGCCTTCATCTGTTTCCTTAATTCTTCTACGCTCAGGGGATTTGCTTTTTTTCTTTTCTTTTTTACTTCAATTCCTGTGGCAGATAATCGAGGAGGAGCAGCTTCAATTGAAAAGGTGCCTCTTGTCTCCCCCCCTGCTTTTCCGTGTAGTTATTTTCCCAACTCTAGCTCGAACACAGGTGAGTAGTAGAAGCATTGCCTTAGCCACCGATGGATCGAGAGGGTTTTGCCTGGATTTTGACAAAAAATGGCCACTTGTGTGCTCTAGTTTTGCGTTATCCATATTCTCGTGCTGCCTTTTATATTCGAAACCTTCTAAGCTGTTTTCTCCATCATGTTGTGCCTACGATCTGGGGGAAGGTGTGAGTCTTGAGTCCTGTATTCAATTTCCAGAATATGTCAGCAACCACATGTATATTGGATACATCCAACTGCCATTCACACTGAACGAGAAAGTATATGGGAATGATTGAATCTACAATGCCATAATTTTGCTCTTGATACCCATCTCAGTTGACAGCTCAGTTTTCATTTCCATTCAGATACATAGAAGAAAACTATTCTAAAATTCGTGATGTCGAGCGGGAGCTGGCAAATCTTTCAATGGAAATGAAACTCACAGCTGGACCAAAGAAAGCAGGTTGCTGCAACTTCTTATTTCATTCTCCCAATTATTCTTTACTCGATGAGTTTCCTTTTGATGTGTATAGCTGAATGATTTTTCCATTGATATCCTGTATCATTCACATATCAAGCACTCGAGCTCTTGAGAAAGAAAATAGAGGCTTCAACTGAAAGAATTCATGTTGCAAAGCAGAAGGAAGAGCAGGCTCGAAAGGTTTGTTGATTTGCACTGCTGCTTGTCTTATTTTATTTGCAGTAGGTTGCTTTTCTTGTTGAACGAAATCTTCTTTGCCATGACACAGCAATTCCCTCCAGAGATTGCTCTTTCCTTAGATCTCCTGTCTGGTTGTTTTTGTAAAATTTGAGACAATTTTGCTGCAGTATCAACAGATGTTTACTAGCCTAGATGGCCCAGCCTTTGGATTGATTTACTTTGGCTTGAGCAGTTACTACTTGATTTCTGATTGAGCTTAGTGGCGCTTCATTCTCAATATCAATTTGACTCAAGAGGTTGCAGTATGAAACAATTATGTGTATGCGCATGTATTGATTTAACTAGATACGTAAGAACTATATCAGAGATTGCTTATCGCCCAAAATGTACCTTTTTAAAGGGGAAAGTTTAGATCTTGGAGATGATGAGGGGGCCATGTAATTTCTCTTGTAGTACTAGCTGTATTTCTTGATTCCCTTTGAGTTCTCCTTTCCCTCTACTGATATCTTCTGGTGAAGCTTTTTAGGCCTGGGAAGCAGCATCAAAGGTTGTGAAGAATGAGGAAGAATTAAAGCAGAAGCTCTGTGAAGACTTGGCAAATTTGGTACTTATTATTTCAGTATGAATGAAATATCCATGAAGTTCAGCATCTCTGACTTTTTTTATAATTTATAGGTCCAAGAAAGCAGTAGCTCTCAGTTTTCTAGACTGGAGGAATTGAAAAGACGACTTGCAGCGCTTAACACACATAGTTCATCAAGATCTGTCACTGAGGTGAGAATCATTCGCTTTTGTTTGCATGCTATAATGTCCTGTGTAGGTGAATTTCTTGATTTAGGTTCTTCAGCTCGGATCTTAGATATGGCAGGTCTTGTTCGGTTAATGTGTACACATAGTGGACTTATCGAACGAGATCTTGGTTGAGGAGTTTGCTTACATAGCTAGCTCTCAGAGATTGCGTATGTTTCACCTTGTAATTTTTGCTACGTTTATCTTTGAATTGAAACCGAGCTACCTGTTGAGTGTTCCTCAATTTCTTTGACAGGATGGGAAGGTAGTGCAATCCGTTGGATGTGGTATCGCCCAAGGTGCTTCCTCAGTTCCTTACAAGCCAGAAGCAATTGGAGCTTCTGAGAATACAGGAAGAAGTCTTGGGGATGTGGCAATCCCGAATCAGCAGAATCAAGAGCCTCCTGCTGAGGGAGAATGCAGGGGAAAGAAGAAGATTCAGTACCATGGAAGAGGGAAAGGGATCGGGGCAGTTCTGAAGGGTAAGAATTCAGGGCCAGGATGGACTGGAGCTGGGTTTGATGTAGACGGTAGAACTTGAGATTGAGAGTGCCAATTCAAAACTTCCCATTTTGATGTCCAAGATTAGAGAGTGTGAAAGTTCCTAATTCAATTTGAGGTATTATTTCCTTGTTTATTTTCCAACCATCGATTGATTGGTGGACAGTTTCCTGCCTTTTGAATTGTACAATATCTGGATTCGTGCTACCAATATGAATTGTGACATAACAATGCCTATAAAGAGGTAAGTGAGATGTTTCCTTCGCTAAAGCTAGCTTTTACAAGTTGGCCTGTCGTGTGGTGGCAGTATTCAGTATTTTTATACTTAAATATAAAAAAAAGGTCCAATTTCAATTAGACTTAACCCAAGTAAAACAATAATTCCGCATGGAACCATATATATCTTAAATATAAACCAATCTTGATTATACATTGTCTAACTGATAGTGCTTAAGTAATATTTATCAAATATTTAATCATTAGTAATTCCACAAACTATGCATGTGTACACCCACCCGTTGTGACAAACCCCCTCAAACTTAAATCTTATTTCAAGGGATATGCAATATATGTGAGTAAATTACACATATGTATAAAACGTTTTACTAATATAACACTTTAGTACAAAATTTTAAAAATGTAATTCCGTGATATGTTTTTTTTCAAATATACTACACTTTATTATAAAAAATAACGTCATCAATTTTTAATGACGTAGACGACATATATGGTGCTCTTTGATAACATGACTTTATGTGTGTGACATATGACGTGACCCACTATCTCTTTCTTACTTTCTCTTCACACTTTTCTCTCTTACTCTGCTCTCTCTCTTTCTCTCTCTCTCACTCTCATCTTCTGTCTCTCAACTTAGATTCAATTAAAATTATTTTTACTGTTTAATAACATCTAATTTTTTAACTATATTTTATTTATGATTTTTTTTACAAAATGATAATAATATAGCATAGTAGTATAATAAAGAGTAATAGATACATAATTTGATTTTAAGATTGATATTTAAAAAAAAATTATAATAAAAAAATTAACTTAAAAGAAGCTAAAAATCGATAATAATATAGTAAAACTAATACTAAATATTTGTTTTATCTCTCTCACGTTAAAATCTTGTGACAATTAATTAAACATTTTTTTACTCTTTTCTTCTCATTTAATTTTAATTCCTCATAAATCGTGAAGCTTCCCACATAAAAATACAAAGTTTTATTCCCCCTCCTTTTTCAAAAATTTTTTTAAAACTAAATTTTACTTTTTTAAAGGAATCAAACAAAATTATACTTTTTCATTGAGATGAGGGAGAGGAAAGAGAGTTTTATATTTTTATGTGAGGGATTTCACGATTTGAAAGGAATTAAAATTAGATAAAAAGATAATAGTAAGAAAGTTCAATTAATTGTCATAAAATTTTAATGTGAGAGAGATTAAGAAAATATTTAGTACTAACTTACTACTAATTTTTAACTTCTTTTGAATTAAATTTTTATTATAAAATTTTTTAAAAATTAATTTTTCAATCGAATTATGTGTCTATTGTATTTTAATATACCACCATGTTATATTATCATTTTGTTAAAAAAAATCTTAAATAAAAGGTAGTTAAAAAAATTAAATATTATCAAATAATAAAAAAATACTTAAGAGATAGAGGAAGAGAGTGAGAGAGCATGTGAGCAAGAGAAAGAGAGAGAGAGTGAGAGAGAGTGCGAGCGAGAGAAGGGGAGAGAGTGTGAGTGAGAGAGAGAGAGAGCGTGCGAGCAAGAGAGGGGGAGAGAAAGCCAAGAGAGAGAGAGGGAGAGAGAGCCAAGAGAGAGAGAGGGAGAGAGAGCCGAGAACGAGAGTCAAGCGAGAGGGAGAGAGAGGAGAGGTGTGGAAAGAGAAAGGAAAAAAGAAATAGTGAGTCTTGCCATATGTGTCACGTGGTAATTTACATATTTCACATATAAAATTACGTCATCAAAAAATACAATGTAGATTATCTACATCATCAAAAATTAATGATATTAGTAAAAAACTAACAAAATATACTAACGTGTAATATATTTAAAAGAAAATGTATTACAAAATTACATTTTAAAAATTTTATACCAAAATGTTATATTAACATGTAATTTAATCCATTCAAAATGTGAAACACAAAAATCATTTAGAAATATCAGTTTTCCTTTACCCTAAAAATGGAGAAGCATGAGAGAATTTTAGTAATCATTAATTGATAATATATAGATATATATATATATCAAAGATACAAACAAGTCGACGGACAACAAACTGACTGATAAAAGCTTTAGATTATATTTTACATACTAATACCTTATTGATGTTTCAAACTAGCAGATTCATATCTTCGCTGAATAATTATTTATTACCTTCACTGACCTCTTATTGCATATATATGTACCGCCCAAAACCTAGCTAGCCAGATCGACACCGGAAGCTCCACACTTGGTGGGTAATAGGTTGAGGTTGATCCTGTTGTTGCTGCTTTGAATAGCGCATTTCTGGGGGCCCGATGAACAGTTCAGTCTCGACATCGAACCCATAAGAACCATTGCTGCTCAGTAGGTATGCTGCTCCTGATCTCCCTTGAGGTGCTGATGTCTCCCCACGATTTTCACCGCACTGCCAATTCGTAGAATAAAAGGATTATTGTCCAAAAAAAAAAATTGCCTTGCAAACTAGGCTGCCGCTACACTGACTTAATTCCGCAGCATTATAGCTTGTGTACTTATTATCCTTCTCCTTCCCTTGTCATAATCTTTCACATACACTAAACAGACGCATGAAAGAAGCAAAGGGCCTATGACTGATTGTGCGCTGACTCGTCCCTCCCTCATTATGTCGTGTTTAAGAGCTAATAATGTCACCTTCTTCGCTACCGAGCAACCTCATATATATGATAATTTTAAGTGCTTTTCATTTCTTTGCATGAAACATGGATAAGAGTGACGTCAAATGGAATATCCTGGACGACTGACTATATACAAAGCAACCGTAGACGCATGACTCGGGGGGGAGGGGAGAGAGAGGGTTCAGAGGTAGGAAATTACACCTTAGCAAGTAATCTAGCATTTTCTGCTAACAGGAGCTTCTCCTGGAACAATTGGAATAATGTGCATAACACGGTTAAATTAGGAAAAGGCACGCTGTATAAACTTTTAAATGGCCTCGACTTTAAAAGTCTTGAATCACATACCTTCGCCTCCAATTGTCTCTTCTGCTCATCAAACATCTGAGCCTGCAAAAGAGAGCCCAAGTATACCCCACGATCATTAGGCCTTTTCTATCAAAACTGGTCAAGACATTGCTCTTCTATATATGTCATCCTCAGACATCACGAAGCCCTCCTTATATATACTTTTGCAGCCTCAAAATGTCATATTTCAGGCGAATCTTTGCCACTCGGCATCTTGTATTAATGGTTTTCAGGTTCTTGGAGAGAATATTTCAAATAAGCCTAATCAACTCTCTCTAGCTCAATTAGCTTTCAGCAAGCTTCATATACATGTGGATGGTTGCAGCATGCTGTACTGTTCCATGTATAAGTCAATCGTCGTGGAAAAATTTTGGCTGCAGGTGCTACATGAATGCAAAGAAAATTTGCAGGATACGGACTGCAGCAATGCAGTAATTTCATTGTTCTCAAGCACTTCATCCGTAAATTGTTTCTCAATACAAAGCTCCGAGTTTTTCTTCCCTTTTTTTTATTTGTAAACTTCTAGATGGTTAGTACAAAGCTCCGAGTGAGCACTGCACGATTATATCCAATTTCGTTCAACACACCAACTGGTTTAAACTGCTCAATCCAAAGAGAGAAATTCAGGAATCAAGTATGCAGATGATTCTGTGCACCTTTCTGACTCTAACGCTTCTCAAGCTCAGCTCTAGCTGAGAATCAATCTCATGGAGCTCCTCCATGGAGCATGATCCCAAACCTTGGCCCAAAAGCTTCCTGAAATAATGTCAGGAAACCTCCTAAATTAAGTAGAAATATCTCGAGGTCAAATATCAGATACCAAACGAAATTTAAAAAAAGAAAAAGAAAAGGTTTGAGGGAGGAGTTTAGCTTCCCAGTAAACAAATAAACCTTTGAGAAAGTTCAAGGATCTCAATCTTCCTCTCAAGGTCTGCCGTTTCATTCTTCAGTTGCTGCACTTAATTAGAGATATGATCAGTATACTATTGAGACAAGGATGACAATGACGAAATATCAGATTAGAACAATCCGTTACTGAAATTAATGTAGCAATTGGCATGGAAAGGAACTTAAAAGGGTAGAAATCTTATAATCTTCTCCAAAGTGACGAGTGGTGAGGATCCTATCTCTTTCTGCTTATAGAGCCCCTCAACATGCAAAAACTCTTACGTTTTCCCATAAACTACGTAGAATTAAATTTGATTGCTCTTCCGATTTAATCACAGGGGCATATTAGTTTCTCCCCGTTTCTCTGTATAGTCCTTAAGGACAATAGGGATGGCCAACCACATAAATACTTAGGTGACCTCCTTTTTTTCTTTTTTTTCTTTTTTTTCCCTCCCCTTTTCCTTGCCTTCTGCTATGCATACATCTTTAGGTTTTAACACAAGACAGAATTGGAGTTGCAGGATTCATCAGCACGAAACCAAGGAGAAAGTTGTGTTGCTTTACAATGAAAAATGATTACTTCCAAGTAATCTATACCTCCAAGATAATTTGGAAGAGTAATTTACAATGAAAAATGATTACTTCAAGTAATTATTATAAGTCTTTCTTCACCTTCACAGGAAGAAAGGCCCAATTTGACTTGCCTTTTCTCAAACAAACCAGCTATCAGTGTTCCATAATAATGGTCACCACCCTACTTGGAGGTGGAAATTGCGACCAATCAACCTCTATATATAGATAAACCTCATGTTAGGTGAGTATTTCCACAAACCCACCCACCACCCCACCCCCCCCCCCTCCTCATCCTTATTTATGACAAAATGCTGAAAATATTCGAGTATACATTTCGTTTGAGCATTGTCGTATTACAAGTCAGGCATGTCACAGTGCAATGAAAATTTGAACCATTGTCAGGTGAAGGTTGTGTTTCGTATGGGCCCCCATACAGAAAGGAATATGAAATAGCCTCGAGTTAGTAGCACAAAATATTTTAGTCCTAGTAAGGTAGTCCTTCATTTACGTACCCTAGCCTACTTAGCAAACATGGCATAGACCTACCAAAGTGCCCATACGACCAACATATATATAATTCACCACTTCTCTCGAGGAAATAATATCTCTAAAATTGGGATCATTCTAAATGGACAGGGCAGAGAATACAAGCAATGGACGGGAAAAATTACTTGGCACAATGTTACTTGAATTTTAATTGGATATATTATATTCTAATTACATTGTTTCATGTGCATCTTTCTGTTGTCGATCCATTTAACAATCAAAAGTTTCACCAGCCTAATCAGTCGATAATCTGATATAAATCATCATCACTTGACACCAAGCATCATGAAATTGAAGACTCAGGCCACCTGGGTAGCAAACCATGCATCTAGCAGAAACACATCTTATGTACAAGGAGAGCAACGTAAAAGAAAAAGAGCACTAACCAGGACATGGTGTTCCATGTCATTCTTGTACGTCTGTGCATCCTTGGCATATCTGCAGTAGCGCTCTATTGTTTTATGCGTTCTAATTAATACATCACGTCGTTTTGTTAGTAGTAATATATAAGCCCGTAAGCATAAATAATATATTTAAAATAGGAAATGGAATATTCAACATCTTGGAGGTCAGAGAATGATTGCATGGAGAAATCCTCTATCCTGTGAGATTGTTTCAGAAAATTCCATATAAATCATTCTCAATATTCCACATCATATGGTTGATTATAGCCAATTACCATATTGGTTTTCGAATATTTGAATTTTTTTTTCTCTCTAAAGATTTAAGTGCTTTCTAACCCTATCAAGGGTGCAATTTTTAAATATATGTATAGAGGAAAAGGATTCATGCATGTCCTTTTTTTTCTTGTACTAGCAGATTAGAATGAAAAGGCCTCCGTCAAATCAATGATAACATAAGCCAGATATAGATGAAGCCCTACAAAAATCTAATTTAGTAACATTTACAGAATACCACGATCTAATAAAACTATCACTCTTCGCGATGTAAGAAGCGTGTTTTGATGCAGATTGAATGCATATGAAGAGATCATATTATAACATGTATATATATATATATACAGCTAGATGCGGAAGAGAATCAATCTGTGCAATTGGATCAAACAAGACTATCAACCAACAAAAAAGATTCATCAATTGAGTAAGACATTGAAGTATTGAACCAAAAGCAGCAATCCATCAGTCCCATTTCAAGTTTCCCCCAGGAATATTCACCATCAACATAGTCTAGACCCACCTTCCTAGGAGCTGTACTAAGCCCTCCTTGTAATGATATCTAAGTACTCTCTTTAATAAGATGTATAATGGACGGGGAAAAGAAAAGGTAAAGTTAGTTCATGAAATAATGCAGGAAAAAATGAAAAGTATATGATAATCAGAACAGATGTCAGATAAATTTGGCATAACATTTGACAGACACTGCGGTATGTTGAATGGTGTTTCAAATGCGGTATCATGAGCTGCTTCTTTCAAATCCAGATGGAGTTATATTAACTTAAATGGAACTTACTCGGTGCTCGCAAACTCGTAAAGCCTTCCCCTCTGCGAGAAGATGATCACAGCAACCTCAGCATCACACAGAACCGACAGCTCGTATGCTTTCTTGAGGAGACCGTTCCGCCTCTTCGAGAAGGTGACTTGCCTGCTCGTCGCATTCTCGATCCTCCTCATCTGAATCTTTCCTCTCACCATCTTCCACGATAATTAACGCTGTGGACACATTCTAGTCTGCATCAAATAGAACCCTAGACGGGATATTGCCATAACCACAAAACATGAAAAGCCAAACGAAGGGCTGATATAAATAGAATAATTCACCAAAATTTTCAGAGCTGTTTTGCAGGGAAGAAGTTGGTCTTCGCATCAACGGCTTCAAGCCAGAAAAGAAAAACCCTCCAATGAATAAACCCTACAAAAATAAGTGAACTTTCGCCACTGTCAGGGGAAAAAAGGGGCCAGCATCTGTACGGACTTATCTGCTGGTAGTTGACAAATCTAGGCAAGGAGATGGAGAAAAAGGAAATCTTGGAAACCCTGAAAAAGTCGACGCCCAGCTCAGTAAAGAAACCCTAGCTCACTCATCCTGCTCAACACATCGTCCTGGATTCTCGTTGATGTCGAATATCTCAGATTCTTTTTCTACGAAAATGGAAATGGGAGCAGTCGAAACTGAAATTCCAGAAAGGGAAGAAGAATAAAAACCTTCAAAGGATTGAATAGAGAGAGAGAGTGGTCGTAATAGACGGAAAAAAAAAGGAAGGGGAGAACACTAAGGGGAGAGTGAGCTCCAACTGATGGAGGTGGTGAAGGAGGAACAAAATTTTAAAAATAAATAAATAAAATGGATGAAAAAGATTGCAAACCTGATGGACTATCTTGTTTCGGTAAAATTAGGGGAAAAAGGGGGTCGTAAAAATGGAAAATGCATTGATGGAAGTCGACCGCAGAAACAGATAATTCAAGCAAGACTCCGTACTACTACGGGTTGGCATCCGCCAACGTACGGTTTACGCAGCGCCAGCCCACACCCACGCCCCCGCCCCCCTCTGAGCACATTAGGCCGAGGCTTTCATGCACCGGGTCCACGCAATTCTTCTTCCAAGGACGTACGAGGTGTTGGGCTGGGGGGTGGGGGACAGTCTGCGTTAGGGCTTAGGAGAGGGGAGAGAAATGTGCGTGTATGGGGTAATAAAAGAATTGGTGGGGGGGAAGATGGACCTGTCAACGTCGTCGTACCACGACTAGCTGGGGAGAGCCGATCATCGGTTGACACGCGACGTCTAAGTAATCGCCCCCACCACAGCGACGTCGCCCAATGAAAAGTCATCCCGTCACGTGGGCGCGCCACTCATGGGTGGTCCGCTGTTTAATCTAATCTCCTAGTCCTAGTCGTGTAATAATAATAAGCCCGAAAAAACTGGTCTGATATTATTACAAAATCCTAATTTCATCCTATTTTAGACACATCGGATTCCCTTTCTAACCCCCAAAAAAATTCTATATTTGTTGACTTCACTTACTTTCTCTTCCCTTTTTTCTTTTTACAGTATTATTCTATTTATTCTGATGGTAACAATAAGATTTTTTTTTAAAAAAAATATTCTAACGTTGTCGGTAGGGTTTAAAATATAAATTTCAGTTTTTTATTAAAAAATAAAAAAAGGGAAAAGAAAATTTGGGGATGGTCGTAAGGGGGCCCGGCAGGGTGAGGGGTGCGGTACTGTGTCCAAATGTTATCTCTTCGTACACATCGTGTTGATTTTAGCTGGCTGTAGTGTTTCGAATATATCACGAGACAGGGAGCATCGTCTTATCCTCATTGTAGAAGCGGAATCAGGAATGCATTGGACATGTCGGCCATTTCTCCTGTGTACGCTTTTGGTCGTCTCGTTATGATCTTTGATGCCCGCTTCTATCTATCAAGTAAACTCCATCGGTCCTCCTCCTTCGTGCCTGGTCCGGTGAGTCAATGCAAAATGGGCTGGATCGAAACGGGAAGGCCATTGACTGCGTTAAGTCGCCTTTTGGAGATCAGACCCATGTAGAATTTGTAAGATGGACCACATCAAACCCATTTAGCGCTCTGGCAACTGCAAGCTTTAGAGATGTAAAGCTAAATGATTGGAACGCCTTCGAGTCATTATCGTTCCGACCAATTTGTCTGATTTTATGTTTACACGTTGATGGTAGATGAACATATGAACACAGCATCTTCACCATCTCGTGCAGTAGTTTGGATCAGGATGTAATCTTGGCTAAAGTGGTCACTGTGTTGGGAAGTGAGTTGGCCGAATAGAGTAGCGGTGCTCGCATAGTGTTCGGTGAAATGCTTGTGAGAGATTTTTTGCAACCTTTTTTTTTTTTTTTTAAGGAAATCGTTCAGGTGAATTTTGCATACGCAGAGCGTTGTCGCTTTATCCACATATGCCAAGTGTTATCACTTCGAGCTTAAAAACATCTTATTATGTTTAGTTCAGAAGAGGTTTTGGCCGGCCGGAACTTTCTGCTGCAAACACCATGCTGCATCTTTTCTGGTTAGTTTACGGTGTTTGATACTGTATGTAATTCGCATTTGGACCTTTCCCCAGAAAGAAAAAAGGGGGGGTAATTCGCATTAGGACGCTCTCCAAGTTCGAGCTTGATTGTCTGTGTTTAGGACATATCTGCTGTAGAGAAGTGACACAGAAACAGATCAGATGGATTGTTTGACCGAAAGAATGCTGCTGCTTGCTTACACGACCTCTTCATCCGCTGGGTGGATGTAGGATGCAATATTTTCGAGTTACATTGCAATCTTATGGAATGGAATATTTGGGTAAAAGGCTGGATGAAAAAAAGAATGACCGGTAGCGTTTGTTGCTAGACTTCAACGGTTTTCTGGTTCAGAGCTGTATACCTCCAACGCTCCTTCTCCACAAAGTCTGCATCTAGAAACTGAGCGACGAATGCCCAGAGTTTGTACACATCCTCAAAGCTGGACAGGAAGCTCAAAGCAAGTGTTACCACCGTTACCACCGGATCAGCCTTCTCCTTCCTGTTGCCATCAACCATCCCCTTGGGTCTTTTCTCCAAAGCTTTTGCCTTCTCCTCATCATACTTACCAGAAAACCATATGTGGTGCAAGAATCCATAGCTAATGGAGATGTTGCTCCTGTCCGCGAGCTTCTGCACCAGAGGAGGCTCGACCTTCTCTCCTTTCCAGTCGAACACATTGAAGGCTAATGCAGGTCCACGGTCAAACTTGATCTTAGGCCCGTATATCCTGATGAGGCGTGCGCCTTCCCTGTTGGGGTGCTCCAGCTTCATGAGGGCGTTCACCAGCCAGTTGATCAGGCACCTTCCCCTGTTTCCAATAGCCGTCATCCCCAGAGCATCCACGTGGTCCAAGCCATCGCATTTGATGCTTATTCTCTCATCGGTGCCTCTTCTTGTGATCTCCTCGGGCTCTTGTGCTGACTCCGTGGCAGAATTTCCTGGTCTCTCCCGCTCTGTGGCTACCTCAGGAGCTTTGGAGATTTCCAAGTCCATCTGTACCGATACTGGGCCTGAGAAAGAGTTGGAATTGGAAATGTCATCTGACGATTCGCCGGGAAGATGAAGCAGCTCCTTCTCTATGGCTGGAAAAAGACTCACGATCCCGAGGCACGTCGAAGTATCCAGGATTGGAATGGTCGATTTCTTCACGAACAGGCAACCGAATCCAGACGGGTTCTCCCCGAAAACCTTGTAGAAGGAGCACACAACAAAGTCAGGCCGAAAGAGGGACAGGCCGAAGCTATCCATGTCCTTGGGGCCCAGTTGGCATGCGTCGAGGAGGACATGCCATCCGTTATCCTGAGCCATATTCATCCACAGATAAGGATACCTTGCTCCTGTCACTCTGGAATGGACAGGGAACACGAACAATCCCCTCATGTCCCTCTTCTTCTTCTTATTCTTCTTCTTTCGAACCAACATCTTCTTCAGCCTCTCAGTGTGGATCCTCAGCCTCGGCCAAGTGAAATCTGCCGACATCACACGGGCCCCTCTCTTTTCGGAGCTGTTAATCATTGCTTCCACTGCCTCGCTCTCACAGTCATAGACAGTGAGAAGCTTCCTGTTCGACTGAAAAGGGTAGGATTCCGCCGCTAGCTTGAAGGCCGATGTCCTGTTTGCGGTAAAAACCATGCTGTAGTCAGCCTCGGAGGTGCTGAGGAAACTCATGATCCTCTTCTTCATCGAGGATTCCAGTTCCGATTCTTGCCCACCATGGAGCAGCTGTGTCTTCAGGCTTCCCGTCTTGTGAGATATGTTGAAGAAGGACAAATCTGATCTTGGAACCTGGGAAGATGTTGACCCGACTTCATCGGCTCTAGAGGAATTTGATTTCTCACTGTTGTGGAGCTGTGAATAGGAGAAAAGCCCTATGCCTATATAGTCAAGGCAGGTGCAGTTGCAAAGCGAGAGGTGGAAGTAGTCCCGGTCTCGAATCTGATCGATTCGGTCGGCCTCGGAGTATTGGGGGTAAACACTGGTGAACTCAGAGTAGGACTGTTTGAGGGATGGAAGGGACTCATGGTTGGTGAACTGGGTGTTGGGGAAGATGGAGGAAGTGGTAGTAGCTGCGAAGTTCCTTCGCGACTCCGACAGTGAACTCCTTGATGCGGAGACCGAGGTTCGAGGTTCAGGCAGCCCGAGGAGCGGCGTTGGGCAGCAGCCCTCAAGGCATACCCGACTTGCTTCCTTCCTGTGGGATTTCTGCATATCACTGAGCTGTATATTTCCCCCAACCGTCTTCTGGTTCTTATTTATAATGCCATCTGCCGATTCATTTTTCCCATGGTTTGCTGATGGAGAAGAAGAAGAAGACGACGACGACACATTGAAGCAGTGCTAGATGGGACCCCATGATGATAAATGAAGGCTTTGAAGAAGTCAGATCCAGTCCTCCTGCTTAGCTTTTCCTTCTTTTCCTCTTCTCTTTCTACCATTGCAGACTATATCATTTTTTCCACTTTTCCTTTTCCAGTCGGGCTGTCATGATGATGCAGGTCCCATCCATGAGGCTCTCCTCGTTTTCCGTACCCAGCAAGCGCGAAAAACTCCAAAGAGAAATGGGCGCCACCCATCTCATCCGTATTGCGCAAGGGGATAACCTTTCCATGTAATCAGTCCACAGGATGATCTTTCCAATGTACAGTCGCAGCCCGTGATAAGGAGGAACAAATAACCGAGTGATGTCGTTCATGCACGGTTCAGTCACAGGTGTGTAATGATTGCGGACACAACTAGGCATGATGGAACTGGCAGCCAACTGCCTGTGGCTCCACGGAGCCAAATCTTGTACTGGCTACTGCTGACCGACATGAATAGAGGTGACCGTCTTGTTGGACCGGTCGGTGGGTGGGGTGAAAAAGCTCGCATGCTCCATGGACTATTGATTGGGCGTATTAGTCGGGGCCTAGAGTTTGAACAAAAGAGCTCGGTGGTCGAGCTCAGCTTTTCTCCATTCTCTCTCCTAATTTCACCTCTTAAGGAGATATATCATGTTTGTCGTCTCCGGCCAGCAGTAAGGGGAATTAAAAGCGTCAGCACAGCGTAAGCCTGAGCAAGAATCAAAACTCAGAAAATACATCATTGGTCCCATGTCGAGAATAAGGCCAACCCCTACAACCCCCCGCTACACAAGATAATAGGGTTAGTTGAGGAGAGAGGAGGTGAAAAAAATTCAAAAGGTGAAGTGGGAGACAAATTTTAGCTTCAGAGGGGCCGGGCCTCATCGAAAACGGCCAAGGCAAACCCCTCTTTTTAGAACGATCATACATCTAATTTTGCTTGCTTTCACGTTAACACTGACTGATTTAAATTGACTGCTCCTCTCCTTGCGAATATATAAAGTAAAACACTACTTTCGAGACTCCGTCGCCGTCCCTGTCCCTCCATATACTTCACATTGCATTTGCATATGGCGATGTCTAAACAATTCTCGTGTTGGAAAGAGCCGGTCCTGCCACACTCCGGCACGAACGTTTCGTGATGGCAGCCGGCACTCCCGCAGCCTTGTGGGACAATGACAGCCGAGGTTGTTTATCAAATGATGGTCGTTGTCAATCTATGTGGAGGAAAAATATATATATATATATATATAAGGCATGAGAAGGATGGTATCATTAGAGAGGATGGAAATGAGATAATGTTATTAAAAGTGTAGTCCGAGTAAATTCTGGACCGATTCAAAACGGGTATGGAACTATTAGATTCGGTTATGGTTTAGTTCGTTTATTTAACTGATTTGTACGGTTACGGGTCACGGTTCATGTGAATATTGACCAATCCAGAATATTTTATAAACGGGCCAATTAATGGTCCGGGCCGGTTTGGCCGGTGAACAGTCCATATTTTTATTTTTTATAAAAAATATGGTTATTTTCAAATTTAATCCAGTGAACAGTATTTTAATTGATGAACAATTATTGTGAACAATGTTTTCCCTAGGTGAACAATATTGATGAACAATATTTTGATTGATTAGATAAATAATATTTTTTATGTAATTGGATGCCTCCTCATTTGTGGCCGTTGATTTTTCAATAAATTGTAGGAGCTTGCGACACTTGGCGGGCGGAGGGCTATAGTTCACAGTTCAGGCCGATACG
The DNA here is from genome assembly GCA_900174645.1 of Sonneratia alba. Taxonomy (NCBI): domain Eukaryota; kingdom Viridiplantae; phylum Streptophyta; class Magnoliopsida; order Myrtales; family Lythraceae; genus Sonneratia; species Sonneratia alba. The sequence continues at coordinate 2,334,642 of FWPY01000036.1, read as the reverse complement.
GTCTAATTTCGTAACGGTTCCGGGCCGGTTTCTTAACGATTCTAGGTTGGTTACAGTACCGGGCCGGTTCAGTACGTTAATAGTCCGGGCCGATTACTGTTCAACAAGCTGCTTATATTACTGATCCGGCTCGTAACCGTCCCTTAACTTGATAAGAGCAGTTACGGGCCATGTTGGGGGCAGTCCGGTCCGGTTCCGGGCCAGCCCGCCCCGTTTAACAACTCTAGGAGGAGGAGGGGGATAAAAACCAAATAGAGTTACTGTTCATTGGCGAGCGAAGATGATGAGGTGCCGGGTGGGTTCAGCCTACACCAGCCAGTGGGCTGGGGGAATTTAAAAGAATAAAATGCCCTTATCAATGTAAAAGATTTAAAATAAAAATTTTTAAAAAGGGACAGGTTACATATATATATATATATATAAACACCTCTCTCCTAATTAAAGTTTTTGAAAAAAACACCCAAAACAGCTGCATCACTGGCTTGGCTTCTTTGACTAACCAAACTGAGTCGTAAGTTTCGGCTGTCTGGAATTCTGTTCTTGATTTAGTCCAAGCCCAATTTGAAGGCCAATTCCTCCACAATTCCCTATAGCTGAGTGCGCGGAAGATTAGCTCCTTCTATTAACGATTGCGGTTGGAAGAGTTCATGCCCATTGATCGAACCCAATGAGTACTCTCTCATGCATGACCGCATCCACGGGGACTCCTTCTTGCGAAGAGTGCATTAGTTCCTCAAATTAACATTCAGAATCTGCTCCCTCGAGCAAGTGTCCAGTGGCTATGGAGGAATATGTTCACATCCCCGGTTCCTGATTTTTGAGCCATGAGTGACAGTTTGCCCATGATTTACGGGGAGTTGGCTTTCACTTTTGATAGAACAAGGGAAGATCGTGAAAAAGAAAAAGAGAGTTCCATGCAGAGACCTTGCTAATAATTAATATTATGAAGCATTATATCGGACGTCCCTACACTATCATACACAACACGGATTATAATTAGGTTTTTGTTATGACCCCAAGCGAAGAAAGAAAACAACACTTGCCTTTTGGTCTATCTTCGAGTCAGAGCTGGGCATGCGTGGTCCTAAATAATCCAATTTAGTTGGCCATTAAAGTGAAGTTCAAAAACTGAAAATTTATACCCAGAAATTAGAGAGAGAGAGAGAGAGAGAGAGAGAGAGAGAGAATCAGGTTTTACTCTTAATTTAATTTTCACACCCTTGAATTCACTTCTTGGATTGGTCCCTTGCATAGACTGTGTGCATATAATTAACATAGGGGGCCAAGTCTCTTTAGACTGTTTTATCTTAAACCTGCCATCATGATTGATGATGATGATCTATCGTGAAATGCACGCAATCCTGCCATAATTAAGCAGCATAATACTGCAGAATTGCAGGCAGTCTGTAGTGCTAGTTGAGCGCAATTTAAAGGAAAAGATTACACGCTTTGGGGATAGCCACAAATTAATTATATTGGAGCTGACCAGGGTGCCCCTCTTTGAAGGATTCAAAGTCCTCCACTTCCTCCGGCACTTAGTAGTGGTGGGATACACACATACATACGTACACGATACACAAATGTATAAAGAAAGAGCTGCTGGTCCTCGTTCAATCGTCAGTCGTCCATTTCCCCGAGGAAGCAAGTCATTTTAGGACCAAAAGCAAGACCACCATCCAATTGTTCTTGGAATGAATGATATTTAGTGCTCTTTTCCTTGTCCGCTGTCTTTAGTTTTCTTTTCAGTTATAAAAAGACCGCGAATTAAGAAAATGGAAAGAGAAAAAAATTTTGGAGGATTAAAGAAGTATTAAAGAGTAGTTCCGCGAACTACTATCAGACACCCAAGACTCTTGGTTCGATGTCGTACTCAATTACATTTGATGCTTGATTATCCCGGCATATGTGGTTGTTGACTTGCTTCTCGGGCTTGACTGAAAGTTGTGTTTGGACTTGGTTGGGCTTGTCAGATGCAACCGTTCTTAATAGAGTAGTACCAGTCCATCATCAATTGTGCCAGTTAAACGCCGTTCCAGTTCGGCCGAGAGCGGTGTCTCGGTCAGATCTTGATCGGCCATAGGAGGATTTTCTGGCGCCCGGCAAATTGTCAATTTGCTCTCGAACCTTCTCGTTTCAGCATCACTCCCTGCATCGAGAACAAAAGACGGGTCCCCCGGATTGACTATATTACAGATGAGGCGAAGGGAGGGATCCTCCTGCGATTAATTTAGCTTGAAATGGGGAGAAAATTCAAATTTTAGAGTCACATTGCTAAGTTGTAAATCGTGCGTGCTTGATGTAAGGGAAGAAACAAAAAACCAAATAATTTTACCCATGTATCTACTAGGCTTCTTAAATAGTGTCTTAGAGCGAGGTTCATTGTCCTAGTTAACAAGAACAATAAAATTTTCTCAAATATGTCAATTGAGAACCTTGAAATGTTCTTCGATTCGGTTTTTTATCGGCAAGTGAGATGGAGTTGAACTTTGCAGAAGGAAAGCTTGGAAATTGATAGAGACTTAATTAGCATATACAGATCACCTTGGGGAGAAGACCAGTCCTCGCACAAATATATATATATACATATATATATGCATTACACCTTGATGGAAAAAGGGCAATGGTGTTACTAGCCAAGACACACACACATATATATAATTAAGCTAATGCAGTCACAGGGCAACTCTCCTTTGGCATATTGTCTCTTTGATGATATATTTAAGTAATTAATTATATGTATATGTAAGGAAAACAAATTTTCTAACCAGAGAAACATGCCAAGTGATTATAAGACGTGCCCTACAACTGATGAGCTTGCAGAAATATACTCCAAAACTCCTTTTCCGCGCGGTCGGTACTACATCATCTACATCTCAGAACTGGGGAAGTCTGATCCCTTATGGGTGGATCCTGAACAGAATAAATGGGTCGAAGTGCTTTTATATCTGCAATTCTTGACCTATATATATATATATATATAAAGAAAAAAGGAACAAAAAACGAGAGACAAAACCATTTGGGAACCCTAGATAACAGCGTATGCCATGGATATCTCTACACCCCCCGCGAAGTTGAATATGTGACGGAAGCGCTTTGCTTTTCTTTCCATTTTGTTTGTTCTTAAAGTTCTCTTACGGTCGAGATTCTGTGTCTCTCCACGATATATATTCTTCTTCAAGGGAGTGGGATGAGGAGAGAAGTGGAGAAAATCAGCGGTGGAGAGATAAAGATGGTAAAGATTCTAATTTCCATTTCAATTATGTATGTCTGTATATATATATATATATATATGCATACCGTTGAGGTGACCTAGCTTTGCTATATATCGTTGCATATATTGTGAATATTTCAACACGCGTATCCAACCACATGTTAGAAATTTTGGTAATGTAAATAGGAAATTATTTTTTTATTGATGAGTTTAACTTATATATATATATATTTGTTTATGTAATTTATGGATTTAAATTGTTGTGTTTATACCCACTATGATCCAACTCATGAGATTGGATCTAAATGGATATGATTGGATTAGGTGAATAATATAATATCCATCATAAATTATTTAATTAAATAAATATAATAAGACATTATTGAAAATTATTTATATAATTAAATTTAATTGAATTTGATAGATTTTAAAATTTAATCAAATTTATATAATATAAAAATATGATTAGGTAAAATCTTCAAGGGTTACCTCTCCCCTTTAAATATAACAAAACTAGTTTCAAAATATGTATTAAAGTGCTCTCTTTCCTTTTTTGAGCATTTTTTTTGTAATATTTTATAGCTATTTAAGTTCGTCAAGAGGTAGAAATCTACACAACCCATAAACTCCATAACCGTTCAATCCCAAGAGACTAACGCTACATATCCTTATCACTGTTTTCTGTTTTCATTTATTTTAAATCATTATATTTCCATTTATTATCTAGTTTCTTATTTAATCCATAAGTGTCTTTGTTTTCATCTATTTAATCACTCAGCTTTCCAATAAAATAAGAAAATAATAATTTTTGTTGTTCATATGATTCCCTTACACTTTTGATACTACAATTTACTGTTTTGGATAACAGTATGTGCATATTCTATTTATCGCAAAAGTTCAACTTGTAATGAACTCCAATAAATATTATATACATCCAAAGTGATCCCCAGAGCAGGAAGGTCCATAAGGTAATACAATGTTTGTATTGTCTCCATTGCAAAGTGGGGAAATTTACGGACTATTATAGAACGTTCGTGCTCCCTAAGGCTTGTACCGGCCAGTAGACCAAGGCTTTGGGCTTGGGATCTTAGGATTGGGCTTTTCTTGATTAGCTCGACTTGTGGCGAGTCCCATGGATCAGATCCAGAACTACCCCCCAAAAAAAAATCCAATATCTCTTCTTGTCTCGATTGATTCAAGCAACCATTCCACTTCAATTTTCTGATAGACACTCTTTCTGCGAGATGAATCCAATCTCTCGAGGATGTATTATAGCTTATTTCCTTCTTCAGTCTGCGTGTTTCTGCGATGCAAATTGATCGCACGTGCATTCAGCATGCATCGAGTGTCCTATCCAATTACTGCAAGAAGGAATTGCTGATAGTTGAGAGATATTAATTAATCGGTTAATTGGAATGAGACAGCTCTCAGTCCCTCTCTGTATCAAACAACGCCTATGGAACAGTCCTGGGAAAACAGATCAAACTCTCAATCGATCCTTGAGTGTCCTCTACATACAGATGATAATTTCCCTTTTTATGGTACACAGGGAACATTCGTGAAGCATCCACGTTAGCATCGAGCTATATAACTACAGCACTTCGGCTACAAATACAAATCTCCTTTGAATCTAAGACTATGGTCGACGAAATTAAAGAAGAGGCACACAGGTGGTAAAAGGAAGGTAAAATCCTTTCCCATTTTTCGTTTCTATACGGTCGAGAAAACCTTGCTATCCCTCCATAGCTATATGTCTATCAGATTCTATACGAGTGACTGACTGACTGATCAGCAGAGGTCCTTTCGGCTCTTTTTGTGGGGATTGATCTTGATGACCAGACCTGGAAAGACATCGTCTGGGTCATGGATATGGGGGTTCCTCTCGACGATGAAGGGGTCCCCACACTTGTCACTGATCGTGTGGAGGGTCTCACCTTCCCCGACCATGTAAATCTCCTCACACGGCCTGTCCAAAAGCTTGCTTCCTCTCACGGCACCTGAGAGGTCGGAGGAGCTCTGGTCCTGAGCTGCTTGATCATCCCTAACAGAAGCCACCAAGATTAGGCTCAGTATGCCAAAGGCGCAGCACCAAGAGGCAGCGTCTGATACTGCTACACACAATCTCACGAGCTTCTTGTTCTTCGGGTAAGGAGAAGATAAAGGAAAAGAATTAGAAGCTGCCATGGAAGCGGAAGAAGAGTACTTAATTTTGATGAAGCAAGAATTTGAGGGAATCTGCTTTTCGTAGTCATATGTGTGCTTGTGCTTCTGGGTAGATGAGGAGAGAAATAAGTCCACATCTATATAGTATAATCCACTCCCTGCCGGGAGAGAGGCTGAGTTGGAAGAGTCGGGCAGCCATTTGCAGGAAATTTTTTAGTTATTCAAATTTTTTCCCTAAAAATCAGTTAGCCAAAATTCAGAAATTAATGAGGGGGGGAAAAACAATATAACCATAGGATGGAATGACCATAAAATTGTCCCCTAAAATAAATTCAATCTATTATTATTTTTTTGGCTATGTTCGGGCATTAATCATTTCAATTATTTGTTTAAAGAAAACTTGCTAATTCATTAATTTTTAATAAGATTTTTTCCCCCACTGTCGGACGTCCCTAAACTCCATCGACCAATCAAGATGTAAAATGACTTCAATTGATAATTTTTGTATTTATTACAAGATCGTAAAGCTCAAATATCATTTTTAATATACATATTGAACCATATAAATTATCTTAATCTTGGATTCATTAACTAATAGATTGATAAGTAATTTCCATCGGAAGCGAATTAGTAATATAACCTGTGTAAAAAAACAAATGAAGAGATAAGTCGTCTATTAGTGACCAATAAATATGCGTAGACTACTATAGACGTTGATTAGCACTACACGTAGAATAATGCGGGGAGATTTGGACACCATTCATCACTGGAGCCAATGACCAATCACGTCACTCAGCTCAAGTGCTACCGTTGATTTGCTACCAATTTCTACCACTAGCTGTATATGTTTATTGAATTTGTTATGGATTTATAAGATAATAAACTTATTTTTATTTAAAAGATTAAATTGACAGGTAGCGGTACTCAACTATTATATAAATCCACAATTTTCTCTTCATTTAATCGATGTGGGATCATATATCTCAACTCTCATTCTCACGTGATAACGTGGTTCACTTTATCACGTGTTATTAAACACTCGCCATCAACAACTATCTACAAACTAGATATTCTTCTTCCAGTGTCGGATGAGGGGATAATTAGTCACGAGTTAGGCAATTTTCTTTCGTATTCGAGTTTACTATTAACTGATCACAAATCGGGCTTCTAAATTTGAGTTGGGTGATGTACGAACCAACTTACTCTAATACTATATTGAATTTATTGTAAGCGTATAAGAGATCGAACTCGTTTCCATTTAAAAATTTAAACTAATAGGTAGCGGTACCGAACTATCTTCTAAACTCATAATTTTCTTTTTATTTAATTAATATAAGATCATATATTTCAAAATATTATGGTGGCTGGCATGCATGCATTACCTCCCTCTTCTTCCCAAATTTCCTATTCATTGTGGAAAATGACATTCAATTCAACTAACTTTGTTCAAATACGATTGGTACATATATATATGTATATATAATCTTCTTGATTATTTGTAATATTTAAACCCAAAATATTATTTTAGTAGGAATAAATATCAAACCACTTGATATTGATAAGGTAGCTTAGAAATGCTACCTTCCCCCAAATTGTCTGCCGACCATTGGTTATTCCGTACGGAAAAAACACGTTTATCCTTGATATTAATGGCCTGGACTGGACTGATGCAAGTCATTTTCACTGTATAGTAAGAGGAAATTTTGGGCTTATAATATGCTTAACGCATGAAAGAAAGAAGTCCTACAAATATAAGCGGAATTAGGCCTCTCGAATCAGTTGGGCCCGCTACCTTGAGGATCATGCAAACCAATAAAATTCAGACACAATCGACAGAGATCCAAAACACGCTAAACCTTCTATTATCATGCCTACTTGAGTATGAGGAGTACTGTAGTTTACATCCACCTTATTCTTGCATGAAACATTACAGTTGCTTCAGTCTACAGGTTAAACATGACCTTAATAGCGCTGCTGCCGCCGGCGCTGGTCTCAAAAGCTCGTTCAACCTCCTCCTGTGAGAACCCAAACCTGTGCGTTATGAGAGGCTTGACATCAATCTTTCCAGTCCTCAGGAACTCGATGCACAGAGGCCACGTGTTCCGGTACCGGAATATCCCGATCACATCGATCTCCCTGCTCACCAGGAAAGTTAAAATTAGTAGCTACCAGAACGCAAGCGCAGCTATATCTATTTCGGTGATTACCTCGCCGCAGCTGGAGTAAGTCGTACAGTCATCTCAGTCAGGGCTAGCCCAATAAGGCAGACCTTGCCACCCGAACTGGTGGCGTTTAATGCTGTGGTCATTGTTTTGCTGTATCCGGCACAATCAAAGCTCACGTGAACTGCCGAACCCATGGCTTTCTGTATCTGTTCCACCTCTTCATCTACAAGCTGTGTGATCATCAGAGCACAGGTGAAAATGCTAATTCTTCTGGTTTCATCACCGTCGGGTTCAAACACATAATATGACACTCAACTAGATACCTTAATATCTTGTGAGACCCGAACAATTCCATCTGCACCGAGCTTTTTGGCAATGGTGAGTCGCTCATCATCAACATCCACAATGATGATCCTTGGGGCTCCGAATGCACGAGCTGCCAACAAAGTCACCAGCCCTATGGGTCCCGATCCTATGATGAGCACGTTAGTCTCAGGATTTATGTCTGCACGCCTACAGGCATGGACCCCAACACTGAGGGGCTCGCACATCGCCCCTTCTTCCAGGCTCACATTGTCGGGCAGTTTATAGCACAGATATGAAGGATGCACCACCTACAACGATTACAAAATAGATTTTACTGGTGCAGATCCGTGAAAAAGGATATGAGAGTACCACTGCCTTTTGACATGGTATCAAAGCTACTCAAAATTTCAGATGCAGATAGAGAGAGACTGCCTTATTTGCAAGGGAACCATTAGTTGGAGGAGACCCAAAGAACTTCATCTCAGGACAAAGGTTATAGCGGCCATCTTTGCAGAGCCTGCACCTCCTGCAACTAATCCCTGGCTCCAATGCAACACGGTCGCCCACAGCTAGAGACTTCACTTCAGTCCCTACTTCATCTATGATGCCGGCACACTCGTGACCAATTACCATTGGCTTCTTCACAATGAAGCTGGCACATCTCATCGTCTGAGGGTGAAAATTACATTCAGAAGCAGAGTAGAAGTAGAGAGCAGAGATATTTTGATATGTGCTCTCAAGTCTCATCAAAACGAACAAGTTTAAGTTACAGGGAAAAGAAAGAAGGGACACTGACCTTGAAATGATGAACATCACTTCCACATATGCCGAGAGCTTTTACCTGAACCTTGACATCGTGGGGGCCTAAAGTAAACCAACCAAACTTTGCTTAACTCCATTAGTTCTTTGCAAGTAACATAACCATGCTGAAGCACATATAGCAGACTACATGGGTTCGAGCAGGATCATGGGGATACGAATTTCTTGCATAATTGCCTGAAAATTGCTACAAGTCACCCAAAGGAGGAAAAAGAATATCTACTCAAGATCGCAACAAGGAGTTAAACATCGGGCTGCTTTGGGCAAGAATTATGAGTAATCACCAAAGAAAAAGGTTCGTACTGGGCCAATCGGTTCAAGAACAGATCAAGGCAGCGGGAAGCACTATTCCGGAAAGTCCTATACACAGCATTTTAACAGATTTGTGGTTGATAAATAAAACAAACTGAGTACAGTGAAATGATAGAGTAAAGGAAGGAGAAGGATAAGGAAGAGAAGTAAAAACAAACCTAGTGGAGGAAGAGGGTAAGGCTGAATCTGAAGGTTCTTGATGCCCACTAGCCAGGCTGCCTTGTTCTCCTCTTCTTCGCCTATGTACTCTTTCTTGGTGTCCATTTCTCAAGCTCATACATGCACGGTAGAAAAGGGGAAGAGATAGAGTCTTTGTGTTGTGTTTGTGTGCGTGCGTGTGTGTGTGTGTCAGAGAGAGAGAGAGAGAGCAGAACTTGAGATAGCATTCCATTGTCAGCTGCTGTGATCTGTCAATCCGGTCACTGTTTTGCTCGCTTCCGCTAGCCCTATTATTGTAATTTTTAAAATGGAGAGACGAAAGGACAAGAAATTATGAAACGAAAATTATTTTATTTTATTTTTTGGATTATAAAAAATTATAATTTCATAATATTATAAAAATAATTCTAAAATTGTAAAAATAATAATAAAATAGAAGTATCTTTCATTGATAAAGATAAAATAAGCCAGGATAAATAAAATAATTTATTATTATTATTATTAACGCTTCCTAAAATTCAATCAAGAACCAACATCTAATAAGACCCACCAACCAACACAATCGGGCTGATCGGTCGGAGCCGAAGGAGCGGACAACGAGAGAGAAGCGAGAGCCGTTCCGCTTCACATCCACCGGCTCCGAAAGCCTGTCCCCGTCGTCTTCCGACGGATGTCGTGACAACGGAGACCTTTCCTGCTCCCCTCTCTCACTCGCCCCGTGGACCTTTGAATTCAAGGTACGCGCTGCGGTGCTTGAATTGTGGCTTTGAAGACTTTGAATTTGGGTTTACTTAGCCCAGTCATATTGATTCTGGAGTCAAGGAATTTCTTTGTGGGGGTATTCAATCATTCTCCGCTGAATGCCAGCTGCTTTAGCTTCCTAAACTGCAAGTTCAGCGTCATTTAAGGGCAGAGACTGCCGAATTGCATTCAGTCTTGACTTTTCAGATCACTTTAGGGTTTCGAAAATTGGAGGGATTTGGATGCTTTTAAGGTACCGAAGATTTGAAAACTTCCTCTTTTTCTTTAATATATATATGTGTATATATTGGAAATTTCTCTTTTTCATTGTTCTTTACTGTCTGGTGCTGAAATGGTTTAGTGATGTAGAATGCGACTCTCATGCTTTCTTTTAACTCGGATCGAGCGTATTCTTCCACATGAAAGGGCATTAGTCTGAGCTTTAAAAATATTAGCTCTGTTGAATTCCTGAAACCAGATGATTGTAGGGTTTCTGATACTGACTATTTCCGTTTCAGATCCAGCTTTATTGCTCGGAAGTGAAGTCATCTGTGGCAAAGATTTAAAATCTTGTGTCTTCCCTCATTGTGGATCTTCACCCGCTGTCCATGAGAAAGCACGTCTTTAGGATTTTTTTCCCCTCAATTATGTGATTATAGAGATCAAAATTTCTGACCTATAAAATTGAGTCTTCTCATTCACTGAAGAGGTTCTCAAGGCGTGAGCTGCTAGTTTAACCAGGGGTTCCTGTCAGTTATTGGAGTCTTGCAAAATATTGGTTATGGGTGTTGCTGATAGCAAAGAAAGATGCGATTTATCAACAAAATTTTGTGATTACTATACAATTTCGAGCTTGTCTGAACCCATTTTGGGTGCGAATAAGACCTCGAACTTGAAAGACCAGTATGTGCTCGGAGAACAGCTAGGCTGGGGCCAATTTGGTATTATAAGGACCTGCTGCGATAAGTTAACAGGAGAAGTTCTGGCTTGTAAATCAATTGCTAAAAATCGGCTCATGAGTGCAGATGATGTTCGGAGTGTTAAGCTCGAGATCGAGATAATGACAAAATTGTCGGGGCATCCTAATGTGGTTGATCTCAAAGATGTATACGAGGAGGAAGACTATGTCCACTTGGTGATGGAGCTTTGTGCTGGAGGAGAGCTCTTCCACCAGTTAGAGAAGCATGGGCAGTTTCCTGAATCTGATGCTAGAGTTATCTTTAGGCATCTGATGCAGGTAGTCTCGTATTGTCATGAAAATGGAGTGGTCCACAGAGACTTGAAGCCTGAAAACATTCTACTGGCAACCAAGGCTTCTTCATCTCCTATTAAGTTGGCTGATTTTGGTCTTGCCACTTACATAAAGCCTGGTGAGATCTTAATTTTCTTTCTTCTGCTTACCTAGCTGACCTGGAAAGAATCAGAATTTGGAATTTGTTGCTAGAGTTGAAAACAGTTGAAGAGATAATAGAGTCGGGAGTTCAATTTGGAGAAAATATTGCCAAAACCAAGAGGGAACAGAGCTATTTTGCTTAAGGAGAACAGGTCCAATCTGTTCTCTTGTGAAAAAAGAAAATTTCCTATTCCTATTTTTCCTAATTTTCTCAAGGAAACGTAGGGAGTTTCTCATATTCTCAATGAAAACATATCTTGCAAAGTCCAATGCAGCACTTGCTACCTTGTTTTTCCTTCACTATTATCAAATAAACAGAATTGGAAAACTGGGGCTAAGTTACCTAAGCTAACAGATTCTCAGGGGTCACTGAACCCCTTGACCTTCTCCATCCATTCCATCCTTACATATTGATGCTTTGCTCTCTTTCTCAAGTATCTTCTGAAACATGAATTCTTTTCTCAGGGCAGAGTCTACAAGGAACTGTTGGGAGTCCCTTTTACATAGCTCCAGAGGTCTTGGTGGGGGATTATAATCAAGCAGCAGATGTGTGGAGTGCAGGGGTCATTCTTTATATTTTGTTGAGTGGGATGCCACCCTTTTGGGGCAAGACAAAGTCCAGTATATTTGATGCTGTGAGAGCAGCAGATCTTCAATTTCCATCAGATCCATGGGATCGCATATCAGCATCTGCTAGGGAACTGATCAGAGGAATGCTTTGTGTTGATCCTTCTCAAAGGCTCTCTGCTCAGGAGGTTCTAGGTGTGCCAACTTGATTATTCGTCTTAATCTAAGATACTCGTTTGTAATAAGTCTTCATGTGTTCACCTAGGTAATGGTAAACCCCAAGTGGACAAATGGGATTTTTTCTTGACTCTGACCATTTTGTCTATGCTTATATTTTCTGTTGTGATGATGGATTTCTAATTGGGTCAACTTCAAAATTTCTACCTTTCAACCCCACCCTCCACCACCACGACACAAACAGCCCCACAACAACCATCCAAACAAAGAAAAGAAAAAGAAATTATAATTCCCTGTACCTGCAGTTGCATTGAGGAATTTAGAGTGATCCATTTTATTTTCTGAATCTCAAACTTCAAACATGAGCTCTGGTATCTTGCAAAATTATTTTTATGCTTTGTTTTCTGTAAATTACTGCTCTAGACTTTGCTCATAACTCAAATGTTGAATCATCTGTTCTAGACCATTCATGGATGGGGGATCCTGGGACGAATGTCAGTATGCTGAAAGCTCAAGATAATAGAACTTCTGGAGGGTGTAAATTCAGCGGAGAGTCGTTCCCTGCTTCATATGTGTCCCGGGGTCAAGATATCAGCTTTGGCACTGGGTCCAACATGATCTGTGATACCCAATCACCGACATTATCATGCAGGTCATCTTTTTCTTCCTTTTTCGTTGAGCCATTGACACCTAGCACAGCTACTGGTGGTGGGTTCTCCTTCCACAGCTGTGGGAGGAGCTCAAACAGCTTGGAGCTCTGTTCTCCTGTTCCCTCAATGCCAAGCTTTGCCTTCAGCCCAGGTCCATCCAATGAAGAAGGGACTACTGAGCTGCAGTCCTTTTCCGAAGTATCTCAAGCTGGTTCCATTCTTGGTGGTATGTAGTGTCCAGTATGTCATTCTTGTTTTCAATTTTGAATATTTAAAAATCAGAACAATTGGTCTCACTGGAAAATTCATGAATTCTTGTCGTTCCATAATCTCTCCTATGAATATTGCCCAGTTTGAACTGCACTTTGTGCACCTAGCAGATTACTTGTGCGGCAGTGATTCTAGTTTGGGTCCTGAAGATGGAATCTCGTGACCTTAGTTACCCAAATAATGCGCTTTTCATTCAAACATTTATTTTTACATGGTCAAAATATTGCAAAAGTCATCAAACCTCATCCTTGGTGACTATGTTGGAGTTAGATAGCGGTGCAAGTGCTATTTGACAGATGAATCAGACCCCACCTTTTCTGTTTAATGAAAGGTCCTGTCTGGTTTTAAGATGTTGTCTTTGAGGATTAAGCTGATACCATTGTTCTTAAAATTGTTCAGGGGGTTCCAAAGAGACAATCCTTATGTTGCCTAATTCTGTGGTTCTGGCTGAAAACAAAGCCTGGGAAACTGAGAGAAGAGCCACTGAAGTCAAGAGGATTGGAGGATCGGGGCATAGAATGTCATGCATTCACAGCAAGAGGAACCGAACTATCGGTCTTGGCGAGTGTGAGGAGCTTGATCTCATGGCCACTGAATCTGTTATTCGTTGGTCATCATGCACTCTAATTTCTACTTCTCTCAGGTCTTCTCTTGTCTGTTGAGAGTACACGAGCCTGTGGTTCCACTTGTGAGCGGATGCATCTTACTAGGTTTAGTTAAAATATGGCTAGTTATAGTGTTGACGGTGTTGCAGGGTCCCAGTGATTACTTCCTGATCTGGCTTGGCTCTGAGTGGGTAAGGTGAAATGTGATCTGTTCTTCGAGTTGAGAGTTGATTGTAGTTTCATGTTGATATATTATGACAAAATAATGACTGATGTGATCACTTTTTCTGTGTAATGACTCGTCTTTCTTTGTGTTCATGCTCTGCATTTATTATGCGGGTAGAATGAAGCAGCTGAGTAAGGAACGTGGCATTCTTAGAAGGCTTGTTGATCTATGTTACCGAGGATTTCACAATCTTAATGTTCACAGTGATCAACCTCGAGTTGATGAGAGAGCCCTAAGTATCCCTTGATGGATTGGATGCTCACGATGGTAGAATTGACCGAAACTGCATCTCTCTTTTTCCAGTGGGCTGTAAAATCGACTCTGTCAACCAACCATCGGTAGTACTTGGCATCATTTCTACGTCTTTACAGAAGAAGAACATGACTGATACGTCTTTACAGAAGAAGAACATGACTGAGCCGACAAGAGAGAGTTTGTTTTCTCCAAGACAACCTCAGCCAACTTGGATTGATATTAATTATACGGTAAGAAAAAATTACTAGTCGACCGATTCCATTTTAATTTTTCCATAAATGAAACTTCCTAGCACATCATAACTATCCAAAGGAAAATTTATTCATATCGTCCAAGAAAATGCATGGAGGTAGGAGGAATGCATTAATCAAGCCCGCCCCATCTAACAGTACAGAGATACGAATCTCATTTGAGTTTCCTAGAACAACAATTGTTACGTGGCTAGATCAGAGACGTCCATGTGGCGCCGGCAGGGGGTTGTTTCCCTGATCAAAATGTCTTCCCCGGAACCGTGCGCTCTCCGCACTCTCACCTTCTTCATCAATTGCTCCCAGGATTTTTCCTGAATCTCTCTCCCTCCCTCCCTCCCTCCCTCCCTCTCCCCGTCTCTCTGCTATTAAATCTAACAAACTTCTCCGTCCCCTCTCGCTCGTCGTGACCTCACCATGTCTCTGCTTTCCTTCGAGCATTCCTCCTGCATGATTTGATAGAAACGATATCTACTCATCTCATTGGCCTGATCAGATGTCTCGGTGCCGCTCGATTCTCCTCCTGGTCACGCTGTTTTCCTTCGTCGTAGCTCTTAACGCCAGTGCAGGTGACGCCGATCCGGTTTACAGGTGATACTTCCTCTTCTCTTCGATGCTGTTGTCATCGATTGAGCTTCATCAATTTTATTATATCCTTGCATCGTATGGATTGAATAAATATAGCAGTCTCGTAAGTGCCGTACTTGTGAATAGTCTCTCTTGGTTTTTTTCCTATTATTTCTCGAGATATTCATATGAGATTGAAGCGTTTTACTTAGTAATGTGCAAATGGCTCGGTGTAAGATGTGCTTGAGAACATAGATTTGCCGGAGACATTGAGCTTATGAAACTATCCTATTTGTTAAGAAAGTATTTTCTTCAATGTTCAGGGATCGCATCCAATCTCCTTCGTTCTTAAATGAAGGTGTCTTTCTATTGCTTAATTGTTGACTCTTTCCAAGTTTCTGCTCGTGAGTGCCAAATCTTCCGGAGATATGAGTTTTTTAGCTAGAAATGATGACATCATCTGACAATATGAGATTATTTCTTGACTTCGTTTTCAATTCATCTTAGTGATGCTAAGTCAGTCTGAATATTCACTGTCTGTCATTTGCATCATAGACGCTCCTCACTTTCTTTCATGCTTAAGGCAATGTGGATTATGTTGCATTCAGGCTATTTGTGGTAGCTGGCAATGACGTGGAAGCATGGGATCTAGAAAATCTTCTCCAATTGATTGCTATGTTAATATAAAGAAATGCAAAAAATATATATTATCTTAAAATTTTGATAGGGCTGGCGAAGCTGGTTGAGCTCTGATGTCTGCCATGCCTTTTTAATCAAGCAGAACTGAGATTTTAGTTCATAATTTATGGTTTCATCATGTATTAGGGTTTACCAAATAAGCTGCTTCTGTATATTTATCTAGAGTTTTATTCTACGGACTTATCCTCACTTCGTTGCTTCTTATCCTGCCAGGTCCTGTGTTGCGCAATGTGAAAAATCAGGATGTGTTGGTGACAAATGCTTCCAACACTGTAAATTTTCTTCTGATGGTATACCCATTGACAGTCCACTGCATATGCAAGAACCACTATACCTACGCTGGAAACAGTGGGACTGCCAAAGTGATTGCCAATATCACTGCATGCTCTCGAGGGAGGAGGAAAGAAAGAAGCTTGGTGAGTGTCCCATCAAGTACCATGGAAAATGGCCATTTCAGCGTATATATGGGATCCAGGTCTAATATTTCATCCCTTTTCAATCTGTTGATTACATTTGGTTATCATCTTGAGATCTCAAAAAAAAAAAAAAAATCTCTGGGACTGTATCAAGAAAATCTTGTGTCTATCTACAGGAACCTGCTTCGGTAGCCTTCTCTGCCCTTAACCTTGCGGTGCAATTTCATGGCTGGGTATCCTTCTTCATCCTTCTATATTACAAGTTGCCTTTGAAGCCTAACAGGGGGACTTTTTACGAGTACACTGGCCTCTGGCATATATATGGGCTCTTGTCAATGAGTTCCTGGTTCTGGAGTGCTGTCTTTCATAGTCGGTGAGCAATCATCTTCATACTTTTCCTTACATCTTGTCCTTTAAAATGTTGTCGCATAAAGATCACAAGGATGTCTAATGCGAATTTGTTATTTTTGTACTTGTATCAGTTGTGAGAATTTATCTACATGTTTCTTTGAACATGTGCCTGTGTTGGCTCTACAGCAGCATGATAATCTGCATTACGCTGTTATTTATTCTCCATAGGGGAAGCTTTCTTATTCAGGAACATTATTAATATAAATAGTATCAATGCTCTTTATTTTAGGTAAGATAATTGCTGTTCTGTTGTGTGACATTTTCTTTAACGGAAGTGCAGAGATGTGGAGTTGATGGAGAAGCTGGATTATTCGGCAGCTGTGGCTTTGCTTGGGTTCTCCCTTATTTTGGCCATAATCCGAGCTTTCAATGTGAGAGATGAAGCTGCAAGGGTCATGGTTGCTGCCCCTCTTATAGCATTTGTGACAACACACATTCTTTATCTGAATTTCTATAAGCTGGACTATGGTAAATTACTTCTGCATCCCAACTCTCTGTCAGCTTCCAGAATAATGAGTTCCCTCTTTCCACTACTACTTCGTTTGCATGCCTTGTCAATATCTCTTGTTATGGCCTTCTTTGGCTAGGTGCATAATCTTGGAAATATTTCATTCTCACGTCCCATATTTTGAAGCTAGTTATTAACACATTGATTTGACCAAATCTCTCAATCATAGTTGCAAACTTTTTGCTTGCTTGCAAAAAAAGGAAAAACTTCCTGCTTGTTTTTGTTATTTAGTTGTGGTAGCATTGTGACTCCTTATTTTCTGCAGCATAACCTTCTCTGCTTCTCACTGTGGTTTTGTTGATGTAGTCCTCCAATCTTGTAATGTGACATAGAATGATGATCTTAAAGCCACAACTCTTTTTCCTACCGTAGGATTGAACAAGAAGGTTTGTGTTGTGATGGCCACTGCTCAGCTTTTAACTTGGGCAGCTTGGGCTGGGGTGAGCTGTCACCCATCTCGATATAAGGTGTGGACAGTGGTGGTGGGCGGAGGCCTTGCAATGCTCCTGGAGGTGTATGACTTTCCACCTTATCAGGGGCTGGTGGATGCCCATGCTCTTTGGCATGCTAGTACCATCCCTCTCTCGTTCCTCTGGTGGAGCTTCATCCGGGATGATGCTGAGTACAGGACAGCAGTTCTCCTAAAGAAGACCGAGTAGAGGAGAAGTTCTATTTCTCCTGTTCATGTGCTGATGAGACTCAGATTGGTGAGCACTGAGCGGTAGGAATTTGTACCACGCCTCTTGATTCATTCACTGCACTCTCATGAGTAGGCTGATCTCCTGTAGTGGGAAGGTGGTTATCTCGTTCTTGTTCCCGCTAGAAGATTGGTTATGGGTGGATACAGGATTGTAAGCGCAGAAGAAAAGGTTGTTTCTGTTTTCCTGTAATTTTGATGCGCCCGTGCTGATCGTACGTACAAATGCCGTTGCCTTTCAGGCTTGGATTGCCGTATTTGTTTGGGAAGGTGGAACGTAAATGATGCCTTATGGATGAGATTTACTGTCCTGCGAATCAGATTTAACAGATTGGTACTGAATCTGCCCAAGTGCTTATATGTCTATTGACACTTTCGTATCGTCAGGTCAACAAAAAAACTGGAATTTAAGGCCTCTTGGAATTTCTCCAGTTCCCTGCTCCTAGCTAGGCCTTTCTGTGTATGTGCAGAGGTTGAAAAGTTGGGGATGGTATTTAGTATTCTCTTATTAATTTCATCTAATGAAAAAGCTCGTTACATCTTTATTACCAAGGCAAGGAACTTAGCCCAGTGGATTCGAAACCCTTGACTCGATTTGGTGGGGTGCACCAGGCCCAAACCACACTGCAACGCCGACCCAGCAGAGAGCAACTGTAACGGTCCCTCGCCTAAGAATTAATTGAATATCGTATGGGCCCACGTATCAAATACTAAAGTGATAAGAAGAAATACTACCCTTGATCTTAGTCAGAAGGCCGACAAACGCACAAACAAGTAAAGGGGGGCTCCCCCTTTTTTTTTTTTGTCACTGCTGCCTCTAAACTGTGCGTCGCAGCACCCGTTGTGGGGTATCTTCTGCGTTTAAATCAAAGACATCGTTTCTAAATTTTCCGACTAATCCTTTTGAAGCATGAATGATGATAAGTGTATATTATGACATACAAAAAGAAATACGGACATTTTTGTGATAAGCATCCTAACAACATTGGGGGCTTAACCCATCAAAATGTGGTCAGATATGCCTTTCTTTGTCTAAAAATTATATATATATATGATGACGTGTCATCATGTACAATTTCAAACATTAATCTCTATCAATAAGAATATCCCTTATCGTACAATTTTTTTGGGGGTTGTTGATGCACATCACGGACACCTACTGTTGATTGTATTTTAATTACTGATCTATAATGTCATCCCTCGGACAATATAACAAGGGTTTATATATATATATATATATATCCTCTTTTTCCATCACTCGCTTTTTTGCACACGTTTAGATTAAAAGTGGGAAAAGATTGCATGGGACAATCTTTCAAATTCATATATTATAATAACTTGTATAATTATGATGTAAGTCTTACTACTACATTGTAATCTTTTTTTTAAATACTATTATCTGAAGACATTTCCATAATTTTCAATTGAAATCACGAAATTCAGTGTTATCATTTTTTTAAAAAAGAAACCATAGTGTGAATGAATGAAATCAACACATGGAATGACTTCGGAAGTCATGAAATCCATCCTGATCTAGCTCCCGTTAACCATTCGGACTGTCCTCGGAGCCCTGAAATTTAATTCCTCGTCCACTTTATGGTGCGTTTCAAACATTAAGGGGAATCGAGGGACCTCTTTGCAGATTCTTTCCGTCCTTGCACAATAGAATAGATATTTATGTTTGTCTGCTCGCTTGCTTTCCCAACCCAGCCGGAAAATATCACCAGCTCTCCTCTCTCCTCTCTGTAGTTTATCTAGGTTTTCGACTCTGTAAGCTTCTCGAGTAGCCGCTCTCCGAAGGTAACCAACCGATCAATTTCTCTGTTTATAATATCAAGATTGAAACTTCGGCAACATGCTTTTCGAGTTTTGCTTGCTTTTTCGGAGAAAACACCCACAAGGGCATGATTTTTGGGGATCTCGTAGCCCGGTGGGGGCTATCCTTTTCTTTTCCCTTTTTTTAGTGCCTGCGATTTTGGATTGTAGGCTTATATTAGGTAGATCTTATATTGACTAGTGCTCCAAGAATTTTTCTTTCTCATGAAGAATAACTTTTCTTGCATCTATGTTTGGTCATTGGTAATTTGAGCTCTACACCTTGCATCTTGCTGCAACTGCTGAGCTAATCCTTGGAATGACCGAGGTCTTCTCGGTCCGCTGCCTCTGCCTGCTGGTAGTGGTTGTGTTATGTCAAATTCCATCACTATGATGCCTTCTTTTTGCCTTTATCTTGTGCAGGACTCGAAGATTTCTTGGGAATAAAATGAGGGCCATCTTTTGCGGGAACTTCGAGTATGATGC
The DNA here is from genome assembly GCA_900174645.1 of Sonneratia alba. Classification (NCBI taxonomy): domain Eukaryota; kingdom Viridiplantae; phylum Streptophyta; class Magnoliopsida; order Myrtales; family Lythraceae; genus Sonneratia; species Sonneratia alba. The sequence continues at coordinate 2,314,776 of FWPY01000036.1, read as the reverse complement.
TAGACAGTCTGAATTGGAGAGGCTTTTCCGGAAGTATGGAAAGGTTGATAGGGTGGATATGAAATCTGGTAAGTTCTTGGTGAATATTTTAGTTTGATCTTCTGCCTTTTTTTGTTCCCCTCATTCTGTCGTGGATACATGCATGTTCTCAGCCCGAGCTTGACAAGGAAAATAATTCCTCTTTTAATTGAATTTTGTTCCTTTCTTGCCGAGACCCAAATAGGCTTTGTTTTGACTGTCAGCGACTCACCTTACATTTTGCAATCAATTAGTGTATTTTCTTCCACGATATTGGATTGAACTGTGGATGGTCACGGTGCCTCCAAATTATTGGAACCTTTGTTGATCGCAAGTCATTAAGAAGAGTTTGTTGTTTCATTCCATGATAACGAATCTGCTGTTTAAGAAAAACATCCATTTTAACTGTGCCAACATTTCTGGGGAAGACATTGATTCCCATGGTCGAAGGCAGTTTGCAGAGGCAAAATCTAGCCCAGAAAAGCCTCAATTTCCTGCCACTTCAGATTCGGCAGCCAGACGATGGCCACTCAGTGCATACAGTTCCTGTTAGAGATCCTGTCCAGCTCGAGCTCCACTGGGGTTGATATTTTAAAGAAGAAGAAAGAATGTTTTTTGAAGCATAAGCCCCTATACTCAGCAGTTTCTTTGACGCAGGATTACCGTGGAAATTGGATTTCCTTCCTGGCTACTGGATGGGCTCTCCAGAATCCTGTTCCCTGTCCGCAACGAGCTTCTCTTCTTATTTCTTAGAAGGGTCACCCTACTCCACGATTGGCACTACGATCTATCACTTTCCTCAGATTTCCTCAGATACTAGTGCCCCTCTCATCTCTTCACCTTCTTCCGGCCTCCAATTCCAGACATGTTTCAGGTTCAAAACATTGTCGACCTCGCAGATGGAGGCAGCATGATAGATCGGAGGGCACTCTATTTACATTGACCTCCATGAGACATCCAATTATGCGTTCTTGTTCCTTGACATCCCTTAGTCCATCAGACAAGGTCTGTTTAACTAATTTACTGGTCACTTAGTTTATAGATTACACGAGAGGGTGCTGAGCTGATCATCCCAAGATAGGTCTGGATGAGGTTTGACCAGACTGAAGGGAGTAATGGCATTTTGCTGAAGGATGATCTTTGCACAAAGGATTAGCTGTTTCCAGCCCTGAAGTGGACAAATAAATGCTTACTTACCGTCCTGTTCTGCAGGATTTGCTTTCATTTATATGGAGGACGAGAGAGATGCTGAGGATGCAATTCGAGCACTTGATCGGATAGAATTTGGTCGCAAGGGTCGCAGGCTTCGAGTTGAATGGACTAAGGTACTGTCTTTTTTGTCATCCTCATTATTATGGCTTTCTTGTTGTGTCGTTATTAAACTGTTGCTTCAGGAAAGATGGGTATTGAAAATCTAATCTGTTTTTCTTAGAGAGCATGACTATTAACTTTTTCATGTTTATTGTTTTTTCTTTTTCAGCAAGAACGTGGTGGCAGCAGAAGGTCTGGAAGTTCGAGGAGATCTTCATCCAATCTGAGGGCTTCAAAAACTTTGTTCGTTGTCAACTTTGATCCAGAATATACCAGGACAAGGGATCTGGAGAGGCACTTTGAACCATATGGGAGGATAGTCAGTGTGAGGATTCGAAGGAATTTTGCCTTTGTCCAGTATGAATGTCAAGAGGATGCTACGAAAGCTTTGGATGCTACAAATATGAGGTAAATTTCCTCTCCATTTCTCCCACTTCTATTACATACAAACTGAATTGGTATTGAGTTGCTTTGTCATGAGAAATTTTGTTCTACTATATGATCTTATTCCTTCGTGCAGCAAGTTGATGGGCCGAGTTATTTCAGTGGAATACACTGTTCGAGATGGTGATGAAAGAAGAGATGGTTATGGCTCAGACAGAGACCGTTACAGGTCGCCTGAGAGGAGAAGGCGTTCTCCCAGTCCCTTTAGGAGGGAAAGGGGGAGCCCTGACTATGGCCGTGGAGGTACTAGCCCTTACCAGAGAGAGAGGGGTAGTCCCAGCTATGGCCGTGGTGGCAGCCCCATGACCCACCGGAGGGAGAGAGCTAGTCCCAACTATGGCCGTGGATCTAGCCGAAGCCCCCATCATCAGGAGAGATCCCAGTTCAATGGTGACCGTGTTAGGAGCCGCAGCCAAAGCCGAAGCCCAAGCCCATATGGAGAGAGAAGGGCCAGCCATGAGAATGGCCGTGCGCCCAGCAATAGCCCGTATAGAAGGCATAAGGAATTGCGTGAGCGCAGCCGCAGCCCATATAGGAGGGAGAGGGACTTAATTGACCACAGCCTCAGTCCATATGAGAGGAAGAATGTGATACTCCACTTGGAGAACAGCCAGGTCAGTGGGCAGACCCCTGAGGAGGGGGAGAGGCTCAGCCCTGAAAATGGTCACGAGCACCTTCCAAAATCATCTCCTGAGCCACATGACAGTCCCAACTACGGCCATGCTGAGAGCCCTGCAAACGTCTTGGACAACAGGTTCGTTCCTGTTTTATTATGTAAATGTCTGTCTTTTATGTGATCTACATGAAGCAACTTGATTGTTTTGGGTCCTTCTGTCTGCAGTGGTTCACCCCTGCAGGAGGACTGTTCTCAAAACTTGGAGTGTTAGTTCAAGTTGATCTGTTCTGTTGACTTCCTGGGAGCTGCTTCAGCATTTGCTTGCCATTTGAGAAAACTGGATGATGCCTGCCCACGGTGAATGAAATTTTACCTCACTGCTGTAAGTTGCCATCGTTGGGATAGATGCTGCTATTTCTTCTAGTTTGTGTTTCAACTTGAGGTAACCCTCTGTACTGTTTACTTGGCATTTACAACTCTTTTAAGTTATTCTGTGGGAAGACATGGTGATGTTCTCTTGATTGTTGTTTCGCTAAGTCATCAAATTCAGTTGAGCCTTGTAGTATCAGAGTCTCGCTCAAGTTGTCTCGTAGAGCTTGATTTTGCTTCTAGCTTGGATCATTTCCGTTGTGTGAACTCAAGGCCTGGTTCAAAATTTGATCCTGCATAGGGATCATTCTGCTTAGCAGCAGTCTCAGCGTTGTGCTTATGAATACAACTCCGAACAATTTCAAGAGTGGAGCAATACTTGGTCATTTGGATCCTGACTCAAGAGACTAGCAAAGGATGCTAAGCGCCTAAAGGCGGTAAATTTGAGATCCCATATTACCTTAACAGTATATACGGTAGTGGACAAGTCGTGGGCACTCGATTTACGACTAGTTTGTACCTTGCCGAGGGAGTATATATACGTCTATGGTATATGGGTAACACCGTATGGAAATTGGTTTAAGCACGGTGTGTGATGGGTTCCCAAATGGGACGGATTTCCGTCTGATATAATTTTGTTCGTCACTGTTCATATAATATTAGATGGACAGTTTAAAGATTTTCTCCCATAATTTTGAGTCTTTACAGTCATCCATGGCTGCTTGAGATACTACTGGTGATATATCAAACTAAGTTCTGGATTATCACGTGGCAAGAGAGTCGTCGATTGTTCTCGTGTTTCGATCTGTCTGGTTGATTTTTCCGGAGATTCCAGAATTTTATCAAACCAAGATCGTGTCTGTCCAAAGGCAAGCTTATCTGTTTTTGTCATGTCAAAAGGACAAACTCCGCCGCCTCTTGCCCCTGCAGAAGAACAGAGTGAGGATGGATCAACGACGAGGCGGGAAGTGAGCTCGGTGAAGAAGACAAGTCCGCGAAATGATTGCTAGAACCGAGTTCTTCGATGGGTGCAAACGTCCGTGAGGGGAATGAAATGCTTAGATGTTCTCTTGGGGAGTTCTCAGTTCATGAGTTGAATGGAAACAAATCCTCACAAAGTTGACAGCAATTGGACCGAAAATTTGAGAGGCAAATTTCAACAGCATCCCCAGCTCTTTCTTTGCTATTACTCGAATGTACACAAGAAGGTTCCCCTAGGTTATGGATCCTAATTTTGTGGTTAGAGTATGGATCGAAATCACTGACAAATTCACTAAGCTATGGATTTATCTTCTAGTCCAAGATGAGATTGTCCTATTCAACAGACATCCTTGGAAATAAGTTCTGGGAATGGTTTTTTAGGCTTCAACGAAAATCGCCAACCTTCTCCCTGGATCGATCACCCATTGTCATGTCTTTCCCACTGGAACCGAGAAAGGGGTAGGATGAAGTATGAATGAATCGAAATTAGGAAACAGACAAGAGAACACTCCCCTGAGAAGCTAGCCATGATTGGATCTAATGATCAAGTTATTTTGGCTTTATACATAGGTCACTTTGGACAAAAATTTCTGACAGGATGGAAATGGAGAGTATCTCCATCCTGCCTCTACATATACATGTCAAGTTTCTCTGTATATACATATGTATATATGTCTGAACACTCAAACTCAAATTTTCAGGACTAAAAGAGATATATACAAATATATATGTGTGTGTGTGTCTTGCACTCGACGACTATAATGACAAAAAAAGAAGGGCATTCTCCAGAATCTCTTTACAGCTCCCATCCCATGTTAATTAGGTCAAAATATGCCCTTCACATACTGGATGAATTGGAATTGAATCTTGGTCGTCGGAAGAAAGAGCCCTTTAATTAGAAACTCAAAATCAACAACCCACTCACCCATTATCATTAATGGGATTGTTAGTGTGGGTAGCACCAACGTCGACCCTTTGGCCGGAATCTTAGAATGGCGCTTCCCCCCTAGACCAGGTCTGGTATAACATGTTCACCTGAATGATCAAAAAGCTGTGCAGTATTTGATATGTAGAGGAGCAGGATGACATCTCATGGAATAAGGCTAGCACGAAATACTCCGGATAACTTCACCACTTTGCCAACCATATATATATATATATATTAAATTGGCACATTTTTGTATCCTAGAATGCAAACTTATATATTTTCATTTTATCTCACAAACGACTTGGTTAGTTAACTTTTTCCATTATATTTCCTGACGTAAACGTAACAAAATGTTAATATTTTTTGGTTCGCATAATACATATTAACTTTTTTTCTAAAATTGGTGATTCAATTTACGTGGGAGAGACGATTATCATAAAATAATTTTATTGACATTTAGATGACATCAGACCTTTAGTGGGAAGGTAGAAAAAGACAAATGGGTGTATGACAATGACGTAAAAATTGGAAAATATTTGCTATAAATTCCCTCCATCCCCCTCCACCCGACTGCCACAAGATCCCCTCTCTTATCTTTGTCCCACCTCTCTCTCTCTCCCGCTCCCGCTTTATGATCGAGTTTATTAGCAATACAACTTACAAGAAGTGATAATGTGTCAGCTCATCACAGCCTCCTCCTCCTCCTCCTCCTCCTCCTCCTCATCACCACCATCACCTCCAGTTTTCTGCAAACATGCTGAAGCCAAGGCAATCACGTACCCGTACCTTGCCTCTGTTAGAGACCAAGAAAAGGTAGAAGATGATCACGATGAGGCTCAGGTTATCATGAGGACTATGATCCAGACCTCACCGTTGATCCCAAATGAAACCATAGCATTATCAATGGAGCAATCCCACCCCAACATCAAGACCCACCTCTCACAAGCAGTCAAGGAGGCCCACTCAATAGCCAAGATTGCCCTACCCATGATCCTGACTGGTCTCGTGCTCTACTGCCGTTCGATGATCTCGATGCTCTTCCTTGGCCGCCTAGGGGAGCTTGCTTTGGCAGGCGGATCCCTCGCTGTGGGATTTGCCAACATAACCGGCTACTCCGTCCTCTCAGGCCTTGCCATGGGGATGGAGCCCATCTGCGGCCAGGCCTTTGGGGCCAAGAAGCACAACCTCCTCGGAGTCACACTCCAGAGGACAATCCTCTTGCTTATGCTCATTTCATTGCCCATCTCCTTGCTTTGGCTCAATATGGAGCAAATCCTCCTCTTCTGTGGCCAGGATGAGACCATCGCCTCCGAGGCCCAATCCTACCTCCTATACTCAGTCCCCGACCTCCTCATGCTGTCACTTCTCCACCCGCTCCGTATCTATCTGCGCACCCAGTCCATCACTCTCCCGCTCACATTCTGCGCTGCATTGTCAATAATGATGCACGTGCCCATCAACTATTTCCTAGTCAATCACCTAGGATTGGGCATCAGAGGTGTGGCGCTCAGCAGCGTTTGGACCAACTTCAACTTGGTTGCCTCCCTAATCATATACATCCTCGTATCCGGGATCCACAAGAACACGTGGGGAGGGTTCTCTGTCGAGTGCCTCCGCGGATGGGGGTCACTTCTGAATCTGGCGATCCCCAGCTGCATCTCGGTATGCCTCGAGTGGTGGTGGTACGAGATCATGATCTTGCTGTGCGGTCTACTGCTGAACCCCCGGGCCACCGTGGCATCGATGGGGGTTCTTATCCAAACCACCTCGCTCATCTACATATTCCCGTCTTCGCTGAGCTTCAGTGTGTCGACGCGTGTCAGCAACGAGCTGGGGGCAAGCGAGCCCGCCAAGGCCAGGTTTGCCGCCATCGTGGGCCTGGGCGCGAGCATCATGCTGGGCCTGTCTGCCCTGATCTTCGCTGTCTCGGTGAGGAACGTCTGGGCCACGATGTTCACTGCAGACAAGGAGATCGCAGCGCTGACATCACTCGTGCTGCCGATAATCGGGCTGTGCGAGCTGGGGAACTGCCCGCAGACGACAGGATGCGGGGTGCTGCGTGGAACGGCAAGTCCCAAGATCGGGGCTAACATAAACCTAGGCTGCTTCTACCTGGTGGGGATGCCAGTGGCGGTCGGGCTGGCATTCTTCCTGGGGTTTGACTTCGAGGGACTATGGCTGGGGTTGCTGGCGGCACAGGGGTCATGCGTGGTGGCAATGTTGACAGTTTTGGCCCGGATGGACTGGGAACTCCAGGCAAGGAGAGCTCAGCAGCTGACAAGAGGGAGAGAATGGGGAGGAGACAACAAAAATGGCAGCGAGGAAGTTGAGGAAGAGAGGATGCCGTTGACATGGGAATATTTAGGGACCGTGAAGAAGGGGACAGAGAGAGCTGAAGTCAAGAAAGGTTCGTTGAATTTATTGGGTGATGACGCAGAGGTTCCGGTTTGAGTCGACTTCAAGGTCAACTTCATTTCCACCCCCACACGCCGCTTTTATTCCTTTTGTTTTTTTTTTTTGCCCCTTTCTTTTATATTATAATTATAAGTCAACATCAGTTGTCCAGAAAATTCAAAATACTTGCAGTTTGAACCGATCAGTGACATCGATCTTTTATGCGAGTGGTACACTATACAATCAATTGTTAGATAGAGTTTGCCCTTACTGAACGTACCTTGTTGCTTAAATATGAAATTTCCTTTCTCTATGTTATTTATGTTTTCTGAGAAGCGCTTCCAATCCGTGGATCAATCGGAGAATTGGAGCCTATGGTTCAGACGAAGAAAGAGTTCTGCTCTTTCTCTCCCCATTCCGTGTGCCTCTATTTTACATTAAAAAAATTCATTAAATTTTGACTAATATATGTTCAAATTCAAATAACTTACTAGGAGAGGTGAAAACTTGTGAGTTGTAGAATTTCTCCACGGATAAGAGATGAACTTCAAATCTTACTTAAAAGAATGGTATCGAACAAGAGACAACGTGAGAGCGAGCAATTCTTTTGATCGAACTCTTGTGAATGGTCCTCGATACTACTACGATATGCTAACTTGTAATTTTGATTTTGGCGTCATCACCTTAATCTGTCTTGATACTATTCAAAAAGGGTTATCAGATACTGAATGGTACTTATAATTGTCGGAGAGTCGTAGGTCTACTATAGTCTATCATGCTAATGGAATAGCCTTATACATAACATGTAGAATGCGAGTACAAATAATAAAATTTTCGGTGAGATCAAAATTATCTGCAGCTCGTTATCGAAAAATACTAATATCGTTTGCCTTGATTGTTTGCTCGGGAAGTGCTGCTTCCATAAGATCTCAAGTCTCTGCAATACAATTAGACCCCATTAATAGTACAATTTTACCGTGTATACATTACCTGCAGGTGGTATGTATATGACTTGTTTTGCTCTCTCTCTCTCTCTCTATATATTGTATATTATCTAACATCAAAAAAATCAAATGAAATAGTAAAGGTAAAGAGTGAAATTCCTTTTTAAATGCGATTTATTTATATCTTATATAGAATCTCGATACATTTGCATGTTTATGTTTAATTAGTTTTGTGTGGATAAATATATAACGTAGCTGTGTACGTATACTCTCCATGAGCAGCAGCAGGGCAGAAGCTTCTCAGGATCACAGAAAAGTCAAGTACGCAACCCTCCTCGACTCCTTAACTATTTATTCAAGGATGCCATAGCCCTAACGGCAACATGGTGGAAAATGAAATTATGTTACAAGAGGAAGCCGATCATATACAAGGTAAAACGTGTACATATGAGAAGAAATGGAAAATAAATACGTCAGTGAGATATATACAGGAGAAAAGGATTTTTTTTTAAAATGTTATGTATTTTGAGAATTATCAATCTATTTTAAAATAAATTGATAGGTACATTCGTTATTAATTGACTTTAATCATTACACTGCAACTATTGCAACCGGGTCTTTCGCGTTCCTCTCCAATGGATGCGGGCGGTGGGGATGGACCGATTATAACAAGCTCTCAAGCAGACCATAGCAACGAATTAGATAGAGGAGGTGACACCTGAAGGCGGCATCTTTTGAAGAACATTCCCAAGTGATCCCGAGAGGAAACTGCAAGTTGTGGGGGGGGGGGGGGGTTGACATTCCTCCCTGAAATCGTTATATACCCAATTCCAAAAGTCAAGGTCTGACTCTGCACGAAAGTCAGCGCCTCCTAAATTAATGTGTCTCTCTCTCTGATGCTGCAAGTCTGCGCCGAATCCGACTTCACCTTCGAACCTGTGAACCATTATCTATGTACATTAATCATAGACATTGTGAAAACCAAAAGTCAATACATAAAATAATAATAATAATAATAAGTCAATGCATAAATTCCACCCTTCCCTAGCTATTACTTAATTGGAACTCTCTTCTTCTTCTTTTTTTCACCCCATTCCAGTAGGACTTGAAAACTCTTGACCGATTTGTGTTGATCGATTACTCATTTGTACTCATCGCGTGCTAAGTGATCATCGTACGTATGTACAGTGGTTGCAAGGATATACAATCGATATGTATCCGTATATATACATATATATATGCATATATTTATTTCAGTTGTGTGCTCAAAACAACACAATGTTGCCCCTTCATCAAAAATGTCAACTTATGGGCTGTTAGTGTAAATTGATCGATCCTCATCCTCAATGAAGACGATGGACATCACGCACATCCACGTATGGTTACCTTCCGTTTTTAGATAATGCTTTGTGTTTAATCCCTGCAGTTATATCATTTTTTTTGGGGTCAAGGCCTAAGAGGTTTAAAAATGGATAAAATGAATAGAACATACTTCATATATGCACTTTTGTGATATGTACTAGGTCTGAATGGTGCCATTACGCCGTATCCATTTCTCACTAGCCAGATCATTTTAATAAGTATGAATATTAGCAATTTCGAGTAACATTATTATTGAGAGATATAACAAGCGCTACTAAGCTAGTACTATTAATTACCCGTTTTATATGCATTTGAAAACCTGCGACCGCCATGCATGACGTGCGATTGACATAACAATGTTACATTTTTGTTCTCTTATTAAATTTTAAATCAGGTGCTAGTGCGACGTTATGTATATTGAAATGTTCTTAGGGAATAGAAAATTAGAAGCTGAAGGAAGTCAAACAATTGTTTAATGGAGGAAATTAGATTGCACGGGTTGCATTTCACGCCTACCATACATACATATACACATATATATACACGGCATCGATAAAATACTCATTGACTTTTTTTTGTGGAGTTTGGGTTGTGGACTACGATAGAATTCACTAAAATTAAAATTTGCAGACCTGGAGAATATACCACCTTCTCCTACCTCGTAGGAGCAGCTGAAGGTGATATGAGGTGAGAGGGACAGGTTTCCAATAGAATAAACTGCTGTGCGGTGTTTTTTTTTTTTTTTTGATTATATAAGAAACTCATGAATTTAAAATAAAATAGTAGAAGTAAGGAGGGAATAAAAGAATACAGAAAGTCGCATGATAAGAATTGAACTTACAACATATTAGTTTAATTACCGTATTACTGCATCAAACCCTCTTTTTTACTGTATGTGTGTATTTGGCTATATCATGGGCTAAATAATATATAGTTGGTTGTCTTTCAGCAAAGTAAAGAAAAAGAAAAGATAAGAAAAGAAAAGAGCAAAACAGTTGTCTGCCCGAAGTATAAATTTCTCAAACTTAAGAGAGTATGTGGAAAGGGTCTATGAGCGATCGAAATGAACTAAACCTGCTTGAAGAGCCAATCTAGGTCTCATTCCCAACCCAACCCCACGAAACTATAGCTTTTAACAAGACTTTCCACCTTCAATGAGATTGGCCTTTTGATTTGTCCGATGTTTGAATCAGATTTCTTGCACAGGGACAGGGATCCTCTCTTCTGCATCCCCGCGCGCGCGCCCGCACACACAACCCAGTAAATGATTCTGAGAAAATATCGACGGTGGCAGATCTCCCTCTCTCCCTCCTACACATGCAATAACACAACAGTAAAGCCATTCACTGTGTGGACATCATGACCTTACAAGTGATCGAATTTATTTTTATTTAAAAGTTTAAATTAATAGGAGAATAATTGTAATGAGTCAGACAATTTTCTTTCGTACTTAGTTTTATATCAAATAACCACGAATTGAACTTCCGGACTTGGGTCAATCGATGTATGAGACCATTGGAACTAATAGAATTCGCTGTGAACTTATAAAGGATCTGACTCATTTCCATCTAAAAGTCTAAACTAATAAGTGATAGTACTCAATCTTCTCATAAATCAACAAATTTTTTTGTTAATTATCTAATATGGGATAGTATTTTTTTTACACTTAACCTCACGCGACAACGTGACCTATTTTATGACATGCCACTACACACCCACCCTCAACCACTATCTGCGAATCGAGTATTTTTATTCCGATCTCGAACAAGAGGAAACAATTAGCCATGGGTCATGCAATTTTCTTTCATACTCGGGTTTATATCAAACAACGACGAGTTGGGCTTCCGGACTTGGGCCGAGTGAGGTGTGAGCTCACTGGAACTAATACCATATTGAATTCACTATAAGTTCATAAATAATCGGACTCGTTTCCACCTAAATGCCTGAACTAATATGTGGTAGTACTTAACTTTCTTATAAATTCACAACTTTTTTTATTAATTATTCGATATATAATTGTATTCTCTATACTTATCCTCATGTGAAAATATGGTTGATTTTACCACGTGCCACTAAACACCCACTCTCAACAACTATTTGTGAGTAAACTATTCTTATTACAATATCAGACAGGAGGGGGGGGGCGGGGGAACTAGTCATGTGTGAAGCAATTTTCTTTTGTACTCGGGTTTATATCAAACAACTACAAGTTAGTCTTTCATACTTTGGTCGGGGCAAGGTGCAAGTCACTATGAGCCCATAAGGGATTTCATCCATCTTCATCTAAAAGCTTGATTTAATAGGTAGAGACACTCAATTTCGGGGCAAGGTGCAAGTCACTATGAGCCCATAAGGGATTTCATCCATCTTCGTCTAAAAGCTTGATTTAATAGGTAGAGACACTCAATTTTTTTGTAAAATTTACAATTTTTTTATTTATTTAGTCAATATAAGATCGAATATGTTAGCAATAATTACTCAATGTATATATATATATATACACACACATTTAAGAAAAAGTAAATATTCACGTGTAAATATATGCAAGGTTTGATCGTCCCGGATAAGAATTTGGAGCAAAAATTTTTGCTTGTAAGGGATAAACGTACTCTTTCTTATCACATTTCTTCTTTTTTTTTAATGTACAAAGATAACATATTATATGTATTCTGATAAATTCGTAAAAGGAATATATAAAAAAATAAAAGGTAAATCCCATAAGTAACTAAGATTTTGTCGTACACATATTTGTAATATTATTGGATATACAGTCTGATCATAATAATTTGGGATGAATATATATATGTGTGGGTGTGTGTGCGCGTGTTTATGAAGGGTTGGGGAACATACGTTTGAGTCTTTTTTTTTTTTTTGGATAAGTAGTAAGTTGTCTGAATACAAGATAAAAACCAGAAAAGCTATGAAAACACAAACTTTCCGTGTTGCTTCTAATACCTATTTGACCTAGGGCATGAGCTTCACCATTCTCTGTCCGTTAGCTTCTATCCATATACATTCCCAACATTCAAAATGACTTAACATAGCCATAATATCCAAGAAAATACTAGTAGCCTCCCAGGGGATTTCCTCCCTTCTCGTAAGTGTATATCTACAACCAGAAGAGCATCTGATAAGATTTGAATTTTGTCCCACTTATGATCCCTTGCTACCTTTAGTGCAAGCAAGATGGCCTCAGCTTCCGCCTCCGTTGCTGAGTTGTCTTTTTCCCTTGCTAAACTGGGAAGTCAATGGACCATTAATATCCTTGGCCACACCTCCAAGACAAGAAATGCCCCCCTGCAAGAGCTGCATCCATATTTATACTAATCCATCCGTCTCGTAAAACTACTTTTGTTATTTCCATCGTGTGTGCGCCTTCCCGTCTATTTTTATTACTTACTGTAAGCACTGACTCCTTATGTTCAGTGAAGTCCAACATGAGTTTTGATGCAAATGTCTTTGGATCCTTTATTTCCTGACAATTTACTTCTTTCTTCCCAAATTCTGTAGGTCAAGATAGAAGCATATAATGTGAACTCTTATTTATTCAGTTCTCCCACGGTTAATGAGTCTGTGGGGAGGGGTTGAGAATTATGTTTGCAAATTCCATTGGAGCACTTGTATTTTGCGGAAAACTCCATATTTTACAAGGCGACTCTCTCCATGCCACTAGATAAAACAAGGACTTTGTAAAGAGATGTCTAAAGCTATCGGAACCTGGTTTACAGAGGGGACATGATTCTCCTTAGTATGTATCTGTCTTGCTCGTCTTGTTGAGTTAATTTTATCTTTAAAATGTTTTCCACTGTCGGTTGATTGAAGAGTGAGTTGAGAAAGGATATGTTCCATCTTCTGGGGGAGTTCAACATTTAGATTTGCGACGAATAGGTTTGGTGAAGGTGTTATATTTGTTGCAGCAATAGGGAGAAAGTTCGAATCTTCATTTTTAGGAATCCACGGTTCTTCCCATACTTTAGTTCCTAGACCATTACCAATCAGTTTGCAAGCCCCTCTTTTTAAAGTATCCTTGCAATCCTTCAATCGTCTCCAGACCTGCGATGATGAACTGGGCATTCTATTACCAGAGTTTTAAAAAGTTCCATATTTGGATTTTATTGCCAGACTTTCATTGTTTGGAGTTAAAATCCAGTCAGTTTTAGATAGCACTGCACTACTACCATCCTCAGCTCTACTGAAGTTGAGGCCCCCATTTATCTTAGATTGACAGATCTTTTCTCATTGTCTAGGAGCATAATATTGTCTTCCTTGTCCTGTTTTCCCCACCAAAACCTTCTAGTTATCTGGTCCAGCTTGTTACATTCTTTTTTAGGTAGCTTGAAAAATGATATTGTATAAATTGGTAAGCTATTAACGACTGAGTTAACCAAGGTGGTTCTCCCCGCCCACGGTTAACACTTTGGATTTCTAGGCTTCCTGCATTTTTCAAGGATCATCTTCCAGTGTCTCATATCTGATCTTTTCTTGCCCTTAATGCTATTAATAAATCGTCTGCAAACATCAAGTGTGTTATCGCCGGTCCATCTCTACTAATTTTTATTCCTTCTATCTTGCCTTCCTCTTCAGCTTTATATGTAGTGGTCTTGAAAGAATTTATGTTGCCCTATACTCTTAACTCCAGGGCCCCTCACATAGCGAAGATGCCACGAGGGGATAGAGGATTGACGACCTAGAATTTACTTGATATATTGATCAGCTGGTGCGATTTTGATAATTGAACAATTAATAGAATGGGAAGGGATTATCAAACTTTAAATAGTACAGAGCATGCAAATTAGAGTTGTGCTTGCATTTTCCGGCTTAGTCATGGACCTTTGCATAATAAATAAATGGTTGATTTGCATCACTTCTCTTATCTTTACTATCATAGAGCTTCTATTTTTATTTTTATTCTTGTTACAAAGTTGGGGGAATTTATCTCCCTTTTTCTTCTCCAAATTGTTCTCATAATGTAATTTCAACTAGGTGGAAGAAAAATAACTAACTTGGGTCCTGATATTTCGTGGGGATAAGCGCACTTCGAGAAGTATAGTCCCCAAAAAAAAAAAGACTAAAAAAATTCTAACAATATACTATAATTAAATTCTTATTGTTTATAAGTATAGACTTTTGGGCTGGATTTATATTAAATGCAAGAGAAGTATATCCAGTAAACCACAATTATGTTAATTTATCAGGGTTTATGCCCAGATCAATTGTGGGTGAGACGATGAGATGCCATGGGAAAGAGAGCGTACATTCCCGCAGATAATGATATACGTATAGTAGCATCTCCGCATGTGTGATTATATATGCATATGTCGGTCGACAAGATCATCGAAGTGCGTGCATATATCTTACTGTCTCTTGTTTACGACCCTATTTTTCTCTCTCCTTCGTCAATCGGGGTGATTAGACCATACAGCGAAAGTCGTCGTGGGAAAACTATTTATTGAAATACCAATTTTCTTTCTTTTTTTTTTCTAGCTACCCTAGCTACAGTTGTTTGATTCGATCAGCATTACTTAATTTAATTCAAACAAAAAAATGGATAATTAGGATTTCTCAAGGGGAGGAGGATGGAAGATAAATAGTAATTACGGTCTCATTCATCCACTCCAGCTTATGCATCGCCTCAAAGTTCCGACTAACTTCAGACAAAGAAATCAATTTATCATATATAATAATTAATGGGGAAATCGATCCCATCCAATTGGATCACCGGGTCTCACTCAATCGACATACCGCATTTTGCTTTATGGAGTTGGACCGCCAAGCACCTAATTTCGTTCGTCAGTGGACTACACTCTGCAATTCTAGCCAGTCAAACCACTTAACAATGCACGGTCGACTAGCTCCACTCCATTCCTCCTCAACTAGCCCTCTTGGTCGCCCTTGATCGGCCGCCCACACCTCGGCTAACATCTAGAAAGTTGGCCAGCTCGGCCCCTCTTGTACGGCCTAACACATTCACCTCTAGCGTGGTCATTATAAATACCATACACTATAGAGAATGAGGTAAGCTCTCTGAATACTTCAAAAAGACCCATCGTTTCACCTTCTCGTCGGAGGGTCATTCCAGGTGACTCCACCTGGACTAGGCTTGTTTTGTAGGTCTGCCTGCAACATTCAAGGGCCGACTAGACCACAGGCTCCCTAAAGAAACCAGGTTTACTTCGCCCTTCTGTTGGACAAGCACTCCCCCGCGCCCAGAGTCGTATCAATAATCAAGAGGTCTTTCGATCTAATTAATGCATACTTAAGTCATATCAACAGCACTATATATATATATATATCAAGAAAGTATGAATGAAATAATATATATATGTATATATATAACAACTGACCGAATAAACTAGAGGAGAATAAATCGAACTTATCAAGCTGAAATTTATAACATCCTTTCTGTGTCTAGTACGATCCACCATCATGTGCTCAAGTAGAACTCTGCAGTCGAGAGTCCGTGTGCTTTTCTTTTTTTCCTTATCTTTTTTTTTTCTTTGTGGGTGAACCACAATCATCCATTATTATCATGTAAACGTGAATTAAGAGCAATTATATCAATGAAAAAAATTGTCATTAGAAGAAAAGAAGGAAGCTTTTTATAGTTATGTACTAGATAAAATCCATCATTCTTTTGGTGACAAAATGATAAATGAGCCGTGAATGACACCAAGAAAAAGGAAAATAAGAGAACATACATAATCTTAAATCGATAGTTATATTATAATATTAAACATATTTATTCGAATATTTTATAGAGTTTGTTAATTAATATTAATATAGAATAATTTTTATCATTTTAAAATATTTGATAAAAAAGAATGTACCGAGTAATTGAATTGATCCACATAGATTAATATATTTGTGTGACTTTAATATATATATATATATATATATTGCCACAGCATTTTGACTTGACCAAGAGACCTTCTCTATTAGACATTGCATCGATTAGACCATCGCATGTGGATGGGCGAATTATCCTTTTTGACTGTCTGTCGGTACATGACGTAATCATTTAGCGAGAACAGTGTTAATCGATGTGGTCGTTGGTCAATGTCGCAGCGTGGACCAAATCGGTCGATTTGACCATCTGAGTGGGGAGTGAGCTGATTGCCCGATAATTGTGCGCGTGCACGAGGAAAAAAAAAATTTTCATCACGAGGGCATGCTTGGGGAAGAAGGCTAATAGAATTCGAATAGATGATCCAGTAAGTCCTCCGCTCACACATGTACATGAGATTTTCCGAGCTTACACACTCCTATGTGTGCGATGAGGTAAGGTAAAAATGGGTCAATTTCAGCGGGATCCTGTTTGAAAGAGACGATTCTGTTATCCTTCTCAAATAGCCGAAAGAGCCCTGTAAAGGGGACACGGAGAGCCCCTCAGACGGGGCGGGGACGTAGGCTGGGGCATCGGGCCGGAGATTGAATGAAGCTGGGCCCCGGAACCGAGGCTCCAGCTTCCCGTACCTCGGGGAGGGGACAGCCTCCTCAGCCCCAGCCCGCTGGCCACGGATCTGTGCCCGCTTGCTTCTTTCTCGGTCTCGTTTTTCTTTTATCTGTTGATTAGCTAATGGGTAGGCGATTGACTCGCATAACTCACACAGCCTAGTAAAAGACAAATAACCAGAAAAAACCAAGTGAAGAATGAGTTTTTAATCTGCATAAGAATGTAATGCTGGAAACTAATAAGGCCGAGGTTGCTTCACTAACATTCCCGGTGCCCAAGGTCGCCAATATTGTAATGGCCATCTTGGTTCTGTTCATAATGGGGAGCAATTTTGACTTGTGCATCGGCGTTGACGAAAGCAGGTCTTTTGGGAGACACTTTTCATTGCTTGAAGTTACTCGTAATTTCTCATTATGCACTAAAGTCGTACGATAACTCACGAACACTCATCATAGCTAGACCATATCCCTAAGATTTGAAAATAGTGTTATTGTGGTACTTAATCTTACCATCGACATATGACCCGAAGATCTACCGTCATCCTCATCATTTTCTTACCGATTGTTAAACCGTGAAATCCTATTTGCAACCCAAAAGCGTGCTATGGACAGATGTTTCTCCCTTGTTGCATCGCCTTCACTAACAACATTAAATATCGATTGCATGGAATTTGCAGAGCAAACTGCTGAAACAAGTTCGTCCTCTAGCGTGCGCGGTCAAAGAATGAAAAACAAGAGCTTGTCCTGTAGCGCATACTGTCCTTTAGCGCCACGAGAACACAGAAAGAGGGGAACGCGTGAAGGGAAAGACACTTACCACCATCGGCTGGAGAAATTTTGTTCGAACATTCATTCTGTTGTCGTGGGGGGGATGTTTTTCACTGGGCTGGGGATGACAACGCAGTCAGCTCTTCTTCCTGAGCTCCTGCGTGGCGGCCCATCAAGCTCAAATCTCAGCCATTTAGTTACTAGGGGCTCCAAAAGCTGTGCTGCTCTCGGACGAGACTCGTAGCGAAGCGACCACAGGCTCCGAAGAGGTTCATTTAATTCACATATGTAAGTAAGGACTGTCCATCTTACTTTGACAGAGCTACCGGTGCCTGCATGAGACTGCAGAACATTTGTACATCGTCATATGCTAGATTCCTCCATGCAAGAAGCAAGGAAGAGCGTGACCAACCTCATTTGGGCCCTGCAGGGTAGGAAGCCCGCCGCAAAATGTCGTCCGATGGGCCTCCGTTGTCCTCTACACGTGTTGGAAAGAGTTCAAGCGCAGCCTGAGGCCTTGCCCTAGCCCTACTTCTTCTCCCTTGGATGACCGATTCACGACATTAAGCATTTTTGTCGGCGGACAAGGATTTGAATCTCATAAACATGCATAGAGCATGTCGGTCAGGTTACGTAGTAACTAGGAATAAAATGGGGGTGGTCAACATATATTCAGAGAACTAGCAAAAAGGGGATAGGAATCTGCTCGAAAGGTGATTCAACCATATTTGAAATAATCCGGAGACTCTAAAATCATTAGGGATATTCCTCCATGTGTCAATTGTCAGATCATGGCCTACAGAAACATTCGAAAAAGATTACTGAGTAGTTCACTTACAACTAACTTTCACTAAGTTGTCATTGTCCGGAGGGGCTTTCAATGGTCCGATTAATTACCTTTTATTTCCTGGTATTTACTTCCCTTTTTTTGGGGGGCTAAAATAGGAGGAGAAATTTTAAAGCTTTAAATTGATCTAACTGCAATCAAAGTGGCTGCTAGCACGCTTAACTGTCAAAGGGCACTTGTCCAGCTGTATGAGGACACGGCCAGCCACCCAACGATGGGCCCCCGACAGCTCCAGAGCCTTTGATGTTGCAAACTCCATATTTATTTTTCCCCCTTTTGTCACATCGCCTTCCCCACACCCTGAAACCAAGTTATCATTGCCATCAGTCATTATTCTTCCCACTAGAAAAAAAAAATGCTTACTACTTTCTTCCATTCAATCTTTTCATCTCCTCCTTCTGCCCGAGATCCAGGCTTAACTTCTGTGTGATCCAACTAGATTTATGAACGATATTATGTAAGTCCCGCCCATCCTATATTAGAATGATTATGAGTTACGAATAAAAATGAAGCAAACTTTCTCGAGATACTTTTGGCTATGTAATTACGCCTCAAAGGGATAGTGGCAGTGGAAAAGAAAGTGGAGGGAGGGGTAAGATTTCCCTATTGGGAAAAAAATGGAAAGGCTAGGAGCAATCTACTTCCCAAACTAGTACCAACTTATCATGTCTCCCATCCTCTTAGTTTCCCATTCATATACAATACTTTAATTATCTATAAACCTAACATACTGCAATTGACTTATATTCAAATAAGTAAACTTATTATTAAAGCATAAAACTCTATAATTATAATTTTTTATTCACAATATTAGAAATAAACATCTTAGTTAGTTAAATGAGAAAAAATGAATAACATTAATCAGTGCCTGTTGATATATACTTGTTTATTTAATCATTTATTCATGAGTTATCGTTGGTCGTCTGGTTACTCTGCATGCCCATCAAGAATATTTTTTAACAATGGAAATATTTTTATTTTTATATAAGTTACTAATTATCCTAGAATAATATGAAAGAAGTGAAGAATAAATGGTATAGGAAATCCTACGCTAATAATCAATTTTTTTTATTGTTAGTATTACTACATAAAACTCTGTTTCCCAAACAAGGTAAGGTAAGGTATACAAATATATATATGAGTCTTCCTCAACAACGCCGCCTGTTACACATAGATTCATCAGCCAAAAGCCCAACCTAAAATCTATTGCTTTACCTAAACCCAACAGGAGAGAGAGGGCCCGGAGAGAGTGAGACAGGTTCAGACAAACATTCGCGTTGAGACAAGGCTGGGCATATGAGAGAGAGCAGACAACATGTTCTTCCTTGAAAGTGAAGAGATGTCTCACCATGAAAAACAAGAGAATGTGGAAGTGGAGATCCAAGGGACAAACACAGGAAGAATATTGGGCATTATATCATTGATCGGTGATCACGATGATGGCGATCATAAGAAGAGCAACATTATGCAGCCCCCCGTTTATTTTTCTGATACTGCAAATGTCAGAATGAAAGCAGGGGTGGGGGCTAAATGAATCTAAATACAAGAAAGAATCACAAGAAAAACAAGAAGGGGGAGACGATTTGATGAACAAACACACCCAGAATGCATCATCCGCACACAAAACTAAAGAAGGAAAAAGAAGCAATAAATCTTCGTATTTCTAATAGGTTCCAATAGTCCCTACTCGAAGAATTCCCAGTTGAACTTGGGCTGGACAGAACTGTTGTTACTGATGGTCGGGGTAGATGTAGAGGTTGTTGAGTGGACTGGAATCAAAGGGAGAGCTGAGTCGAAGGTCTCCCACTCCGTGGTCACAACCGTCCCTGGAGTGGAGTGCCTTGGCCTCTGCTCAGGTGCCTGTTGCTGCAGCGGAGGCTGCTGCTGCTGGCGGGACTGCTGATGGGTCTGAGAGTGGCCATTCGGTTGCCTACTTTGTTCAGGAGGAGCCGTGGCCAACTTTAGCCCATTCGAGTGAGCCTTTTGGGTGCTGGGCATGGAGTTCTTGATCTTCAACATGTCCAGAGTCTCCACAATCTTCTGAACTCTCCCGACCTTCATTTTGTTATCATATTCGGAGGTTAGCTTTGTGATGTGTCAAAGTAAATGCTGAAAATGTCAAATTAACATACTGCAACTGATGCCCTAAAAAACCTATCACTGATTCGGTGAATTACGATTTGGAAAGCTAGCCTGCGAGATGAGTTACCAGCATTTTCCTCCGCAACTTCACATCTCCATCAGCAATAACGCCATCCAATTTAAGCAACTGGTTCATCAGCAACTCAATTAAAGTCAATACATCCGTTTCTGCGACCTTTCCTCCCTTTGAGATTATTGACTCCAAGGCAGAAACCTATCCAATTCCATGCAAGAGATTTCAATAAAAACTGTCGACCTCCACATTGAATAAAAAGCACGGCATGTCACAACGGGCGCTTGCAATGTTTACCCCCCTTCTTCTTACCTTGCCTGCAAGTCTATCAACTTCTAAGCTGATCTCAGAAATAGACTTGGATGCCTTCTCCATCTTTGCATTCCTCCGCATCTCAAGCAACCGCTTTTCCTGGCTAATTGGATCCTGGACAAGTACGATCTTTGACCGGTCCTTGACCCCAACAATGTCGAGGAATGCATTGGAGCCTCTCTCCTTGTCTTTGTACATCAGCTTCTGATCTTGATGGTGCAACCCTGTTGGCCCCGCTAAGATTTTCTTGAGGTCCCCTGAACTCAGATTGAAAACGGAGGAAGTTATCAACTTTAGCATTAGAAAGGCAGCACATATACATTTAATAACGCTCGTCCCAAGTAAAGTGGAACATAATCTAAGTAAAGAGACAGACATCTTCCATTTCCAATCAAATACATACCTCACTAAGTAATGGGAAATGACATCAATATATGTCATCAAATACGGAGCCAAAAACTAATCATGCTGTTACCACTGGGTAGAAACTTCATAGAAAAAAGTACACAAACCAAGAGGCGGGTTGTCGGACTGGAATTGGGATATTAATTACCGAAAGTGGCCGCGGAGCTGATGCTGATTTCGTGGTAAATCGAGCCATGCTTTACCCTAACGCGTATCGTTGGGGGAGGAGGTGGAGCCTTTCGATCCAAATCGGGATTTCTCTTCTGAACCAGCATTCCTCCGGGCCTCATCTCCCACTCTTCCCCTGACTCGACCCGACCTGAACCACTGCCAGAGCTACCGCTGAGCCCTCCTCCCCCTATCCGAGCCCTTGTTCTCATCATATCTTCAGCTAACATCCACAGAGGAACGCCCACTCGGTTCTTGAATTGGAATTAGATCTCAAGGGGTGACCTTTGACGATCTAAACTAAAGTTTGCAGATGCCCATCTCAGAAATCCTTCGGTGGGGGCAGAATCAGAAGTCTTTCAGCCGAAAATCACACGGATTCCAATGCAAATGCCTTCTATTCGAAAATGGGAATGGAAGCAAAAGATATATTCACACCCAGAGACTTGTCTCTGTCCTCTGCAGAATCAAGAGACAGCCTGGAGAAGCAAAGGCAGAGGCTTTTATTCCCCCTTCGATGTCTCGGAGACCTTTTACTAACCAGAGATTTCTCTGGACTTTAATAGAGAGGAAACTCAGATCCCTTCTTCTTCCTCCTCTCCTCCTCGGTCAAACGTTGACAACACGGAGTTCTGTAACTTTCAGGGAAAATCAGAAGCCAGAGAAAATCCAAATTTTCCCAAGAAAAATACCAAAAGAGGGTAAATTTTAATCAAATGTCAAACAGAAGTGAAGGAATATGGAATCTCCAGCTCAAAAAATACCCAACATTTCCGTCTCTCTCTCAAGCTCGAAGAAGGAAGAGTAGAAGACGCGAGAAAGGGAGACGAATATTATAACGAGGAGACAGCTAACAATGGTGTTGTGGCTTGAGAGCCGGGCGAATAATTAATTATACACAACGATTCGAACCTGTGCCGTCTGTGGCCCCAAAAAAGAAAAAAAAATCTGTGCTGTCAATAAATAACATTCTGTATATTTTGTATTAAGAAGATTATGTTTACGGAGTAGACAGGAAAAAAAAACGGAAACTACAGAAAAAAATGGAAAACAAATAAAAAAAGAAGGAAATTGCAGAAGGCGCCTCATATCATAAAGAAAAAATGAAAATTAAATTTAGAAAAAAATTATCAAATTTCTTCATAAAATGAGGCAGAGTTTTATGATTCAATCAACTGTATTTCTCGCCGGAAATTTACCTGTTTCTCAGTAACTATTTTAGGATTATTATTATTTTGTTGTTTTTGCTTCTCTTCATTATTGAAAAATTAAAAAAAAAAGAGGAAAAACTCTGGGTTGTGTCTTATTAGGTTTACTGTACCTTTCGACCTTCATTGGTTCTTGCAACGCCACCGACACTCTTGGTACGCGCGAGTAGAAACGCGCGACTGCTGCCGGACGTGGCGCTTTAACCGACCGTACATCCGGTCGTCCCACGTGGGGATTGTGCGGGGTTTTATTTATTATTATTACTTTCAGTTTCACCACTATTTGGAGATTCCCTGCGGACATGACCTCGACAACCTATCGTCCTGCAGCCGATAAAAAGAATGCAGCTAAAAGGACGTTCCGGCGTCTTAGAAATAGATTTAATTGAAGTATTCGACGTTTGAATTTTTAAGTGATATTTTTATTTAATTTTTAAAAAATAAACAAAATACATAATTTTATTATTTTATTCAATTATTAAGAGATTCAACTTGAACATAGTGCAGTAGAAAGAATATTTTATTTGACATGACAAATTTCAATTTTTTTTATCAACCCACCGAACTAAGGAATTATAACACACTAGTTATATTTTCTAATTGAATTATTAAATGTTGTAGATATTATTTGATTATATATGAAATAGAATGTTTGGGTAATTAGATTAATTGTATATTCAGGATTTGTAAATATTGTATTTAATATTCTAGTATTATTTATTTTTAAATTTATGTTATTCACTAAATCTAGAAATAGATTGGTAGTGTATATAATTCATGGACTTGCATGCACTAACGAATTTCCATGATTTTGCATATGGTGCACAATAAATTATTAGTCTATAATTTTAATATTATTTATACAGTTTAATTCATATGACTTATACAATGTAAATTCTATTTAAAAATGTAATATAGGCGATTCAGGACAATTCAAAACATGGCTCAAACTGTCTTATCAAGTTATGGTTTGGTCCGTTAATCATAACGAAATTGTCCAATTACGAGCACAGTTTAGGAAATCATAAATTAACCCGGAATTGTGTTTAAGTGGGTTGGTTCATGGTTTGAGTTAGTTTAAACCTTGAACTGCAATCTTTTTTTCTTTTTCTTTTTTAAAATTATTTAAAATAGATAATTTTTTTAAATGATAATTAGCTATTGATGGTAAGATTTTTTTGAAATTTGGGCTAATTTTACAATGATTCCAAACTAATTTTCAAATGGTTTCATGTCAATTCAATAAAAAAATATATTAGACCAATTCTAGTTCAATTATTTTATTTATTGGACTGGACTTATAACCATCATTTAACCTAATAAAAGTGGTGATATACCGGTTTGGAGGCAGTTCAAGACAGTTTTAGATTTTGATGGGCCGATTATGGACCAAAGCACCCCATTTAGCGTCTCTAACTTTGTTAATTGTAATGTTGACAACGCTTACATATATATATGTATATATATATTCTTTAGAAGGGACAAGCTACCGACCAATGGGCATATAGAAAGTCGGGATGGTTTGCTTGCTGCCTAGTGGATATTGCGGAATTTCCCCTGCGACCTTCGGCCATATGTATACTTGTACGCATGAACGGCATCATTTAAAAAACGAAGTACAGGAATTTGCTCCAAACAAAAATGGTAACCGCGATTAAAAAAAATTGGAAAAAAAACACCATATTTATGTCGCCAAAGGTTTTCCTTTTTCTTCTTCCAGAAAAAGAGAGAGAGAGAGAGAGATTAATTCGACCCTCTCCCACAGAATATTCGAGTGAGGGGAGTGTCTATATATGGTTGCTCAAATGACGCTATCAAGGGAGGTTGGGACGATTATTTGTTGTTGTTGTTGTTGCCTTATAAAATGGATTATTCACCAGAAAAAAAAAATGAACTGCGGACAATATATTTGACCCAATCAAGTCTCTAATCGGCCCCAAATTATTTGACGAATATATGAAGAATATGTTCCTGCGTCGGCTTATCTTTGGCCCATTTTATTTTTTTTTAAAGAGAATTGGAGGAAATCGATCGAGCATTATAATCAATCTTCATAATGACTTAAAAAGGACTCAATAATTAATTATTCTGAACTACAAGATACATATAATTGCATAGGGTTTCAATAAGAGACCCCTTGACACTGATATTGGACCACCCTGAAAGATCAATAATAATATCGATGGGCTGTGTCCTTCTCCGGAGGCTTACTCGATCAAAACTCCAATGGATCCAATATGTTTTCTGGGTGTGGAACCACGGGTGTCACAGTTCTCGGAGCATTGGCAATAATTAATAAATTGGATTTGAAGGACTAATATGGGTTTGGTCACGTGGTCCAATAAATATTTTCTTATATTCAAATTTTATAAGTGAATAAAATTTAACTTTTCATGGGTCAAGCTGCCGACGTTGTAAAACCAGTGACCAGTCCTCGGTAAGGATTTGGGCTTTCCAGGGGGAGACTTTGTTAGACCTCAGCTTTCTTCCGTTCTTCATTTGACCTTAGTTATCGACTGCTTCCTACTCAGTTCTCCGTAGCAAGGACAGCGCCCAGTCCTAGGAAAAGAAACTGAGAAGTTTATTGTCTGATACAGCCAAAAAGAATGGCTTGTTTCTTAGGTTTCGGTACCGCGTGTAACTTTGCAGACACTTTAGATTCGTAGCTGTTAGCTGGGCGAATGGGACGTAAAAGATTTTAGAGCAAGCAAAGCAATGCCCACAGAATCCTAAACGTACATGAGAAGATATATAATGCAGGACTTTGCCTTCACATGGTAGAGATCGAACAACGTCCCAAAATATGAGCAACCCGCAGCAGGAGAGGATTTCTCAGAAATGGAATATCAGTCGAGCGATACGATTCGCTTCAGAAAATAATAGAATGAAAAGGATTGCGGGTTTCACTAATGTATAGTGGAGAACGAGAATTTATTTTTGTTAAAATAGGAGAGTGATAAATAGATTTTTCAGTTCACTCATGAATATATTTTGTATAGGTATAGATCGTGGACTCCCATAGCTCATCTGATTTGATGTTTTGCCGAAGCTCGAACTCTGCTCAAATTCAGTTATAGGTGGTTGTAAGATGTATGACGCCAGGCTCTTGAACCACCCCTGGACGAGTTCTTGCTTGATGCATTTCGACACGTCTCTTGGCACGAGGAAGAGCTTTTGATATCCCAGTGGATCTTGATGAAGTTGGATTCGCTGGAGTAGTTCCTTGAAATCCAAGAAGTTGGTCATATGCCGCTGATATTCGCGCGTGCAGTACAAGATACCACAGAACCAATCACGCCCAATCTTTTTTATGGTTCTATTTTTTAATCTACCACAGTGAGATGTTGAGCAACTTCTCTGGGGACCTGGGTTATTAGCATCGAGATGGGATGGGATTAGAGCTATGAACTGGAAATTGTACATCTAATTTCTCAGCAAACCGTATATTGAGATTGAGCTTTCATTTAGCTTCTACCTTTTTTTTACTCTGGACTTGGAGCTGACATTGGGGGCTGGGGGAATAAAAAGAGAAATGGTTGTGCCTTCTTTCCGTTCCGGTATCAAGTGTAAGAATTGTATGCTTTCGAGCTCCCTTTGAACCATTATCTATCAGACTGTCGACAACAGGGGCAGCTCAATC
Source organism: Sonneratia alba (assembly GCA_900174645.1). Lineage (NCBI taxonomy): Eukaryota > Viridiplantae > Streptophyta > Magnoliopsida > Myrtales > Lythraceae > Sonneratia > Sonneratia alba. The sequence goes on along the minus strand of FWPY01000036.1, from coordinate 2,288,454 downwards.
TCTCAAAAGCAGCAATTCCTGTTCGTCATCATGCTTTGATCGAAAATATGAAAGCTTTTCAATAGAGTTCAATTGAGCATAGCTATTGACGTAAAGCAGCTGCTGAGTTCAAATACTCCTCCTCCTATTGGCCTTCAACTATTTCAGCGTTAGGCTGATGATTAAAACATTCAAATTCAACGTATGACGCTTCTGTCAACCTGTCCGATGGCTTGCTGGGGGAAACCTTAGTTCACTGTGTTACAGGGATGCCTGGGCTTGATGAATCGTACTACCTTACCCGGGTAATTGGCTTCTCCATCTACTGTTTAATCATTACATTTCTCTAGTAGGAACTTAAGTTTAATTGATATTGCCGATAACGGGGGTTTCAGATCCCGCAACCCGAGGGAACTCATTTGCTCTTGACAACACCACTCCTTTGAATTTCGAATTCAAGAATGGGTGATCTGGGAGTAGTCTAAAGGGCTCGTCCTACTGGCTTCGAACTTGGGCTGTGCATATACTGGCAAGGACAGAGTGTGGATAGAAGCAATTACAGACCAATTCTGAGGTAATATCAAACTGGATACACAGGTAAATGATACTCTTATCTTTTTCTCTCTGAGTTGCTTGAAGGAAAAGGCTGCTCTAGTTTGCTATATTTGTATCCACTGGTGTAATCAATTCAAATTAAGAACGCAGTAACGTGATAAGAGGATTCCAACCAGCCAATCGACTAACTTGCATGCTATAGAATATCTCCACATACACTTTCAGCATTTGAGTTGGTTTTGAACTTGATCGGTAGTTTTTCTAGAGAGCACTTCAGGTTGCTCTCTGTATTCAGCATCCATCTCTTCGAAAAGTATTGTGTCCATAACATAAGATGATGCCCCCTCTCACATTAAAAGCCTGGAACCCCCTCGGATCTCTCATTCGTGTACAGTGCAACCATTGTTGCTGCATATGGCAGGCTAGTGAGAATGTCAGATGATCACCGGCCTCCTTACCCACCACGTCGGGGATAACTATAGCCAATTACCAACGTTTGGGTGTGTTTACGAGACAGTTTCACTGTAGACTTTTTGAACTACTCGGTCGATCTTCTAGCTAGTCCCAGTGAGTTATTCATAATCATAATAACTTCACTTCAGATTATCAGAAACTTTACCTCAAATCTCAAATCCGTATCAAACTATTATGCAGTCAATGGTTTTTATTGACCTTGAATAGCGAAGGCATCGAGTATAAATATAGGAACAAGATCCGACGGAACACTCGCGTATAGTTCTGTAGTTTATTGAACATAAATATGATGGTACCTGCACATTATGTACACACATAGTTGAATATAAATAAATGTCTCAAACCAGATTAAACCTCTATAATTCAAGAAGATACGATTAAATCTATTTAATTAAATATATATTTAACTTATTAATCTATTTAACATATTAAAATGCATATATATATATCATGTTTATTGTGTTAGTGGCATTAATAATGTGCTATGTAAGTGACACATTTACGTTACATGGATTAAACGGGATTAGGTGGTTGTATTCGAGTTAGATGTTTCTAATTCATTTAATAAACGAGCCGTATACGAATCAAAGAGTTTCTGACATAAACCTATTTAGACATAACACGAGCCAAATTGCCGGGCCCAGTGAAGTATTCCCTCTCAAAGTCATTTCTCGTACGACAAGGGTTGTTGATTATATTATAGTAATTGCACTTTATGCAGGACATATCGAACGGTATTGAGTGCAATGTATGCATGGATTAAATATAACATTTATATTTTATCTGTATTTATAATATCTAACGTACGTGCAATTCTCTCAAAATATGATTTTATTTACAATAATTTTTAGAATACATTTTGAAGTTTAAAAAGGGGAGAAAAAAAAAGAATCGGATTGGTTCCCGTGTACTTCTTTTGAATTTTTTGGTCGGCGCATCTTCATCCTTTTTATGGTAATTGAAATAATTGAGATATATTATAATCCACGTGCGAAATGTTTTTTCAAATAGAAAACGCTATTTACAACATGTGGTTTAATAATTTGACGTTGCTCTTTACTAAATTGCCAATGTTTTCTGCAACGTGGATGGCGTCCGAGTTCCCAAGTGTCCGCATGAAATTCATCAACCCTAGGGAACTCTACCTTGGTTTTAGGGTGGGCAATTCACCTCCGGCCATTGGCGACGGTCCACCTAGAAAGAGAACAAAAGGTCAAATTTGCCTACTACTGCCGTTCGAGGCAAAATTCTAATTTAACAACTATTATTATTGGTTCGGTATACCTATAAAAAAAAAACTATTGTTGCTGATTTACTATAAAACAGCTAGGTCTTAAATACCACTCCAATTTCATCCCCATATGCTTGAGTGTGACCCGAAGAAAATCGAAGGGATGGGAGCAATTTGCTCAATAGATTTTCATCGGACTCGCATGTGAAGTCGACTTAATTTACCCCAGATTGACTATGGATTCATCTTATTTTCCTAGAAGTTGACGTGATTGGCCGTAAGTTGAATTTGCAAGACTATAAGAATCAAATTACTCGTGTAATTTATAGGGTGGGTTCCTGCCAAGTCACATATAGAAACCAATATTTAATAGTTGCAATATGCCAACATGGTAATGTATATTAGTATGAGAAGATTTTTTCAATATGGTAAGATATTATTATTCTAATTTATCATCATGGTTTTACATTCTTCCATAGATTCTTTTCCCATGCAATATTGATTTTCGTTTTTTATTATTAACATATAATGTAATATAATCATTGTATAAAATATTTTTCTCCCAAAAAATATTGAAGATTGTATTAGGTCGAGCCTTTTTTAACTAGAATTTATTGCTATTCTTTTCCTACACTATTGCATCTCTTGCATTCTATTATATTTTATCTGTGTTTTAGAGGCATTTTTTAAGCGTTAATGCATGGACCACCACAACAACACGAGTTCCACCTCAGGGTCCGAGGGATCCTAACAGTTGGTGGTGCCTGATATTAGTCCCAAATCTCTTTTGTCCTCCCCTTAATGTAAGGCATCTCATTGAGAGCATTCCAAGATGCTTCTTGACATCAAACATTCCAAATCAGAGTGGTAGGAAGTATTTCCCCTCAGGTCAGTTTGACATGAAAGTTAACCTATTTACTAGCCTGTGGTACTGAACCGGAGAGGAAACATGACTCATGGGGATGGCTACGGAAAACTCCAGCCCACCCCCAGATTCATTTCTTCTCATGGTTGTGTCTACATGGTACGTTAACAACTGGGGCTACATTGGCCAGAAAAGAAATGCACATTCCCTTAATCCATGGCCTTTGTAGTGGTGGAATTGAGGTTGCATATCACACACCGTGCGATTGTTCAATTGCAATGCGGCTTTGGAATAAGTTGGGGGGTGCCGACTTCAAAGAAGGCCTCCTCCTTGATTCCAACGGATGAATGGATCCGTGCCAGTTATAACCGTATCAGGAACGTTCCCTGGAATATAATCTTCTCGCAGGCTCTGCAGTTGCTGTGGAAGCAGTGAAACAAGAAGATTTTTGAATAGCAACAGCTTAACCCAGATATGCATCTCCTATGCCTGTAGAGGACAGAAGGGTACCGCAACCTGTTTGGGAAGAAAAGTCCAAGCGATGAACAACAGATCCTAGTGCGATGGCTTCCACCTTCCCCAGGCTAGTCAAAACTCAACACAGAGGGATTTGTGTTGGGTGAGACTGGAAAAGCGGGGGCAGGTGAGCTCATTAGGGATTCAGATGGCATGTGGATTGGGGGCTTTGGAAGGAACTTAGGAACGGCAAACAGTCCATTGACTAAGTGCTGGCCATTAGGGAAGGATTAATGAAGGGAGGCAACAGAAAATCTGGGCATCCAATTTCTCTGTGTCAAATTGGATGCCAAGGTAGTGTATGATCTAATTTGGGGTTCTTCTTCTGCAAACTTATACTTACAACTGATCATTTTGGATTGCAGGAACGTATGCAAGGAGTTTAGAGGGATCCGTGCTACGCAAATCTATGGTGAGGTGAGTAGGGGCAGCGGACTTTTTGGCTAAACATGATAGGGTTCAATTAGATGTAGATGATGCTTGTGTTACTTGGTCTTCGCATGTAAGGGATATCAATCCCATTTTGTCCTCAAGACTACTCGGGTGTCGACTTACCGAGGCTGCTTGTAGGAGGGGATACACTCCAAGAAGACTCTGTACTGGATGACTTTCTTTGAATGCATTTCCCTTTTAATAATAAAAAATAAAAAAAGAAATGGAAATATCTCCTTCCTAGTTTGTTATGTTACGTATAAGGCCCGGCCCAATTTTCCCCTTCGGCCGGCTAGGCTTAGCTGCCTCCGTTCTCACATTCCCGCATTATTTGCTGATTAGCAGATCTTCCTCTCTCTCTCTTTCTCTCTCCAATCTCCACATAAGCCTACCGTCTGCTGCTGCTCCTGCTGCTCTTCTTCCTAATCGTTGCTGATCCCCGAGCTTTACTGTTTCCTTCAGCCTCTTCTCTCCCTCGGTGATCTCTGATCTGCAACTTCGCCTCCGCCCTGCCGCTGACAGATCATTGCTCAACTCCCGTGAAAAGAGAGGTTGGAAATCTTTATTTTAGGGTTTTGTAGTTGTAGTTTTCTTTTACCTATTCACTCATTGAACTGCAATTGCTGCCTGATGGTTCGGGAGAGAAGGTCTTCTTGCTTTTTTGCCTTTGCATTTAGCTAAAGCAGGCATTTGTTTATTCTTACATGTGTTAGCCCTACTCTCTCTACGTTCCTGTTGAGAAAGAGTTTTGGAGCAGGGATAGTTACCTTTTTGCTGCTCGGCGGTGTTCTCTCGATAACTTCCACCTCTCAACATCAGTTTTTTTTTTTAAATGATGAAAAGAAATTAGCGGCCTTTCATTGCAGGACTTTACTGATTTAGTTATCTCCTTTGTTTTCCGATTCTATTCTGGATTTTAAGACTAAAGGCATGATTTTTCCTGATATGTTCATTGAGATAAGTGGTATTGTATGAGCATAATTTGTTTATCTAATTGTTCTTCTTTTCATCTATGATTTAAAAAAAAAAAATCAATCTGTGCAGCTCAAGTGCAAAGTCTTTTAATCTGAGCAGATCGCAAGACTATTTTATACTCTTGACCTGCAAGGTGGAGGTCTCTTCTTTCATTACGGGACTCAGATACTATAGTTAGAGGTCTCTTGTCGGAGAGGATAAATTGACTGCCCTGGCACTGGACAGCTACTTAGGCTCAGGCCTCGAAGGGGCTTTGCCCCTTGTGGTCCCATCTCGGGTGTCTGGTGGGCTTACCCAGTCTTCTTCAAGCTCAGGAGTTTATTACCGAGGAGATGCTCAGTCGCAGGCGGTTGTTAACTCTCACTTAAGCTCATCCCTTGGTAACTCTCTAAAATCAGTACTGGGAACTGGTCAATCCAATAAAATAGCAGTTTTTGGGAACATGAATAATTCTGCCTTGAACAGTACAGTACACTCTGAAGCCAGTGTTGGAGCGAGTTCTCTAGTTACAGATGCCAATTCAGCCCTTTCTGGACGACCACATTTGCAGAGAAGTGCAAGTATAAATACAGAACCCCATATGCGATTACCTGCTTCCCCTATGTCCTTCACTTCAAAAAACTTAAGTGTTTCTGGTTCATCTGTTATAGATGGATCTTCTGTAATGAACCAGAGTTCTCACCGGGACCAAACTGCTCAAAAATTGCAGCAGAGTCCACCAGTGCAACGGGGGAACTCCAGCACGACATCCTTAGCCCTATCACAGGCTGGTCAAGTGTTGTTTCCGATGGGTGCTCGAGTTCCTGGATCCTTCATTCAGGATGCAAGTAGTATGTTGCATGTGCAGAAGAAGCCCAGGATTGATATTAAGCAAGAAGATATCATGCAGCCACAAGTCCTGCAACAGCTGCTGCAGAGGCCAGATCCAGTGCTACAGAGTCGCAACTCACAGTTACAGGTATTATTACAACAGCAACAGCAACAGCATATTCTGCAGGCTATCCCGCATCTGCAGAGGGCCCATCTGCAGCAGCAGCAGCAGCAGCTGCATCTGAGACAGCAGCTCCAGCAACAGGGCATGCAGCCCATTAATGTGAAGCGCCCCTATGATAGCGCTGTTTGTGCACGGAGGCTTATGCAATACCTTTACCATCAGAGGCAACGGCCACCTGTGAGTTGAATCTGATGTCCTTGAAACACTAACGTTGTATTTACTTCCTCTTTTCATGTGAACTCTGGACATCTTCAGTGTCACTTCCTAGATTTCATTGCTTGCATAATATTGACAAGGATTCTCCATAGATGTCTTGTGAGTCAGATGAGTTTATCCATGCTTATCTTCCAACAGGATAATGCCATTGCTTATTGGAGGAAGTTTGTGGCAGAATATTATTCACCTCGTGCAAAGAAAAGATGGTGTTTGTCGTTGTCTGAGAATGTTGGACAACATACAGCTGGTGTTTTCCAGCAGGCAGCTATGGTCAGTTCTCCTATCATTTTAATGTGTTCTTTATGCTTTCATGCTTTATCCAGAACTGAACCAGAAACTGTTACAAAAAGCCATGCAGTTTGGTCGTTTTAGAGATGCATCAGCTGATTCTCCTGTTTCCCTCTCGTCTTTAATAATTTCAGGACTCATGGCACTGTGAGATCTGTAACTCCATTTCCGGAAGGGGCTTTGGTAAGATAATGTTGTTATCATATAATCATAGTTCTACCTGAAGATATTTGTTTTTGTGATCTATTGAATGAATGCTAGTTTGATAGATTGAAAGTAGGAAATGCTTCTCTAGTTGTCTTAAAGGCGATGAAAGACTAGAAGCATGGGAAATTTTTTCTATGATGCTTTAGCTACAACTTTATCGTGTGTTTTGTCAATGCATGTTGTATTCAGATCACCAATGAAGTTGCTTTCGCCCAGTCCTTTGTATTTAATTTGGAATTTGTACATTTTTCACACGGATATGGATTTCTTGCCTGGCCCCTCTATCTTTCTAGCTTTTATTTTGCTATATTAAAATTCTTGTGTATGGTAAGCTTATCAATATTTTTTTCTTGGGTTTGCCTGATTCTGGTTTTTGTTGGTATTAACAGAGGCAACTTTTGAAGTGCTCCCCCGACTGAATGAAATCAAATTTGGCAGTGGTGTCATTGATGAGCTTTTATTTCTGGACTTGCCTAAAGAGTATAGAACTTCCACAGGAATAATGGTGTTGGAGTATGGAAAAGCAGTTGAAGAGACTGTCTATGAGCAACTTCGCGTCGTTCATGAGGGCAAGCTTCGAATCAGATTTGCTAATGATCTAAAGGTTAGGAAGTAATATAATGTTTCATAGGCTAGTAGCTAATTAGTACTCCCCCTTCTCCAAGTATAGTACTTATAGTCTATCTCTTTATTCTGCAGATATTGTCATGGGAATTTTGTGCTCGTAGGCTTGAAGAATTTCTCCCTCGGCGCTTGGTTGTTACACAGGTATATGCATCCTGATTCTGTTCAGTTTGCTTAGGTTATCCTACTGATAAGAACTCTTTTAACTGCTGCTTTGCGGCTAATGTGGCTGATGTAAATGGGAGCAAGTCTGATGCAATTGTTCATTTCAGTTTCCTTTGTCAACCACATTTTGCAGGTTCATCAGCTTGTCCAAGTTGCACAAAAGTGTCAGGGCACAATTGCTGAAAGTGGAGCTGAAGGAACTTCCTCCCAGGAGTTGCAGGCCAACGGCAACATGTGAGTTAGCAGCATAATGCAAACCATTTTTGTTATATTTCTTAGAATTTTGATTCCTTCCTGGCTTCATGTGGTAGCTCTGTTCCTAGTCCTAAGGTGGCTTGGACTGCTTAGTTGGCTGAATGTTCTCTCTGGTGGGTTTCTTATTGTCCATCTTTATGTCTGATGTGGATTTGCTTTCACTCATGCAGGGTCTTTTCAGCTGCTCGTCAGCTTACTAAAAGTACAGAGCTTCAGTCAGTAAATGACCTTGGGTTCTCAAAAAGATACGTTAGATGTTTGCAGGTAATTAGATCAAGTCTTGTATCATTTTACTCAGATGATTCTATCATCTCTCTCTTATTCTTTATCTGTGGATTCAAATTTGTTACAGATATCTGAGGTTGTCAATAGCATGAAGGATCTCATAGATTTCTGCAGGGAGACCAAAATGGGACCAATAGGTTATCTGAACACCCCTTCAAACTTAAAAAAAAGGCTGTGTTTGAATTTTTTCCATTCATTTATGAAAGTATCAATGATTGATGTGCAGAGGGCTTGAAGAACTATCCACGGCATACCTCTGCAGCAAAACTGCAGATGCCGAAGATGCAGGAGATGGAGCAGCATGCAAATGTGCAAAGCCTCCCAACTGATCGAAACATGCTCAATAAACTGATGTCTCTTCAACATCCTGGACTTAACAACCAAATGGGCCATAATAGCCCCAACATGGCCAATCGTGGAGCCCTAAGTGGGTCCACTCAAGCTGCAGTGGCCCTCACAACAGGTTATCAGAACATGCTCATGCGTCAGGGCTCCATGAACTCCACTACAAACTCCCTTCAGCAAGAGGCATCTTCTTTCAGCAACTCTTCCCAGAGCCCATCTGCCGCATTTCAAGGCACGAAACTATTGCCCTCAGGTGGCTATTCAAGCCCAAATCTTCCATCGCAACAGCGAGCACCCAATGGCCCACATAACTTGCTGGCCCAGAATCCTAACCTGACTCAGGGAAACCCATCTCTCCAGCAGCAGCAGATGGTTCGGCAGTTTCTGCAAGAGATGTCTAATAACAGTGATGGTGGAGGGGGGGTTCTACAGGCCCAGAGTCGGTTCAGGAGTGGGACAGGCTTTGAGAATAACAACTCAGCACCACCCCAGGCCTTGGCTCAGCCTTCTTCATCCAACATCTTGGGTCAGGTACCTGGTCGGAGCAACAGCTTCAAAGGTGCTGCTTCCAACAGAGACACCTCTTCGACCCCTGCAGCTGCAAATAACGGGTATATCAACACTGGGACGGTGGCCGATATGCCTCAGGGTCTCCACTTACCAGATGATATAGTATCTGACATTGCCCAAGGGTTTGCTGACAATGGCTTCTTCAGCGGTGATCTCGACGACACGATGGGTTTTGGGTGGAAGTCATAATTATGACCGACTCCAATTTGGTAAACCCGTCCACTGATTTAGAGGATGATTATGGTTCGATCTGAAGAAGGTCCCTTGCGTACGTACCCTTTGTACAGAATTTTCTAAAATAGACGGGGTATTTTCTCATTCTTTCTGTTCAGTTTTATTTTACCATTTGTTTGCTTCTTCTCTGTTTTAACTCTGATCTAATTGTGGAATATCATTGCTGCTCCACCAAACTGGTTGCAATGCTCGAACAATGTTAGATTATTTAGGGAAAATCTTATTTTGCCCCGGGTTGCTGGGGTGTGTGGCGGCTGGGGCGCGGCGGCTAGTGCAAGTGTTACACGTAGCATGAAGCCACTCTTGAGGGAAGGACAGCTTCAGTGTCACTTCCACTGCCCTGTCCATCGAGTTTAGTCCCCTCTGATGTTCTGATGTTTTTTTTTTTTTTAATTGATAAAATGGTCATTCATTCACTCAAATGTGAAAGGGGGTGGGGTGTCGCTTCTCCCTCAAAAATTTATTAGCGAGCTTATATTTGACTATTGTCTCATTTGCACATGTGATGGGCATGAACATTATTATTTCTAGAAATCCAACAGTAGGACCAATGGATCATTGTCAGAGTGACATCTAAAAAATTATTTACAACCTTCTGGACATCTCAAGAAAGTAGAGATTTTCCATTGATGGTTAAGGCCAACTGATGGGTGTTAATGTGGAAGATAACAGATGATAAGTGCAAGTTGATTGCCCTTCTGGCTGCTAACAAAGGGGTAAGAGCCTTGGCTTGTGCCGGAGCTTGGGCGTGGCCTTTCTTGTACTAGTATGCTATGATGTATCCCTCCTGATGTTCTGATGTGTTTTTACATGAAACCGAACTGAGAGTCTCAGATTAAGGAGATGGAAACTACGGTGATTCGGGAAGGCTCCCGATGATGCTTATGAAAGTGTGACTGACAAACTCGTGGAGCAGCTGCTTGCTGGAAAAAAGCTCTCTTCCTAATTCCTCGGTGAGGCATGAGGGCAACATCAATGACATGGATGGCAGGCATATATATATATATATATATAATGTTACTTTCGGATGAGTTCTAAAAGGTCAAAATGTAATTCCATGGCACATCTACACATACAAACAGTAGTAATACTCGCTGCTAGACAGAAACCGGAAACCCCCGTAACCTACGTTTTGAGTTGAGTTGCTCGCTTGGTCCGACGTATCAACACGAAATCTACACACAGACCCCCCTTCGTATGCGTGCAGTCTATTTGTACCATCGAGAACTTGACAACGATGGGCTTGTTGGGGTCCTCCACAACAAAATCGCCCGCATGGTAGTGGACCCAGTTGCCCGGGCTGTGAAGGTAGCACTCGGACGTGGCTTCTTGGCCATCAGATGTCAAGAGATGGAACCGCACGGGCTTGATGTCCCAACCATGGACTCGATCAAGACCACAGACCCGGCGACCGAATCGTTTCAGAGTCCGGCCTAGTTGGAGCCGGAAGAAGAGGCTGTAGTTCCCTGGCGGGAATTGGAACTCTATTTCACCCGCCAATTCTACCCACCAGATCTGCTGGAGATATGCCACTGAGCTGAACCTAACACACACACACACACACACACCCCAATCAGTAAACATCAGGATTACACAATTAACGCACGAGCAAGACAGGTTCATTTCATTTGTCAATAATTCAATTAGCAGTGACCAAGAAAAAAGAAGGGAGGGGAGGATTGAGAAACTGAGGAAGTTGTAAACTACCTGGACTCTTCAGTTGGGATAAGATTCCAGTACCTCCGATCATCAATTCCAGTAATTTTCAACGCCTTGTAAGAAATCGACAGATATAAATCACCAGAAACTTTATCCAGCCGAACTTCCTGCGATTAATACGGACATATTAATTCAAACCGATGTCTTGTTAACATAGTGATTTGACTGGCTCGATGGGTATGTGTCGTCGCGCACTAGAGTTCACGTATCACTGCAACAGAAGTGAAAGAGATCCGTCGTTCGAGATATCGTCGGGATCCAAGACATCAAGATAATCTTAAGCATGGATCGTAAGGGTCGGAATAATCAGCACCGTTTTGGCGGGCAGCTTCTGGATATATATGTATAGAAGATGGAAGGCCTATACTCTATTGGTATACCTTTGATCCGTCATCGAAGCGATTGTGCCGACAGAGTCTTGCGTAAATCTCTTTCTTGGTTGAAGTTGTAGAGGCAAGTTTACCGAGGACCCTCTCTATGAGGAAGATATAATTCGAGGGCAACTTTGACTCCCACAAGTTGTCAGCCGATGAGGCACCCCAAAATGCCCGATTCAACTGGGCCAGCTTACAGATCTCCAGGGGATCCAACTGTGCGAGGATCGACATGATGCAACACTCCGGCAAGTCTCCAAGGCCAGGCCCTGAGACCGAATCATCTGGTGACCCTCTACTGCTCTCTCCATTTGCTGGAGAAATTATGGAGACTAGTCCCCCCATGAAAGGACGGGGAAGTTAATCCAGCGAGTGCGCTGATGAGTGAGAGTGAAACGACGACTTTGAAGGGTTTTCTTTTCCGGCTGGTTCCTCTTAGATTTCAGAGGTAGAGCAAGAGGAGGTAGATCAACTGAGATCCAAAGGACCAAGAGATCGGGAGCTGGGTTGTCATTATGTTCATGGAATGCGTACAATTAACTATGGTGTTTTAGAACCAATTATGGTAGAACGAGGAGGAGGAGGTGGAGGAGGGGGAGGAGGAGGAGGAAGAAGAAAGAAAGAAAGACAGAAGGAAAGAAAGAAAGATGATGTTGATGTTGATGAGGCGACCAAAGAGTGAGAGAACAAAGGTGTGTACACGTACGCGAATCAAGATGAAACCCATCAAGTTCGAAAGTTATCTCCGCCGGTATCCAGTTGGATTTTGTTCAGCTGACTGATCCGGATCGTCCTGGGTCGGCCCATTTAAGGGGTTAAGAGCTTCCCATCGCAGGTGGAACTCGAACTCGAGTCCTCTCATTGGGATGATGAGTGCCGAACTACTCTACCACGCTCACAGTGGGTCATCAGCTTCGACAGTTGTGCAACAGGGGACGTCTCGGGTAGAAAATCATAAGAATGTGCTGTGCATGGAAGTATTTATTATAATATTCACACACACGTAACTATTATATTCTGTATATGGTTTTGTACGATTTGTGAATTGGCCTCCCATCCATCCTATGAATATGCCTCCCGACGGGCCCCACCCCATTTTCGACCGACCCGAACCACTAGAATAAAACTTGGCAAAAGTCCAACTTTCGGTGGGTGATCAAAAGTATTGTCAAGTTTCACTTTCTCCTCCACTACGTGGCCTGTTCTTGTTTGACGGCATTTCTACGTATGAACAGCAAATAAGCACACATGTCATATCTCTAGAGACGAGGCAAAATGGAAATTAAGGGACACACGGTTGATTTTTGGGTCCTTTTCTCTTTTCTTATGATGTCTTTATGAGGGCTACTTGTATGTATACTTGAGCGATCAAAATAAAAAGAAAAATAATCTAAATCTTTCACTTTCATTCATGCACTCTGGTTTATTCGAGATTATGTATAGTAGAATAGGAACCACTTTGGATGTATATGGGAGTTTCTATCCAAGGGAGGCCAATTCGAGGGCACATAGATAAAGAATAAAATTCATAGGTGGAATAGGGCGATGAATGTAAAAGACAAGCTTGAAATGACAAGGTTCAGAAAAAAAAAAAAAAACACAGGCAACGGAGTACAAATTTATACACCCCCATTTGCTGCCCCCTCTCAGCTATGCTTGCCAAGATGTCGAATCAAATTTAACCCAGAGAGAGAGAGAGAAGATCTTGTTGGGTATGTATTATTACTGTTCAGCCTCTTCCTCTTGTTGAGACTTTAGATTAATTAATTGTTCTTTAAACCCTATTATAATGAATGGAAAAAAAAGAGAGAGAGAGAAGAAAATTAGATCTCGTGAGAGCTTCAAATCCATGCAGATGCCTTGGCAGATTAAACAATTATTATGTGCGTACAGGGCCTCACCTCAAAATCCAACCACGTGATACACGTTTTCACTGGTCAGTCCACCGTCCCTTTCAGGCTTCCACCCACTACCTTGGCCTTGCTCCCCCGCACATACCTAAGCCCCATTTATCGTCAAATTGCCACCAGTTTATGGCTTAAAAAAAAAGGGCAGCTTCTGACTTTTTTTTTTGTCTTTGATAGATATTACCTCATATTCATAATTTAATAAATTTTTACAATTTATTAAGAGATATAACTCTTTTATAATTATAATTTTTTTATCTTAAAATTTTGAATCGAGAATTCTCTCATAGTTAAACCAAAAAAAAAAACACTCCTATTGGTCAAGTTGCAGCTTCTTGTTCGATGGACCGTTACTGTGCATGCGATGATTTTCCCAATTAAATAAACCGAACATATCCCCATGGGGAAAACTAATTTAAAAACAAAAAAAAAATATCAAATGAAGCTGTCGTCAGGACTAAAAAATATTACAATTAACCATTGAAAATCATACCTCGTTGTGTTCCATAAGCTAGGACCTAATACAGATCACGAGGACTCACGGAGGAGAGAGAAGGAGGTGGGACCTATCTTAATGGTAAAAACATTGATTATATAACCCATAATTACGAAAAAAAATCTAAAATCTAAGATCAAACTTAGTGGCTGACATAGGCCTCTTGACTAAAGAACATGTTCCAGCCAGTGCTCTGCAAGCTTCCTCTCTCCACGTTAGTCCAGACTGGACATTGAAGTCAAGTGATGCCTCGGTTGGAGTCGTAGTTCGGGCATTGCCTGGCCCCGCCACATCCTCGCCTAGCTCTACTCTTTCTACCAATTCCTACCTTTATTCAACCGCATTAGATCGCCGATCTATTAAATCGACCAACACATATGAACAGATCGAGTGACTTAGCTCGGTGATCTGAAATTTTCAATTTGTTTTAATAATATAGCATCAGCATCAGCTCGCTTCTCTTCAGTAACACTTGCAACACTTGCATTGCCAACAGTTCTGGGCCTGTCCTGATGGGCTAACCGTAAGGCCTTGTAATGCAGGCTCTATACTTTCGTGTTGAGTAATCAATGAAGAGCACCACTTCTGGAAAGAGTAAAAAAAAAAAGAAAGAAGAAGAAGAGCAGCTCAAATTCATTCAACGATCGGAGACATAAAAGTCGCATACATGAAATGGAGAGACCCTTTAAGATCAGATTAATCACACCAGGCGTCACAGTGAACCAGGAGGTAAGTCTTTCTTTCTTTCTTTTTTTTTACCTTTGGGTCATGCACAGCCAATTGAGAAGTCTTAAGTTGTCCATTCGTGGACAGAAACATGATCGTAGTGAGAGTGACAGTGGCATTTGACAGATTATCAAAGAACTACAAATCTTCCTTGCAGATCAATCGCCACCCACCTGCCTCTTCCAGGAGTCCTCAACAATCAGTTCATCAACTCCCCAGTCCTCATAGCTGCCAGCCATATGCAACTCCCATTACCATCAGTATTTAACATGCAGCAACCAGGAACAGCAATAAACAAAATACAGCACTGCCCATCTAGTATCAGCAAGAGAATATCCAACTGAAGGATATGCCTGTAGCTCCACACTGCTAAATAGACTTACCTCCCGTCAGGCAGGTAGCGTCTAATGGTGAACGGGATCTTCCGCTCCCTCAACTCCTTCATCGCAATCTGATACAATCAGAACAATCTACTGTATTACACTCTTCTGCATTACACATAACATATGCTGCTAGTGATTATAAAAGAGTCTTACAAGGAGTGACTTAGCATCAAAGCCTTTGAGATATAATATACAAAATGATGCATCACCTCTAGAGGGTCTGTCTCGCCTTCCAGCTCAACCATCACTGGGGCGTTCATGCTGATTTCAACCAAAGCGAAGTTTGTTCAGCAAGGGGTATTCCATGTAAGGCTGAAAAGATGGAGAAAATAGAGAGACTTACGATATAGACAGACCTGATCTGGAGTGCTCGGGTGCCCAGAATCCTTGCCCGTTCATATTTGGTCATGTACTTCGAAGTCTTCCTCTGCGTTTGGCTTGGCTCCTGCTCTTCTTTTTCTTCAACATCTAGAGGGTCCGGAATGTCATCATTATTGTTATTATTATCCACTTCATCCACGGCTCCTTCCTGTGAAGTATTAAACCCAACAAAATTTCAGAGTCAAATTCACCAAAGCATATACCAATAGCTTGATAAAAACTACGCCACTGATTTCATCAGATATAGGATCAGAAAAATTAGTTCTGTACCTCAATCTCGGGCTCTGGGGGCTCTTCCTCATAGCTGCGTCAAACAAAAAACACTGCAAATTAGAAATATAAATCAGGATACTGATAATCATCCCGCCCCTCATCATGCAGGAGTTACTGCAAATAACTGGATAGTAAGACAACGTCTAAACGAGAAAATTTTTTTAAAAATAAAAGAAATGAAAAACAAGATTAAAACCAAAAAAAAAAAAATCCCATGTGGAGCCGGTCATGCAAAGAAGAAATTAGACGATCAATCTCAAACTGCTCGATTAATTGCTCATTCAGCTCAATTACAAACATCCTGAATATTACCTTCTAGCAAAAAATTATAATATGTTAAAACCGGTAAACATCGGGCGATGCTGAAGAACGAAAAACCTAAGAGACAAACAAGCAACAGCTATCCAACGCAAAACAACGGCCCGGTTAAAATTGTAAAGAAATAATGAGAGGGGAGGTAGAGACTGCACCCCATGTCCATGTCATTGTAGTCATCATCCGCCATTTTTGATCGATGAACTAGCTCCCCGTCCCTCTTGCAATCGTGCAGTTGATGTGTAAAACCCTGACCTGACGTCGAGAATTCAGGGAGGAGAGGAGAGACCGAAAATTGGCTGCCGCTTCATCTTTATAAGAAAGAAAGAAACTCTGTAATGGGCTTAGACATATGGGCCTTCACGGCCCATTTCGGTGGTCCGCCGAAGAATAAGCTACAGAGGAGGGTCCAGCCCTTCCATCAATCAATGTAATTTACGGAGAACATAAAACATGCCCCCCCTTTTTTTTTCTCTCTCTCTTTTAACTCAAGTCTGATCTTGGATCCCTCCATTAGAAGGAAGAAGGTAAGTGATCTGTAATGTTATGTTTTCAATGATTTTTTCTTATAATAAGTAAAAGACAATTTTATTGATTATTGTAAGTTAATACTAGCAATGAGTCAAGATTGCATAACACAATAAAAATTGACATAGATGCATATTGGGTAAGGTCGTGAGCTGCATTATTATGCTCACGCCTAATCCAACAACAATCTCATTGCTACAAAAAAAATGATAATGTCTAATATCAGAGATAATAATTTGATAGATAGCTCACAGCATTTACAATCAAAAGGGCATAAAAGAGAATGCCGACGGTGCTCCTTCGCTAATCCTAATTGCCTGCAATATGGCTTTCTACTTCATCATGTGCTACACTAGGTGTCGTCATCTTCCCTACCCAATTAGCCAACTTGAAGCCTTGTGGTTAATGGCCTCTCCAACCAGGCATGTTTCCTTTCGCACATCATCAGTTGCATCCACATAGATTCTTGTCCATCACTCTTTCATTGGGTCTCTTGTCCTCTCTTGTTGATTTCAAGTATGTGGCACATCTCCTACTAGCTGCAAAGTGTCTTGATACTCCATAGATTCTTCTTTTAGCATGCTATGCTTTAAAAAAAAAGTGTTAAGTCCAGTTTAAGCTTATTATGTATTACTTCATTCCTCAATTTCCAGAAACTGTATAATAATATAACTCCATATAATGCAAAATATGCCATGGGTATTTAATTATCAATGAAGGCTTTTGGTGGATTCACCACAAAAATTACAAGGTCTTCATTTGTTTCATGGTCTTGAGGAAGATTCCATATCTTCCATGGCAGCTCCCTCCATGTGACCCAATACAAGAAACGCTCGTTGAAGAGAGAGATTTTGAGTTATCAGAGCTGGTAATGTAAAGGGGACAATATCCCCTTCCTTCACAAACTAGGGGAGGCAATCGTGCGCCCTTCTCCTTCAGTGGATTTTGAATCTATTGTGTATCTTTACTTTCCAAAGGTGAATCTAGAGGGTAAAAAGTGGCAAGAGATACAAGACAAGTCAATGGGTATTATCACGATGTTAAGAGTTGTACTTGACTTAATTTCATTTAGAAAAAAAAAAGAGCTTATAAAAGTCATACATAACCATGCACGATAGATACTAATCACTTGAGACAAATGTCCTAGCACTACATCCAACGACATTAAAAATAAATAAATAAATACAAATTAATGAGTGGACAATGAAGATATGTGATCTAGGGCTAACTGGGGAAACATTCATCTTTTGTACGTCCTCAAACACTGAATATTCAAAGTAGCAAAATAAAGGCATAATAAATAAAGAGCATCGCTAGAGTGTCGCATGTGGACTGGACCTACGGGACAGCTATTATCTGACCACCCTCGCCTTAAGTGCCCCAAATCCCACTGGCAATCACCATATTTTTAATGTCATCTGGGAGCACCTCTTGAATTCGGGAGTGAGCATGAGATATATGAATGGAATAAATATACCAAAAATTGAACATTAAATTCTTAAATTTTAAATGAGTGATAATAATATCAACTACATTATCTATATATAGACTTTTCCATATTGACAACTAATCTAAATTTCTTTTTGATGCTCTTTTTGCGTCGTGTGGCGTGCTCGTGCTCGTGCTCGCGCTCGTGCTGGCTGTGCTGTGCTTGCGTTATTCTATCGCAATCCATCTGTACTACTTTGTCCTTTCCCTGTTTTTCATTCACTTAGATGTCACCTGCCTCAGATATATTGCATACAGTATTCCTGCGATGCACCAACCACTCCGTGTTATTATCTGCCCATTATCATTTATCAAGACGACCAAACATATTCTTTTTGAAATCCTGACATATGCATCTATCTTAGCACATACATATGGCGAAGACCTTTTTGCTTTATTCCATAAATAATCTCTTATCGGCAGTCATTGAAAGTTTAATTGGAGAAGAGAGAATAATGTTTGGGTTCTCAAGAAGTTTTCAAGTGTAGGATTGTACTGAATAGGACTCGGTAAAATGTTATCTTATCCGATATATGAACTAAGATGTATTAAATTTAATTATTACATATTAAATTTCGCATGTTTTTAAGTTGTATAGCATGGCAACTTACTAAATAATTGTATGATCTTTCATTTACCAACCCGAGGGGAAAAAATCTGTTCATTTATCAACAAAATGCATCGGAGTTCTAGCTGGGTACATGATCCTGAGACCCGGCACATGTCACTGAAACTCGTTCCAATTTTACAACCCACACTACCTCACATGCAATTTGCTATATTCAATTATTATTGCTGATATATCATATATATATATATATATCAACTAGTCTATTCTCGAATAGCGAGTACATTAGTACTCTATGCTCTTAATTCTAGAAGGCAACATTATGAATAGATCGAAAATAAAGTTTAAGTGGATGGAATATATATATATGTATAGATGTAAGGAGAGATTACACTTTTATTTGGACATAATTGGATGATTTTCGTGAATTAAAAAAGAAAAGAAAAGAAAAGGATTGATTTGATCTGATATACTGAAAATTCTGTAGTTTTTTTCGGGACTCCAGTCGGCATCCAATCTCCTAGATCTATCAACTACAAGCTCGAGCTTCTAAACTTCATTGTAATACAGCAGAATATATATAATATATATATGCATATATTATCTGGTTGGTAAATACTGATCGAGACAAATGCTCGTTAATGAAGTTATTTCGTTTCATACAGTGCAATTTCTGCATAATTAGAAAAAAGTTCTTGAAATGTCAGCAACTTGATCGGAAACCTCTCTCTCTCTCTCTCTCTCTCTCTCTCTCTCTCTCTCTCTCTCTATTCTCGCCCAATTCTCTCACTCAGTACTCGGTAAATATATAAAGCCAGTAAACTATAGCCCACAGCTATCAAATCTCGAGTCCCAAATCTGTGAAATGATTTTTTTTTACCAAATTTATGAATAAATTAGACAAGTGCCATCGCAACATCAATCAAATGAATGTTAATAGGTCCATTCAATCAATATTACTTAGACCGGATCAATATCTAATTATTTATCAAATAGCATCATATTTTTTTTTATCAAATCTCAATGATTTTTTTTTTACAATTAAGAAAGAAGTTAAATAGTTTTATAATGGATGGGATAAACATAAGAATAAATGGTATGCCAATTTACACCTTGATTCTAAATTAAAGACCACATTACCACACCTAATCAACCTTTTCCATGTTGATGCATTATGCCCCTTATTCATTAAAAAAAAGGATGCATTTTAACCCTACAGCCCGGCCCGGTTTTACCTCTCTTTCACTCCGTCCAATGTCGAGCTCTCTATTAAAACTGCATTTTGATAGTTCGATTATTCTCTTCATCCATAGTTAATCAGACCAACTGGAGCCATGCCCAGCCCGTACACCACCGCAGCACCCTACCGCCCCACGGCCAAGCCCGCTGCTGCCAGCAACCTCTACCACCTTCGGAACCCCAAACTATACACATGGGTCCTCATCGTCAGCCTCTTCTTCACCTCTTACCTCCTCGGCTCGTGGCCAACTGGCCGCAGCATCATCAATAGAGAGGAAAGCGGCACCAACTCTGCAGCTATTCCCCGCAACCTTGCTGGGAGGGGCATGAATGTCATGACATCCCATGCCGACGCTGCCACCGCGCTCGACTTTGAAGCCCACCACGGCCAGAAGGGCCCTGACAACGTGGCCGAGATCAAACTGTACGCGGCCTGCGACGCAAGGTACAGCGAGTACACGCCCTGTGAGGATCCACAGAGGTCCCTGAGGTTCGATCGCCGGCGGCTGATATACCGGGAGAGGCACTGCCCGGAGAAGGGGGACGAGCTGAAGTGCCGGGTGCCCGCGCCTCATGGGTACAAGATACCGTTCAAGTGGCCGACAAGCAGGGATCTGGCGTGGTATGCGAACGTGCCCCACAAGGAGCTCACCATTGAGAAGGCGGACCAGAAATGGATTCGGTACGAGGGGGAGCATTTCCGATTCCCTGGAGGCGGAACCATGTTCCCTAATGGTGCAGATGCTTATATTGACGATATCGACAAGCTCATCAATCTCCGGGATGGGTCCATTCGAACGGCCATTGATACCGGCTGCGGGGTATGTAATATGATTGCTACCATGCATAGTGAAAACCCTATTTTCATTTCCCAATTTTCATTGATGGAAGTGCATTAATTTTTCAAATTTGAAAATTATCTATTTTTTATAGCAATTTGAACGATGATTTAACATTATAATTGAT
The DNA here is from genome assembly GCA_900174645.1 of Sonneratia alba. Classification (NCBI taxonomy): domain Eukaryota; kingdom Viridiplantae; phylum Streptophyta; class Magnoliopsida; order Myrtales; family Lythraceae; genus Sonneratia; species Sonneratia alba. The sequence continues at coordinate 2,267,881 of FWPY01000036.1, read as the reverse complement.
CTTACTTCATCGGGACTAAACATATGTGTGTCTCACGCAATTTGGTTTCGGCTGTTTTACGACTTGTATAAGTAAGGGTTCACTGATCTTTATGATCAAGTATTGTTGGTTCATCTTATGCCTGATCGTTGCATGAAATTTTTCATCTATGGGACTACGTGTGCATTGATTGACGCTTACTTCTTGAAAACGCGTGCGCATGATGCATCTATTTAAGTATTTGAATTTCTCTTAATCCACTAATCATGACATTTTTCAGCACACCATTATAATCATAATTTGGTCATAAGGGTTGCCTAGGACAAACTAAAGTGACTATCACAGTCTGTGACCGGTCGAGACTAAGCTTTGGAATTCAAGTAAGGTTTTCGAAATAGAGAGATCTTTTTCATATTATTACATGCTAAAGGTTATTTTTATTAAATAAGCTTTTGCATTCAAGTTATAAATTCTATTAAAATTTAAATTGGTTTGATTAGATTTTTGTACATAAAAATTACTTAATTGGATATAACAATTAAATCTATATATCTTATATTATAATACAAATCAAAACATCTATCTATGAAGACTAATTCCGAGCATGTGCATAGGTTGCGAGTTGGGGGGCGTATCTCTTGTCTCGGAACATCCTAACAATGTCATTTGCCCCGAGGGATACCCATGAAGCCCAGGTTCAGTTCGCCCTTGAGCGAGGTGTGCCGGCTCTTATTGGAGTTCTTGCCTCCAAACGGCTCCCCTACCCCTCGCGAGCTTTCGACATGGCCCATTGCTCCCGCTGCCTCATCCCCTGGGATCAATACGGTACAGTGTATAAATGTTATCTTACCTTCTTGGGGAGCATTAGTTCACCTCAGAAAGTTTCAAAGCAATTCAATTAAGTGCAACATCTATCTACAAAATCCTTTGAAGTCATTTCAATTTCTTTTTCTTTTTAAATGTGTAGGTGGGCTTTATCTGATTGAGGTAGATAGGATTCTACGTCCTGGGGGATACTGGATTCTATCAGGCCCACCGATCCGGTGGAGGAAGTACTGGCGGGGGTGGAATCGAACGAAGACCGACTTGAGCAGTGAGCAAAAGCGAATCGAGAAGGTGGCCAAGAGTCTCTGTTGGAATAAGCTGGTGGAGAAGGATGATATTGCTATATGGCAAAAACCATCCAACCATCTCAGTTGCAACAAATTGCAACAGATCAACAAGGACCCTAAATTCTGCTCGGTAGCTCAAGGTCCTGACAAGGCCTGGTTAGTGGTGAACGAATTTTCCGTCAGCCACTAGTTAATTACTGATACTAATGATAACTTAATGACATCGCTCAGTTTTCCTGCAGACATCGCAATCTGAGCTTGCAGCATAGGGTGTACTGATGTATTCAATATTGATCCTAACTGTGCGCTTTCCAGGTACACAAACATAGAGACGTGCTTGACTCCCTTGCCAGAAGTCTCAGGTGCGGAGGAAGTCGCCGGTGGTGAGCTTTCAAGGTGGCCGGAGAGATTAAACATGGTTCCACCGAGGATCAGTCAAGGGACGATCAATGGTGTGACCCCAGAGAGTTTCCGCAGCGACAATGAGCTGTGGAAAAGGAGGGTCTCATACTATAAAACAGTGAACAACCAGTTAGGGCAGGCAGGAAGGTACAGGAACCTCTTGGACATGAATGCACAGTTAGGCGGGTTTGCAGCTGCGCTTGTTGATGATCCTGTTTGGGTCATGAATGCCGTGCCCGTGGAGGCTAAGCTTAACACTCTCGGAGTTATCTACGAAAGAGGACTCATCGGAACTTATCAAAGCTGGTAAATTGAAACAACGATTTCTTCTCGTCAAAGCTTAACACAATGTTTCCATTCGATACTTGTCCTAATCGCTGTTGCTAGTTGTGTTATTGCAGGTGTGAAGCGATGTCTACTTATCCTAGAACTTACGACCTCATCCATGGGGACTCGGTGTTCAGCCTCTATGCTGGCAGGTAAATTTTTTCCTGAGTTACGACTTGTAACATATACAACTGTGATTTGCCAGAAATTTTTCACCAGTTGTTTCGTGAAATATATGTGGACATGATTCATGAAATAATCCTTTCTCTCTGACAGGTGTGAAATGGAAGACATTGCGTTGGAGATGGACAGAATCCTAAGGCCAGAAGGGAGTCTAATAATACGGGATGACGTAGATGTGCTGGTTAAGGTTAAGAGAATCATCGACGGGATGGATTACGACAGCCAAATAATCAATCACGAGGATGGGCCTCTGGTGAGGGAGAAGCTACTTTTCGCTGTGAAGTCGTATTGGACGGCTCCGGCCACATCTGATCTTAGTCATGTGTCCGCAACAGCATCCTAGCGCCCTGAGCCGTTGCTAATGAGCTGTTGAACGTGCTCTTTCAGATCGGCCTTTAACCGTTCTCTATTCATTTTCTTGGATCGCCTATAACAGGGCACACACTTCGTATGAAGAACCATTAGATCCACACCAAATTACGTTCACTCAGAATCACTGTTATTTCGATTAAAAAACTCTATCACTATCGGTTAACATGTCAAATTTATGCATTTCCACTTAAACTGAAAATTACCTTCCCCATTAATTTATTTCACCTTCTTGAACATTGCACGATAACTTGAAATTCAGGGGGGGTCGAGGAATAATTTACTATATTTATTTGTTGTAGATATATAAATACTATATGATAAAAAACCAAACATTTCAAATATGTTTATGGTTGTGTTTTTTTTTTATATTTTAATTTCAAATCTGAGATGATATTAAATTAATTAATTTTTCATACTCTTTTTTTCCCTTCAAAACAAGATAAGATATTTATCAGCCTGGTAGACCCAGCTTCAACGCTGTTTTATGGCGTCCAAACCAATGAACTCGTGCAAGGCTGGAAGCTGGTCCCTGGAACACCTCATCGCTAGAACTCCGTGTATGATCACGAGTTAAGATTTCAGGAACGCAGAACTTGTCGGTGTCGTAAATACAATTTATATTTTTTTTAAAAAAAGGAAAAAGGAGAATCCGGCCAGCCAGGGTCACTCTCGGTCAAGGGTTGTGGCTTTCTCGGGTCAACTCAACGTGGAGGGGAAACGTCGACTCCGTCTTGAGCAAGTCACCGACAGTCGACCTTTCCAAGCGAGCGGGACTCGCGCTTTCTCACCGCAAATTTCCCCTCCGGTCTACCCCATAATATTATTCTATGAAATTTTATTTTTTGTATAAACTATTGGTATCCAGTTCGACTTTATCTAACTGATTAATTCAAATCGCTCAGGGTCGGCCATTTAAAGAGTTAAGAGCTCTCCGTCGCAGGTGAAACTGGAACTTGAGTTTTTCCATTGGGATGATGAGTATCGAACCACTCAACCACGTCCACAGTGAGTATTCTATGAAATTTTATCTTATGGGCTAAGGGAAATAAATAAGATCATTTAAATGGTTGTATGTAAATTGCAGGAGCTTTAATCTTGTAGTTTAACTCCTTTATTTTTAATGGCTTGTATTATCTGATTTCTAAAAGTATAATAAATTTTTAGCATAAAAAATGGAAAATAGACAATATTTCTAAGGAAGAAGAAAGGCTGGAGTATTCTTTAGCAACAATTCTGTTTGATTTTTATTATTGTATTGTATAGAAACATGTAATTTTTCAGTGTTTCTTTCGACCTCCAAAGTCTTGTGTCGCAAGTAGCCACAGAGAAACAACAGTGGCCGCAAGTGCGCGTGGGGTCGGTGAATTGAATTCAAGACGGTGCTCGTCACTCTCTGTCTGTCAGTCCCCTTCCATCCTCTGCAACTTCTCCTCAACTTCTCTCTCTTGCTGCATAACAGTACCATCCTTCAATTCGCACTATTTCTTCTGACATGAACGATGGGCTTCTTCCAGCGAGTCTTCGGCGGCAAGAAGAAGAATAAGAAGAAGAAGAACTCTACCGACCACTCCAGCAACAGGAAGCTCTGGAGCTTCCTCCGATCCCTCAACTCCAAGAAGCGCCTCACTCTCCCTTCTAACTCCCTTAACGCCGCCTCTTGCCCCGGTGACCTCGAGCGCGACCCCAGCAAGCACGCCATTGCAGTGGCAGTCGCCACAGCCGCCGTGGCTGAGGCCGCTCTAGCCGCAGCCCAGGCCGCCGCTGAGGTTGTTCGGCTCACTGGCGGCAGAGGAGGCGGAGCTACTGGTGCTGCAGTCCCAGCGCAAGCTAGCAGAGCCCACCAACTTGTGCTGGTGGATGAGGCTGCTGCAGTTAAGATTCAGTGCGCTTTCCGAGGATATCTGGTCTGATTTCTGCATTCCTCGCTCTTGTGAACCGAATTTCCTCAATTAGTGCCCGCAACTTTTGCCAGAATTAATTCCGTTTTCACTAGAAAGCCGACCATAGAATTTGCGTTAACTGTTTCTCTCTCTCTCTCTCTCTCTCTCTCTCGTGTTGAATAGTGAATAGTTTGCATTGACTATTTCAGTCTTTATTCTGTGATTTAAATTTCAAGTTGGATGCTTCTTCCCGTCGCAGGCAAGGAGAGCACTGAGGGCTCTGAAAGCATTGGTGAAGCTCCAGGCGCTTGTGAGAGGTCACATGGTGAGAAAACGAATGGCAGATATGCTAAGACGAATGCAGACACTGGTACGAGTGCAGGCACGAGCACATGCAAATCGCAACTGCATATCATTATCTACTCATTCTACTGGCAGTTCCTCTTCCTCATTCCATCAGCTCGTAAGTAGAGTTTTTCCCCAGGGACCAAGTTCGGTTTTTTTAGTACGATAAGTTTGGTTATTTTCAGGGAGGAAACTAATTTGTATGTTTAGCACCTACATGGAAAAAGTCTAGGAAATTCTTGGTGGAATTATGATCCTGAGGTAGGGTTGTTGTTGCGCAGTTGGTGCTTGAATGATGTCTCTTGCTGCTTTTGGTCTGTGTTTCAACTATCTATCGGCAAGAGTATTGAATCGAAATTATTTATCAAGAAAGTTGCTTGCCCTGTAAAACTTTGTGATTGGAATGTTCTGTTTGTCACATTTCAGAGGTGCAGCTCCTATTCAAATCGTAGAGACGCCATTGGCTTAGACCAGGCAAAGTTTGGTTCAAGCTTGCCAGATAAATGGACGAAAGAAACAGTGCAAAACCACCCCCAGGATCCCCGAGCTGAGTATGGAAATGATGATGAAAAGGGTGCCAAGATTCTTGAAGTCGACACTTGGAAGCCTCACTTCAGACCCCAGCACAACTCCGAGTACATGAGGACATCACGTCATGACTTTTCTTCCAGTTATTTTAGTTCTGACCGTATGATGCCCAACTCTCCATCAGAACACGCCATATTCTCCAGGGAGATCATGTGTATGAAAGAGCATGGAAGAAAGGGTGAAGAATTAAGGTACTTCGAGGACATCCCACATACGAATCCTGTGCTGTCAGGGCCTGGGATCAGCATTTCTCGGAGAGGTCCTTTCTCCCCTACGAAGAGCGAGGTCTCATGGGCAGGCTACAGCGGTTACTTGGGTCACCCCAGTTACATGTCTAACACTGAATCATCCCGGGCCAAGGTCAGGTCACGGAGTGCCCCGAGGCAGAGGGTTGAGTTCGACAGCTACAGCTCCGAGAGAAGGAATGTCCTGATGGGTTCCCGGGATGGAGGGCTCAATTCTGAAAGTTGGTATTCTCCACGTGTCAAGTTCCAGAGCAGGGGTTACTCAGAGAGGCAGCGGAGAACTACTGATCTGAGGTGATGACGGATGGGGCCTTCCCCTAGGGGGGTGGTGCATCAGATCATCGTCCGACACGATTTCACGACTTACTTCTGAGGTCTATTTTTTTCCGATTTCTTGTATCCAGAAGTTACGATAAACTTGTATCCGTATCGTAATGTGGTAGAAGTATTGTTTGTACTCGGTGTCCTGTTACTGTACTGTGTGCTTTCCAACTGGGACAGGCATTTGATGATATGCTTTGCAGTAAAGAATCTTTGACTATCAACGCAATTCTGTTCTCTCTAATGATTATTAGTACTACTAGTCGTACTATCGGGCGACCGTTGAGATAGGAAGAAATCCTTTTCCTGGATCAAAACGAAACAAGAGTAATTGGATGACGGCTGACAGGAGTGCCGTTGGGAGCTTCGATCTGTTAAACTTGGAAGCTACCGATGTTTGAAAATGGGGAGAGAATAGGATAACATTCATATCTTAAATATCTGGAATCTTAGATTTGTTCTTCTTAAACAGGTCGCCATTATGGAAAATATTAGAGTGATTATTTAGACACTGATCTTGTACTTTCTTTCTTTCTTCTTTTTTGGTTGGTTCCTCTGGCAAGATCGAGGTTACTAATCAAGGGCAACAAGAGTCAAAAAGATAATTACAGCACTTAGCTTTCTAGAAAGCAAAATGTTATTTGTTTTCCAGGAATCTCCAGGAGTACCGACTACATTATTTTTCACAGAGACTGGGATGGTTCATCTTGCACAGCCTGAAAACGAGCTCCTTATTCAATCGGCATTGCTCTCTTCCCTTTGACGGAGGGTCATCGTCTAGTCAAAAGAAAGAACCTAGAAGCTGCATGAATCGATTAGGAGGTAATCTATCAGGTAGGATATAAATATACATACAGATCTGTCAGGGGGAAAAGGAAAATGGGCCCTAGGTCAGGGACCGGATTTCATCATGAAAATGACATGGGCCCGGGTGGGCTCCTGCTTTTCCAACCAACAACATTTGCGCAGGTCGGAATTGAATCGAAGTACGAAAAAGAGAAGGAGGGAGAGTGAGGGAAAGATATGCGTTTTACTAATTGCAGTCGGTGGTGGGGCTGATCGTAAAGCCGAGTGAGACGCCGCAGAGGCCAGGCAAGGCAGCGATTGCGGAGGCATTGGGGCTGTACGCGGTGATGAGGCCCATCAAGCACCTGCACACCGTGTGCCCATCCGCAGGCTCTGCCGCCTCTATCATGTTCATGGTTGTCATGGCATCGCAGCACGGTGTCCCTGGCACCGGCTCAGGAAACCCGTAAGTTATGTAGGGAGAGCACGTATATATCAGAGCCGTCACAGTCGAGCAGTCTGTCAGCGGCGGCTGTGATTCTACTAGCAGTGCCAAGAACACTAGCAACAGCGCCAGTAAAAATCCCGCTGGCGCCGCGAGTGGCCTCTTGAAGTTGAAGAAGATGGAGTCGTCCATGATCGGTAACAAATGTAGACCGAAAGGCTTCAACGAGCGGAATGGTTAATTAGAGAACATCTTGCGAGGTGGGGGATTGGCGGTGGGGGGGGTGGATTCGGTGCAAAACGAAGAAGGCGTGCTCTGCTTTCATGGAGGTCGTATGATCCCGATGGATTTTGACCGAAACTACGAATTCATAACTATGTTACAAAGGTTTCGTGGTACAGGACTCGATCAGTTTTATCACATTACTCTAACATACTGAAGGTTGCTGGTCGACGTTTGTAATGAGTGCATATCCTAGAAATTAAGCAGGCTAATCCTCGAATTGTCTTGGGTCCAAATGGTAATCCTAAAGTCAACTCATGTATACCACCACATCCTAGAATTGTTTTTGTTTTGGGTCGTCCAGATTTTAGGCAATTAAAGAGAAAATAAATTAACAAATGATTTCCATGCAAAAAAAAGAAAAAAAAAGAAAATACATTATGCCTAATACATTAATTTAATTATTTTAAAAAAAATTGAGCCAACGGAAGATCCCAAGAGTTCTCCATAAGTCATATTTGATATCACATTTGATATTATCGATAAAATTATACATTTTTATTCTTAATTTTACTCCTTTTATATATATATATTTATTGGTAGCCCATGGGTTCGCTTTGTAATTAAAATATTAAATGTAATTAGGACAAGATAATAGATTAAATTATTTTGTCTTCTGGTGACGCAGCAGCTGTCACACCTATCAAAATTAGCTAAGATCGATAAAGATTAACAATTTATTACCAAGACGTCATATTTCATGCAATTATTGTATTTAGATGTATTTTTTAAAATTATTATTATTATTATTATTATTAGCATAGGCTAATTACCCCATATTTAATATGATTTAGCCTATTTTTATTTTTACAAAATCAAATTATTTCTTCATGCATACCATAAGAAAACCTGATTCTCATTTGACACAATAATAAATGAGATCCCATAAAAAGGATGATTCCCTTTCATGTGCCAGGAAGGACTAACAGCAGTTGATACAACTTTACCTTCAAGATATCGCTGACAAAATTTTCCCAAAAAATAAAAAAACAAAATCTCTAAGGCACTATTTTAGATGTCCATCCGCGCTACCCGGCGCGTGATTCAGACGCTCTCATGTGACTTTTTTTAATTCAACTATAATTACTGAATTTTCATATCTCAGTTTGTTTTTTTTTAGTATTCATTAAAAGAAAATCTCAATTTTTAATATTAGAAAGTTTTTAAGATCAAGTTGAACTAAATATCAACGCAAGATAAAAGTTATATGTAGAGTACCCCCGGAGTATATGAATGTCTATGACGTTTACAAAAAAAAGGGGGCATTATTTCATGAAGAAATTACTAATAAAACATTAAAGATAAAAGCAATAATTTTTTAAGTATAAAAGAAGTAATTACAGACAAAGAATCATATATTTATTTCTGAAAAAAAAAAAGAAACAACTAAGAGTTTTCCTACTATTGTTTTATAATAGATAGAATTATAGTAAAAATTATATATATTTATTATTTTTACACTCAAATTTATATATTTCAAAATATTTAATTTGTTCTTATATATTTGAATGGGGCCAAATTTGTCACATCGATGTATTATGTTAACACTTATCAATATATCATTATGTCATGTTAGCATGTTGTTAAAATTAAAAGTTAAATATATTACGAAATCAAACACATAATAATTAATTATTTATTTTAAAATATAAAAAATTTAATTGTCAAAACAGATAATTGTATGAAATTTTTATTGTAATTATAATAAAATATAATTGAAATACTTAAAATGATGGATGGGAGACCTATAAATTGAAAAACCACATATTTCTCATAGGTTGAGTTTCCTATTACATATGGAAATTCAATTTTTTTAAAAAAAATCAATATTCATGTATTTTAATAATAAAAGAAACTAATAGAGGAAGTGCTATTATTATTCATGTCGGTTTTTCTGTCAACAATGGAGCCTCGAATTTTGTTTTGAATTTATTTTTTTCAAGTTGAGAAAATGATTCAATAACAATCAGCGTTCTACAGTGTGGCGGTTTTGTACCCAGATTTCGATAACTAAACTCGAAGAGACGAATGAGGCAGAGAGAAGAGAGAGGACGTTCATAAGAACAATGGGTTAGCCAATTGGACCTATACCATTTAACACACATTATTAAAAATTAAAATTGATATAATTGATTTTTTTCTCTATTCGAATCAATTTTTTTCGACCTAAAAGTGCAACCAAATTCTTACATTGCTTCCCAAATTTTTGGATATTTCAGATAGTGCATAATCGGTTTTTCAAGTTTACATTTTACTGCTTTTTTTTTTAAATGACACCATTATCAATATATATATATGTGTATACTCCTGATAATTACTCAAAAATAAAATAAATGAAATTATAAAAAATAATATATAATTGACTATGAAAGAATGCACGCGCGGGAACGCGAGTGGAGAAAAGAATGAGGAGTCTCACGTGGGAGTTTGCCACCCCCCTCCCTGTTCCTGGACTAGGTGGACCACCTTGTCTTTTTCGAAGCCATCTCCCTCTCTTTCTTTCCCTCCCTACGTCACTCATTCTCTCTCTACAAGCCTCCTCTCAATCTCTGACCATCCCCCTCCCCCTTCTCTCTCGTCATAGATTCAGGATGAAGGAAAAAAAGAACAGAGTTTTCATGCGTTTCTTGGGGTGAAGAGCTCTCCCTGTTTGATCAGTACAGTGGAGTTATCATCCTTTCTCTTCTCTTCTCTGTTTATTTGCAGTGTCTGAGCTCTCTCGATTGCCATTGATAACTGACAAGAAAAGAATCTCTCTCCCATTTGACTCTCGTTTTCATTTTCCTTTCTCTGTGGGTACACACTCTCTCTCTCTCTCCCTCTAAGTCAGCTGCAGGCATTATTTGTGCATCGTGAGAGGAGACAGAATATCAAGACCCGCCATTTTGTTTATTTTTTTAAGCTTATCTTACGTTCCATTTTTCGTCTTTTTACCTTTCTGCAGATCCCAACGGTACCAGTGAAACAAAGGAACCTGAAGGGAGAGAGAGAAGGCCTCAAATTTTACAGTGCAATCAAATTGGAGCCCTCTATTTTCGGCGGGCAGCTGGTCCACATTTCATAAAGGGTACTTCTTTGTACTGAATTTGGCTTCCCTTCCCCTAGTGCCACTGCCCTCTCATTCTTTTCCTCTAAAGCTAGATCCCTAGGTCCTTATGAGCAGAATAAAATGGATAAATGAACGCATCTTGAGTCTCTTAGGCCCGATCTCTTTGAACAGATGGATCATATATCTGGCTGGCATCCGGTGTTCGGATGGGATCCAAGGCTACAAAAAGGGAGAAAAAAAAAAAGAAAGGCTTTTGCATGAGCAGTCGGATCATTTCACTTTGATGCGTGTCAGCAGTGGCCCGTTGCATGCTTAATTCATTATTCTGAGAATAAGTCTCATAAGCACCTCGAATGACTATATCTATGATAGGATATAATTCTTATCGTATTCTAATTATCGATATCGATTTGATTTATATAATAGGGTAGCAAGAATTTGTGGTTAATGTTATTGAATAATTTAACAATTTAATCGAATGGTTTTATTATTAATGATATATATTAAATAAAAAAGAATCTAATAATGTTCAATAATTACTCAAACATCCCGCGGTTGGATAAATAAAATTTTATTTTCCATATATGGTAGAATTGGAGCGGGTTTCTGATTCCCTCAGTGTGAAGGGCCAGCCGGGGCGTGGAAAATGGGAGAATGGGTATCATTTTCAGTTTTCGGCATTTTCTACCCCTTCCCTGTTTTTCCGTTCATCGAGTCATGCATCTTTTTCACAACCAACCCCATGTCCTTTGTTTTTCTTGGTCCAATTTCCCATTTTTGGTTCTCTAGAATGCTGACAAGCAATTGGTCAAACACGTCTGAAAGGGTTGTTCAAGAACACCGTAAAGGACTGATTTAAAAAAGACACTGTAAAAGAATTCAGGAGTATTATCATTTTCATATTACTGCTGGGCTTTGAAAACGTTTTTTTTCCCTCACCTATGTTGTTTTCTTTTTCCCTTCTTTCCTCTAATCTTTATATCTCTCTCTCTTTTTTCCCTGCTATCCATTCGATGAAAGTGTGGAAATTCATCCCGTCCCTGGACCTTCTAGGCACTGGGACCGGATAATTTTCCACATAGTGATAGAAGAAGGGATTCTTTTACCCTCCCTGCACTGAAACCTACTTTGAGAAACAGAAAAGGAGTTTCGTTTTCCACGCACAGAGAGAGGGAGAGGGAGAGGGAGAGGGAGAGGGAGAGAGAGAGAGAGAGAGAGAGAGAGAGAGGGAGGGAGGGAGGGAGGGAGGGAGGGAGGGAGGGAGGGAGGATAGCATTTGAGTCAGGCATGCAACGCTGAGCGTTGACAATGAGATAGCCTTTCTTTAATCCTCAGTTTTCCTTTGGGTAGAATAATCTTCTGTTACTGCAAGTTCTGAGAACAGATCAATTAAAAAGTTGAAATTTCTCCCCTAAAAAAGAAGAGAATCTCAGAATAAGTGGAAATCATATTATAATTCATCTGGTGCACTGCTCACTCCAATGACTTAATAAATTAGAAACTCTGACAGCCTTTGTTTTTGTGTGGGTTCTCTCTCTTCTACACTACTATGGGCACCTTTTGTGCCTCGCGAGGTCAAAGGATGAGATCAGAGGCAACGAATAAGTCTGCAAGGAAGACTAACGAGAGATCCCTTTTTAGAGTAATTAATAGAGAGAGGCGGAAGGAGATAGAGGGAGAGAGTGGTCTCGAGTAGAGCAATAGAGCAGCGGTGGCTTAGCAAGGGCTGCTGCGGCAGTATGACCAGTACAACTTCTAATCGCCCTCCTAGTTATCACATTCGCCTTCATTTTCTTTTCCTTTTTCCTTTTACCTCCAAATAAATCAAAGTATAGTTCTTACTTTCCCAGCATATGCAGGTGAACTTGATGGTTTGTAGGGTGTGCCGCAGAAGGTAGTAGAGAAGGGAACATCAATGGACGGGCAAGGTGCTGGTGAGAACAACATCATGGGACTGTTTGCTGGGAACAACTTCGATCCTGCAGGCTTCATGGATCAGTTGAAGGAGGAAGGCTTTGAGAGCCGCTCGGGCAGTGAGAACTTTGAGGGTGGGTCTGGGGACGAGGTTGACGTGGATCTGGTCGATGATGTTGATCAAATCCAGCCCACCAAAAAGAAGAAGTACCACAGGCACAATCCCAATCAGATCCAACAGCTTGAAGCGTAATGTTTCTAATCCTGAGTTGCAGTTTAATTTGGTGATAACACTTTTGTGCATTTGAAGGTTATCTAGGAAGAAGAATTGGCCCCCGTATCAAATGTGGGATTGTCGTTTCACTATTTCGTTTGCAATAGAATATGAAGAACTAGCCCTGGTATCTAAAGCGGGATTGTTGTTTCATCGTTTATATTGCACTGGTATGAATGTTTTAGATGCCTACCTATCTGTCGGTTCTGTTTGATAAAACATTCTGTAAATGCAATCCAGTGCTTTTGTAACCCTCTATCATCTTGTTCTGATCCTTCGAGCAAAGACTGACCTTTCTACCTCATCCTTTGACGCATTCATCCTTTTCCCCCCATTTTTCTGGATTGGAATTTGTCATTGGTGGGCATCGTTTATATTTTTCATTAGTGTGCATTAATTTTTTTTTTCCAGATTCTTCAAGGAGTGTCCGCATCCCGACGAGAAACAAAGAAATGAACTCAGCCGCGTCCTTGGTTTGGAGAGCAGGCAGATCAAGTTTTGGTTCCAAAACCGGAGAACTCAGCTGAAGGTGAAATAACCTAGTTTCAATTCCGATCTCTCCCACCTCCTTTAAATTATTTTCCATGAATTGCTCGCTGACATGTGATTTCAATTTGCCAGTCACAAATGGAACGCCATGAGAATGTGCTGCTGAGAGAGGATAACAGCAGGCTCCGAAACGAGAACCATGCAATGAGAACTAAGCTAAGCCGCCCAATCTGCAACACCTGTGGTGGGCCTGCAGTTCTTAATGGTACTGGTGCAACGCATGAGGAGCGCCAGCTGAGGCTCGAGAATGCCCGGTTGAAAGATGAACTGACTCGCATATGTACACTTGCGAACAAGTTCCTAGGGAAGTCAATCTCCCCTTTTGCTCGTTCAATGATTGCTTCTGCCATTCCTCCTCCTGCCCCGAGCAGCAGGCTTGAGAATCTAGTCATCCCAGCAGGCTTGGGCCCTAGCAGCCTCAACTTTCCAGAAGGGATTTCTATAGCCCCGCCAGTCATCCCAGTGACTAAACCAATAATAGGTGCTATGGACGGTGTAAATGAGGTATTGCATGAGAAGTCCATATTTCTAGACCTCGCAGTCTATGCCATGAATGAGCTGATCAAGATGGCCGAGCTGGATGCTCCACTGTGGACCCAGATCTTTGATGGAGCAAGAGAAATGCTGAACCATGAGGAGTATAATAGGATATTCTCCACGCATATTAGCGCTATGCCGAGAAACTTCGTGCTAGAGGGCTCCAGGGAGACGGGTGTCCTACTCATCGATAGCTTGGCTGCTGTGGAGATTCTAATGGATGTGGTACAGACTGACTTGATTTGTCCTGTAAAATTAACCAGTGAGTGCGAAATTTTAAAGCGTTGACCATGTTGGGCTTATCTCTAATTTATGTATTTCTTCTGAGCAGAACCGATGGGCGGAAACATTTCGGTGCATGATTGCAAGAGCATCCACCATCAATGTGATGGCTGCTGGCATGAGCGGGAATCGAAATGGTGCTCTCCAAGTGGTATATTTCTGATTAACTGATATGAAATTTCCAAAGACTTGGCCAAATATCTTAAGCCTGTTAGTTGGAACTCTAGAACTGTAATAGGATATTAGAACTCATGAGGTTCTTCCCTTGTAGATGGAAGTGGAGCTTCAAGTGCTTTCACCTTTGGTTCCAGCTCGTCATGTGAGGTTCCTTCGGTTTTGCAAGCAGCACGCTGAGGGTGTCTGGGCTGTGGCTGATATATCCATGGATTTGTTCCATGACACTTCAGAGGGCTTCGCTTTTCCCAACTGCAGGAGACTTCCTTCTGGCTGTATATTGCAGGACATGCCTAATGCTTGCTCCAAGGTATTGCACTGCAAATTCTACCCTCTGCTTAGAGGTTTCATGCTAAAATTGCTCACGAGTCAAGTAGAAAGACTGAAACTGAAAAGATCTTCCTTACTAGTATTGTCTCTGATTGACTTCATAAGAACCACTTTATCCATTTATGTTTTGGTCGACTGACTGAAGTTGAGGTGCCATCAGAGGAAATATGCTGTTACTTTTAGGATGCGGAGTGAGACCTTGGCCAAACCTAGGAATCTGTGGCTTTTCATTTTTACTACTAGTCTCATTTGTATTTACTAGAAGATGCCATCCCTTTTCTGTTTATATGCGATATCATATGTTCATAGTTCAATCTCCAAGGCTTAAATTGCTTGTTGTCTGCACTCAAGTAGCCTGGCAATAACTTTCTTCTGCTTAAAGTATATTTAGTTCAGTCCGGAGCCTTGGAAGTTTCAATTTACAGAATAAATTATGCTCCTGATGCTTCTATACCCTGTTCTCTCTGTACTATTCAGTGAATAATATATGCCTTGAGCCTATATGAACTGTATCCAGTGTAACAGATTAATCTATTCAAATCTCTATTAAACCAATAACATGTCAGCTACCAAGTCTCTCGCCCTCGCTCTGTCTCTCTCTCCTCCCACTAAGCACGTGGAAGAACAGATAAACAATTAAAAAAATCCTAATTTTACGAGAGAAATCAAGACTTCCTTTTTGTGTGTGTGTGTGTGTGTGTGTGTTTGTGTGGGAAAATGTTCTCTTCAAGTGCTAAACTATCTTTACTCTTCTATATGTTCTGAATAACTGAACTTGCAGGTTACGTGGATCGAACATTCTGAATATGATGAAAGTCTGGTCCCAGATCTCTATAGGTTGTTTCTCCGCTCTGGACTTGGGTTTGGAGCCCAGAGATGGGTCGCCACATTGCAGAGGCAGTGCGAGTTCTTCACTATGGTGATGCCGACCACCATGCCAGGCGAAGACCCTTCAGGTCAATTTAACTATTTTATAGAAAATTGTTGTTTGGAACAAGCCTGAAAATGTTTCCTAGACCAAACTAATCATAGATGTCAACTGTTATGGGTTATCTGTTGACTTTTGATGGGACCTTAATAGTTTTAACTCTAATGCTTCTGTCCCAGCCCATGCAGGAATATCAAACATTTGGGCATTCTTTTGCTTTCCTTTTAATATCTGGATTCATTATGCATATGCTAAACTGAAATAGAGAATAATGAAACAGGAATTGGCTTGAGCGGACGGAGGAATATGCTGAAGTTGGCACAAAGAATGGTGGACGACTTCTGTTCAGGGGTATGCACCTCAATGGTTCGGGACTGGGAGACGCTTCATGTTGGGAACATTGGGCAGGACATCAGGGTGATGACCAGGAACAGTCTCAACAACCAAAGCGAGCCACCTGGGATACTGCTGAGCGCCTCCACTTCTGTTTGGATGCCTGTTTCACATCAAGTACTCTTCAATTTCTTGCGTGATGAGCGGGTGAGGAATCAGTGGGATATACTCTCTCGCGGGGAGCCAATGCAGGAGACAGTCCACATAGCTAAGGGCCAGAGCCGTGAGAATTGTGTGTCTCTTCTTCGCGCTAATGTGAGTAATTTCCTAAATCCTCATTTGCTCAGATTACTGGTATAATGTTGATTGGGGGATTATTTCCAAGTTCAAAAGGATATTTTTACCTACAGGCTTGTAGCCAGTCATGGATTCAAGACCCAGAACAATATACCAGATTACTTGCGAAATCAATTTTACAATCAACTAGGCCGATAAAAATCTTTCTAGTTTAGAATTCTCCTACGTTATGAAGATTACCCTTGAACCAGTTTAGAAAATCTCTCTTTTCCCTTAGTAGGCGGAAGGAGCTGTTTGCAAGTATACTCCGAAGTTTGTAACTGTACTTTCTCCTGGGGAAAGGTATCTGGTTTTCCTCTGTGTTTGTCAAAACAAGTCACAACATTTGTCATACTATGTTCTTTGCTTGCTATGCAGCCTGTGGATGAGAGTGAAACTGGCATGCTGATACTGCAAGAGACATGGTCGGATCCATCGGGATCTCTTGTAGTCTATTGCCCAGTGGATTTGCAGTCAATAAATCTGGTGATGGCCGGTGGAGATTCAACCTTTGTACCTCTCTTGCCCTCGGGGTTTGCGATCCTTCCCGATGCTTGTGACCCATCTAGGATTCGAACTATGATGACTGATGGTGGGAGTAGCTGTGCTGGATCTCTTCTCACAGTTGGGTTCCAGATCCTGGTCAGTAGCATTCCAATGGCAAAGCTAAATGCAGAGTCTGTGGAGACAGTGAACGGCCTGATTGCCTGCACCATTCACAAGATCAAATCAGCTCTGCAGCTGGTATGATCCCATGCAGAGATTCGGGCTCGGCCCAGTGTAGGGTGATATCTTTATCCCGGATCAACCACAGCCATCCAAATGCCATGGATTCATGGCAATTGGTGATCATGATTTGATCTGAATCTGAAGAGTCTTACTTAGACCAGTCTAGGTTAGAACTCTAAGTGCTGCCTTTTCATTCTATTTTAGGCTCCGCCCACTGTGTTACAAGGATAGTTTCAAACTCAGTTTTAGGAGGATTGCAGACAGACTGACGAAGGTCTGCATTATAGTTTGGACGAGAGCGGGGGTTTTTGAGTCAAGAACGAACCGCCAATCGGAACTAATTATATTTCAGTGGGGAAATCTGAAGGCGAGATAAGCTTTTTCATGTAGTGGTTCGGGTATTGACTTAGATAACTCAGTTTTAATCCAATGACTATCATAGATTTTAATCAGATGCTTTGTTACACCTGCTGTTGTAGTCCAGGCATTCTTACAGAGCCAGCTGCTACTGCACCTAGACTGCAGATTTCATGAATTATGATCTGTTAGTTCATTCATTGCATTACCTCTCCAAGTTCCTGAGTTCTCTTATAAGAGAACCGTATTTAAGAGAACATGAGAGATGTGTTTGACCATGGAACATATGATTCACGGTCGCCTCGAACATTACAAGGCACGATTTTGATCTGCAACAATCTGAAATTTCACATGGTCCTCGGAAGAAATTTATTGTAGGAGCGGTACTCCCGAAGGCTTTGCAGAGCGATTGAGAAGACTAACCTAAGACAAGGACAGATCTCCCCCGTCCCTCCATAAGGTCTAGAAGTGGAAGGGACATTATCCTTTTGAGCATGTTTCCTCCTCAATTCTCGGGTCCCAACTTCCCAGAGACTTCCTGGCTGTAAGTCTCTACATTTTTTTCCCCTAATCATCTCCTTCTCCTCCTCCATAACTCTCCATCTAAGCAAACTATTAGTATATTTGAATAAAACTGATAATTACAAACATAAATTCTGTTAATATTTTTGAGTGTATTTTCCTCTTAAACAAAACTATAAACTTTAATTCTGTAAAGTGAAAGTTTCATATTTAAGAGAATTTTACCCTTTATCTAATAAGCTTGTTTGATTTTATAATTAGTTAGATCTTATTAAGATTTTAAATATTATATAATTAATATACATTGGAAAACAATTAATTAATTCCTCCCCTAAATTCTAATCTGTCTGATCCATAAACCTCCTTTGTCAAGATTTCTCTTCCTCGTGAAGAGGTGAATTATTTGGAAGACCCTGTGCGCAGGATTTCCGACATAAAAGCATGTTTCCGTTATTCTTTTGTCAGAGAGGTAGGGTCTGGGACCTGCAGCCTGCAGGGGAGATGAAGTACATTTCCGCAGGATGAAACGTGGCAAAGCCATGCACCAATGGCTAAGCTATTGGTAAATCTTCCTCCTTATAAGATTCCTTATTCATTAGATTATCACTTACGCTTCCTCCTTATTAGATCCCTTATTCATTAGATCCCCTAAAAGTACACCTACATAAGGCTGTGAGGCTGTCCTCGCAACCGCTTGCACTGTCGCAAATTAACCCTTAACTAAACAATCTTTAAGTCCCACTAATCATTCAAGTGGCTCCACTATTTTGTTAAGAGAAGTGGATCAGTCCATGGATTTGCACAACAAGAATGGTTCCGCCAGACAAGTTTGAATCATCGCCTCCGGGCTGCAGTTTCTCTTTGGGCATTGAAGTAGACGGCAGCCACGGGGAGTCCCAAGCCGTTGTCTTCCATGAATTTCTTGGTGTTGAAACAGTCCCTAGAAAGTGGGGCTCTAACCGTCTGCCTCCCTCTTGTCTGTTTAAACAGCAGGAACACATAGCGGTGAATGCCGATGACAGGTTTCGGGTTCTCATAGTCGAGGATTTCTCTTCCTGCATTTGGGTGGTAATAATGCAGATAGTTATATAGTATTAATTCATCATCTGCGGGAGGTTTGAGGACAGAGAATATTGGAAAAGAAATGGAGCTCAAGTTATTAGGATCTTACCAAAGGAAGCATCGGTGGTTCCTGGTATGTCTGTGACAATCCTGCAGATATTCATGTTTGCAGAGTCATAAATTGGTTTTAGTTTTTAGAGAGATTATTTAGAAAGCTGAGTTTAATGCATATATTTCCTTCTCCAGATATAGGCTTCCACCAGCCATTTTCATGGAAAACAAGTTCACTGAATGGAAAATGAAGTTCGATGTATTTTACCGTGCAACATATATAGCTATTGAAATCTGGAAAACTATTTAAGATACCGAGGCATAATCAATGTGACCAGAAGAGAAGGAGAAGACACGTTGCAAATGTTGCCCGCATGAAACAGAACTTGCAGGAAAAGAAAATGGGGATTGCAGGGGAATCAATGATGAAAACCGATTGAAAGCCACCCTTTAAAGTGCCAAATTGATGGACCTTCATGACATGCATAGTTTGGGAGACAAACCAGTGAAGATGTTCCCTCAAGTATGGATCACTGGGGCTTGGAGCATCGGGGTCTGTCAATATCTTGATTATGGAAAACGGAAAGGTACACAGAAGTTAGCCGGTGAGTATGCGAATTACATCGTACATGCACCCACAAGACATATATCCAAGATAATGTCAGCAGACACAATATTAGGAATTACTTACCAGTGTATATGCCTCTCTCATGTCGCCTCCTCCAATCTCGACCCGGGGTTTAGCAGTGAGAAGAGTGGGCATAAGCTCGTGGCCGTTAGAGACTCTCTTGTTGGAACCGTAAGTGACCCTGAGTTTCACGCTATGAGTAAAGACATCCACTACGTCTCCAATCACCCTTCCCACAACGAGTGGATCCCTGAGTGATCTAGACATATAGTTCTAGTGCTCAAGAACTCAATTAGAGCTCTGCCAGGAAATTCAGGAATGTGGGGATCTCTCCGTTGTGGTGTATGGCCTTTGAATGTGGGAATGCTTTTTTTGTAGGCATAAGGAAAGAGCTAATGCTCTTTATAGGCATGAGGAAAGAGCTACAGCAACAACAACGACCCCCATGAAACCACGATACTTTCCGTTCTTTTGCTTGTGTCACCGCATATTGTGTCCACCGCACAGGGAATATGTTCTTCTATGTCTTCTAATAACATGAGTTTTATTATTTTTTCATTGATAGGAACAGCGACTCAATTAAAGATGTGGTGAATTCTGGCCAGGCAGTCGACACGCACAATTCTTCAGCACCGATCCACAACGGGAGAAACAAGCATCCAATGGCAGATATGGGATTGCATGTTGGCTGTAGGCAGGGTTTGAGAGACCTTAAAAGGGCGAAACATGAGGCACATGCGTGAGTCGAACCTATGTTTACGAAAAGAATAACATTGATTCTCCCAATCAGTTTACTTTCTTGGTGTCTATCGGCGGGAGAAAGAAAGACCGGGCTCTAGATTGGGAGAACAACGTGATCATATTGAGCTTTGGGTACTGGACATTATTAATTAAGTCGAGATGAGCACAGAGCGATTGGAAGATGCTTCGACAGCTCAACTTCAATATCTGCAAAAGGGTTTTGCAGCCTATTTAGGGAAAGGACGTGTTCGAAAAGCTTCGGAATTCAGTTGTCTTCATTCATGGGTCTGGTTCTCAGGGGGAAGACGTACCTGATGATGATTTGTCGCAAGTCTCTGTCGCCATTAATTAAGCGTGTGATAAATGAGCTTAGGGTAGTTAGCGTCTCTCAATATGAAACCAAACTTCGACCCTCATTTTTCTGGTATCTACTTTAAATTTATGACATGAATTATTATTGAACTAATTTAGAAGAAAATGGAAATAATTTTAATCCTCGTGGGAACCTCACATGTCTGTTGCTCATTGGCCCATTGAGCATCGGAGAATACTCCTTTTTTCCTGAATTTTCTAAGATACAATAATCTTCGGACGACTTGGGCCCATTCATCTGCTTCTGAGGCGCTCTGTGCTTCAATCCAAGCTCCTCCTCCGCCGTCTCTATGAGCTGCTGGTCTGTCGGGCAATCGGTCCATGTACAAATGGACATACAATTTCTTAAAGTCGGGCAAACTCACGAATATATTTATAGATTTATTGGTTGATCGGATTCAGATTCTTATAGTTATAATTTGAACTTGTTTTTATATTTAGCTTTCAATCTTCCAATTCTCTCTAGGGTACGTAACAAGTTGTCACAGATGCCTTAATTTTCACCTATTACTCCTCTGATTCGCTTAGGCAAATCAAATGCAGGAAAAATCATGCTGTCTCCAAGGAGAGCATTTGATTGATACGCGTACATATATATTCCAATGAGGAGAGAACAATCTAAAGCAGCCTCTAGAGACACATGATCGAACTCTGTATCGATGCTTCTTTTTTTTTTCTATAAATGGTGTAAGTGGGCATCGTATGGAAAACCCTAGCCCTTTCGTCTGTCACTTGTCTAAAGCATGTCGGGCATACATACGTATATAAAATATCTAAGGTGTCCACTGAAAATTGAATTTATTGCTAAATCAGCTATTATCTATATACGTAAACACGGGCTTGAGCAAGTGTAAGTCGGGTCAAGCGTCTTTCTGTGTATTTCTACCATGGCAGCATTCTATCTAACAAGGAAAATCATTGCTACGTCGGCTTAAGTTCACCCCAACTGCATCCAAATGAAGATACACTAATGTAATATAATTCATTTATTATGTCATAATGAATGATCCTATCTCTATAACGTGTCCAAACTATTGTTTGAAATGAACAAGGTCGACAAAGGGAAGATCTAATTAGGATGGCGTTTCCTCTCCGATTAAGTTTGATGCAATATTCGTCTTTTTAATTATTGACTGGATTGTCGTCCCAACCCTGTATGGGACCCTTCTCGTAACTTTCGAAAGGGTGCACCCATTTGTCCAATCGTCTCGATCACTTTCCCATGCAACCGACGTATCTCGGCTTGACACGTACGTTTTCCCAACATATAATAAATTAAAACAAATAATGAAAATACACATCTTCTGGGATCCATTTTTCTCTTTATATCTCAAATACTTCAAATAATTTATTTATTTATTTATTTATCAAATTTAAATTCAGATAAAGTAAGTGGTGAACACCTTTTTAATCAATCCGTAAATTCCTTGTCCCTTTTGAGTAAAATATGCGTGCGCATGTATGCATACAGTAACTTGGAATCGATAGGTTCCCTCACTTCATCGTGTCCATGGCTAATGGCTTAAATCAAGGCTACCAAAGACCTGTTTCCCCCCCCCCCCCCTCGACACTTGACACGTGCTGTCAGAAAGCCCAGGGGCTGAGTGCACTCCGATTAGTCAAACTACCCACGTGTCATCACATGGTACACTCGATCCGTAGGGAGATTCGACTGTAGCGTTTATCTAAAATGGCACGTCCATCGTGAGTGCAGCTGAATCCAAAGATTACGGGGTGAAGATGGACGAAATATATTTCGAGGAAGACGGAGGACTTCTCATGTCGGCAAGCCTGCCGCTCCGTCACCGGTTTCCTTCGCTTCTTGTTCTTCATCTTTTCTTGCAGGGGCTAAATTTCATAGGGATGTGTAAGGTAGATGAGTTTCGTCGGCATACCTACTGGGCCGCCTGGGGTTTACAAAATTTAGGAAGAAGGTACGCTTGACTGGCCCAGAAAGAATTGAAGAGCTAGGCCCAATAACAAAGATAATTGGGCTGGGCCATGTAATTATCCTATCCTTGATCTGTTCGAAGTGGAGAGGCCTGCAGGGTTAGAACATCCAACGATCTTTGGTCACAGGAGTAAACAATTAGTACATTTATTTATTAAATGACTGAAACATTGTAATGGATCATTTAAGTTAATTATAGATTGACTGACGAGAGAAATTAAGCAAAACAGAAATTTTAACCGATATAATTAACCGACATAGGTTAGATATATATAAAATAAATTTAATAACAACCTTTCGTTCTTGAAAGGTCTATCTCCTGCGTAAAAGTTTCGTCTGCAGTCTCTTCTCAACGTTGGATACAATGTAATCATTACTCTACCCTGAGGAAAGTTTTATGGAAGTAAGTTCACGATGCAGTTACTATGGACTCTTTTTTTGTTTTTTTTTTGTTCCCTGTCTTTCGGCTGAATCAGTGACAATGGTCGACAAGTATGTTAGCTTGTCTAACCCCTTATTACATATTGATCATATGTTTGTCCTAGGCTACCCGCAATGTGGATTTTCCAAGGTATTCATAGGATCCGCAGACCTTGCGCACTGGACTTTTGACCAAGTATATGTTATTTTCTAGTCCTACTCACTCGGGACCCATACTTTTGGGGGTTTCTCTGCATTTGTTGTCTTTCTGTACTGTCTGTCTTCAGTGGAGGCTTCCCGCCGTCTTCCCTCCCCTATCGTAGTACCTCTTCTTGCTCACCGTGGCCTTCATCCAGCAGGGCAGGCACAGTAGACGAACAAAAGTCAGAAAAGTCATTAAATTGACTGATCGAGGCCTCCATCATTTCATCGCACACATATAGATATAGGTCACTTTCCCTACAGAATAATTCATGGAACAGACGCCAAGTTAGAAAATGGCTTCCCCAATTCATTATCCTCTTCGAATGATGCAAATACATATATACATATTCACATGACAATAATATCCTCTTGAGAAGTCGGGGCTTGATTTTGTTCAATAATCTCATGGGAGTGGAGGGTTTACCCCTATATGAAAAATGATGGATTCATCAACAAATAAACTCCTTCGACCCCTTGGGTTGTGGGTTGTATTGTGTGTCACATCCTATTCTTAAATACATCGCACACTTTTGGCGTTTGACCATTATTAGGTTAGTGCACGGTTATCGGTTGGATGTATAATAAATAATAATGATCAAACTATAGTTATTATATATATATATTTATTTATTTATATTTTAAAAAATAGATTACATGACATCTAAAAATCATTTAAATGTAACTAATTAAATTCAAATCGGCCCGATTTATTTTTAAAATAAAACTTTTATAATATAAATTATTTACATTAATAAGATTTAAATACCAAACTTTCCTATAGAAAAATCAAATATCAATCATTTTTAACAAATAATTTATATTGGTTCCTTTCTATTGAGGTTAGAAGTGCAATGAAATGCTACCAATAAATATTTGAACTATATCAGCATTTACTAAAAATAGGACCGTCTGTATAGTATGTCTATTTCGTGTGGCTCGAACGGTTTTTGTGTGTGTGTAATAGGTAAAGTAGTTTGGATGATATAGTGCACAAGATGGACGAGTACAGTGAGGCTAAAGTTACACACTTGGCCACGGCTTCGGTATAAAGCTGAACCCATCAAAGCCGGTGGGAGTGGGAGCCTCACAGGTTTTGGATTAGGCAGTTTGTCCTCCTGCCTATTGTATTCCTGGTGAGAAGTCAGTGCTTTGAATTCCTCCATTCATATTCTCAGCCGTCCAGCTCTACCTTTTCTCGGAAGGGAGAAATGGAAGTACTCACGCACTTCGACTTATAAACTTCGTGAGTTGGTCGGGTGATTAACCTCTCTGTTATTGAAATACAGAGCTTGGTTCAAATTGGTAAACATAGCCGGCGAAAGTATGGTAGCTTTAATGGCGGAAGAGATCAGAGGCGTGATCAGGAAAAAAGTGGGAAAAGAAAAAACGGAGACTGGCCGTGCGTGAGGTGAGGCCGGAGGCGCGCGAAGCATCCCGAAGCCGGTTCAGGGCGGGCCCCACAGCGGGGCAAATGACACATTCTGCACATGCCTCTTCCCCCTGTGGACCCCACCCTCTAGAAATTTCTGATCAACCCGTTTGATTGATTGACTAACTGAACCATCCTGCTACTCCTTGTCGATATTACAATTCAGTTATACACCCCCTGATTTGCTCGGAGACCGTGATTCAGCCACGGCTCTCCGTGGCAATCGGACGGCTCCGATTTGATCCCACCAGCTTCGCTCCAGTATGGCCGCTGCTGCGAAGGATCCTCCCTTGCTCGCTTCCCGCCAATTGGCACGCCGAAGAGCCTCGTACTCTCCTCCTGCTCCCGCGCCGCCTCGGCCTCGTCGTAGAACCGCCTCTCAGGCAACAGTTCGGGCCGCTTGGATTCCCGGCCGCCGCATTCCGGCTTTGCGGCGCTCGCGTAGCTCGACATCAAGGAGAATATATTACTGCATAGACTCTTCATCTGCTTTAGCTCCTGGCTTAGGATCTTGTTCTCCTTCCGTAGCCTCTCATTCTCGCCCGCCAGCTCAGCCGCGCAGTGATGGCCGCACCTGGACGCCTGCACATGCGACGACATCATTTGCTCGTCGTGTCCCCTGGAGCTCGGCGTAGGATTTACAGGCCAAGCAGTCGGAATTGCGGATGCAGGGACCGAAATGACAGACCCGGACTGCGGAGAGGTCGGCATCTTCCGCCTCTGGATATCACGTAGAAGCTGTTTCTCCCCTCTTCGGAAGCAGTCGTGCGAGAATTCCCATCGGTCAGATACGACTTTCTTAAATCCCTATTGAAATCGCAATATATATAGTTAAAAATTCCATCTTCAATGTATAAAATGGAGCTGCTTACGAGCTGAAATGATACTGGGATGAACTACTTACATAGGTGTTGAGCTGTCTGATGAAGCTAGAGAAGTTGTTGTGCTTGAAGTGCTTAGGGAGCAAATCCCTCGCGAAAACCGCAGTATTCCATACGATGAAAGATGTTCCGTCGCCGTTCCAGGAGATGACGTCGTCAGTGGCCTGATCGTCTACAAGCTGGTAGGACTTGGTCAGGAACGGCGTCGGTATTGACCTCTGCGACTCGCCGCCCCCTGCTTCCTTGCTCTGCTCTGGTAGTGGTGGCAGCTGCGGCGGCGCCATAATAGAGATATATCCCACAGAGAGAGAGAGAGAGAGAGAGAGAGAGAGAGAGAGGGAGCGCTCGGGAAGAGACGGTGAGAAATGTCAATTCTAGAAGGTTCCGTGTGGAACTTATATTCCAAGAGAGGTGACGAAGTGGGGAAGAGAGAGAGAGAGAGAGAGAGAGAGAGAGCGAAATGGACAGAGGAAGAAGATGGGAAAAGGAGGAGGGAAGGGAGAGGAAATTGGAACAGAAGGAACGAGAAGCTACCTCACGCCTTCCCTTCCTTTCTCCATTTTAAGGGGGGAAAAAAAAAAAGAAAAGGAGTCCGACGACTTTAACTAAATTAAGAGAAAAGATTTTTAGTTTATTTTTTATTATATAATTCTTTAAAATTTCTTTTTTTAATGTTATTTTAAACTGTAATTGGAAAAAAAATTTAACCCAAGTGTATCGTAAACTTTCTGATGCGTAAAAACCATGATGATCCTATTTCCTCTTGTCTGCAGTGAAAAGTACTTTTAAAAATCGGATTATTGACCGAATGGGTATGTGTTAACAAATGCAAATTAATGCGAATGCTTTTATTAATTTTTCATCATTATTTAATTATGAATTGGGAGATTTTTAAGAGTTTAGCAGAAATTTTATAAATTTGAATCTAATAAGAAAAGGGAAGAGAAATAGATAATCACGAAGATCTGCCTCATGACAACAATATATCACTCATCCTTTTTTTGTTTTTTTAAGTAATGTGCAGAATGACGTGTTAATGGATGATTAAACGAAGCTTCTGAGTGAGTGGGTGGTGGGGGAGGGGATGGTGTCTATCCATCCATCTGATGGGTTGAGACAGCACGCTCACTATCTATGACTTGGAACTTGGACTTGGGTGACACGTTGATGTGAGGAAAAAAGAGAGCAGGGGGGAGCGGCCGTGATGCGCATTACCATACTTTCCCTATCATGCGCTTTTGAAGATTCAACTTGTATTTAACCTAAGAGAAGAAGATTGGACAAGTACGGTATAGATTTTTTGTTTTCAAGTTGATGAATTCCGTGGCAGTTACTCGATTTCTGATAGTCAATTGAGTAATGAAGCCCCTGCAAGCTTATAACCGGAGCATTTCCTGGTACATATCAAAAGTGAACTTTCTTGAAGAATTATATGAAGGTGAAGATTGTCGGAACGCTTATGGTCATAAAAAAATGGGAAATTTTGAAGGCCAGACCGAAACCAATACATTCGGTCTGATCAGGATGCATAGGAAAATCCTGTGTCACCGAGGTCAAACTAACTGACCCAACAGACACTACCCACCAGGACAAGTGCAGAGCCGCTTGATTGGAAAAAAAAAAACGGAGGGGAAATTAACAAAACAAAACAAACACGAGGCACTGTTCTGCCATTTCAACCTACGAGAATTTCTCAGAAGGCCCGAGGAGCATTAGCTCCATTTCAAGCCCAAGGCCCTTGGTTGATCCACGAGCTAACTGCAGAAAACGTTGCGTTACGTTCGGCTCATGTTGGAGATACCATACGCGGTCTGTGTCACTAGTACGCTGCTAGTGTAACACTGTTGATGCAGACCGGAGCTCCGATGAGGTTGGGATTATCAGACCCAGCCGTACCGGGGCTCCTAGAAGATCACCGGTGCAATTGCCATGCGTAGGTTAGAACTCTGACGCGTCTTGATATTTTTCTATAATCTCGTTTAACAGTTAATTTTTGTCCCGATTGACTTACATCCAGAGGCAAGAAAAGAAATCCGTAGCCCCAGCAGCCATCTTTTCCCGAAACATAGAGACTTGGACGGTGCTGCATTTCACTGCTTTGTCTCACATTTATCCTCCCAAGTCCCAACCGCCCACCCATCAAGACCATCTTTATGTGCTTGGAGGAGATGAGAGAACTTGATGTAAGAAAATATAGGAATATAGAGGATTTTATTAATTAAGGTTCAATTCAGGCATCTTAATTTGATGTTAAAAATCATCTCATTAATTGTCTAATCTGCTTACTTTTTCTTTGATACAGATTTGATTTGATGCAGTGCAACTGTGAGTATCTCTCTGCAATGTTTAACCTTATCATTTATCAGCGAGTATACCTGTTATACACATGGATAATACTAAACTAGTGTATGCGATCAAGCAAGTCTACTTGCGTTAAGAGGAGAGGAGCTATTTCCATTGCTGTCCTATCATCCTCATCTGTTGGCTCCATCAACAGCAAGAAATATCTGCTGTAAATATCCTTTTCAAGAGCATTTCACGTGCAACTAACTATGCGATATGCTTATATATATATATGTGTGTGTGTGGTTATTGGTCAGATGAGAATATTTATAGATATATATCTCATAACGAATAAGATGCCACTTAAAATTGTACGATTAACATGAAATCAAAGGGGCGAAGGGTTCCGAACCTCGACTTCCTAGTCATCGTAAGTATACCCATAGATTAACCCTTCGTAATCAGCAGACCAGCACAGAGGGAAAAACAAAATCAACGTACAACACAAAGGGTTAAAAAAAAAAAGACAGAAAAGAAGTCAGGTCATCGTGCTTGACTAGACTCTCCAGTCCCCGCCATAGCTGTGGAAACCCTCAATTATCCTTGCAGTCGGTCACTTTGTTCATAAGCTGCGGTACCACCTGCATTCACATATGTAGCAGATGGTAAACAAAACATGTATCCACACTAACGCCAAGAATCAATTTCGCGAAAAACGTACTCCTAGTGCGTAATGAGAGCGCATTCATCATAAGCCTCTCCTGTGACTAAGCAACTTGTAATGTCAGATATACATAGGACCGTCAGATAAGATGAAGTAATTAATATTCTGGCTAGCGACATTAGCTTTTCCTGTTCTTATCACCGTTCCCACCCACTGGCTCAGTGTTATTATTCACGCATAATTAAAGTTGATAAAACATCGCGAGTACCACAAAAGTCATGGTGTCCGTTGTGCATGATTGATTGCGATGTGGGTGTATTTGTGATGAATTTATGTGACTGGGGGTATATGGATAAGCCTTGGGTGGTCTCTTTAATGTTATCTTGGTAGTTAATGTAATGACATTGGCCTTTTTTTTTTGTTTTAATTACAAGTTGAAATACACATTTATAATCTACAAGTAATTCTACGAAATCATTTTTGGGGTTAAAAAAAAATACACATCATTCACGTACCGACCTGATCAAGAGAGGAATCGGATGGCTGAGGTGAGATTCTCCTGGGTCTCTTGTCAGCTCCGCCTTTGATTCTGGCCGCTGGGTCCATCGTACCAAGGTAAAAATCCAGAGCCAGTGGCAAAAGGAGTCAGAAAGTCAATTTCTCCTTTTTAAAAAAATTAAATATTTGATAGGTACTATTTTTCCGCTTTTAAATATATAAAAATCCCTGGAATTGATTTAATCCCACTATTGCTTATTCATTTTATGGAATTGATTTTTATGTATCATTATTATAAATGAGTAATACGATCGTCTCAAAATATCTATCTAAGCTGGCATATTGGACACTTGGAGAGATTCTATCTCTCGTTTCCTTGATGTTCCTTCTGCTTGACTAGCAGATCAAGTTGAAGTCTCCTTGTTAATTTAATTAATTACTTTCTCTAAAGTTTAATCATACAATAGCGGGCATGTCGGGAAAAAAAAGTGACCTGATCAACCATCCAACGGCAGCCACACGCATACACATACGGGCATTTTCCACTGTGACGTAAAAATAATAAAAATTGCTACACATATCTCTATGTTTATCAGATTAATACTAAGAATCAACAAATCTCCAGCACGATTGTGTTGGTGTTTACTGTTCATCTGTCTATGCTGTATGATATACCATAGGGCAGCAGCAGTCCCATGGGGTTACTTTACGTTGGTGCCCAGCAAGATAGCAAACTAATTTCTTCTCTTTTTTCATTATATAGAAGTCTACTTTGCCTGAAGTAGAAAGCCTTTCATACATAAATATGTCAGCCACTCACATAGTTTTGAAACCATAGATAATTTCTTATGGGACATTAGCTGTTTTTTGTTCCAGAAATCACCTGTCGGGTGGAGTTTCTTCCTTCTCTGGGACTTGAGGTCCTGAGTTGACTCGGAGCTGTCGGGCATGAACCTGTCCAGGCGGAGGAGTGGATGGCTCCTGTTGTTACCCTGCAACATTGTGCGAACAAACGAAGCCTCAACCGAGCTGAGGAACTGCAGATGCTTCTCATTCGTCCACGAGGAAGTGCCATCCTGCAGGCGCATATCCATCACGACCACACCCGCCAGTGATCACTGTCCTCGACGGGCCGTGTGGAGGGCAGCAGATATGGAGCTAGGGAGGGAGGGAGGGAGGGAGGGAGGGAGGGAGAGATGAATGACTGAGAAGGAGGTGGATGGTCCTATATAAAGATGCCAAGGGCGGGGATCAATATATAGAAGCCTGGGAAAGAGAGTCTACACCTCAAAATTTTGCGTTTCACGTGCTCCTTCTGACCTCTGATGACCAATTAAAGTGTTTGTGTTACCTTGTCATATTCATACCCGGAATTGGACTAACATTTAGAAAACGTTGAAAAGTATTTTTATTGATATTTATATGAGGAATACACCTTTATTTATCATTAGTATAGACATATGGTATTAATATGTGCTTGCTGGAAGAGGGTTTTTAAGTACTCGAGCGAAAGTACGCATATCATCACTTGGTTATGTTGCCATCTCCACACACAAGGATTTGAACGAGTTAGAACATGTCATGGATAATGAGATATCATTGCGTGCCGTTCCAACTGCAACATCAGCTCCATCCTCTCTCTTTCCTGCCTCGTAGCAAATGTAGCTAAGGAAGAAGATAATTCGTCAACAGGAAAAGGACAAAAGAGAAGATGAGGAAGATATTTATCTTCCTTCTCTAGAAAACACCAAGTGCCCATATGATTGATGATTCCATTTCGATGTTTTGCAAATTCCCAGCAGTTGTTCCACAATATCACTATCTGCAGAATTTCCCGACTCCTTTTCTTTTCATTTTGCCTGGCCCCTTTATTATGTTTATCGATCTTCACCATATCAAGTCAGGACTCAAAATCGTGCTGCGCACTTGCAGAATACAATTGTAGTATCATTTTGCAACTTACGAAAACTGAAGTGGAAGAAACGGACTAGCCAAGACTCTTAACAGTATTTGCACAAGGTTCACTAATATAGGTATGGGAATCTGTGGGGGTGTAGTATTCACAGCTTCCCTAGATCCTCCCGATATAGGAATTATATATAATGAAATGAAATTGCATTTAATTATCGGGAAAAAAAATTGAATGAGGAGTGGGGACCTTTTGAGGGGTTAGAAAATATCTGGGGTGTGGGGGCGGGGCTCTGTGCAGTCTCAGGATGAGATATTTTGGCCGAGCAAAAGCGGAGAGAATCCTCTTCTTAGTACGGGAAAGGAACAAGCTGAAGGGGGAAGAGAATCTGATGATGCAAATTCTACTTTTGTTTTTATTTTTAAATATTTTTAAAAGTGGCTCTCATGACCGGCCAGCAAATAAAACATC
This sequence comes from Sonneratia alba, assembly GCA_900174645.1. Lineage (NCBI taxonomy): Eukaryota > Viridiplantae > Streptophyta > Magnoliopsida > Myrtales > Lythraceae > Sonneratia > Sonneratia alba. Next base: position 2,236,736 of record FWPY01000036.1, on the reverse strand, counting down.
TTTCCCAAGAAATATGTACGTATGCCGCGGCTCTGTCGAGACAAAAGCGCACAACGGTAACCACAGTAAAGAGTGAAATCACAATGAATTTACACGATCACCTCTGATTCACATCTGAAGACAATATGATTGTTCAATGTGCTAAGAAAGAATCCATGTACGGTGAGTTTTCGCATCCCTCTTCGAGCTGTTGATCGAGAAGCTGAAAACGACAGGACAGATGACACCACCAGTACGTGGTCAGCACAAGGATGAATTACTCCCATGGTCTCTCACCTCCCAGCTCCGCCTGCCCTAACTTCTCCGGCTTCTGTCTGTCACTCACACCGGCACTTGAAGAAGAATCCTGCAAGCCATCAGCCTTTTTAAACCCTCTCGCCGATTCTCTCACTTTCAGAAACTCACAGTAGTGTGCCTTTCTTAGCTCTCTAAAGCTCATTCCACTGCCCACCATGATTGGTTGAGCCAGTTTAGCATGTATATATATATTTTTTTTCCTTAGCAAGATATTAGTTGAGCTAAGAAAAATTCATGATTAGAAGAGATGTAGTCTTTTAATGAGTTGATCATCCATTTTGAGTTTAAATTAATTGGGACTAATTTAGACTTCGAGCTAATATAAGTGGTGCAAGCCAAAAGTAAAAAGCTCATCCCACCACTATCTGTTTCAGAATCTGGAGGCATCAAAGAAAAAGAAATCACTGGCAGAATGTTGCAGATAGAAGATATTTACAATTTCCATCACAGCACTTGGTTAGAAAGCACATTTTCTTTGTGGAGCCCATAACGACTACACTTGGATTATTCCAACACAAATAGACCCCTTACAACAAAAAGTCATATGATGAAGGGACCAATTAGATTTCTCAACAACCTTCATAATAGGTTCCATAGCACGGCCTCATCATCAGATGATGCCCAATCACCAGACTTTGGACCAAACTTTTCCACTTAGAGAGCCTTATTCATGGCCCACAATATTTAAAGCAGATTGTATAGCTTCAGCATGCTAATCAACACAATCATCTCATCGACTCCACCTTGGTGAAACCGGACCTACATAAAAAAAAAAAATCAAATCTGTTGTGAGATTGCTCAGAAAAATCTTCACTCATCAAAACGGAGTTTCAGATTTAGCTGTGCCAGATAAAAGAAGAATGGAGCAACTTGAAGAGGAACTATGAGCAAGCATAGAATACCAAATCTGAAATAATCTCTTATACTAGGAACTTTCAAACTTGGTGTTTCAAATAATCAATCCAGAAAGGCATTAATGGAGGAAGAACGAAAGATGTAGATTGGCACACAGCCACCATTCATCATCAATAATTGGGTGACATGGTGTCCTGGCACAATATTTTCTTGCATAATAGCTATGTTGGCTTATATTTCCCCTTGGTTATCCTCATTCATCCCATTGCGCACGACCCTTCTAACCCCTTTACAACTGCTGAAAAAATCAGTCTATACTTCCCAGAAATTAAATAATGGTTTGCAGAAGTAGACAACACTATAACTAGATAAAACTAGACGTGGATCACTGACTGGGTGAAGTATCAATCCACCATCATCGATATAAAATGACATCGACTAAGAGATAAGACAATCATCTGTATGCTGAGCAGACCAATGGCCAAATGATATCTACAATTCAGTACCAGTTGAGCATGAGTTAGACCACTGGATGTGCAGCAGACATGAGAAAGCAAAGCTGTTTGAACAGTGTAAAACCATCTCATTAGCATCACGTTTTAACCGACAATATTCCAGATAACCTTCTTCAACTGCAAAGCCCAAATCAGTAATCCTACAGAAAAAAAAAAAACAATTGAAAGACTAGATAAAGAAAACACATTCCCTATGTCATGTATTTGAAGGGACTTGCTTCACAGAATGATGAGCTTGTTTTTGCCGGAACAACATAATGAATTAGGCTGGTGAGCTACAAACAGATAGTACAATTACAGCAATTGGAAAACAAATTGTCATCTCTCTTGTAATGTCATCTATGGTGGGTACACCAGTCCTATTGGACCATTGTATTGAAATATATACTGCATCAAACACCTTAATTGATGGACAACTATGCAGAAAAGACCACAGGAAATGCTACTAAATGTAAATTTTCTCTTCCACTACATCATAGAAAGATGCACAGCAGAGCTGGCAGTCATCTAAAAGGTCAATCGTGGAGTCATATTTCCACTATTCTATCAAAGAAAACAATGTACCCTATTCTAGACGGATATCTAGTTCCAGTCAGCCATCCTTTGCCTCTATTTTCCTCTTCAGCGACAGCAAGAAATTGCTCCGGACAATTAATAATCAAGTTTCAAGCTATCAACCAGTCTAAAAACTAGACAAGACTTCATATTTGAATCTCTGAGGAGATCGAACCCCAGTATGGAAGGCAAAATCCGAATGAACGATCAGAACAGCAGCAAGGAAGATGAGTTTCAGAGCAGAAACTATGCAACTTTGTCAGTACAGCAAACAAAACTTTGACGACATCAGAGGGCCAGGGAGACAGTAATATTGCCTGTTAGCTAAAGAGCAGCGAGGAGTGCTGCAAGAGGAGAGGAGCCTTTCCTCCATTGCTCTGGCCAACGAACTCTTCCTTAGGTTGGTTCCATTCCATTCAACGCTCTCTTCTTCGAAATCTACTTCTTTTCTCAGTGCTTATCTTCAGCTTAGCTGACTTCCCAAAGTTGTCCTCGAGAACATCCGAATTGCCAGTTTTGCTGCTTCCTGTTCTGTCTGACTCTACTTTCTGGCTTGAGTAGTTTTGTCCGACCACGGTCGCTTAATTAGGCGGAATCATAATGTGCGATATGGATCAGAAAAGTTCACTCGGTCTCGTTAGCTCTGAGGAAACAATTTCTTTTCGAGCTCTATCCTGATTTACAGAATCCACGATAGTTCCAGGTACGAATCTCATCTCGTTATCTTCATTGGATGATTTCTTCTCTTCCCACTTCCGTTGGTTCGTTGATCTAATTCTGCTTTCTCTGAGCCGCAGAATCCTTTCCCCTGTTCTCATTTTCTGTCTTGATCTGGTGTTTCCATGCACTTGTGCTTGTCATTTGGAATTCTATTTTAGTGTGCGCGTGATTTCAAGCTATAGCTCTGCAAATGGCGATTCATTCCGTGTTTTCGTATCTGTTTTCGCGTTTGATGCTGAATCTTGATTTCATTCTTCTGTTGGATAATGAGCTGGTATTGCTTGTGAGATTGTCATGTATTATAATTTCGCGTGGAACTCTATCCTCTGTCAGATCAGGAACATGGTGACCTATGGGATGGCCATGGGACAGTTGCCGGTTTATCGATGCTGCATGGAGTTTTATGAATGTTTCATGTATTCTTCGCACTGAATTTTACTATGGAACTGGCGAATCTCTGAGTCGATGCTCTCTTTCGTCTAATCTCTGCCATATTTTCATTTTAGTGTCTGCTTACGTAAAATGAAACATTTGCCGGGCCATTGCTATGTTCAGGAAAGATTGTGAAACTACGAGCTATCTTCGTTTCACTCTTGATCATCTATCGAAGAAGGCTACCTCATAAAGTTAGGCCGAGGAAATGTTCTCCTCGCTCGATCTTCTATGGATTTTGGAAGTTTATGTTTAGTAAGGCAGAGAGAGTTTCATGCACTCATACTTGGGATGGGTAGACAAGTCAGGGAAAACGGTAATCTACTCTTTCATCTTCATCAAGCATAGTTCTTTTTCCTGGCTATGTTTATTTGATGCTCAATCTCACAGTTTCACGTTCACTGGTTTTCTTTTTCGCTCAATCTTCTTGTTGATATTTTCTCATACATCCCTTATTAGACCTTGATGGAGAAATTGAAATCTTTGTAATCAAACTTGGAAGGGCTTCCGCCCGATCGAACAGTTCTTAATGTTGGACTAAATATTGGTCGAGACTCCAATCGAATTGCCCAATGCAAAGCTAGTTTTCTGAGATCTTGGAGGCCAGGTATGCACCAGTGGGAAGGCTGGTATGTTGGGTTACACGGACTGTTCCGTTCTGTTTCATCTTGTACAAATTCCATTTTGTCTTAAATGTTGTAAATTATGATGTGGCCAAGGAAACCTTGTTTGGGGGAATAACTAGTGGGGTTGCCGGGTTACCTGACAAGATCTGATCCAGTTCAGATGATTGTTGGGTTGACCACCTGTGTCATCGAGTGATGTTGGCTATGTTGCGCTAATGCGTACCGTGTCAGATATTTGGAGGATAAGCTTGCTTGCTCGCTCTGCATGGCAGGCTGGGAATTCGAGAGTGCAGAATGGCTGTTGGAATTTATAGAGAGAAGCAAGAGAACCGAGATGCTGAGCGTACATGCAGGAACTCCCACTTAGATGATTCTAATTACAAAATTCCATTCCCAGAATCTGCATTAACAGGCACGTTTCAGGTTTCTCGTTCTAGTTTTTATTAAATCCAAAAATTTACCCGCTCTTTTGCTGTGTTCCTTAGGCCTTAACTGTCAATGTTTGGTCAATAACATCTGCCCCATATTGTGGGGCACTGCGTCGTTTCTTTCTTCTGCTTATCCATCTAGCCAACGAGACACCTAATCGTTGAGATAGAGACAGAGAAACCAGGAACGGCATATGCATTCGCAGTTCCGAGAGCAGCACTTACCGTGCCTTCACCCCGACGTCCGCTCCAGGCTGAACCGGGTAAACAGAGCCCCACGCCAACACTGAAAAATAACATCGGATACGTCAACCCTCAGCCTCAAATATATACATGCATATATATATATATATATCACAGCGTCAGAAGGTTTCTTTTGGGCCTGGGCTCATACACATTGTCAGTTCCTTAACAAGATGCCGGGCACTCGGTGCAGGAAAAGTGAGCTTCACACCAAAGATAACTTCTTACGTCACAGGATCAGGGCCTATTGGCACTATCAAAGCTATAACACAACTGTGATTGCTGGGCTATGTCTGCAAAGTATATAAGTAGATAGTGTTCTGATTAACTTGATGCAACTGACCCCGATGAACGGTTTCTTTCCTTCACAACTGGTTGCGGCCCTGAACATAAGGACAACAATGAGGTATGTATGAGTGGTAGCAACAGATCGAACAAAAAAATGAAAAAGGAGAAGTATATTGAAGGAGCAACAGGTCTCATCTTCCAAGATTTAAGAGTGGAGCTAAACCAAAACTGGATTGTGCAATCTTTAGAACGAAAGACAGCATCTAACTTTAAACAAGAGAAATGTCACCATGCAACATGCAGAACTCAGAATAAGTACTCTGACTGAACTCATTCTAGAGTGATTAAAGAACCATCTGACCATCCATGAGAACTAACTGCGAATACCAGACAACATGCAATACTTCCAAAACTATGTCAGCCATAAGTCTTGTTAGGTGCAAGCTATTCACAAGGGCCAACTTGGTCCTCTTCCCCAGGGATCCCAGGTGCAGGAACCCTAGGAGAGCCACCGGCTCCAACTACCATCCATGTACGATCCATGCATCTATTGTTGACACTTGTTAGACATGTCAAGTTATCATTATTATCGATTTACTGATCAAACATGTGTTATGATTTCACATTTGACATGCTTGCATATTCATAGGCCCTTGCAGCATTAACAGCATTTCTCCATGTTCAGCATAATCCAAATAGTACTTACGAGATATGAGGGCCTTTGGTCTGGTCTTGAACAATATCCTGTGTCTGATTATTCCAATTACTTCAAGCTCCACCTTGGATCGATTGGACCAATTGATGTTAGCACTATCCTCTAAATTTATGCGTTTTATTTTCTTCAACACCAGAAGAGGTTTCTTCAGGGGAACTTTTGATCCAGTCAGTTCATGATATCCAACTGTAAAGGTGTAGGTGTCCTGGACAAATCCAAGGAGAAAGCAAAAGAAGTTAAAATTAGGACCCTTACATAAGATGGCTACTGATTGTATTAATGCACGACAATGACTGAAAGTGCATCAGCCAAAAGTGATACCTAAAATTAGGGAGATTCTGTAAATAGATCTGCAAGAGTTTACATATAAATTTCCAGGACAGCTCAGTATAAGGGAAGTTTGAAAATCCTTTGATTTGCATTAGCACATTCACTTATATGAAACTAAAATAAAAACACAGGTGGGACAGCTCTGAAATCAGTGGACAAGGCACGCTGACCTGAGAAGAACGACAGAGTCGTCCAATTTCAAGGTTCTGTAATTGGTCTTGGAAGCCTGGTTGGACTTCAACCACACCTTGCAATTCAATAATTGCCCATTCGTGGCAGCTTCCTTCACCACAACTACACTTCAACTGTATCTGCATAATCTTTGCTTCCTCTGCCAGAAAGTCAATGGGTGGATACTGATACTTAGTCAAAGACATGCTGTGCCATTTTCTAATTATAAGTTTGGAAGAATACTTTATCAGTACAAGTGATTGCAAAGTCTCCAAGAAAAATGCCTATCTTGTGCAAGTTACTTCTGATTGATACTCGATAAAATATGTAAGGATTACAAAATAGTTCCCACCTCTTCTAACACTCTCTTTGATTTCCAATGATACCAACACAACAGTTACCAGAGTTACTACCATATCATGTTTTCGATGAATGAGTTATTACCATATCACTATTCCATACATGTAAACATGCATGATAACTGCAATAAGCAAGATAAATAAGCTCACATTTTCTCATGGCTGCAAGAGAAGTCAATTACTAAGTGCACTCACCGGAAGAAAAAAAAACCGTTCAAAGCGTGCTAGCTTTAAGTCAAATCTTCAGTACTCGTGAGAAATGAATGGTCAATTCGCGCACGCAGATCGGGATACCCGAGCAGAGGATCAAATGAAAGCAATGAACAATCATCACAGGTCGAAACAGTATAGCAAAAGCTTCAAGCTAACTTTGGAAAAGATATTACGCCAGAAATGCATGGAACAAAGACCAATTAGGGCTAACACAGCGAAGATCTCCAGAATAAAATTTTAAAAAAAAACTTCTTTTTTTGGGTTAAATCAACAAGAAAAAGCCTACAAAATGGCTAATCGGAGATTCGATGTCGGGGGAGAGGTGGGGCGGGGGTGAGAGAGAGAGAGAGAGAGAGCTACCAGTGCAAGCGGAGTAGCGTCACAATTTACAAGAAGAATTCTCCTACAAGATCGACAGAAAAATCTCAAACTCAAGGCATTCCTCCACCTCCAGTAGACGACCTGAGAGACAGTGGGGGGGGGGGGGGGAAGATGAGCGAGAAATAGCGCCGCCGCCCGCGGTGCCAATTTCTCCCGCCTAAACGACCCGCCACTTCTTATGGTTAGTTTCGATGGCCCCGTATCGCGCCTATGTCGGCCCATTCAGATCGCCGAGGAGCACTTCCTTTTACCATGTTATGGGCCGATCAAAGCCCTTTTGCCCTCCAAGCCTGGCCCATTTGAAATGTCAGAAAAAGAAAGAGATCTTCTGCACGATCAGAATACCTAAGAGAATCAACACCGTCAACATTGACGCCTAAAGTGTTCGTCTCCAGCATTCATGGCTGAAACCCAGCACGGATAACCAAACAAACGAAGAAAGACGGGTCCACTAAAAATTAAGAAGACGATATTGGATCAGTTTGTCAAAATAGACAAAACTCCAGAACATCTTCTCAAGTCCCTCTCGGTTTTGCTGATATTTCTTCATCTTGCCGGTCAATGTCAGCAACCTGATGTATGAAAATTCATCCTCTAATAATAGTCAATACCGCATAGATGTCCATTTTAGAAAAAGAAAAATTGTGGGCATCCTATGAAAAATCTTGATTTTGTGAAGCGCCTAAAGACATTTTTCTTGGACTTGGCAGCCATCAATAAATCACTAAATTTTGGTTCTGCAACAACGCTTGGTAGTAGATGTCACAGTTTCGAGAGAAGAAGCCAGTCGGCTAAGCTAAGTACCAACACTGAGCAATAATATCTAATGATGCAATTTTTATTTCAATTTTCCCAACAGAAACAGGTTATCAGCTCCATGTTGCAGCTTATTTCGTCTCCTTTAGTTATTCATCTCTCATGGGGATCATATCTCTATCATACATGATCTACGAGCACTAGGCTACAGAACAATGTAACACAAACTACAGCTTCATTCAGCAGATGCCTTCCCATCGGTCTTATCAGCAGCCACGGTAGGCTCACCAGCAGAGGACCCCTCAGTCACTGGGACGGATTTCTTGATAGTTCCGACCTTGACGTACTTGCTCATGAACTTGTATTCCCAGTCCTGCAGGGCATCAAGCTCGAACGGACCAAGATCAGAAATGTCCCCATTGAGATCCTTCTCCTCGAATGACATTTTCGCAAGAGCTCTGCTAGCATCCTTTCCAGCAAACAAGGCATACGGACCTCCTGGTCCGTAGAACATCCTGCAGGAGAGTAGTTTCAGTAAACCACGAGTTGAAAGCACTCATAGCGTTCAAAGATTGAAAAGAAACCACACCATTCACTGTAAACAATTTGCGCTGCCCTCCACAGATCATAATCCAAGCAAACTCATTAGCATGTATCAAAACCCAATATCATCAACCGTGCATACGAATTACAGTTTTTCAGTCACCTATCACATCAAGCACACATCAAGCAACTCGGAGGAAAACTTCTGATCCTGAAAATTGCCGGACAAACTTACGACTGCATCATACAAAAGAGAGAGAATAACTGATTTCTATTAATGCTAATCTGATCAAAGAAAGCACAAAACAGACCAAGAACGTGCCTTTTTTTTTTTTCAGGTTCCCTCAATTGCACCGGTAAAAATAACTAAGTTCATAACGTTTTCAGGAAAAACATTTAACGGTGATGACGTCATTAAGATACGGAAAAAAGGTATACATGTAAGAAGAAAACAAACACTACGAGCTCTGACTTGCGAAAAGATCAATTAGATAACACTAAATTGTACACAAATGAAAGAAAGCCTGAAAACTGCAACAACATCGCAATGGGTTGGAATCTATCGACGCTGTTTCAATCGGCAGGTCCACAGCCCAGCTCAAGCTTTTAGCCTTTTACACGGGATAGCCAGTGGTTTATTATTACCTGCTCTGAGAGATGTCGTAGATCTGTCCCTTGATAGCCATAAGCAGAGGCTTCTTAGGGTCGGTCCCATCGTACTGCTTCAGCTCCACCTCGGTGACCTCGCCAACCTGAACCGGAGGAGGTAGCGGCTGTGTCACCTTTCGGTAGTCTTGAGCCCTTGGATGATGGTCAGAGGAGTCGAAAAGCCCCGACACCGTGTAGTACACCGCCAAGCCCAGTGCGAGGACCGTGAAGAAAGTAGTCGGGGACAAGCCCGTGTACGCTGTGATCGCTTCCTTTAGCGTCTCCCATAGTTGCAGAGCCATCGCCAGCGGAGTTCTCAAAGTCGGTTGGTAGATGTCTTGCGGTGGAGTCGGATGAGAGGAGGAAACACAGTTACGTCCGGCCTCATACCGGGGTAGCTGAGTTTTTAATTCACGATTTATAATTTTTCAGAGTTGGCGCATTGGTGCAACCGCAGTTACCAATTTTTCTGGTAAAAAAATTCCTACCGTTTAATTGCTCCGTGAAATTGTCGAAACCCCAAAGTTGACCTGTAGAATGTTTAGGGTGGCTCCTAACCTGGCTAGGCCAATTGAACTACAAATCAATTTGACAATATTTTACTCATAATTTACAGCGTCTTACTCCACCACCCGCATTCCCCTGCACGTTCAACCTCCTCGGCCACCACAGCAGCTTTCCCTCCCCATATCCCCCTTTTCCCCAGTTCCAGCCAAATCATCGGCCGCCTGCGTCAACTCAAGCGGAGCCTTCGGTGTCTGAGGCTGAAAGTCTGCCACAGAATTTCGACCCGTGGGCCCTGATAACCGATGCCCACATTGCAGTAGAAGTCGAGGGTGAGCTTAGATGGTGGTTTCTAACAAGCGGGCAAAGACGCCACTGTTCACCTGATGCTTTCTGCTAACCCGTGCCACTCCCTCCGACTCCGCAGTGATAGGCGGATTTTCACAGTGGTTGGTATTGAAGTTGGGTGGTATTTGGTCGGTGGGAAAATAAAGAGCCAGAGGGAACGGTGGAGGGCGATCACACACACAGAGTTGGGCCTAGCGAGGCCTTCGATACTATCCACCTACTGTAATGGGCCAAGTACCCAAGGTTGACATCTCCACATTTAGTGCCATTACCTGACCGTTCATACTGAAATCTTGGATAGTTTTGTTGTAGCACGCAAAATCCAAGTTCCACTTACGATGAACTAATGACCTAACTCATTCATTTATTTTAACCGTTATTGGCAATTTTTACCCAGAACGATAGCTTGCCTAGTGAGTGATTATATTGTTGGGAGATATTCAGATCACATAATATTGAACTTTCTAAACTTTTCGTACTTCAAATATGTATACGCAATTCAATTAATGTCTCCCTTTCCTCTTCTCGGAAGAATTGCTAAAACCCATTTACTATTATTTTTAATATAAAATGGACAACAGTACGGACGGTAACGACCCTCCCTTCTGCCATTGCTTCTACCCATTTAATTCCTATCCGTCAATGCCAATGGATGCTGAAACCCAACAGTGGAAACTCGCTAACAGTAGGAACTCTAAAATTCCATGTGCAGAGTGGTTCAGCCACTTCTACACAAGTCGATGGATGATAAAACTTGACCTTACTCTCTGTGGAGCCGGGACTCGGAGCTCTGTCGGAGAAAATATCATATCGCGTCGGCTGATAGCACCCTACCAGCATAACAGCAAAATTACTTGATATATATCGAGGCATCATAACTTAATTGAGGAATGCGATTTTGCGTTTTTAACTGTCCACATTCAAATAGACTCTCGTACTTTCTCCGATTATTACAACAACAACAACCCGAGTTTGTCTCCTTGTCATCTCCGGCCATGAAATCCGGTCCGGTTTGACAATGAATCGGACGGACTGTGTGTGGCATGAAATGAAGACCACAACCCAGCACGTGCCCCATTTGAAGGCCACGAGATCACTACGGAGATTATCCAGATCTTGGGGTATGGAGGATGGAGTTAAAAGGGTCGAGCTAGGTAGCTCGCAAGGAGGAGGAACATGTGTAACGTGGCTTTCTTTTTGCCATAGTTGGAAAATTTGAAATCTTGGTCTCACAGTTGCTGCCATTATTAGCCCCGGCTCAGAATTGAAGAACACCCGAAGCAGAAGAATTTATTAAAGATTAAAAAAAACGGTGCGCATTGATTTTTGCTCATGATATTTTCTCTGCCTGGCCCTTTTGACGGTCTATTGCGGTCCACCGATCTCGCGCAACGTTGCCTTCATAATTTCGTATGGGGTCCACGCATATCCATGTCAATCTTAATTCATTTATTCACATCAAGGAGGTAGGGGAATTCTGAGTATTTGATAAAAGATAGATGATGAAAAATTAAAATTAATTAATGTGATTCTTCATCTTATTTTCACAGTAAGATGATCTTAATTGGGGTAGTGCGAAATTGCAGCCTTCAGTGGACCAATCCTTTGTAATTAAATTAGTTAAAAATCAATCATCTTTTAATATATTAAGTATTCTGCACCCAAAAAATTAGAAAAAGAAAAAAAAAATGTAAACAAGCACAAAAATTTCACAAAAAAGAAATAACCTTTGCTGTATTTTTCGTTTATTTATTAAATATAAATGGAATGTTTCCATCGTCATCTCTAAAATCGTCTAGTGTTGATGTGAGGGGAAGAAAATGAAAGTGCAACCCAATCAACAACGGCCCCCCAAGAATCAGTGTGCGTAGTTGTATCTCAAACTCAGTGCAAAACAATTACCCGATACTAAGGATCCTGAATTCAAGTGTATATTGCCATGTCAATAGGAGGAGAAGGTACGCCGAATCCGAAACCGAAACCGAAACGAGAAATGTGACAAGTAAATCTTGTAAGTTGTAATACTAGCGAGACGTATGTGATATGTAACGAAGATGGTACCCCGTGAAGCACCCGCTACTTCTTTCAAAGTTTAGCAGGCATGGTTATGAGATAGTACACTGGCATTGTGCATCCGTAGAACATGGTGTAACAATTATGATGACCGCATACCTGTACTCGAATGTGTAAATCCAAATTTGACAAGATATCACTGAATCTCAACGAAAGACTAACACTCACCTAGCATGTAATAATATACGTGCCTAGTCGCGTGGATCTATAGAGTTAATCCAAAGCTTACGGTTTGTGCTTTGTAGTTGAGAAGACCGTTTGCTGTCATAAGGGGAAGATTTGTCCAAAATAACAACCAGGGCAATGATATGATACTTCGACTGGACAGGAGAAGGAGCGCAGATGGAAGTGCGCGAGGTGGAAGATGCTCCACTCCGTGCCAGGATCAAAAGGTAGAACCCTACCGCTGACATGGGAATTGGAATTTTCGTGAGGCTGAGAAGCTGAGAAAAGTTGTGGGCAATGCAAGTGGGCAAAAGGTGCTGATTGAACCACGTAGGCAGCAGAGAGGAGGAGCCAACAGCCTGTAATTCGTCTCCATCCACAGCCGGCCACATCTCTCTCTCTCTCTCGCTGGATTTGAGGTACAGAAGCAGCCACCATTTCTCCCTCTCGCCCTTGCTTCCTCCATTAAACTTATACGTGCACATTAAATATACTCATCGATTCCCCCTCCTCTCCTCCAAGCCCAAATTCGTCGTGCTATATTTTTGGAGGTAGCTTTTGTATATTATTCCCATATGAGACCAAATATTTCATTGTTTATTTGCATGATGGGTGTGAAATCCCATTAATGGGCACAGCATTCTAGTTATTTCCCGCTCTGTCCCTTCCCCTTCTTTCTTGGATAAAAAAAAGGGGGGTATTCATAATTCGTTCACCAAAAGGAAGATTGGATTCTTTAGACCTGCCTTTCATCTCGAAATTACTCCGGTGCTGAAGTAAAAAGGAGACATCTCTCTTGATCCGTTCCATTCCCTGCCTTCCCGCTGTTGCCCCCTGTACATTGATATTTGAAACAAAGCCCCAGATCCCATTATGCACTCATTCACCAGCTCAGAGACAAGGATATGATGCTGTGGTCTTAAGTTTGCTCCACACCGTTGCTATACGACCATGCACTCCTATCTATAGTGGGCATGCATGATCCGTGACAATTGCTTCACAACCTCACAACTAAACTTTCCCCCCAATTTCATTAGTCGAAAGATTCCAACATGTTGTATCTTGAATCATCACGGACCACACAAATCTCATGGCAGAAAATTCCTATATTCTCCACGTGGTTCTTGTATACGCACACGTATACATCTTCACATGAGATCATATATGGTTTCTCGCAGTCAGGTTTGTTATACAACATTTAAGGGCAATAAAGTAATTTAAGCAAAATTCAGTGGACTCTTCTCTACCTGCCAAGAAACTTATATATACCCCCACAACCACGGATATGAAATATCACAATAAGATATAAAGCTGCCACTGTCATACAATTTTCCACATCATCGATATCCATAAAAAAAAAAAAACAAAAAACAAAAATAGATGGGGAAGTGTTATGTTGCGTAGTTAATAAGATCTCATGCCTTCCATCTATTCATCAATGGGAGCCCTTGGTCACTGTTGGTCCATTAGCCCACAAACCTATAATTGCACCCTCTCCCTCTCCTTCTCCTCCGCCGCTACCTCCCTTCCTCTTCCTCCTCCTCCCCATGTACGGGACATGAGCCACCACCCTCCTCCGTCTGGCCCAACACAGCAACCACTGCACCCGGACAAGCTAACTGATGCAACATTAAGCACCAGCGAACATGAACCCGAGCGAGAGCAGGCACGTTGTGAATGGGACTTCACGCTCACCTCGGCTGTCTCCTCGAGCAACAGCCCCGCCAGAGCAGCAGCTTCGGACACTCTCGGCGTGATTGAATTCGACCCCTCCGACAACCTCATAGCCACCGGCGGGATCGCCAGGAAGATCAGAGTTTACAGCTTGAGTTCGTTGTTGGCCGGCAGCGTTGGTGTTGGAGACGAGGGGGACGTTGCGGTTCATGACCGCGCTAGCGCGTACGATTACTACATCTGTACCCCCGCGAAGCTGAGCAGCCTGCGTTGGAAGCCCAACTCCGGCAGCCGTGTCATCGGGGCAGGCGACTACGACGGGGTGGTGACGGAGTACGACCTCGAGCGCCGGGTCCCGACCTTCGAGAGGGACGAGCACGGGGGCAGGCGGGTTTGGAGCGTGGATTACACGAGTTGGGATCCCTCTGTGGGCGCATCGGGGTCCGACGACGGGACCGTGCAGGTATGGGACACGCGATGCGATGAGGAGAGCTGTGTGGCCACTGTGCGCCCCGGTTGCGGTGCCGCCGTCTGCTCCGTGGAGTTCAACCCCTTCGGCGGCGCTCTGCTGGCCGTCGGTTCCGCCGACCGGAAGGCATACGGGTACGATGTGCGGAAACTTGTGGAGCCGGCGATGGTTTTCACCGGGCACGCTAAGACGGTGACGTATCTGCGGTTCCTCGATATGCGGAGTGTCGTTTCAGCTAGCACTGACGGCTGCCTGAAGCTCTGGAGCGTCGATGACTCGCGGGTGGTCCGCACTTACAGGGGTCACGTGAACAGCCGCAGCTTTGTCGGATTATCCGTATGGAGGAACGGCGGGCTGCTGGGTTGCGGGTCGGAGAGCAATGAGGTATTCGTCTATGATCGGCGGTGGGGGCAGCCCATTTGGCTCCACGGTTTCAATAACGAGGCGGTGAGCGGCGGCGGGGGTTTTGTGAGCAGCATCTGTTGGAGGCAAGCAGGCGAGGATCAATGTTCCTTAGTTGCCGGAGGTTCAGATGGGGAGTTGCGAGTTTTTATGGGCCGGAGAATATAATCTTGCTTCCGATTCGATTCCTATTTCCTGGAAGCGGACACTGGGCAAGTCCCACATACGATAAAATTGCTGAAGATTCCAATGACTCGGTTCATGCCGATGACCGTATTTGATCGATTAATTGATATCCGGGACACCATTACATTCCCCGTCACAACACAACCATCTAGAGAGGATCTTCAACCACGCCTACGCTCGACAACTTGTAATGTGAGAATCAACGTAGTATTACTAGTCCATTACCTGCAACGTGTGTAGAGCGAAGGATCCATGGTGCCGGGATGACATATAGAGGAGACATTGGATTTTCTTTGATCTTCCTAACATTTGATTGATGATCGACACTTGCTTTAACGTTCTGATTGTTTTTTACACTGCAAAATTTGCTGCCATTTGTCAGAAGGCAATTTGTACCGGAGACCGCTCCTCATTGAGGGTTTATGAATAATATTCCATTTTGCTGTTCATAAACTTTAAATTTTCAGTCCGCTCATCATGACAGATTGGCTAAACTTCAGTTAAAACATTTAAGTCGACAGGTGATACCGATCGGTGGAGGATTTTTGCTGCGCCTGAGCTGCAAGAATCGAGTATGGATTGGATATTTCAGCCATGAAGTGTCAACTTGTATAGTAATTTACTTTGACATTGTTAAACCGTGAGGTAATAGAATATTATCTTCATATCTAATGCAAAATTTGGTGATAATAAATGAAATAATGATTTGCAGGCATTCTTACATTCTAAACAATGCTCGACACCCTTATATTCTCACTTGCCAAGAAAACCCTTAAATTCTATGAATTTATTAGTTTACTTGACTCACTCACGGGGAAATCATCCCAGGGAAGAACACGCACCATTCCGCCCGAGATCCTCTCTCTCTCTCTCGCGTGTTCCCTATTAAGAAATGCAGAAACAGTACAAATCTTCTTGCTCGACCTTCTTCTGCAGTGCAATCTATATTCCTGCAGGGTAGCCGAATGAAATGAAATGGGACATAGTGAACTCTTCTCCTTCGGGCTCTTGATTCTTTCATCGATTAATATTATTCTTGTCTCTGTTCTTACGGACAGAACTGGCCCGAACGCACTTGGGCTATTGAAATGGTCAGTCTTGAGAAGCCCTAAGACGGCCTACTACAAAAGGCCTATTGGACTTTTAGGAGGACTAGTAATTGATGAATCGGAGTGGTCATCATAGTAAAGTGAATTCAGTCCCTTTCACTTGCAAAACCACCCCCGTCTGGTTGAAACGATGAAGGAGAATATGGAAAGTACGCACTGGAAAAGGAAAAAAAAAAAGTAATTTATGATATGGACTCCACGGTCGGATCCCTAATCTGACCCGTCTTAGCAAGGCCTACGGCTGACTACGCTGGGCTCTTAGGCCCCGCACAGGTAAGCAAAGCTGACTCCAAATCGGCCCGCCCACTTGGATGGTCCCTCCACGACCACTTGCGAGTCGGCTCCTCCTCAGAAAGACTCCCTAGTCGGCCCCCCCAGGGCTGACCTACAAGTTGGACGTGGCACCATGTCGGAGGACAAGTTATATCACTCTACCATGGTCAAGCTATTCATCCATGAGTATAATGAGCATAGCAGGTTATGTCAAACTCATATTCACTCTTACTCATAATACCACTCTCGGGGCCTCAGGTAACTCTTTGAACTCACTACTCACACTTAAACTCTCTTTAATGCTCAACTCTCCATCCTCTTCTCCATATCTAATTTACGCATAAGAGAGTCATTCTGAACAATCTAGCTCGGCCTTGGCTTCTTGCAAGTCTTCTAGGAGATTCTGACGACTACCTCCAGGCCCGTCTAAGCCCGAGCTCTAGCCACCTAACTCAACTTCGATTGGTGGGTCACATAAGAAACCCATCGATTTCGATATAATTTAGTGAATAGTCACTGCTAACAACCGTATAAAATTAATCACAACAATCACAGTAAGCTGCTCGTGAGTTTGAGTTCGAGTATACCGAGTCCAGATTGATACCTATGCAGCTGATTTGACCTGGTTGAGGTCCCCCGAGGTTGCTCTCTCTCTCTCTCTCTCTCTCTCTCTCATTAATGTTAAGTATATGCATAGTTGTTATTCCAGTTAATATATATTTGTCGTTGTAATTAAAATAGTGTTGACTTGTCCTTTGAGATGGACGAGAATTTGTCGTCAGTCAGGAAATTGCTTTCCAAGTTCACCGCATACGTTTTCATGGGCTTGTCGGTCTACACGTATTCGTATAACCTCACATACACACGTACAATTATATACGTAGATGTATACGCATTGTCCTCCTCTTGACCATGAAAGAGACGCTGAATTTTTCTATAAGAAAAAAATTGCTGGGAAATCGGAAATTAATATAATTGGCACCGTCACGTCCGATGCAATTTTTTTAGGATATCACCTTTGGTTCCTTCAACGAATATGATGGTGATGGCTGCACTTTGAATATAATTAGTTAGTTGACATTCGAAGTGCTTGCACTGGAGCTCCATTTCTAAATTACAGTCGACCCCACCCCGCCTAAAATAATCACATCATCCAATGTAATACATTCGTTCACCTTATAATAATTAATGAGATGATACCTCACGCAATCTCATCGAATTAGGCGTCGAGATTCAAATTAGTCTATAAAAAAACAATTTGATAGAGAAGGATCGTGTGTGTGTGTGTGTAGAGCAATTAATATGCAAAAGGAAAAAGGAATCGACAGACATTGAGTCCCAGTTTTTCTCTCCCAAAGTGATAATTATTTCTTGTATTATTTATTTATTTTATGCCACCGTGTATTGCAATCTTCAGTTGCTCTGTAAAATCAGGAGAAAATCAGTGTAGATTACATAATCAATCGAGTGTATGAATTAGAAAATTAGCTGGAATGAGGTCATTGAAACAAGAACAATAATAGGAGGAAGCCGGTGCTTTAGGACCATCATGCGCCAAAGAGAAATTAATTAGTCAGAAATCACTGTTCAACCAAATTAATTTAAATCTAATGAGGTTTTACTTTCATAATGAGAACCCATTCTAAGGGCATCCGGTTGGATCATTATTAAATTACGGAAAATGTCATGATTTTTGTGAAAATTTCAATCATAAAAATCTTTTTTTTTTCGGGTTACAAATCAATTTATAATCAGATTTTTATATATAATAAGTATATGGAACTGTATAGAGATGAGAAAAAAAAAAAAAGCCCAAACTAGTTTGGTTGGTTGTGAAGTTTATTATAGTTTCAAAATTCAAATATCAACCTTTTATATATGTATATGTATTATTTTCTGGAATGATTCGTCAATGATTTTATACATTTAAGATATTTACATCAAAATGTGCCTAACTACACACACACACAAAAGGAAAGAGGATTGCAGCTGACTTCGAGCTAACGATGATCACCCATCCATTGGCAAAGCCACTTAAAGTCCGAATGAGCGTTCAACTGGCTTCAGCCACGTCTCGGCCAACTATTTTGCCAGTGGATCAACCTCCCTCAATGATTCAGCTATAATTAATAATGTCACTACTTCGCATTGAAAACAGTATTTATTCACTAATAATTATTGTCGTTCCTTCTTTTTTTAAAAAATTAAAAAATCAGAATTATTTAAGAATTCGTGACAATATCAGTAGTTGGGAGAGAATGATTATTAGGAGCTAGAGTCTTTAAAAGAAGGCATTTATTGCAAGATTCTAACCTCGATCTCCGCCTTCCCTGAGTTAACGTTATAGATCGATCTATCCCCCCTCGTGGTTCCAATATAATGTAGTAGTAGATCATGGTTCTGGTTCACTATCATAAGCTAATAGGCAATGCTATTGCATATGTGTGTATGTGATTGTGTGCTTATACATAATTCCGCACCTATAGCCACACACCGTTGCATATAATATTTAGGGATATTGTCAGAAAAATCATGATATTTTCCTAATTTTTCTTGAAATATACATGTTCTTCAATGATCAACTAAGAATGCATGACGTCTACCCTTTTTTTTCCCCCCATAAAATGTCATAAGTCCTAACAATGCTAATTCCTTTTGTTAGTCACTAACGTATCGTGTTCATATGTCACGCGCTTTTGACACGTGGCAGTTTATAAGGAGTATCGCATATAAAAAATGTGTCAAATCATTCATGTTACATTAGCTATTAGCATAAAAACAAATTAACACAGTTAATACTCACATTATTTCATGAACAAACCATTAAATGTCATGTGTAAATAGGTAAATATTAAATATTATGCATATTTTAGAGAAATTTGGAAGAATCATAATATTTATTTGTATGTGGCATTGGCTCATTTATTTCATAAACTTGTTCGTGACGAAATGATGATCTATTAATGGTCCAAGGTTGGACAGACTTTTTTATTAAAAAAACATATTTACGGGTTAAAAAAATGTGTTAGAAAGAGCCATTTTGTAATAAAAATGTCAGGTCAATGTAGATTTGCTATTTTAGAGGTCGTCACATCCTCAGTTATCGGTTCTCCCTACTGAAGCTCGTGTCGATTTCCAGCAGTAAACTAATGGAGTCAAACAATCATTGCCTTAACAAAAAAAAAAAAGGGATTTTCTACTAACAACTATCCGTAGAATATATATTTATGTGTAAACAAATTTATTGCTAAGAACTATCTATCTATGCAATTATTTGTGTGTGTATATATATAGATATATAATCACTCACCAATAATAATAATAATAATAACAACAATAATAATAAGCACATATAAATACCACTAGTGTTGTTAAAAATGCGGTCGAGTTGGTTCAAAAAGGGTTTGGAACCATTTGACCCAATTATGAAAACGGGCCGGTCCAGTTACGAGTTACGGTTTAAGCAAATATGAACTGGCTTAAAATCATTTATAAACGAGCCGATTTAGCCCGTGAACCGTCTATCTTTTTAATTTTTTAAAAATTATTTTAAATGAATTTTTTTAATTTTTTTAAAAAAATTAAATTGACCTAACAAAATTCAACCATTGATTTGCAATGTTTTGGCTGTTTGGAATGGTCTTCAATGGTTATGATCCGGTTTCTACGTAGTTTCGGGCCAGTTTAGCAAGGTTATTGTCCAATCCGATTATGGTTCAACATGTTCATATTTTTGAACCAACCCATAATTGCCTCCAACTCAATAAGAACGATTACGAGCAAGGTTAGGAGCGGTTCAGTCCAGGTACGGTTCAATATATTCATATTTCTGAATCGGCTTGTAACCATCCCCAACCCAATAAAAACGATTACGGGCAGGGTTAAGAGCGGTCCGGACAGATTCCAGGTTTGCACTGTCCCATTCCGGTCCGGTTACGGGCTAGTATGACCCATTTAACATCTCTAAATACCACTTTGTGGAGTTTGTGTTTCATAGTAAACTTGAAATGCCAATTGTGTCGATAATAGAAATACAGTGGAAAAATGTGGAAGTTTCCCACGTGTCAATAGATTATTTCCTTTTCTTTTTGTAAGTGATCGATCCCAAAACTTTACGTAATAGAGGGATAAGATATGTAGGACAGACGGGTGGGAATATTCTTCTTTTTGATCATTTGTTAATCTTCAAAGATCAGTGGATCCTACATTTTCATTCGATTAGGATGAAATGTAGTTAATAGTTAGATGCCTCTAAATGTAGGTGAGGATAGGATGTGCTTGAAAGAAATCACCAACGATGAGGGGAACTGGAAGTTTTCGGGGTTATCTGTATCAATTCCTGGTGACGTTGCAACACACCCTGCCTGGTGTGCCTCGGGGCTTGTTATCGGATTGTTTTGATGAGGAGCAGGTCTGGAAGTTCTCGTCGAATGGTCAGTATTCGACTCTGCAGGCATATGAGCTTGCGTGCGGAAGAAATCCAGGTGTACGCTCTGATGGGTGGAGATGGACGTGGAAATCCAAAGAGCAATCAAGAATTCAGTTCTTCATTTGGCTGACTGCCGGAGGCCGAATCCCAACTGCCACCATGCTACCCGATCGGGGGATAAATGTACCAGTCATCTGCAGATTGTGTAGTAATGATGAGGAGGATGCAGAACACGTACTTAGAGGTTGCCCGATCGCACGAAGGGTTTGTTCTGTGGCAATTTCAGAGAATGGCTTCGGCAAAACTATCAAAGTCTAGCTCTGCACCAGGATGGGACTCCATGGAATATTATCGTTCCCATCGCTGTGTGGCTAATTTGGAAACAATGGCGGTCTTTCATTTTCGAGAGAAGCACATCGGTTAATGAGGATCTGCACCGGGGAAATTCTAGTGAAAGCGAGAGAGTATTTTAGCTTAGCGAGGGCAGAAAAACAAGTGCAGGGAGGATGGGTGTGTATCCGCTGGTCAATATCCCCTTCGGGTTGGTTTAAGCTAAACTCGGATGGGTCTGTCTGCCCATCAACGGGTAAGACTGGAGGGAGAGAGGGGGCTTATTAGAGACGGTGAGGGCAGATGGATAAAAGGCTATTTGAGTTGCCTAGGAATCACAGATAGCCTTCTAGCTGAGCGCTGGGCTTTGAGAGATGGGTTAATACTAGCCCGAGACCTAGACATCCAGAATTTGATTGTTGAGCTGGATGCAAAGGTAGCGATTGATCTAATTTGGGGCTCCACTAGAGAAAATCTTGTATGAAGACCCTTAACTGTTGATTGAAGGAAGGTGGCACAACAGTTGAACAACTTGATCGTAAGGCACACGCTTTAGGGAGGGAAATTCGGCAGCTGATCGATCTACTGGCAAGGAAGGCAAGAACGGTAGAGGAGATGCTGGAGTAGGCATGCACATTTTGGAGGATCCGCCTCAAGGGATCCTCACTGTATTACTACATGATTTAGTAGGAGTATATGCTCTGTAGCTTCGGACACCACCGTGGGTGATGTAACTTGATCTAGTATGAATAAAACTGTCCCTTTATTACCCAAAAACAGAAGAGACCCGGTGGAAGCATCCTTTTTTTGTACTGTATGCCCATGTCCGACACCCAGACGGCAGAATGAAGACAAAAACCAAATTTGAGATTGCAAGCTAGCTAGGGAGTAATCAATCCACCAAGAGGGGCAATGATAGGGAATGATTAATTCGATTGTCGGGTGTTGCACTCGAGTTTTCCAACCACGATTTTCCAAGATTTTGTTTTTCCTTTCTTATTCCTTTTCCAGGACTGAATATTCTGCTGCTGATTATTTTAGACAACATTTATTCGCGTGCTCGAATTGTTCTTAGACCAGCAACATACCGCACAAAGCGCAGCACAGCGCCGTTTCAGTTTCATCGACCTACTCCCAGCGCTTCGGTTTCCTCATACGTTCACACACGTGTGTTTGTATCTTTGGGCATGATATAATATCTGTATATTATCTTGCATTTGGAGATTACGGGCTCCTGATTTCGGCATTGCACTAAGCACCGGACTCCTAGTAAGGGTGGCTCCTCGAGCACCTGGTCGCCCTTGCTTGGGTCTCTGGTTTGGGAGACTGAGAGGGTTCTGGAATTAGGCCTGCTGCAGGGATCATGTAGAAAAAAGGGAATATCTCAGATTTCTTCCATAAAAACAACAAAATTCTCTTCCGTTTTTCGATTTCTCATTGGTCGAATTCTTCAAACTCCCACAGCCAATGGGAATCGAACGGCTTTTAGAACATCAGAGGAGAAGAAGCCCAAGCTCAAGGCATTATTATTAAAATGTGAACCCCACCAACCCCTAGGGAATTAAGGCCGATTTCATTTTTATTATTAAGATGGGTCAGAAGCTAGTGTTGGCTAGAAACTTTGGCTGAAACGCTTGTCTATTACAAGATTCCAAAATGCTCCAATTTGAACTTAATAAAGACACAGGGAAGTCTTACTTTTATGCGTTCTACCCTATCATTCTTCTAGCCCCTCCTTTAAATAACCCTATAACGAGCCCTTTAGTCTTTACCTCCAAATACAAAGAGACCCTTAATTCTCTCTCTCTCCCCTCCTCTCTTTTACTTACAGTTTGATTTGTCTTGGCTCTGAATATGGAGAGCAAGGTGGCTGGGAATGCAACAAAGCCGAAGACGAAGCACAGGAAAGGCCTGTGGTCACCAGAAGAAGACCGGCGGCTCAGAGATTACATTCTTAAGTACGGCCACGGTTGCTGGAGCTCTGTCCCTGCTAATGCCGGTAACTTGACCTTATCATCTATTCCATCGGTTCCTCGACAAATCTTGTTCTCAACTTGAAAAATAGAGAAAAAAAAAAGAAAAGAAGGGCAATGCTACCAGTTATAGCCATGCTCTTCAACTGCACTCCATGACGATGGCGTTCCATAGCATTTCTCCAACTACAACTACATCAACAACGTCAAAATATGCCTAGCCAGAGTCACATATATATTATATTCGCATGTTTGGGGAATGAAAAATCAATGAGGGACATAATTTGCTTTGCAGAAAGAGCCTAATATAAATCCATTCCATTTCTTAAATTTCTTTCCATTCTTTCGTTCGAAAAGACCTTAGAAATTCATGCACTACTTTTACATTCAGAATATCTGCCCTCTTCTCTTGTTCTGCCCACGGACCCAGAGTGACAGGTCAAAGGTTCAAAATGGATTTTTCATATAAATCTACCTAACTCCAGCAATTAAGCTAACCCGACAAAAATCCATACAGAAAAATAAACCAGAAAATTACCAACCCTCTTGACAATTGTCACTCTATCGCTGATGCCACATGATGGAGAAATGGGAGAACCTCCTTTAAGAAGGAATCCATATTCCCAGTTGTATGCATATTAAATTGTTGGATAATGGACACATTTAACTAGTCTTCCGGAACTATAATATACATAACGTAGAAAACAATCTGTTTTAGTGTCGCAATCTTGTCAATTGACGAAAGATAGAGAGAACTATAATGGAGGATTATCTATACTGTCCTCATCAGAAAGTACATAAAATACAGGCTTGCAGAGAAATGGCAAGAGCTGCAGACTAAGGTGGATTAATTACTTGAGGCCAGGACTGAAGAAAGGGATGTTTACAGTACAGGAAGAGGAGACCATCCTCAGACTCCACCGCTCCTTAGGCAACAAGTAAGCCCGCCCCTCGAGTGTTGAACATACGCCAAACGTTTTCATTTCTTTCAAAATCTTGACTTTAGAGTTGTTCATTCTCTGATCTTAGGTGGTCTCAGATAGCGCAACATTTGCCCGGTAGAACCGACAATGAGATCAAAAACTACTGGCATACTTATCTCAAGAAGAAGGTGGCAAAACATGAGCTAGCAAAGCCCCATACAAAAAGTGAATGCAGTTCTGGCTCTGCAGATTGTTCATCCTTTCCGGATCCGAGCCACGAATTCTCCTGTAGTCCCACAAAACCATCTGATTTGAGCTCCTTACCCCAGAGCATTCTCTTTGCAGAGTGGCTAGACCTAAATAACAATATTAATGAGAATGCTCATGAAGAGTGCTCGGATTGCTACAGTTTCTATGGGGACGATGATCTTATCAGAATGATCTGTTCGGACTCCATGATGGAATGCAACGTCAACAAATTGCAGGATTCTCTAATACAGAATGTTATTCTCAGTGATGTTGATAATGGAGCTTCTGGAGGTGCGGAGCTGATCGATGGTTCGTATGAGAAGATGGAGGGCCCGAGTTTGGAAAGTGGGTTCCTGCTAGATTTCACCCCAAGGGACCAAATTTGTGGAAGTGATGAGTTTACCATGAGCAGTGATTCGACGTACATATGAGGAGGATTGACTTTTAAGTTGGGTTTTACTTTTAAGAGTAAAAGTGATATGCATGTTCTTAATAGTGAATAAATGAATTGTTTCACATCTTTTACCTTGGGATCTTGAGATGTGTCTGTCTGTGTATGGATAAGGGGAAACAAGAAAAGAACTGTTCAATTACCTAATGTTATTCCATGGAGGTTTCTTTGTGATGCTGAAATCGTTTCTTTGAGAACGAACAGCAGGCACATAGAAGCCCTGCGACACCAAGGGCGAAGAATTTTCAGAAACTATACTATTTACGAATTCGATCTACCTATGTGAATGGAGGGAGGATGAATATAAGGCCTGCTCACCTAAACCGAAAGACTGAATTTTTTTTCTATTGACTTCTTGGCAAAAAAGAAGGAAATTTCTTAGAGAAGATTTTTCAAAAGTGAAGTTTGGCCCACCTGCTTCGTTGAATTAAATTTATTTACAAAAGGAAACCACTAGCCGGGAAGATGATATTCCAAGGACGCGGTTGATTCTGTTCGATTGAACGTTGAAGTGAGAGACGATGTCACAAAGTGAGCTGCCAAGCCCATGAACATCATCATTTCAGCATCCATAGTCAAAGCATGCAGGGAAGTTCATAGAATCTTCATGCTGGGGTCTTCGGATAAGTAGTGGCTCTGATTAGTCACCCACACGGAATGGTCGGTCCAATTTATTGGAGCTAAGTCTCCCTAGCTAGGCAAGCTAGATCAAACTGGGAAGAGCCGATCTGCTCCGAGGACCGGACAAGGAACTGAGGTCCTCCATGTGTATGTAAACAGGCATGTTCATCTAATCCCGTGCAGACTTCTCTCATTTCAGTCTCCTTAGAGACACTGGTTAACCCCTTCATCCACATAGGTGTCACCATCACCTCCTCATAATCAATCCACTAGATAGTTCATCGGCTGGAATCACAATTTCTGCCCAGCCCAATTTGTCGTAACAGATGGAACATGAGTACCTATTGCACTAGCAATTTACTCTTCTACTTCTATCATATGATAAAAAAAACAAGGTGGCCCTTACTCGTTCCCGGAGATGTGATGGCTCTAAACGTGTCTACTCATTGAGCTAAATTACTAAGTAACCGTAGACACATCAACTATCTCTTTGGTCCCCTTATATTATGGTCGTACGAATGAACTAAGACATTTAATGAAAGATTACTACTGTTTAGGTGGAATTTTCTCGAGCATGTCAATGGTGGGGTAGTCGATTTCATGGGCTTCAAATGTCAAGGCTGGCCCATAAGAATTAATGACAACGCTCATGAAGAGAGCTTCTCAGATTACTACAATTGCTACGGAGACGAGGATCTTATCAGAATGATTTGTACGGAGTCCATGATGGGCTGCAACGTCAACGTATTGCAGGATTCTCTAATACACTACAGAAGGTTATTATTCTCAGTGATGTCGATGATGGAGCTTTCAGAGGTGCCAAGCTGATCGTTGGTTCACATAAGAAGATGGAAGGTATGAGTTTGGGGGGTGGGTTCCTGCTGGATTTCACCTCAAGGGACTATAGTTACAGCAATGACGAGCTTAGCATGGGCAGTGATTCGATGAACATATGAGGAGAATTGATTGTTATTTAGTTGGTTTAATGGTAAATAATTGGATTGTTTCATATATCTTTCACCATGGATCTTATGATGCGTCTGTTTATGAATCAGGGGAAATAATAAAAGAATTGTCCGATTAGCCTAGTTCTATTCCATGGAGCTGTTCCTCATCCTCCATAATGCGTAATTTTTCTTTGTGATACTGAAATTGTTTCTTCGAGAAAGGACCGCAGGCAAGTAGACGCCCTGCGGCACCGAAGGCGAAGAAGATTGACGGGCTTACTCACGGGGATGGGCCATCTCAGAATGTTCTCTGAGTCTCAACTACACCGCAACAGCAGCAGCTCATGATTGGGCCTGGCCCCAACAGTGAGATGGAGTACCCCGACAGTATAATGCCTACGTTCTCTGTGTTCCCGTCACTCAAAAGTTTCTGTTACTGTTGTCGAGCCCTGCAATGCGACCATCTCTGATCATCAGCTCTCTGAGAATGCGGATGAGTGCATGGTACTCGATATTGAAGCTCGGCTTTAAGGTCTAACTGAGTGGATGCATTCAACCATATTGCTTCTCATTGAAGTGTTTCTGAGCTCAATGTTGGCTCCATTTTTATCGATAACTATGAATGCTGCGCCTGATTTCCAATGCACAAAAGAGAATTTTGTGAATTTTAGGTCTGAACTTTGACAAGTGAAAAATGATCGATTAGTAGTCCATATGCTCTCCCCTGGTTGTTATCTGCGATAATGAGTTGTGGGGCTGTTAGTAGTTTCTTCTGTTTGCACAAATCTAATATCATAATCGCTTGCTGATTAGCATGAATTTTAAAGGAAAAATATGTCCTTGAAGATCATTCAGTACCCTGTTTACCCTGTAAAATTTCATGTGATGCTTCGCAGTATTCATTTGCCCGGTCCTAGTTGGTTGTAGTTGTATTCCACATGCTCCCTGGATCTGCAGTGTACCCTTATCATGTTATGGGATTTTTCTTGTTTTATTACATTGTGTGTACACTACTGCCTTTGTTCTCTGATTCGTGCTCTAGCCCAAGTCTCAATTAACTATCAACAAGGGCCGGAGAGAGAATTAACTCTCTGGGCGATTGGAGAGAAGTGCGGTACGATATGGCAAAAGCCATCCTCCAACCAAATAGCTAAACAACCAGAAGCATAATAATATGAAAAATATATAAATGCTCCAGCCCAGTTGTTTTCTAACTAAGAAACAGAAAAACGGAAAATCACTATCTTGTCTTCCTGGAAAGCAAAAAACAGAAAAGAAATGGTGGACTTTGAAACTCAATTTGAAAAGAAAATCACTTGAAGGCTCATCCCCATGCTGTTTTTCGTACTCGATTTCCTTCTGGCGAATGCACTGGAAAAGCAGGGTCATGTTTGCATGTCAGTGTGGCAACAACAATACACGAGCTACTAATATGCTTGGATGTCTATGTGACATCTTTCCACATTTATTAAGCTTTCATCCTTGGACTGAATTGAAGCCAACAGAAGAAACACAGGATGTTAAACAGACCTCAAAGCAGATTACCGACTTTTAGCTTCCAAGAGAAGGAGACCCCAATGCCTACTGCTGATTCAAGTGCTTCTGATTCTTCTCTTCAATTCGATCACCTTCACTGCAACAACCACATAAACCTTGTTTGCTATTTCTTCAGCAAACTCGAAGTAGGCAGCTCTCCACTTCTTCTTGAATACTAGAACTCCAATTACTCCCCAAAAACCTGTCATGAAACCCATCACTATCGCCCCATAGAAAATCATCTTCTCCAATAAATCAGATCCATCTCCAGATGCTCCTTCGCTCCAGGTCTTTGAAGTTCCCGAGGCCTGCTCACCCGGGCATTTAGTTGGCAGTGGATCGCCACAAAGTAGAGGATTCCCACCAAAGATGGACACTCCAGGCTGGTAAAGGGTATCCAGCTGGTTGCTTTTTGGGATTCTCCCGGACAAATTGTTGTTGGACAAGTTCAGGTGGCTCAACATTGTCAAATCTGATATGCTTGTGGGAATCATCCCTGACAGTTGGTTATTTGACAAGTCAAGAGACTCTACAAACGTCATGTCACCAATCATCTCCGGGATCGCCCCTGTGAGATGGTTATATGACAAATTCAGAGCAAGTAATCCCCCAAGGCGTGTCAGGTTCTCTGGGATCAAACCAACCAAGTTGTTGCTCGAGAGGTCCAGAGCAACTACAAACTGTAAGTTACGGGTGTATTCAATATCTCGTCCTTTCAAGACCTCCACGATCCGCTCGTGACCCCAAGAGTTGGGAGCTTTTGAGAAGACTTCATCAGGGGAAGCAACTTGAAACATACCACTGAAGTTGCCAAAGCAATGTGGGATCATTCCTTCCAAATTGTTAACTGCTAGGTCCAGCACGTGCAATTCAGAGAGCAAGCATAGCTCTAAAGGAATCCTTCCATTGAACTGATTATTTCGCAATCTTAGAATTCTCAAAGAGTGAAGGCCTTTTCCAACCCATGCAGGTATATCCCCATCAATGTGATTCTCTCCAATGTCAAGAACCTTCAGACCACCGGAATTCTGGAGGGTTCTTGGAAGGTTGCCATGGAGGTTGTTACCATTCAAGTGCAATGATGTGAGATAAGTGATATTCCCGAATGAACTAGGAATAACACCAGACAAGTTGTTGAATGACAGATTTATGTAATATAGAAAAGGAGAGCTTCCATTACCCCAACAGTTGGGGATACTTCCAGATAGTTTGTTCCTCGAAAGATCTAGCTCCAGCAGATTTTTCACGTTGCACAATGATGTTGGAATTGGACCTGTTATAAGGTTGTTGTTGAGATACAAAGTTTCTGGACAAGAGTCAACAATATTTGCCGGAATTGGCCCTGAAATCATGTTGTAAGACAGATCTAAAGATGATCCACACATAGACGAATTTGGAACAGGACCAGAGATCTGATTGTGAGAGAGATCTAAATCTCCCATGAATTCCAAAGTATTTGGAATCATACCTGAAATCTGATTGTGGGAAAGATATAGATATCCATTGAACGCAAGTGAATTTGGAACAGGTCCTGAAATCTGGTTGTAAGAGAGATCTAAAGATCCTGTTAGTGCAGAGAAATTTGGGATCAGCCCAGAAATCTGATTGTGAGAGAGATTTAAATTCCCTCTCAATGCAAAATTTGGAACCGATCCTGAAATCTGGTTATGAGATAGATCTAATTGCCCTGTGAATGCAAGATTTGGAATGGATCCTGAAATACGGTTGTGTGAAAGAAATAAAGATCCCGTCAGTCTTGTAAAATCTGGAACTGGTCCACTGATATTGTTGTAAGAGAGATCCAAAAATCCCGAGGATATGGGAAAATTTGTAATAGGTCCACTGATATGATTATGAGAGATATCAAAATTGACCCCATTCAAGCCATGGTCACCAAACCATTCTGGTAATTCCCCTACAAGATTAGCATATGAGAGATCCCATATAGAAGAGGAGCCTTGCGAACGTAGCCACTGTGGAAGTTGAGTCCCGAATTTGCATGACGCCATTCTAATGATTGAGAGCTGAAATGGGGGCTTCCAATTAGAATCAATTTCAATGACCAAATGGTTATGGCTGAGATCGAGGTATTGCAACTTTGAAAGATTCGCAAAATGAATTTCTGAAACTGCACCTTCCAAAGAATTATTGGAGAAGTCCAGATTCTGAAGGTCTCCAAGCCGCCCTATGCTCTTCGGAATTGTGCCGATTAGATGGTTACCACGGAGTTGCAATGACTTCAAGGACTGTAATTGGCCCAAGCCCTCAGTAATGGCCCCATCCAACTGGTTGAAATGAATATCTAGCTCTATTAAGCTTGGCAGTGTTCCCCAAGTATCGGGGATAGGACCCCTGAATAAATTGTTGTCGAGCCTCAGGTATTTCAACCTTTTCAGGTTTCCTAACCAATCAGGCAATTTACCCTGAAACTGGTTATAACTTGCACTGAATGACTCCAAGTTAGATGCACAGAACCACGTGGAGTTCCCCATGGTCATTTCTCCTCTAAACTGGCTAATATCCAAATTTAGGAACCTGAGGTCACATTTTTCTCTTACTATGAGTTGGAATCCTCCTTGAAAGTTTTCAAAAGAATTACCACTGAAATCAAGATGGACAAGGCTCTTGAGATTGATAAACCATAATGGAATCAAAGAGAAACTATTTCCCATCATAATAAGAGACGTAAGAGAAGTCATATTCTGCAGCGCCTCGGGTAGCGGACCTTGGAATTTATTCGACGACAGATCTAGGTACTGAAGGCTGGGAGTCGACCAAAAAGGGCTTTCAAAGGAATCGAACTGGTTGTTTGCCAGATCAAGGTAGCTAAGAGAAGACATATTCTGAAACATGTTTGGAATCATACCCTGGAAAGAATTCATAGAGAGGTCTAGGTGAGAAAGGTTGGGGAAGAAGCTGGTATTGAAGATTCTAGCATTAGGAAGATGGGAATGATTAAGACCACAAGATGATAGCGCTAAGTATGACAAAGAAGGAAGCATGCTTAATAGTTGCATCATATTGCGTGCTTGTGTAACAGAGAGACCGCTCAGGTCGAGGTACTTGAGACTTCTCAAATGAGAAATCCACCAAACATCGTCCATGGTGGATTCAATTCGTCGGAGATCGAGAACCTCTAAGCTGGTAAGATTTCCCAGATGATGGCAAGGATTAGATCCCGCAAGATATATCTTAGAAAGGTTGAGGTACCTTAGCTTTTTCATTGAACCTACGAATTCAGGGATGACAGTTGCTGGTGAAAACTGAAACCCACTGAGGTCGAGGTGGCTCAGGAATCTCAACTTCAGAAGGCTGGGGCTCAACTTGGATGCAGAGAATGGCTTGCTCTCTGAGTCTGATGATGGGTACGCGGACAGTGGTAGTAATTCAAGCCTGATGACGCGTCTGCTCTTCGGGTCGCAGCCTACGCCTTTCCATTTGCAGCAGTCCTCGTTGCCTTCCCATGACTGGAGCAAATTCGGCGGGTCCCAACGAAGGCTCTGCTTGAATTCAAGGAGAGCATCTCGTTCTTCTTCTCTGCAAAACAAGGTCGTGTTCCTGCAAAAACAAGACCTTGTTGAGGCACTTAAGATGAACAGCACCGCACTGAGTAACTTAAAACCTGACAACTGTATTCCAGTCATCGCGAAGATATATGGTGAGTATCTAATTTTTCTTCCCTCTAAGATAGGGACGATTTCCACCACGACTACTACCAGCTATTTATATGCGTTCCACGGGGAGGCCAGAGGGCGTACGCGGCATGCTTTCCCTGACATCGTTGACTTGATGGTTCAAAAGTGAGACGGTCAACGGAAACACAAATAAAAAAATATATATGTACGTGACTTTTCGTGCACATGGCGTCGAACTTTGGAGGATATGTTTTTGCTAATCCTACAAATCAAGTACAATTTTACAGCCACAATTAAGTCCTCTATGTCATATGGTTCCAATACTCGAAAGGGTGATTCTAATTCGAGTGTCCAATTAAAACTAGCCCATCCCGCCACGATCTTGAATGAGCCACCACCCGGATTACTTGGTAAGTGGTGATTCGCAACTGATACGTCTCTCTTTGGTTTGGGCAACTGTCGTCTATCCATTTGACACGTATAAGATCCCAATTATTGGAGAGTGAATTCATGCGTGAGATCAATATAGAAAGGCATATAGAACGTTTCCAAGGTCCACTTGTGATGACCACTTATCCTCCACCTAACTTCATGTAAGCGGTGCCCCATGTCGAATTGAAGGATTGACATCCGCCACATCCTTTTGAATTTAAATGTTACGATATTATATCTATTAAATGAAGAAAATGTTGTAAATTTATAAGAAATTTGAATACCGCCACCTATCGACTTAAATTTTTAAGTGAAAATGAACCCGATCTCTTATGAACTCACAACGAATTTAATACAAAATATGTGCAAATCGTGTAAAAGATCATACAGTGCTACTTAATCTCAAAGTGAAAAACACAGCACAAGTGGTCGCCTCACCTATCATACGGGCACTATGCTAAGGTTCATGTAAGTTGGGATGAGTGCACGGACAAATTTGGTATACGATTGTTGGGCGGTCGAATTCACACGAGCAATTGATAAACTTTTTATTGACTTATTCGATAACCCTTAAAGCACCACTGTCCTCGATGATGGTCATCACCTCTCTACAGATAGCTGTAGATGATTCTTAACATTGTTCTCCATCACTGAGACCTGTCCCTCGTGTTGGAGGGGTATGACGGTCGATGCTGTGGCCCGAATCCCTTGACCGATACATGTTCACCTAGGTCTGCGCAAGAAGGAAAGCCAAGAGGGGGATTCGAGGCCCGGCTAAGTCAATATCGACGGCAAGAGAGAAAAAAAAATGTGAAAGTAGAGTCAATACTTAATTTTACGTGATGATATTAGCCCAATCCATCCATCAACGAAACGTTCCTCTCTCGAATAGATCTTTGTAGTGTGTATATATATATGTATATACAGCTGCAGATATTACATGGCCTATATGATATTGTCTGAACTTCGAATGTCTTCTAACAACACGCTACAGTGGGTGACAATAGGCTCTGTCATCCGACAGTAATTACAATTGGAGAGTCATCCACGAGCTTGTCGAAATGGCTCCATTTTAAAGATTATGGGTTCCATTCATTTCCCGTAGAGGAGACCTGCAACTGCAGTTTTGCTTTGCTTTGCTGTGCTGATGAACCGACCCACTTTAATACGTAGACTTTGGAACGAAAGCCTCTTTTCTTTCGACCGCATGGGCCTCATCAGATTGTTCTCTCAAATACGAATCTGCAGCTCAAAGTTGGGCCTGACCCAGCGCAATCCACATTCACCATAATATATGATTATCATATGTGACAAATAATGGAAACTATAAGTATATTACGATAAAAAAACATTAACTATTAATAAAATTATTTTTTTATGACTAAAAATATGAAATTGTTTTATGTAGTAAGTCATTTATGAAAATATAAAATTCACGGTAAAATTTAATAAGTACGGACAAAATAGTTGTGAAATTATTTTTAATTAAAAAGTTTACGCGTTTTAAACTTGAAAATTTTAATGGTCATATTATAAATTTACCCACTTTTAACAAAATTAAAAATGTTGTAATATGTGATATAAAATTCGGAATATGTATAGAAAGTCAGCATTTCATAGTTGCTGAAAAAGTGACGACAAGACAAGAATGCTATGTGAAATCTTATTCGACATTAAGGTTATGATAGGAGTTGCGTGATTATTCCAAAAATTTTAGGGTTTTTATCCTTTTATGATATATATATATATATAAAGAGTTTTAGGCATTTTCATGAATTGTAATTACTTTATACCGATAAATAAAATATAAGTTTTTCGGAGATTTAAATTCTTTGACTCTAATGTGCAACATTCCTCCCATGATTCTACGACACAAAACTCTTAGGCTTGACCTTCTTAGTGTCTGCAGGGCAACTGCTGCTCTATCTATTTTTACAGGTGAAACGATTGTTACAATATTGTTAGATTTTAAAGATGATATGAAGTAAGGTCCATAGAGAGCTGGATGGTCATTATGCCTTTTATCGGATGAATATGAATATCAGAGAAGTAGCCAATCTGTATAGTTGAGACACTACTAAGAATATTTTAAGAAGAGAACCAAATATCCTTAAACTCAGAATGTTTGGGCGGCCTCTGTGAAGTGTGCTTAGGCTGCATCCTCGATCTCCCGTTGCTGTGTTTTGCTCGAGTCAACCTTTTTATTGAGTTTAAGACGGCTGAATTTACCATCTACCTGTGCTTCAATACTTTCAAGTTTTATTATATGAGCAAAAGCACCGAAATTGCTTATTTAGTCTATCCGCATGAGCTTCAAAGAATCTAAAATCAGGTAGCACAACAAACACTTTATTTCACACACAAGTATACATTACAATGCAACAAAATGATACATCCCAACTGCATCGTGATTTGCACTAATTGGCCGTGAACACAAGAAGTGCATCGCCATAATGGGTAAATTAGACTCTCTCTCTCTCTCTCTCTCTTTTTGTTTTTGTTTTTGTTTTATAACTAGAAACCAATATAGCGTGGTCTGCCGGCAGATGTCTTGAAATGCAAGCGATAGAATGCTTAATGCGTCCAAGCCCGGCTAGCGACCGTAAACTAGGCAACTTAGTCTCTAATTTAAGTGTACGTGTTTCTTCTATTGTAAATAACATGGAAGCTGATTTTGGTTGCATGGACTCTTTGTTTGAGGCAGCTGAAGGGCCTAGTTGTAGTAAGGAGCCATTGGCGGGGCAGCCATGAACTTCACCGGATGAATCGGTCCAGGAGCAACCATTCCAGAGCTCTTGAGCTCCGACATTCCTCTGCGCACGTCTTCCTTCTGCGACTCGCATAGTTTTGGGAGAAACACTCCTGCATCGCAAACGACCCCGAAATTTAACCGAGTGAATGACAAATTCGGAGAAGCTTATAACGCGTTTTTGTGATGTGAATATCATTCTAGTGCCATTCCATTTCGTGGGCCCAACAAGGCAAGGCGGGACGGAGAGTAATCAACGGGCGGGGCCCACGGTACCTTCGCCGGCGGCGAGGCTGAAGTAGAGATCGACGATGTTGGGGCAGTACTCATAGCAGGGGGCCGAGCAGAGCTTCTGGGCGAAGGGGGCCTCGAGGAGCGAGTCGGAGGAGATGCCAAGCGACTTGCGGTCGAGGCCGCATGCGCTGATGCAGTGGTCAGTCTCGACGTAATCCCTGAGGTTGGAGTCTGCCTCGATCTCCGATGCCCGGCAGGTGTAGGCCTCCTCGCCACTCCGCCTCACCTGTTTCTCCAGCACACACCGCTTGCCAGCGGCCGACACCGCGAAGGCACACTTGTTATGGTCCAAGTTTTCACACTCGATCTCGCCTGCACTCCATAATCAGTAATCCAACATGTACGTCATACGAGTATGTATATGTATTACATATATGCGCATGATTATATGCGACAAAAAATCAGGTACCTAGAGTCGCTTGAATGCACAGGGCAAGTGCAAGAGCGAGGACAGTGAGGATAGTTGAGCTGAACGGGGAAGCCATGGTCTCAGGAAGATTTATTGGCTGGAAGGCGGAAAGAAGGCAGTTTTGATGGCTTTTTGCTGCAAATTGAGCTGAAAAAGGCCACCTCTCAGGCTCTTCTTCCCGACTGGGAGGAGAAATGCTTAGTGCTGGTGAGTGCAGTGATGTGTGGGAGGAAGGGTGCGAGACTATTTATAGCGGCACTGCAAGGTGGGACACTGTTGAAGGCTCGAGGAATAGGAAGAAGGGAGAAAGAGACAGTCTAACCTTGACGTAGAAGTTCATACTAAAACATTATTCCTGACGGATTCAGAATCATTGCTATGAAATTTTTACAATCATGAACAGTTCTTGGGAAATTATTCCTCGGAAACGTGCCTCGTGATTGGTGTTTCTTAGATCTCCATTATAAGGGATGTCATATTCGTAGGAATACTGAGTTCTCAGCGAGAGCCATTTTGCTCGAACACCCCGTACAACAAGGACGAGGTTGATGGATACGATACTTTAGGTGCACTCGTTAAGGCAACGTAATTTGGTGGAAGGAGAGGGGTCGGTCTTCGATATTTTAAAATCGATTTACTCTTCCCGTCCGCCGCTGCCAACAGGTGCCTACTTTTGAAGCCACGTGCCTCATGTGCTGCGCGTGAGTGGGCCCCCGCTTGTTAGGCCATTTCCAGGCGAGGAGCCGCCACGTTGATAAGAGTCCTATGGGAGAGATGACTACCGAACCGGAAACAGCCTCCCGCTGTCACCGGCGAGATTGGTGGATGAATTGTGATGTCCTACGAGGCCACCGGCCGGCCGGCCGGCCTACCCGCCCTTCTACTTTTCTCCCATTTTCCTGGATTCTATGTCCGGTCACTAATTGGTCTTGTTCTATGACATTCAGGTGTGTCTGTGTCATTTATAAATATAAATTTAATCAATGAGGGATTAGAGGTACGTTATAAAATTATTAATAAGATCATGATAACAGCCAACTTTGTTTTTGAACGAAGCACGCCCCGAAGAGTCTTGATCGAGTCCGGTCAGGGACACCGTTGGGAAGGTTGATGGCTCTTCTTGGTCAAGGGGGGGCGGGTGTCTGTGGTCATTTGGTCGATCCTCCTCCTCAAATTTCTCCTTGAAAACAGGTGTACGTAATTGATGGACAACGATATTGTCCGCGAAACTAAGTCGTAAAGAAGCAAACGGCTTGCAAAAGAAGCTCAAGTCAAGTTTTGAACGGGACTTTTGGAGCCCGCCCGTCCATTACGGTGCCAACATAAGTAAATGTATGAACAGCATGCAATTAAAGGGGATGCGGAGAAGACGGAGTGAGTTAGTTATCTTTGACCAAACCTCGATTCTAATTCATATTCATAGCGCGCGGCCAAAATGATTTGACCGCTCCCGCAAAGGAGGAGGCGAAAATACCGCCCTAAGATCTAAGATGAGAAAATCTTAACACTGTTACGGTAACTAGTCACGTGATTAACACTCGTTTATACTTTCTCTTGATCAGTAATTTAGGATCATTAAAGACTGATCCATCCGTATATCTTAATATGGATGTGCCTTTCCGAGGTGTAGTCGTGCAGTCCATGGCTAATTGGTCAAGCAGGGAGCTGGTTGATTTCTTGGAGATCTTGAATTTGGATCTTGTTGAGAGACCAAACCAATTAATCACAAGTATGTTAGCCTCTGCGTGGTTTGCAGCTTCTTCTTTTTCTTTTTCTTTTTCTTTTTTTGTTGAGAGACTATGCAAGAGTCAAGACGCGTGTGCGCGGGTGCAATTAGAGATCCACGACGAATCTCGTCTAGTCGGTCAGTGCCTTAACTAGGAACGTTTCAGACGGGGATCTGCCATCAAAAGTTTTCTATTCACACGGTAGAAAGGCCACGTTTTCCTCGAGGATGACAAAAGGAAATGTGACTAGGAACAGTTGACTAACATTGATTTTTAATTAGTGATAACTATACTAAGTGATAGGGAGATTACCCGTATTCAGTCGACCACCCGGTTGCGCTCGTTCAGCTGGTTGCACTCTGACCGATAACTAATGCGTCGGCCAACCCCGCCATCATGGGAACAACAAACACTCCTTAGTCAACCAACGCTCCCGCCCCCGGCATGCAAGAACTGCATGGGCGGGGAGAGGCTCTTCTAAATCCATATAAACATCCTGTTTCGTGGAGGAGAAGATAAGTTCACGAATGATCCTGAAAAACTGCACATCCTCCCTTAGGTGCATCTCTTCTCTCATAATTTACTAACTTAAGATTCGAACGATCATTCCGGACGAACCCCGCTCAATTCAGCTTGCTTGTAAGTCTGTTCATTTGTGCTCAAAGTCCACCAGGAAAGCTGATCTCCTTTGAAGATATAGTTTGCTTTGTCAACAGGTGGGCCTCCTCCTGTGACGAGAACCGCATCAACTAATTATTCGAGTGATTAATACTCATTGTCATTTCATTGATTCTAACTCAGTTCAGGTGATAAAAGTAGAATCACCGAGTTTTTTTTTTCCCTTCTTGCTGTCTAGGAAGTCATTGGGTTGTTATCAATGGAAGTAGTTACTGACTTTGAAGCCGTCACGGTGAATCTTGTCAACTGATTTCGATTGCTAGACTTTGAAGTCTGGTTTGCAAGTCTATCTGGACACCAGAACATACGAGAACAGCAGCATACTATGAGAAAATCAACATATGCGATATAAGATATGATGCAATATGACATTAAAAAGAAGGGTCTCTACGTGCATTGTAATAATAGATGTAATGTCACATAAAAAGACCTTATTAGAATAAAGAGGCATTGGATTAATGGGTTTCTTAGCATTCCCAATGATTTTTTTAAATTACATAATAAGCTCATGAGTT
This sequence comes from Sonneratia alba, assembly GCA_900174645.1. Lineage (NCBI taxonomy): Eukaryota > Viridiplantae > Streptophyta > Magnoliopsida > Myrtales > Lythraceae > Sonneratia > Sonneratia alba. Next base: position 2,198,560 of record FWPY01000036.1, on the reverse strand, counting down.
TAAAATAAAATAAAAAAAAAAGTGAAAAATAAAATGATATGTGATATTTTATAATAAAAAATTAAAAATTTTTAATTATTAAAGTAAAAATATATTACTATATCAAATTCTATTTTTCTTACCACAATATCTCTAGCCTCATTATAACACAGTGAGAGAGAGAGAGAGAGAAAAAGACAACATTATTCGGTTGACTCTTATGGGACTTGGACCGACATTGACGGGGAAGTAAAACTGGCAACGGACCTACGAAGAGGTGACCAAGCAAAAAGCCCAAAGTTTAGATATGGGCCTGAGCTTCGCAAGATCCATAGCAGCCTGAAATTCAGGGAGAGGAAAGCACGATAAAACAAACAAAAAACTATAGCTTACACCATATCACGCATCAGCTCTTCATTTTACTCCGTGAGGCGCGTATGCCTGCATAGATGCGCGTATAACTCCTCCATCCATGCAGGGTCTCCTCGACTTGTAGTCCTACGGAATTAATTGCTTAACACACCATAGGAAATCTCTCTTATTTCTTGGTCGTGATAACGGCAAGGGAACGGAAGAATTCGAAGGATTTTTTTCCGATGACAATCACAGTTTCAGGATCTCATGCTCGTAGATGAAGGTGAATGCCACTATATTGCATCCTTTTTTCAACCAAGGGGAGTACCACTTATGAAGGGTTGATGGACTAATAGCTTGCATTAAACATTCAGAAATTGTATCCATCAGTGAAAAAAATTGAAGTGCACTAAGATAGATCTCTTAGGGGAAAGCTGGGCCAGTCCCTTGGGTTCATGGCCATCAAAACCAATGCGAAGATCAATGTCACACAGTTTGTGAAATTAATATCAGATGCATAACTGCACATTTTACATCTATATGTGAATAAAGGGGCAGGAGCCAGGAGGTGGAAAGAATCGGATTTCACGGGGGATTTAAACCATAAAAGGAATTAAGAATCAGTCGAAAGATTGACAGATCTATTCCTTTTGTTCCCAAGGCCGCATTATTTCGAAAAAGGAGAAAGCCTCTCAAAGATCAGAATCTTCCCTCCACACCCCAAGCTTATCATTTTTTTTTTTGGGTATGCATGACAACCGATATATAATTTGGTAGTCTATGGAATCTAACTAATCCAAGTTGGAACTCTTTTTTTATTGCATATAATTTCAATTGTAATGGAGAATTCAATTCAAAATGTATGGATATACACATATATATAGATATATATGTATAGATATGAGACAAAGAATATAGGGTTCTTTTCTCTTACGGGAAACTTTGGAGGAATCAATTTGTGGGGCTAGGCTAAATGCGCATGTAGTCAAATGTGGCATCTGAAGGGTTCCATCATCATTTCAGCTTGCACGGAAGAAATCTCTGTTATCAGGACTTTCAGACTGATTTATATGAGTGCACACATGTTTGCTTAATTAGGCCGTTAATGCCACGATCAACACGGCAAGGTTACCAGCAACGCATACAAACCTGCACATCCTTTGAATAATCATTTGATTTTGGTATATGGACAAGATGAAACATGTACAACATGACGAGATTAATTTTTTCAAGTTCTCTCTCTCTCTCTAGAGAGAGATCCCTCTTCAATCCTAGAAGGGGGCCAGAAGTAGAGACTGAACATAAAGTTATATATCTACGTCAAGCAATTATGGAGGTATTGCAAATAAGTAAATTAGTCGTCGGTCATCGGCATACCTTGAGGAGAGATGGGAGCACCGAGATTCTAACTATACACGAATCAATTAGAGCAGCTGACGGAAAATTCCGAAGGGATCGCATGATCCGAGGGGCATGTATTATGAGGTTGAAGAACTGGCTCCAGAAGCTCGCCTCTGCACAGCTATGCTCGATCCGATCAATGCGATCCCTTTGGAACTATCCATCTGCACTAGACAAGTTAACACCCCGAGGCTGAGGCGCGCAGCTTGCTGGGGTTTAGAGTATATCAATTCCAGAAACTGCGGAAGGCAATTTCGGATGATCGGCGATCGATTTACCTTGTAGAAATGGAGGAGGAGGAGGAGGAAAGATAGGCTTTTTCGTTGTTTCTGGGGTTGGAGTGATGATATTTATTGTGTTGAGTTCACGCAAAGGGCATGACAGAAAGTTGAGGAAGAGGGGAAGGGAAGTCCAACTGTTAGCTGTTGACCGCGTGGGATATTTATCGTACATAACTTTTGTTTTTTTTTTCCCCCTTCCCCACTCCATAATTAAAAAAGAACTATAAATAGGAGCCCCGTGTCGATATTGATCAATTCTCCATACAAAGTCCAGTCGCTCGGTCTAGATGAAATACAATTTTCTTCACAAAAACATGAGTTGGTGCAATAATATTATTTTTAACTTAATAATCAAGAGATTATATATTCAATTCATATTATAAAATTTTTCGTACCTCTTAATTCGTCTCTTACATCATCATCCTATCCTAAGTTTATATGCGTTTTATATAATAATAATAATAAATTCTTTACAAGAAAGGCGTTCCTAGTCAATATCGGACTATTCATATCTCCCATATGGTCTCGATCTTTGATGGCCGGTGGGTGTTGCAATCAAACAACTAATGCTGCTGGCAAGAACCCTAGCAATTCTCTCTATCAAAGAAAGTGATTCCTTGTAATAATTCCCACCTCTTTATATCTCCCGGCAGTCGTCCCTTCTGACACATCACCTTATCAGCATGCAATTATGCAGGTGGACATTCCTGCAAGTGGCCAACTTTCGACCGCCTCTCTTAAATGCTGTGCTCCCGGGAAGCATATTTACAGTAACTTCAGTGATTGTAACGTTTTCGAGCACGTATGATCAAAATAAAAAAAAATACAATAAAATAACGGCAGTTAACAGTCTTCCGTCTCTAGCCGGTAATTTAGAGGCAGATGGAAGTCTCTGATTGCCAAATATGTAACTCTTTGGACATAGATGATCAAAGTTTCGATGGAGCAAACAACATATACAGTGCCGAGAGAGTGTGTCTCTCGAGTTGCTACTCTTTATTTGTTGGTTGGCATGACAAGACGAATTTGCAACAAAAAAAAAGGGGGGTGGCCCTTTCAGTAAAAGATTGTGCAGAGTGTGAATGTTTGTGATATGTTTACTGTAAAACGTAGACGATTCCTTTCTTCTCGTGCATGTTGTTCTGTCACAAGAGAGATATATAATTGATGACTGTGATGAGCATGAGTGAGGTTGTACAGGAGTGGCAGTGGTGTTGACCGAGTCTCCAAGGATGGGTTGGCCTCTTTCTCTGAAATGGTATGGAAGGAGGCTAGATGCCGTCGTATTGAAGATGCATACCATCAGTTTGGACATACTAATTTGACAAGAAATATTTTGGGATTTTTGAAGGGACGAGTTATCTCAACATCACATTCACCCTATACTTGGATTGAGGAATTTGAATGTGAGGAGAGAGAGAGAGAGTCATATTATTTATAATCTTTATAATTATCATATGGATAGATTAATTATAAATTCATTTTCTCTCCCCGTATTCTTCCAATCATATGGATAATAATTATGAGGGTTGAATAACCTATTGTAATTTTTTTAATCCAACAACGGATTATTCAATCCCTTTATGACCTCCTCCGCCTCCTCCTCCTCCTCCGAATCCCTCAACCAAAGGGCACGGTCTAATAATCCTCCCTCGCGCCCTTTTCCATATTGTAAATCCTCGCCAGCTCGATTTTTGGAGATATGGAATCGCAAGTACTTGACATGTTGGTTTAAATTGAGCATGTGATCCCCAAAAGGGCATTACTTTTTCCCCCTTTAATATTTTTTCGGCCAATAATTTCTTTCTTACATTCACATGTCTCGCTGTCTTGGATATTCTACCCATCTTTTAAAAGGGAAAAAAATATATGTATATATATACATATATTCTACACTTACTTTTGCATGGGGTTAAATATTTAATGTGAATACTGAATAAAAATTATTTAAATTTAAATGAAGAATGATCTTTCGAAGTAAATTATGTAAACCTTATCCCTCAGCTTATTCACTAAGACCAGTTGACATTAATCATAACAATTGTATATATATATTCTATAAGTTTCGAACAAGAGAATCGGCCAATTTAGAGCATGCCATGGTTAAATCTTACCGTTGATTGGTATAGAAAGAGGGGAAAATTAAAAGCAAGCCGGTGGTGTGGGGGGGCCGAGGACAGGATCATGCATGTAAGATGCCCCCCATAGGGACCAAGGCCGAAGATTGGGAGCCCATCACCATCCCCAAAGCCCGCGAGCGTGCCACTCACGTCCCTCTGTCCCCCTGATTCGCTGCATATGGGGTCCCTTTGCTCCGACTTGCTTTGCTTCTTAATCACGTCAAAGTTAATTCTCTCTCTCTCTCTCCAACTTTAACTGAGCTGTCACTCGAGCGATAGACTAAAAACTAATCCCTAAGAATTCTGTACCGAAAGATATCCACATATAATATAGCTGACTAACGATAATCGGTTTAAAACCGCGTAGGGAAGTGAAGGGGTCATCAGCGATAAACCACAAAGTTTTGTGGCGATTGGTGAATGACTCGATTTTTTGGGGGGTGTTTATTGCGATTAACATATTTTCGCGGAGGAGGCCTGGTCTTACTTGGGCCAGAGACTGCGTCGGCCCGGCAGTTCATCTTCTATCCCCGTCACTGGGCCCCTTCTAGGTCCGGAAAAACCGGTCCGAACCGGCAGCTTGGCCATCGGCCTCGGAGCCAGCGGAGCTGCCTTCGCACCTCGCAGTTCTCCTCCCCTCCTCCCACCGCCTTCTGCTTCTGCTGTTTCTTCAATCGCGCGGCAAAAACGGAATTAAGGGAACTGCATCCGAATTACAATAATTTAGCAGGAGGAAGAAGTGGCAGCTCGTCAATGGCGACGCAGTGGGGCATCAAGTACGCCGTACACGTCATCTCCTCCCACTTCGGCGATCTCGCCGCTGTAAGTTCCAGTCTCCCTCTCTCTGCTCTCAAACAGCACGAATATGTATACTCTAATTCTCACGTCTTCAGTTCGGTTTGCCTGCAGAAAGTTTGTGAGTGTCTTCTTCGCAGGGGACCTCTGAGTCAGCAGAATATCGCTCGATTCGTGGAAACGCCGCCTCCACAAGTCAAAAACTGCTTGTTACTTCTAATACAGCAGAACATAGTCCAGGCTTTTATTGTTGAGGATCCAGGTAGTTCGTATTTTCAATTGTTGAAGATTTCTCGCTAAGAATTTTCCTCTGAGAGGCAGTTCGAGCTCTCCTCTCATTGTGGTTGCTACTCAGAACAATTCAAGCTGACATCCGGTTTATCGTGGGAAGTACATAATGGGGGAAAAAAGAGAACTTTGCGTGTATCTCTATCGATTTCACTAATAAAATTTTCCGTCAGATACTCTGGCTGAAGGCGCTTTAAATTTTTCTCCCATTTGAACAGGGAATGAGTTGATTCTAGCTCATCGCGTCAATATTTTTCTTGTGCAGGTGGCCATGGTGATGCTGTGAAACAAACTACTCAATACCTGGTTTTGTTTGATAACATCATTCACCGTACAAGATTCCCAAAGTTCATCACTGTCGTGTCGCAAGAACTTGATAAATCAGTGAGTTTGACAGTCATCCTGTGACTTTTATGAGTACGTGAGGTTGGAACTGATTCATTCTAAGTTTATTTTCGGTGCATGGACTTTTGTAGTGTGTGGAGTTGTTTCAAGCTTTGCTGCAGCATGGTAGGCTAACAGTGGAGAAGATGATTGATAGGGCCGAATCCATCAAACGGATACAAGGCAAGTCTCAATCAGTTAATAATACAATGTTGGTTGAAGATTTTGTTATATATCATAACCATAATTTTCAGGGATTACTAGTCTTCTCATTAACTGCCAACATCAACAGTAACTTCGTACTTACATGTAGTATCTCTATCACTGTATGCAAGTGGAGAGAATTCTGTGCCACTGATCAATATACTGGCTTAGACATTATAAGTATTCTCTGTGCCTTAACTGGATTTGTGTTCAAAACTGTTGGGGACCTATGCATTTCTAGATGCTAACTTCAACCCTAAACTTGTATGCTCATACAGAAAATTCTAACATTGAAGATGCCATACGGGAAAACCTGGCCAAGCTTGTTCATGCCCATTTTGTCGAACGCTGTCCAGCCGCTGAGCCACTTCTTGCTCCTCCAAGTGAAGAAGAACTAGCTGCAAAGAAGCGAGGGTCAAGATCTATTAAGGTACTCAAATGTCACCTGTTGCCTTCACAACTGGAATTGTTGTACAATCAGGTTGAAGTCCCACTACTTTATGTCTAGTTTACGCATGTACTTGATACAGGATTCTGGAATTCTTTTTGTCCATTGCACTTCTGTTTTCAAATAATCAATGTGAAGAGGGATACAAACTTGTTAGTATACTATTTTCCAGAGAATTGTACACCATCTCTAAAAGATCAAACCTACATGTACTGTTGTTCCCTGTTTATAAATTTAATATCTCATAGTGGTATTAATTATTATGGTCTTTTTTTCACGAGTCTCTGTTCTTGAGACTCTTTTTTGTTATAGTTTTTCTCCTACTATTCAGTGGGTTGCATTTGTGTGTATATACTAGCATATGGTCCCTGAACACTAAATTGGTCTGGATTCATCCTACTCTAATTTGGAAAGTGAAGAACCTTGAATGAGTTTGAAATTGACAGGGTGTGATATCAATGGATGTTTTACAGGTAGCTGCTGAACCAGACATTATGGAACGTGTTCTAGGTGCAGCAGCTCCAATGGAGGCTAAGAGATTTTTTATTGGCAGTGATGAGATCACAGTAGATTCTGAGAGGGCTGAGGATGGTTCTGCTAACATTGGTGAGAAGGTTGGTATAAGTTTTAGTTCTGAAACTTGCTCTCTGCTTTAGGCACACCTCGAATTAATATCTTTTCATTTAATGCAGCGAAAGCAAAATTTTCTGGCATCCAACAGTGAGCTTGGAATCAAAGAGGAGGTCCTTTGGCGTGCCAATTATGAGGAGTTCCTCCACCGATTTAGGCACAATGTTAGTTTTACTTGCCATTTTATCAACTTTAGCATATCCATGACAGGGATGAGAAGTCGTCTGCTGGCATTCAGCAGTGGAATATGTTAATGTGCATCTTTACTTTATACAAGCATGCAGAGATATCTTAAACTTCTTCAGCGTTACATATTCATTTTCTCTAATTTCTAGCATGCTGTTGAGTGTTGACCAGGCATTTAAGATATTTTTGGTGAAAATTAGAAATGAAAGTTGCTTCCTCTCTCTGTGAGACTTCTATTGTATCTTCCTTTATGCAAAAGAGTATTTTTTGCAGTTTACATTTGGGCAGCCTTGATTTCAACAAAAGTATAATTCTTTATCTATCTGATCTGTATTCACTGGTGTGCACATTCTTCTTTGTTTCAGGCTTGTGTTGAGAATGTGAGACAGAGGCTGGATGATGCTGCTGCCATTGCCTTAAGTGCAATGTTGGAGGCGTCTAGGAGAATGGAGAACAAAGTGAAAACCAAAACTTCAGGTTATTTATGTTTGAGATTTCGAGTTTCCTCTTTTGCCTTGTATCGATATCCTTGTATAATAGAAAATCAGCTAAAACTTGCTCATTTTACTTGCTGATGATACCAATGATCAAACAATGTCCTCTCATGAACATCTTTATCCAGTATTTTGTTCTCCACTCCCAATCCTTGCTACTCCATGATTGTTTGACTATGCCATCTAGGTCTTTGTGAAGTTTGTTATTGCTTGTATACTGTTACAACTATATTTATCATCAATGGCTCAGGTCCTTTGGGTCTTTGTGAAATTGCCAACTGTTTATGTGGGTTTCCTTTTCATTTTCTTCCTTATCAGCATTAATTTTATCAGAAATTTCTACAATCCAAATTTTCCTCACATGGCATTTCCTTCTCTTTACTTATGACCCTCTTTATGCTATAGCTTAGGAATTTAGATCTTCATAAGTATCGTTCTTATATACCTGCTGCTGTCTTTTGTAGTTCCGGTGCCAATAAACACTATTTATGAAGAAGTCATGAAAGTAGAAGCAGGTCGCTCCATGACCCTGGATCATCTCAGAGATTATCTGGCAGTTTTGGAGTGCGATAGAGGAGCAAATGAGTTGTATTCAATCGGTATCAGCTCCTTTGCCTCCACACTATTGTGCTGCTGAAGAAATGGGACTTCTTGTTACTCAAGTTCTTAGACTCCAATAGCACTTGACATATGTACTTGGTTCTAAAATTTTAGTCAACATGTATTGCAGATTTGAAGGGTATTCTTGAACTAGCACAAAATGAGGAGGTGTTCTACTTATTTTTTTTCCCCATTCAGTTAAACAACAAAGTTTATTTTTATTGAATAAACTAAAAGCTGTAATATTTGATCTTCTTTGCAGGTGGAATCAATTGTGTTGAAAAGGTATGGTATGGAGTCTTACAGAATATTCAGGTTGCTATCAAAAGCAAGTCACCTTATGGAGACTAACAAGGTAATGCTTTTTTTTTTTTAATGGTTGGGTAAATTAATAAATCATGAACTTTTGCCATACTTCAAATCCACAGCAAGTTTTTCTTTAAAACAATAAGATCCTGAAGTTTCAACTATGTCTTAGAACTATCGTGCTGCTGGTGGCCACAACCCCCAGGTGAGGGGTTTCAGGTCATTGGTGAGGCCACTGACCCTGTAAACCGTGATCCTTCTTGATTCTTAGACAGGTCTATTGTCTATGGGGTGTTAATTACTGGAAGTAGTGACCTTTAACAAGACCACTAACCCTAGTGAATTGAGACCCATATGAGATTCAAGATGGGTCTTGATTCATGGGATTGGTGGCATTCCCTGCGGCCACCATCCCTAGGATGAGGTAGCTGGTGACACCACCAGTCACCTATGACCTCATCTCAGGAATGATGACTGCTGGCGATGCCACCAGATCCGGCAAACCTCCGCAACCATGATTTTTGGGTTTTTCCTTTTTTCTAATTTAATTTTTAAAATTTTTTAAAATGTGGGGTGCCACTTTATTTCCCTATTTATGTGGGGTGAGGAGTTAAAGGAAAATTTGCCTATAGATTTGAAAGAAATGGAAGTTTGTGACTTTACGATTTGAAAAGAAAGTTTGTTAGATTTATAGACAGAAAGCAAAAGTATGTGATTTTGTGTGTAATTTACCCACTTATTCTGGAAACATAATGACTTAGCTCCAGTATCGACGTCAATTGACTAGAAATACTATGGTATGTTTGTCTTGAGATTTTAATGATGATTTATATGATTTGTCGTTGGATAGTTGCTATAAAACTCAGTATCTGGTTTTTCCAATTCCTGCCATCGTCTAGGACCCTAAAATTTGAACCTATAACAGTTTTTAAGAGGATATTATTATGTTTCTGTGGAAGAAGAGGTTTTTGAAGAAATTCCACCTGAGCTTTCAATCTCCCAAGCTTGTTCCTTGCAGATTTCAGACACTGCTTTTGTTGACAAAAAGGAAACACCAAAGATCCTATATAAGCTCTGGAAGGACAAATATCTTCACATGGAGGTATCCTAAAAACTTTGAGAATAATACATCCTTCTGTAGACCTGCATTTTCATTTAAAGTTCATCCTGCTGCACTTAAAGAAATTCAAGTTGTTCGCTTGCCTCTGGTGCTAGTAGTCTTTGTAGGAAGAGTCCTTGTTTCAAATCCCATTCTTTCACATGTTGAATTGACGGCCAGAAGCCTCCAGTGAATTCAGGTTTTCACTTGTTTATACTTAACAGGTATTTTGGCTATAAATGAATATCTGTTAATTGCAGAAAATAACTGTCGTGGGAATCAGGCAATGCGAGTTTGTGCTGTGGAAAGTGAATAAGCCTACTCTCTGGAAAAACATATTGGACGACATGTACCATGCTTCATTAAATTTGAGCCTGAGAGTGGCTCATGAGATGGAGCAAGGAAGTGAGGTGTGTAAAATACCGTCTTACCTTCTCCATTCTCCTGCTGTCATGCAGTTTCAGATGACCCACTCGGTACAATTTCTCACGGTGTGCTGCTGTTCTTGTGGCTTCTTGCAGCTTATAAGTCTCCCTCCCGAGAAAAGGGAAGGGCCTTTGCTGGAAAAGTTAGATCGGTTAAGGAGCACAAAAAGGGTCCTAGAGGAATCCCTTAGAAAGCTCGATGATGCTATCATGCTTTTTCACGATTTCTGAAGGAATTGCTGCGGATCGAGGGTAGACTTTACAACCTCTTCACACGTAGATGAACTAGTTTTTAAATCTCTGTCACTGCTTTATTTTTGTATGTATTTATCGTCACTTATCTTGCCAATATCATTAAGCTGATTACCAACAGTAATCGGACATGCTGTCGATGTACATACATTACTGCAAGATGGGATACCGTAATTCAACAAGTCTGGGTATCGGGAGAGATTTCGAGAGTACCATTTCATATCCGATCACCAGAATATCCCTCCAGTGCCTGCAAATCCAAGTCCCATTTTCTTCTCTTTCTTCCTGGCAGAAAACGGCCCTTCTTCCCTTACCCCTCATTCTCGAGAGGATTAAGCAAGGGTCGCGAACAGGCAAACGGATGAAGGGCCATTCTGTTCTGTTGTTTGACAAGTGGAGGAGAAGGCCCTTTCGGCCCATTATGAGGGAAGTTAATGGGCCGAAGAGGATCGATGAGGCCCATTTAAGGGGAGGGCTAGTTTAAGCAGCAGCTTCTCTCAGAAGCCATGAGGTTAAGGTGGGGAGCGCCAGAAAGACGGGCGCCAGGTAATTCTGCCGTTTCAAAAAACCAAGAAAGAAAATTTGGGTAAAAGCGTAACGGCTATTCATCCCCAGTCCCAAGTCCCAATCGAATAAGCTCTCATATGTTCATTAGTTCCTTCGTTCAATTTCAATTCTGAGCTTGATTTCATCCTCTCTGCTATCGGGAGCTCTTCAATCTCTTCTTTCTTGCTCGAATCCCGCTCCCATGGCTTCTTCCGACCGCAACATGGAGAATTCGAGCTCGAATCCACCAACGACCGTCCGGGTCATCGCGAGGATCAGGGGCTTCACGAATCGAGAACGCGAGCTTGCGAAGAGTTCCTTAAAACCATGGATTTCAATAAAGAAGCCGGAAGGGGAGTCCTCGGAGGCTGTCACTCTCTCTTTCGGAGACCAATATTCTAGGTACTGCTTCGTACTTTCTGAAGATTTACTCGAGCAACTCGGTCTTTTAATCCTTTCGTTTTTGTCGGAGAGTCTTTTAGGTGGCATGCGAGAACTCTAGGGGTGTGAAGTTGGTCGGGATATTCGCGGGAAGGGATTGAGGGAGCAGTACTGTTATTAATGAAACAGAAACGAGTGTAAGATCCGGAATGGGATAGCTAAAATTTGGACGTATATATGTTTTGCAGTCAAAAGGATTCGTGCATGGTCCATTACTGCTATGACCATGACGAAGACACCGACATGATCTACACGAGGGAGATTAAGCCTCTCGTTTCTGGAGTTTTTGATGGCCACGACGCCACTGTTGTTGCGTACGGGGCTATCGCAAGTGGAAAGACATACACCATCCAGGTTGTATTACCATTTTTTTTTTCCTATCTTGTCTGTCAAAATTGTTCATGCAATCCATGTGCGCATGAGTAAAATATTTTGCTTATCTGAAATCATCTATACCCTGCAGGGTTCTGAGCAGAAACCAGGGTTGGCTATACTAGCCATGGCTGAGATAATTTCAACGGCTGAAATGCTCGGAAAATCAGTTATGATATCCATGTACGAGATATATCAGGAGCATGCCTATGACCTCTTGAATCCATCACGACCAGCCATTATGGTGATGGAAGACGCTCAAGGAAGAATTCAGCTTAAAGGGCTTTCTCAGGTGAGACCATATTTTCGCTTCGGAAATAAACCAATTTGTAGAGAATCAACTGGATTTTGTTGTTAAAGGATGAAGGTTCACCATGCTAATTCATGTTTTCCTTTTGATGCCTAGGCTCCTATGAAATCTGTCTCAGAATTTCGCAAGACTCATCTCACTGTGAGCAGGACTCAAAAGGCAGTCCAGAAGCCTCAGACTGAACTTTCTCGGAGAAGTCACAAGGGTTTGATAGTACATCTTGTGACCCCTAACAATAATTCTGGCGCATCCCATGTTGGGAAAATGAACTTCATTGACTTGGCAGGTATTGGTAGTTGTAACTTTTAGGCCAAGTTTTCTATATAGTACATTGTCATCACCATTTAAATTTGTATTGATCAGGTTATGAGGATCCTCGGAGGAAGACAAGTGATAGCGCTAGAATTTTGGAGAATAAGTTACATAATAGGTCTCTGTATGCATTGCAAAAGGTTGTTTTGGCATTGACTGCCAATGAAAGCCACGTGCCTTTTCGAGAAAGCAAACTGACTCGCTTGTTGCAAGACTCACTTGGGGGCAATAATAGACTTTTATTTGTTGCTTGCTTAGTAAGATATCATCTTCACTCTCTCTTTGACTCTACATTGTAATTCCTCCCCTTCTACTTATTGTATGTTTCTTCTCTTGAAATAGAGCCCATCCTTTTGCCAAGATTCCATTTATATGGCAAATTTAGCTTTCCGAACTTTCCAAGGTCTTCATCAATCTATCATGGGCTCTACGAAGAAAACCAAAAGTTCAAACAGAATAGCAGCATTTTCCTCAGGCAAGGATAGAACTCCACTGAGTGTTTCTGCTACTATGAGGAAGCAAACAGGCTCTCGTATACATTTTCTCCAAAAGAAAATCAGTGGAACACCTGTAATTGAAGGAAAGTAAGTTGTAATGGTTAATGTTCTGGTGCATAAGAATGCTCTTGTTTTCATATTTATCAGACTAAAATATCTCTTTTCTCCTATTCTTTGAAGGAAACTATTTGATGAAGTTAGTTGTTCAAAGAAGCCTATTAAGGTATGAAATCTATTTTTATATGGTCCATAAAGCAGAGAGAAAGCAATTGAAAAGAAAGTAGATAAGCAACTCCTTATTTTGAATAAATTGTTGAAAATTTTATGCGTTGATACATTTAGCTGTTGAAATATCCTTTTCGTAAAATATCTTAACATATAATGCAGGCAACTTCAACCCCCAGTGTTGCTTCCGCTGCGGAGACTGAGACACACGATGAGGTTACATTTCTTAAATAACTGTCTGGGAGTATTTGACTTCATGTTGCTTCAACTGACCTGATATGAGATTCTTTCCTACCTTGCTGCAGCCAACTTTCACAGTAACAGCTCCTCCGGTTGCAATAACCTCACCCCTGGAGGAGGTCAGTATACTTGAGTTAGAATAACTCATTATTGAACACATTTGACTAGTAACTTGAATCTAGGGGTTAGTTTCTTAGAATATCTAACTAGATAATCAAATGATCTTTTGTAGGAAAAGTCTTCTGTGGATTCTGCTAAAGAGACATTATCTTTGGAAGAGGTAGTCCATTTTCTTTGTTTCTTTTGTTGGTTTAGATTTGACAGTGTACAAGAACTTGGAAAACAAACTAATTCTTTGCAGGAGAATTACCCTTCTGTAACTCTTTATGAACTGGGCCACACATTGTCAAATGTAGGTGTTTTGTCCTCATTTATACTGGTGCTTGCAAGAGATAACTTGTTTACCTTTTTTCTTCTCAGGTTTCACAAGATACTTATCAAAAGAGCATGGAGAATCAGGTGGATCTTTCTTCTGATGCCAATTGCTCTTTAGAAGCATTTTCTCTCAATAAAGAAGGTAGAGATGGAATAAATTCAACTATCAGTTTCAGGCATTATGATGCAAGTTTGAATACACTTAGCAATGCTTCCAATGTTTTTGATGAAGCAGATGATAGTACGGATATGGAAAAGAGTAGACCTTCCATTGATATGGGCAGATCACCTCCATTATTTGCTAGATTACGAGAGATATCTAACAATTTGAAATTAGTTGATTCAACTCCAACATGCATTGAGTTGCCGAAACAGAAAAACCTCCCTTGTGAAGGTCAAGTTTCTGCTGAACCTGAGGACTATGAGCCAAGGACACCAATATTTGAGCATACTCAAGAAAACGAGAAGCTGTGCTTGAATACTCCTCGAGAAGTATCAAAGACGTGCTATCTTGGAAGCAAGGTCGATTCTTTTTCACTGAAAATTTTCATTTAGCATGTTCTCTTGGTTTGACATTGCTGACTGTCTTTACCTTATTATCATGCAGAACTCCCTTGTTCAAGAGTATCTTCGTTTTGTAAACAGTGCTAGCAAGTGAGTAACCTTTGTTGCTGCTTATTTAAATGCAGCCTTGAAAGCCCTGAGGGAATATCTTGAAACAGTGAGACAGGGGAAAGGACTATAATAGTGACAGAAAAAATGCATTGCTGAAAGAGCACATGGTTATATTGCTAATTATCCTTTGGCACAGCTGAATTTAAGCTTCATTTTCAATTATTGATTTGAGCAACCACTTTCGTGTTTTTCCTGGCATCTAACCAATTTTTTTTTACTGTTATGTGATGATACATACACCGTGTAGTTCTTCTGGGAACTTATATTCATATGTCTCTTGTCACTTGACAGGGAAGAGCTAAAGGGATTGAAGGTAATAGTTTTTCAGGTAAGCATTGGTTTAAAGCCTTTTTGAAATGGTCATATTAACCTGGAAAGCTGTCTACTGAAGGGAATTGGAGAGAAAAGAGCTACTTACATCCTCAAACTTCGGGAAGAATCTCCTGAGCCATTCAAGAGTGTATGTGTTTGGAGAACTTCCCTCTGTTCTTGAATCTGCGTTAGGATGATCAAGAATATGTAGCAAGATCTATTACTTAAGAAATTAATGTTTATGTTCTGTTAACAGCTCGATGATTTAAAGGGCATCGGCCTCTCAGCAAAGCAGGTATTCACTTTCCGGTTGCATCAATTTGTGCTGTGAAATGCATCTCTTAAAGCAGATCTGAGATTTCAGATTCTTTACTAAAATTCAGCGAGAAATTCTCTCACTTTTGGTTCTATTTTTTTCAGATCAAAGGGATGTTGGCAATGAAGTAAAACCTCCCTGCAGCTCTCTCTCTCTCTCTCTCTCTATGAAGGGAAAAAGGTGATTCTACATCTGCAATGTTGGTTGCCCAGGACTCTCTGTCTGATTATAAAATCGTGTGATAACATATTCCTGTTGCACCCTGTTGTTATAGTCATTTATATACATGTGTTGTAATATGTAGAGAGGAAAGACATCCGGTTGTTCTCTCTCTCCTTTGAGTGGTACAAAACCTAATAATACCAGGAGATAGTTCAAGTGGATAGGATGGGTACAGTTCATGAGATTATGATTTAACTTTCCCTTAGATGCGTAGGTAGATCTTGATTAGGTCTCCCATACAGATATTTCATATTTGCAGATGAGCCTATTTTTGCATATAAATTAACCTGAATCTATGGCATATATTAGCCATTTGTCCTTTTTCCTTTCTTTTCTTTTCTTTTCTTTTCTTTCCCTTCTTCACAGTTGCTTTTAGCACAGCTGCCTTCTCTCGAGATCCAAAAGTATGTGAGAAAAAAAAAGAGAATAAATTATTACATGAATTTTCATCTTAACTTCCATCTTATAAAGATTCTATCATAATGAAATACACTGGGGGGGACGCTCAATACGGACTGAAAGACTCAACGCTTAGCAGTCGGTTTAATTTGTTTTTTAAGAATATCAGGCACATAACCTCAGGTTTTTAGGCTTTCGGCTGGTAGGTGTTCGGGGATGATCTGTGTTCTCTCTCCTTTAACCCTACTTCTTGGTGGGCTTTTAATGGGCCTGTAGCTCTTTTATGGGCCCTCCACTAGGCCCAAAATACCCATCTCTCATATGGGCTTACCGAAGCACCTTGGGCTTCAACCTAAACCCAAACGGCAGCCCAGATATAGTAATTTTCAACGGTTTGGTATCGTGACAAACGGGGTATTGTATTGTATGGTATTGTATTGTATTTCCTCCGGGAACCAGCCATGTGAAACTCTTGAAGAAAATTTATAAAAAAAAAGGTGAAAAAGAGGTTTAATATGGTAGAACGACAGTACCTAGAAAGGATTACCCTCCTCCGCACACGCAAACAGATGAAATAGGACCATGGTGTACAGTAAATTTGTGGCAAAGTCTCAGTAAGAGACGAAACCCAATTCATTATATTTTATTTATTTATTAATGCAAAAATTACAGTCATCAACATTAACGCTCACGTGACAACATTACCAGCACTTGCCACGTACCCTTGATATCAATTAATGACTTATTTCGATTCCGAGAATTATTCTTTCACTGCTTGAGACAAAATAACATGTTCTCGTTTAAATTTCAACTGAACCGTGTCACTAATAACATATTTCATATGAATATATAAAACTATATCAGGCACCGAATAACCAGAGGAGCCGATTCTGTTGGCCTGTTCCAGGCTGTCGTTCGTTCCCCTGTTTCCTGTCTTTGTGTGATATGGCCTGCCTATATTAGGTAGAAAATTCAACGCGTAGTTTTGTCTCTTAGTTTTGCCCACACAGTTCAGCCTCATCCATTTACAGCATATAAGAAGCAGCTCAGACACCGTGCTGCATTACTGTGTAAGCAGTGCAGTAGTACGGATAAGAGGAGTTCACCCGGTGATTATTGCGCGGGCTATGAATTCGGCTCTGCCAACGATCGTTTCCAGAGTCGGGCCGTGAGACTAATGTTGTAGACACTCAAGCATACGACGGGCAGCAGCTAAGCATTATATGAATGGGAGGAATTATGAGAAACGAAAAAGGGATATGGCATTCAATTTTCAATACCAACTCCCACCTCTGCCTACTTTAAAGCAAGGAAAAGAACTCCACATGGAAGCAATTTGAAAATTATGTTCAATGGGGGCCCTACATCACTGACCTGAGAAAGACTCCTCATAACGTTGTAATCCTTGATAATCGGTGACCTCCCCACAGCTGTGTGTTTCGCACGTGAGAGTTCTACTCCCCTAACCGATGCTGATGCAGACATAAAGAGGATAGATAGAGGATGAACAATCAATGATATTATTAGTTTTTGGAAAGCGATTACCTGGGCTTGTGCATTAGTCAAGAAACTCGAGGATTGACGGACATATGCACATGCTCTGTGAAGAACAGCATAGAGTGATAATAGACCTTTAATACTTGTCAATACAAGGACATCATCTTTTTATTGTTGCAACTGACAGGAATGAATAAGACATACATACAGATTCTCATAACTGGCAGAGTGCCTTAGATGCCATTTAAAGTGTGCTACAGCTGAGTGATACCTGAAGGAATGCCCTACTGATGCCTGCATCCCAACCAAACAATCAGCCAGCCTCCCCTCACTTTTGGTTGGAAAATTTGAGTCATTTTCAGTCCATCAATCACCAGCGACCAGAATCTCAGGCATGCAATGCCACACCAACAAGAAATATTGCCTTTCGAATCTGCGTTTTGACTGTCACAGGATTAGTGGATCTAGGTTGCTGCAAGTTCCTGAAGCTCCTCTATATGTTTTAAGGCCAAGAGAATATAAACTTGATCTCAACTGACTTCAGGTTGCAGCATTGGGAAGAAAGACCAGCTACTGCCCTGTTTCATATCCTTATTAGTGGCAACCTTCTCATTGTTCCACCACTCGGAGCTAACACTGAGCTTGTGAGACACTCCTCCACTCCTGCTGTCAAAATTGAATTCTTTGGTTGAACCAAGCGTAATGGAACGCTGTCTCTGATAGCAAGGTTCCCTCTCCCTGTCTTCAGGGATTTTCCCAGGTGCTCCATCCCCATTTCTCTCAGAAGAAAGCTTGCAGGAACTCTCAGGATCCCCACCTATTCTGTTTCTTTCGGTGGAGCTGTCTGGCAAAGTTTCCTGTGGAAATCTTGACAAGTTCCCAAATGAATTTACCGACTTATTTGCAAGACGCCTCGCAACGTCTTCACCAGTCAGTTCAAATGATACCCTGTGATCCATTGGAGTTTCATCATGTTTCAGCCCAATATCTGCACTAGGGACAGATGCCATTGCGTCCTTCTGGTTCTCAGCAGGAAGAGAGCTATCACGTGATGGAAGGCCCAGGCCATCAGGTGTCAAACATCCAGAATTCAATCTAGATCCTTTTCCCATTCCATCGGGTGTCAAGGTCCCAGAACCTAACCTTGAACAAAGTCCCACACCATCTGGTGTTAGAGATCCTGAACCAAGCCTCGAACCCCATTTCCAAGTGGAGAAATGTTCAAAGCCCACCAACTTAGGAGCTTCTCCAGTACGGCACTCGATAATAGGTCGCTTACCCAGGAAAGGAGAAGATGTTCCAGAATTTGATACTACTGAACCTGGTGATATGAGTTGGCCACCCGGGCTTCCTGGATACAATTGATGAGGCTGGAACTCGTAAAGTACAAACTTTTGATTAACTCCACCACCTCGCTGTGTACGTTCCAGGGAAGAGGTCAGCAACTGAGCAAATGGAACTTCTGGGGAGGAAGGAGTGGTCAACTGCACGGACTCTGGAGGAGGGGTTAACGGGGCTGTCGATGGTTCAGTGGTGAAGGTGGAAAATACAGGCGGTGATACCAACTGTGTCTCATAAGCATAAGGTCCAATCGCAAATATAGAGCGAGGACCTTGGGGAGAGTAGGCATTGACAGAAAGAGAAGTCAAAGATAGTAATCCAGCAGGAGACTGGCTGGCTGATGGAGGATCAGAGGGCAGGAACGATGCAGGAGAGGAGGGAGGCACAACAAATGGTAGTAAGATGGCAGGTGCAGGTACTTGATTCACTGCTGCAGGAACTGCATTTCCTGGAACAACTGGTTCAGGGATATAAACAGCGTGGCCAATCCGCTTACTGTTTTTCTGATGTCCAAAACACCAGTACCGGCTCCAGAAGCTTCTCCATCTTCTCTTCTGGTTTCAAGTATGGAAAATTTCAGTTAGCTGAGAAAGGGCACCAATTTTTGCTCCCATCAGATAATTACCAACACAAACTTGGGACCAATCAAGAGGGTAGCACCAAAAAACCCATCTCTTAATATGGTAAATCCAGACTGGACCTTTCTCAGCAGTATGACTGATTCAGGCAAACTCCCAAAAGGGGTTCATTGCTAAGACATTGAAGATCCTATCCAGTCTCTTGCTGTGTACTAATCAAAACATAGTGTGCAATAACTGCTGATGCAATACCAGAAAAAAACAACAGCTGAAAATTTATGGAGGTGAAGCAAATTAATAACAAGCAAGTCATTCAGAGATAGTTAAGATGCTGCAAGACAGAGCAAGAGAATGGCTAATGGTCGAACTGGACCCAGGAACGTGCATTCCATGTGTTCCTTCATCCCATTCTTCCTCACATCTCCTTCTATCCTCATGAGATTCCTTTTAAAAGGGACAAGGGGAAAAAATATTGCAAGACGCGTAAAGAAGGCTTGTCTTCCATCTTGAGTCAGTTTCCAAATCGCGAGCTTCATCTCGTGTTTTTATATTTTGACAGTAATTTCATCACCGCAGTAAACCGTAAATCTAACAAGAAAGGCGAGATGTCAATAAAAAATCTCGCCTTAATAATCAGCTTATTTGTCCTCCACCTCATCTAACTTAACTTAATAAAGCTAATCAGATGTAAAAACAATGACCACTGCTAGGCAAAATCCAAGAGAAAGAAGAAGACTCTATCCAGATCGGTTCTCTCTGAGCTCAAAATCTGAACCCAATGCCTCAACGAGCACCGAACCAGAACCAGAGCTCACACGATTCCATTTTCTTCCCTCGATCACAGCTTCTTAGCCTCAAATTATTATCAAAATAAGTTCGACCGAGGCTGATGGATAGACCTGCAAGACTGAATTCACGGGAACGAGCATGTACTAGTTCAAATCTGAGTACCAGCTGAGCAGCGTCGGCGGCGGCGGCGGGGGGCTGAGCACGAGCCTCGGCAGTGACGATCGCAGTCGCGGCGGCGTTCACGGTCTCGACGCTGTTGTTTACGCTTGTCATCTCCGGGGATTCTCGAACACCAAGGATTTGGAGGTTTCGATCTTGGACAGATGCTCGGAGAGGATGTAGCGTAAACAGCAGTAGAAGGCGAAAGACTAATATAATCACAACACAACCCAACCCAACCCAATACTGCTAAATAATCAAATAATCATCTCTCTCTCTCTCTCTCTCTCTCTCTCTCTCGTCGTTGTCATCCAATCTCTCACCACTTAACAACAAATATTTGCCACGTCACCCAGAAAGATGACCAGGACCAATTATTCGAAACTTTCTGATTAATTAGTGGCTTCCCATTTTTGTTCATGAATATTTGTTGAAATTGATAACTTGGAGTAATACCAGCTCAGTGTTCGAAAATTTTGAAGATCGGTAAATGAATGGTCACAAGCCGTATAATATATAGTTCAATGGATTAATCGGTTGTTACAGTATCGAATACTATTAATATAAAAATTGAGATTTGTTGAAGTGCTTGATGAGCCCTTTCATTGGAGATGGACAATTCGGGTCGATTCAAATAGGATTAAAACTGTTTGGCATAGTTATAGTTCCATTGTTTAAGCATAAGCATATCGATTTACACTATAAACCATAAATCTTTTTAATTAAAAAAATTAAAATCATTTAAAATGAATTTTTTTATATTTTTTAAATTAAACCGATGTAAAATCGACAATTGATTACATAATTTTTGGCAATCCGAGCCATTTATTAACTATTTAGAGTTGATTTAATGAGAAAATGTGCTAAATCAATTTTAGTTCAATGGGTCTATTTTTTGAACTCAGTCAAAATTATTTCTCAACCCAATAAGAGTGATTATGTGTCGATTTATGTGCTTGTTGGATTAGTTTTTGGTTTTGATAGGACGGTTCTGAGCTAAATCGACATGTTTAATATCTCTTCCTTTCACTACAAAAATTATTTAATTTATATTAATTAATATATGGTGAATGTCAAAAAAAACAAAAGAGGAGAAGGAGGAAAATTAATGGCCATGTTAAGACTATAGATTTGTAGAATTTTTCCATGGTCGCCGCATATTACTTATGGCCCATTCTTGAAAATCAATTTCTAAATTTATTATTTTATTTTTTTCATCTGTCGTTCTTTTGTTTTTCCATAAATATCCTTCGCTCCTTTTTCATATATATATATATATATATAGGTCAAAGGGCGGAATTGAGTAAGAAAGATTTAGTGCAATAATTACCATAGGATTCACCGCCAATTAATCATGCCCCTACGATCGATCTATCGCCTGACGCAAATTTACAGCATTAGCCCTCTGGTTCCGATCAATTTTCAGACTGGTGCCATGGAGCCCGCCTTCCTCTTCCTCCAATCAATTAAAGATCTTTATATGGTACGAAATCTAAGGAGCACCCTCATGGTAATTGTTGCACGTAAATACCCAACAGTTGACGCTCGTGACCATATGCTTGACATGACTTGTTGAATATGAAATTCATACAGAATTTACCGATGTGATCTTAAAGTAATGAAATCCAGCTGTTCTAGGGGAGCGAAACATTCGACCTTTCATAATAAATTCTTAAACTTGATAGCTACATTGAGATGTTAAAGCGGTGATATCTCGAAAGAAAAAAACCTCCCATTTTGGCGAAATTGATTCCCTTAGAAACAGCTTCTGTTAGACAGAAGTTACATGTGCTCCATTCAGGAAACTGCAGATCTATCTTTGGAATTACATTCTGCTACCCCTACGTCTTTTCTTCTGCAGGTGGGGCCGTGTGTAAATTCAATAACTTGCGGAGGCTAAATCTGTCCGTGAGATCCATAAAAAAAATCTTGAATATTATTCGCCCTTTTTGTGGTGTCTAATAATATGCGCACGTGTGCAGATGGTCCCCTGTTTAAATAATACTTCTTAAAGCATATTTTCGCCTATCCATCCCGAAATTTCCCCTGATTGGACTGTGTATTTACCCTCCTACCCCCGTCAGCCCACACACCCCCCGAGGGATCTTTTTGTAAAATCCCTCGTGCGCGTGTGTATCTGTGATGAGAGATCCCGATAATCATCAGTCCTAAAGAACCCCCACCCGTGTGCACCTTTTTTTTTTCCTTTCCTTTTTGGAAATTTTTAATGGGTCTTTTTCATTATATTTACCCCCTTTTTTTTTTCTTCCCTTTATGCATGTCTGTTTCACTAAATGCTTGACCAAAAGGTGAGAATCATTCTCACGAAAAAGTAAACTCGAAAAGGCGACTATGTAAAACCTAACGTGAAAGAAAGGGGATGTAACTTTCCTTCTCCACGGATCTTCAAAAGGCATCCCATTAACCTTTCTCATCGCCCTTTTCAACATTTTTCTCCAATTGGATATGATTCCTCCTCGGACTCTGGCAGGGCCATGAATGACTTTTAGAATTTTGCCGATAAAAAAAGGAAACCTGTTTCTCCTATATATTGCTGTTATCTTCTTATTATATATATTTTAAGACAATGTATAATACTCTCACTTAAATTGATTATAGGCTTATATTATTCACTTAATATTCAGTCATTCACTGATAGCAATTATTCAAACCAAAAGATAGTACACGTACCAAATAAGGATTTATGTACGATTTATTATGATATGAAATTCAAGTAAGGTGTTTACGGGAGATCAAAACTAAACACCTAAAGCTTAATATGCACGGCGATCGGGCCATGATTTGTCCTACAATAGTCATTCAATTTCATATATATATATATATGTGTGTGTGTGTATGCCTGCATGTGATGGCTTTGTGTTTGATAGTGCGTGTGGTCCTACTAATACAAAAGAGCTAACGAAGCCCAGAGACCACATGCATGTTCAAGCTAATAGTAAATCATCTTTTTAAAAAATATATTTTTTAAAAAAAAGGCAAACACACACACACACACATATATATATATATGTTGACACCGATGGATTTCAAGAGATATGGGTGGGGTTAAGGCGTTAAATGAGTTTCGGTGAATGAGGAAATTGAAAGGTGAAGCCATTGTATATATGTATCACTAACATCATATGCTCCTTATTTAGTGGAAGACTCTATGTGATGTGAATAATGTTATAGATTCTCTAATTAATTATGACGAAGAGAAGAAGACAACCGAAGAACATATGATGGTGGGAGTCGCTGACCTGCTGCTCAGATCGATCGGGACTTGAGTTGGTAGCTCAGACAGTTCTTTTGACGTTCTTGTGGGGGTGGGAGGGGAAAACGAGACCAGCTTCTCACATGGGTCCGGCTCAAGTAAGCCCATTCTAATTGACGGGGCAAGCAAGGGAAATCCTTCTCTGTGCAAATTATTATTGTCGTGGCCCATGGCTCCTTCTTCGACATCGTCAGCTCCTGCGCAGCTCTATTCATCTCCCTCGCTCGCTCGCTAGACAATCTGTCCTCGCTCCATCTCCCTCTTCTTCTCCGTAATCGAGTGCAATATCTTTGTGCAACACGAGGAATTCTCTTGCTTGTGATTTCTCCACATGGCATGCTTGGAAAACTCGTGGAGCTTCCCTTACTTAAATAGCTCGTTGAATCATGCCAAATGTTTAAAGTATGATCTTGCAGATTTATGCCTGAATACATGTACAGATATCACGTGCTTATACCTCATCAGATAAAAAAATAAACTTCTTCATTCTGATAGGTCAGGTCGGAGCAATTCTTCTGGGGATTAGTAGAGCTCTGCAGTGCTGGGAACCAGACTTGCGTCCTGCGCTTAGAGCTGGTGAGTAATATTTAGCAACTGCTTTATCCATTGTTGCCCTTTATCTACCGTGCTTGAAACCTACCTAAAGTCCAAATACTATATGGAAGGAGATGAATCAGAAAAAGGAGGAAGCATCTACTTGTAAATCATTGCGCTACTATAACTCCTGATATGATTCCTATTAATATAGCAGAGGAGCGAAGGCAAACTAGGAAGGTTATTTATCTCGATCTGTCTGTAGTTGTAGAAGGAATTGTGTACGGCAGGCAGATTCTGGGTGCCAATGCCATATCAAACAAAATTATGGAAGGCAGACTGAGGATATACTCAATTCCGGTGGAAATGCCATCTCCAAACTGGGAAAATTTTGATTATTTATTGTGGTGTTGCTGATTCAATTTCGATCAATCTTTTGATGGCAGCTGGCATTTTGACCGGGGAGTCGTGTGCGGTGGAAAGGAAGAAACCTGGGAAAGCGAAGGCCAGGAAGAGCTTCCAAATCCCAATGGGTTAAGCCCTTGATGACCTTTGATTAGTCGGTAGGCTCACGAATATTATTGCTAAGGTGGCGAATTTTAGAATGTACGTTAGGCCCAACTACCTTATCTTGGGCCTAATCCTGGGCCCGAATTGGGCCTTGGTATCTTTACGATGTTCTCATGGGTTAAAAAGACCGGCATGAGCCCGAGAGGATCCATTTTGTGATTGTACCCTCACGAGAGGGGCGTTCTTGTCAATTCGCCGATATTACCGTTGGGACTCCCCCACCGATTGCTCGCTGCCCGGCCCTCTATATATTTTTGAAACACGGAAAATCCAAACCCACTAGACGAGAAAGACTCACTGAACCGAAAGTAAAAACAACGATTTTCACGAAGAAGAAAGAAGCTCAGTGGAAGAGAGTGATTCGTAGGGTTTTCAAGTGGAGGCGACTCAAGATCAACGGGAAAGTTAGATCTTATTTTCTGGTGAGTTCTTTCTGAGATTTTAGATTATTAGGGTACTATGATTTCTTCGATGAACCGGAAAATTTTCCATCTTCCTGCTCAAGTTTTTACGGCGTCTCGCGTTCTAACCCTAATGGACCGTTTGGATTCATGTGCCCGAGAAGACAAAGAAAAGCTGTTCTTAAGAGCGCTCTGATTTGCCTGGTTTACGATTCGGTCTTTCTTTGAGCAGCCTTGGAAAATGATTATTGAGGAGAATTTTGGTTGGAAGGAGGGGGAGGTGTTCTTGGGGCTGCAGATTTGATCCTTTTAAGATATGGTTATTTCTTCTACAGTTTGTGAAGTTGAGCATTGATGGCGTCACAGCGAGGCATTCGCTTGATTCAAGACCAAAACCTGAATCTAAGTTTTGCTGGTACGATCTCTTTTCCTACGCTCTAGTCCAAGTTTATCTTCATTTCTTAGTTAGTTGTGCCCTGAAATTAATGCACGCAGGTTCAGGTTCTGGTTCAGTTGGGGGAAATGTGAATGGCTCAAAAGTGCAGAAGAGAGGACCGGCTGGTGGAAGGAAGCCTCTTGGAGACTTATCGAATGCAGGGAAACAACTTTCAATGAATCAAACCTTTAAGAAGCAGAGCTCCAAAGGTCTCAATGTCATTGAGGAGGAAATCATAGTCGATTCTTCTAAGATCAAAAGTAATGTGACAAGAAAGAGAAGCATTACCAAAACTGCAGATAAAGCGCAATCAACTAGCAGGAAGGCACTTACTGACATTTCCAACTCGGAGAAGTTTTCTGACTCGGAGAAGTCTCGTGCCCCTGAGGCATTAAAGAAAAATACGAGCAAGAAGTTGGGAGTCCTCCCAGAGGATTCAATCTTTGCTGATGCTTTTGCAGAAGAACGGTTTCTTCACAATCATGAGGAGTGTATTAAGATGCAGGCTTGTGCTATGAGCAAGGATTGTTTCATAGAGACTCTTGGACTTGACAGGGGTCCGCAAGATGGTGCCTTCTTTTAGCCTGTTTACTCTCTCAATGCCTTCTTTTTGAATATGTTCATAACCAACTGGCTTGCTTATATCTTGTTTTGTCTAGGTCTGCCGAAGCAGTTTGCATCTCCCTGGGTATCTCCAGTGTCCAGTAAAGTGAAGGTCAGTGCATTTCAAATCTCAAGTCTTGTTTTGTATCTTTTATTGACTTTGTGGTAAATTGTTTTCTTTCTTGCTGCTAGCTAAAGTCCGACAGTCCAACAAAGCACTACTTGCAATATGAAGGGTTGGTTGAGGTGCCAATAGAAAATCAGTCTCCTCTTAGACTAGAAGTGTCAAGTGGCCTTGACTCTCCAAATCCATGCCAGACACCATCACCAGATCAGTACTCTCACTGGAAAAAGGATCAGGAGTGTGTGAATTTCACATTGATGGAGTCGCCAAAGCCATTCAAGCACTGATTCCCCATTTTTCAGTGTGCTTGTTTCCTCAGGCAGTGAATCTGTAGCAGTTGAATTGACATCCATGTAGTAGGTTTGAAATGTCTGGTAGTAGTAGTAGTAGTAGTAGCTGTATGAGTCTATCATCAGACAATGGTATGAGTTGAAGCAAATTTCCTTTGTCATTGTTAAGAAGATGTAAAAACTTTTACACTTGCTACTGCTGGAGAAGGTAATACAGGTGTTACATGTACTTTAGGACAGTGACACCAAAACCTATTCCGAGAAATGTGGCCATGGCAATTCCAAAAATGCCAGCGAGAATACCAGGAACAATCAGAGAGCTCCAACCCTTTGCAGTTGCCATCCCACAGGCTGTAGTCGGGCCACCGACATTAGCATTTGAAGCAATGAGCAGAAGCTTCATGTCAAACCGAAACATTTTTCCCAAGCCAATAATCACTGTAAGATGGATGGCAATTTGGACGAGGGCGAAAACAAATATGCTCGGTGCAGTGTTTATGACACTCCATACATTTCCACTTGCACCAATCACAGTGAAAAAGACCTGCTTTGACATACAGGAACCGTAAATCATATTGTGTCGAGAGAGCAAGAGCAAGGCTCAAGGGAAACTGCAAGATGCCATTTTCCTCAGCCTTGTCTGGCTCTGAAAAATATGGCATATGGTTAAAGTTTTCTTCAGTTTTCAAGAAATTACGCAAAAATAAAAATTGATTCCTGTGTTTATCAAAACAAGAAGCTCCAGGTAGAACCAGGTTTTAGATCAGAAGTCAGCTGCATCACTTATTATATATAATAAATATAAGTGCTGACCTGCATCAGTATAACGGCCAGTGCCTCCCCAGGGGGTGCAAGCTGATTAAACTGTCCTGGGAAGAGAGTCACTAAGATTACCACGATGGCAGTGATAGCAGGCAATGTACCACCTTGCATTCCGAAATATTTTGCTAGAAAAGCACCAGCCTTGCATATGGCAAGTGAGACAGCAATGGCTGTAGCACTCTGAAGTACAGGAAGCTTGGCACTGTTTCCAGATTCAGTATCAAGATTTCCATCTACATTTGAAGGCATAGGAATCAAGGATAGATCATCTATTTTGAAACAAATCTGGGGCTTACAACAAAGACAAATAGGTTATGAAGATTTGCAGCTGAAAGGAATGTAAGTTAACACGCACCACTGGTTGATGTCGAATCCTCAGGAGGTATTTTAGAACCCAGAGCAAACAATGTCGTAAAATACACTGCACATATGACATTATCTGCTGCTAGGCCAGCAGCTAAAACAGAAGGCGATACTCCGAGAGCATCTGAAACTGCAACATAATTGACAGCTGGATGCAACAGAGGAAAAGCAGCTGTGAGAATATTGACCATTCCCGGCTTTGACAAACGCAAAAAATATGACAAAGCAGGTGCTTCTTCTTCTTCTTCTTCTTCTTCTTCTTTTTTCCTTTGAGAAAGCAAGTTACAACAATTTCATTCCTCCACCCCACACCCACCACACACACACACACACACACATGTAAGTTCATTCGAGGAAGCTGCTCAGAGCAACAGGAAATTCGTTATTTGTTACCTCCACCGATATGCCTGCCCATGAGCGCAGCAGCAATCTTCCAGCTATCTTGTCCCAGAGATCTCATTGGCACCAAAAAATAAGCCACCAATGTCCCAATAGTGGTTGCAACTGCCATTGAGGCACAATTAAAAAAATCTATCGTTTTAGAGCCAACATTTCGAAGATTAAGAAAAACCATACCATAATTAAATTTACATCGGGTAATCTTTCACCAGTAAAATGCTAAAATTCCCGGCTATACCTGATCCGAGCAAGAAAGCTAAAAGAAGTGCACCAGTAGACTTTATGACGCGACGCAAGTCTGCCCTGAACAGGAGTAAGGGCACGGCCAGCGGAAGAAGGAAATTCAGCACGACTGAGTAAGCTGGAGCATCACATGGAATTATCCCCAGATTGCTGGCTGCTAGGCCAACTAAAGTGCTTACTAGAGCCCCACTCAACATGCTCCCAATCTTTGTCTTCTCTGACCTGAAATCATAATCACCATAACGAAATTTAAATGTAAGCTAGTGGAAGAGAACCGAATTTATGCTGTGGACTTTCTCGGCAATCTGTTTAAAAGTAAGTGCGTGAACAGCGGACTTCAATTGCAAGTAATGCACGACAACGCTCAATTTACAGAGAAGTTGACATGCCTGGGGCCATCCAATTTTCAAGCGATTCCACCATCCGATTTTCTATTTTCTTCTTCGAGCTAAGATTTGTTTACCCTCCCCCAAAATGCTAATTCCCGCAGTTCATCATTTAAAGATGATTAATTTCCTTATACATATATATATCCTGGATTCCAGGATTAGCAAGATGCTTCGTTCTCAACGACCAGAAATTAAAGTATGAATTAGCGGAAGGAGCGAGACAGAGATTACCAGATTCCAAAAGCGCCAGTGGCAAAGAGAGCGGTCCAGGTGCCCCATTGATCGTTCGGCGAGACAAGGGGAGCATTAACATTCACGAAAGATCTGACAGTAAATGATCGCGCCGATCCAGAGGTCTGAGAAGTCTGAGTAAGAGGAAATCGCAACGATTGGCTCTGATAGCTTCGATTATAGATGAGCGACGCAGTGAGTCGGGGACCGCACAGTAACGGACTGGCTGCTGCCGGTAGCTGGCGGTTGTGGCGGGAAAACAAGTACGACCCCTGTAGCTGGGGATCGACGGTCACCGATCTCCCGATGGAGAGTGAGAAGGAGAACTGAGACGCCATTGACGAGTCACAGTTACAGAAGTAAGCGAGTGAGGGAGAGTCCTCGTCTACTTGAAAGTCTGCAAGGGCACAGTACAGTCGAGCCGAAGACGGGAAGAGTCACGTGACTTCCGATTACCGACAGCTCCGTACTACATTCGCTTTTAAACGTATAAAAATTGGAAATTTGTAATTGTTCTGAAGAGGTAAAAATGCACAGGTTGAATCTTGTCCCTCCTCTCATCGTTCGGAAATGTTCCAAACATCAATTTCCATTTTTTTTCGAAGAAACTTGTTTATGGGCACTAAGAAAAATTAGCCGGACGGCAAACAATGAAGATGAAGAAGAAGAAGAAGAAGAAGAAGAAGAAGAAGAAGAAGAAGAAGAAGAAGACTCGGATGATGATGATTAAGGTCTGCTAAGTTTCTTCTCTTAAGCTCTTACAAGACAACTTAAAAGAAAAGGAGTGTGAGCTTCAAAACAGCCGATTAACAGCTCAAGCTTGTTGAAGTAAACTACCCCATGTCATCATCATTAATCTGGAACAAACTTCTCCATTCCGTTCCCCTCCATCTACAGAATCTTTATACCCAACACGCGCCCAGATGTATCAGGATAATCATCTGCATCAGCTCGATCTTAGCTTCTTGGCATTAGAACTTTCTCCCTCCAGGTCCTTCAATTTGCTCTTTATTGCAGCAATCTTGGCACTCTTACTTGTACTCTGCTCCGAACCCAAACTGCTACTCGAGATGGTACCCCTGCTCACGGACCCCATCACCTTTAGAGATCTCTGCTGAGGCTCAGTTAAGTACTTCTCGCCAGCAAGACGAACAACTAATGGGCGGCCACAGGCTAGTCTCCCATGCATCTTTTCCTTCGCAAGCTCAGCTTCCTGCATGCTCACTTTAAATCAAGAAATTAGACGCAGCTCAGTACTGGAGGCATCTAATAGCAATTAAGTTACCTCTTTGGTACTGTACTGAATGAAAGCAAATCCTCGTGGTTCTCCTCGTTTGGGTCCACGTGTGTGCCATAGAAAGTCCTCTGACACGATTGTCCCAAATGGGGAGAACAACTTAATCAAAGCAGCCCTGATAAGATAAATAGTCATCTCAATTATCAGAAAGAACGGCGACGAATGTTTCCCATTGTACGAGCAAAAAGCATCAGGGTAAGACATATGCATACTCTGTTATTCTCAAGTCAAGATTGCCGATGTAGAGCCTGTTTTCACACTTCTCATCAACAAAGCCACCAGAATTCTACAACCCCTCATTGCAATAGGATGTTCAGCTTTTATTGTACAAACTCCCAGCAGATATATTTAACATTTAAGGAAGTGAGGTTAGGAATTCAGTTTTACCATGATCCTGCAAACTCAATTAGAGGGCTGTCACGATCTC
Source organism: Sonneratia alba (assembly GCA_900174645.1). Lineage (NCBI taxonomy): Eukaryota > Viridiplantae > Streptophyta > Magnoliopsida > Myrtales > Lythraceae > Sonneratia > Sonneratia alba. The sequence continues at coordinate 2,168,245 of FWPY01000036.1, read as the reverse complement.
TCCTTTGGTCTATTGGTTAGTGAAAACCTTCTGAGGCCTTAGATCAAATGTTTGTCTGGTTGAGAGTAAGAAGAGAAAAGATAGTTCTGCCTGAGATTATGATCCATCATAAGCCAAAACAAGACTTCCGGAGCGACACCTTCCACTAGAGTCCCTTGAAAATTTCTCAATAGTATATTTATAAAGAGATAACAGTCACTCTAGATACAGTGATATACCCTTCAGTCCAGATCAAACTGCATAAAATAAAAATCAGCATCTCTTAATCCTGTCTATTAAGTCAACCGACAAGACACATCCAAATTCATCCTTCAATCAGCATCATACATACTTCTAAACTGGGATATACATTGAGCCCAGATTGTCTCACCTTAACTGAGAGCTGCTCAAAGCAAGTTCCTAACGGAGGAATGACAAAGCAAAAGAATGCAATGAAACGACGCTGCTTAGCATTTTAAACATTAATATCAATATAAACATATAGTCCATCACACAAACGTACTACTCATGCATGCTTTGAACAGTATAGATTGAATAAATTCTCTATTGCATCAAACACGCAGTAACCAAAGAAAACAACTTTACACTTCACACTAATGAAAAATCACATTTTAGCGTGAAAAGTTTCTAGTATAACCTCACACACGAACTTCTGATAGCCAGAGAGAAAGATTATGAGGTAAAAAGTGCTCATGAGAAATCTCACGGGCTAGACATCGATACTGAAAGCAATTGATCGAGGAAAACCATAAAGCTCGTCATCCAATGATCAAAGCCAGAAATGAAATAATTTAAAATTTGACGACAAGAATCAGTGACCCATAAGGGAAGGGAGAAAAATTGAACTAATAAAGTGACTGCCGAAATCAATGGGGGAGAAACAGATCAAATCATCAAGAAACTGCAAACCTATTAATTAATATGTAAAAAATAAAAAATAAAAAATGATCCTGTCGCCATGAGCTTGTATCTTTAACTCCCTTACCTGTAATCATTGATTGACCGGCCGGAGCCGAGAGTGAGCACCGGAAGATCCAATAACCCGAAGGGTTGCTGGAGCAAGCTGCAAGAATGGATTCTTTGTGGCTCGTTAATTTTCTCAAGTCGATCCAGGCACAGGGGAGATAGGGGGCGCCGTACAGAACAGCATACCCTAGTTCATCGCGCAGCAGCAGTATCATTTCACCAGACCGCCGAAGCCCATTGGGCCTTGGCCCATGACCCAAAATAACTTCCTTTCACGAAGGGTACGTATTACACGCGGGAATCTCGACTGAGGAGCAGGTTCTAATTTACAAAATAATAATAATAATAAAGGATCTGTTTAAATTTGAAAATTTTAATTATTACGTTTTATCAATACTTTTTTTTTTTCTAAAATTGATTTTCAACTAAAATGTGCAGTAACTTAGATAATTGTTTGTTATATTATAAAAAAGGAAAATTATATATTAAAGATGGAAAAAAAAACTTCTTTAATATCGAGATAACTTATAAATACACTAGAAAAAATTGGTTATCATTTAAAAATTTGAAATATAAAATGATTGCGAAGCCGACAAAGCAAGAAAAAAAGTTAAAAATATTTTCTCCAATTTATATATAAATCTGAATAATGTAAAGATAATAAATCAATTTATAATTTTTATATAAAATAGTATTTTTTTACGATTTTCCACTATCTTCTCCTTTTTCAAAAAAACTTTAAAAAACAGATAAACAGCCTTTAAATCGTCCCGAACATACGCTTTTTCAAATCGGTCGAGCGAAGAAGATACAGACAATTTTCCTCATATTTTCATTAACCCTAACAATGATTGAGTTGAGGGCATTAATGGTGTCACTGTCCATCTCCCGTTGTTGGTGACAGCTAAGGGAATGGAATTGAAAAAACAAAAGGGACGAAAGAATTGGGACAGCGCAGAGACAGAGACACACGCACACTCACAGGCGCACAGAGACAGGAAGTGCCCACTCCCCTTCTTCTTCTTCTTCTTCTTTTTTTGGGGGTCATTTTCAGAATTACTCCTCCATTGGGAAGACGCCAATGCCGTCGGGGGTTCATGGGGAGGCGCCAAGGCACCCCAACCAACAAGGGGGCAACAACAACATTGTCTCCAGACTACAAGAAGCTCCAAAACCTGTGCAGGGCGCTCGAGAATTCCTTGGCGGACGCATCCATGGGATGGAATTGCGCTATCACGAGTGAACGTTAAGTGTCGATCCTTTCCCATGATGAAAAGTACCTAAACAGAAAGGGAAAATGGGTTAGTCATCTGTCAGCAGGGAAATAATCTAAGGACGGACTTGCCCAAATTATGTAGTAAACATAAATTGATACATTTGATTACCCAAAAAAATTTTAAGAAAAAGGAAAATAGTTTACCACGGTTCTAACGGGAATAACTGAACTGAATGCTGTAATTGGAATTTTTTTTTCTTTTTCAGATGATGAAGGAGGCCTGTAAATTCTAAGAAGATAGGAGGAAAAAAACATTTAAAACCACTAACCACTAACCACCAAAACGTCTCCTGCTGATATGATAAGCTAGGACAGCCGTGGGGGGAAGGGGGGGTCGCGGGTGGGCGTGGTGTGGGGGAGATAACAGAAGAAATGTTCTCGTCGGTGCTGCAACTCAGCTTTGTTTCCCAACTTTGACTTTAGAGCCGCAGAATTCCCTGTGAGTTCACAAGCCCGCCAGAGCTATCTCATACTCTCTCTCTCTCTCTCTCTCTCTCTCTATGTTGAGCAGCTAAAAAGTCACCGAGCTGCGCTTTCTTGTTCTCCTTCTTCCCTGTCAAGTACACAAACACATTTACACGAACATAGAGAGAGAGAGAGAGAGGAGGGGAACGAGAAGGGGGCTCATTTCCCAATGGGGCCAGAGAAATTTCTGCACTTCCTAACTATCCTCACTCTGCTTCCGCTTTACTCAGCCTTCACTCCCCCTGACAACTACCTCCTCGGCTGCGGCTCCGCTGCCAACTCCACCCTGTTTGGCCGCGTCTTCGTTGGAGACTCAGCTCAGCCCGGCGTGGACTTCCTCTACAAGGACCAATCAGTCTCAGTCACCCAGCAAAACCCACCTCCGAGCTCCACCTCGCTCTACAAAACCGCGAGAGTCTTCAGGGGTGCTTCAGGCTATCAGTTCAGCATCACGAGGAATGGGACCCACTTGGTACGCTTCCACTTCTCTCCGTTTTCAGCGCAGGGTTTTGAACTAAAGTCTGCGAGTTTTGGGGTGTCCGCCAATGGGTTCTCGGTCTTGAGCGGTTTCAGTGCCGAAGATACCGTGATTAAAGAATTTATCTTGAAAATAGATGGGAGTTCTCTCCAAATCATTTTCACCCCAAGTGCTAGTCCGGGGTTCGGGTTCGTGAATGCGATTGAGGTCTGTTCTGCACCACTGGACTTGATTGTCGACGATGGGGCGAGGTTAATTTCTGACGCTGGGACTAAGGAATACAAGAACTTGTCCTCACAGGTTTTAGAGACTGTTCATAGGATTAATGTTGGAGGCCCCAAATTGACACCTTTCAATGATACCCTGTGGAGGACTTGGATCCCCGATGACGATTACATTGTCCTCAGGTCAGCAGCAAAGCGAGCCTCCACCTCCCAGCCGCCCAATTACCAGAATGGTGGTGCCAGCAGGGAAGTTGCCCCTGATAATGTTTATATGACAGCACAGCAGATGAATAGAGACAACTCGACACTTAATTCGAAATTCAATATTTCTTGGGACTTCCCTGTTGATTCTGGTGGTTTTAAGTACTTGGTCCGGTTGCACTTCTGTGATATAGTGAGTACTGCTCTTAATGAGCTTTACTTCAATGTGTACGTCAATGGGTATCCCGCTTATGCTAACCTAGATTTGTCAGTTCTCACGGTTCACTTGCTCGCATCCCCTTATTACATAGACTTTGTCGTTGGTTCCAGCCCTTCGGGGGTCGTGAGGATTAGCGTGGGCCCTTCCAGTCTGAGCAGCCCCATGAGGATGAATGCTATTCTAAATGGTGCTGAGATCATGAAAGTGATGACTCTTGTGAGTTTGCCGACTGCTAAAAAGAAGAGTGATGTTTGGGTAATTGTGGGCTCGGTTCTTGCAGGACTCTTTGTTTTGTGCTTGGTGGTAGCATTGGTGATTTTAATAGCTACAAAGTGCAAGAAGAGAAAACCAAAACCAACACCCTCAGAGAGTGTGGGTTGGACTGCTATACAAGTGTATGGAGGCAGCTCTCACAGTCGAACCTCTATTAACACGGCCACAGCCTCTCCGGGACAAAATGGGTATCTTAGCTTGCGAATACCTTTTGCCGACCTACAATTAGCTACAAACAATTTTGACAAGAATCTGATCGTCGGCTCTGGTGGATTTGGAATGGTATATAGGGGTGTTCTGAAAGACAATACTAAGGTTGCAGTGAAGAGAGGTGTTCCTGGATCAAGGCAGGGCCTTCCTGAATTCCAGACTGAAATAACTGTCTTATCCAAAATCCGCCATCGCCACCTTGTTTCACTCGTTGGATATTGCGAGGAACAGTCAGAGATGATCCTTGTTTACGAGTACATGGAGAAGGGATCCCTAAAGCACAATTTGTATGGCTCGGGGCTTCCTGCTTTAACTTGGAAGCAGAGGCTTGAGGTCTGTATTGGGGCTGCAAGGGGACTTCACTACCTGCATACTGGCTCAGCTCAGGGAATAATTCACCGAGACATAAAATCGACCAACATACTGCTTGATGAGAATTACGTGGCAAAGGTTGCTGATTTTGGGCTCTCAAGGTCAGGCCCACGCCTTGATGAGACCCATGTTAGCACTGGTGTGAAGGGTAGCTTCGGTTATCTAGATCCTGAATATTTCCGAAGACAGCAACTTACAGACAAATCAGATGTTTATTCCTTTGGGGTTGTTCTCTTTGAGGTTCTCTGTGCACGACCAGCAGTGGACCCGCTACTCACGAGGGAGCAAGTGAATTTAGCTGAGTGGGCCTTGCAGTGGCAGAAGAAGGGAATGCTTGAGGAAATCGTGGATCCCAATATCATCAGGCAGATTAAGCCAATCTCCTTGAAGAAGTTTGGAGAAATGGCTGAGAAATGCCTTGCCGATTATGGGGTTGACAGACCAGGTATAGGTGATGTTCTGTGGAACTTGGAGTATTGCTTGCAGCTGCAAGAGAATGGGAGGCAGAGAGAAGCCCACGAGGATAGCGGGATTGACATGCAAGACGTCCCTTCAATAAGAGCTGTTCCAAGGGTTCCTTCAAAAAATGTGAGAATCGAGGAAGATGAGCAAGGAAATGGAAGCTTGGAGATAAATACCAGCCAAGTTTTTTCCCAGTTGATGACAAATGAAGGCAGATAAATTTAGTAGTACTATCAGTTCTGATTTCACAGGTTGACAGGTAAGTTATGGTCGATTTTATGCAAATGCTATGCTTACTCTGAGGTCTATAATAAATTGTTACTGACTCTTAATGATTGAAATGTACATAACTGGTCCTTATATATATATATATATATATCTCCTTTTTTTGCGGTAGAATGATTCCAATGGAACTGCAATTCTCACTTTTCCTCTCATATCGCTCTACTTGTTGCTTCCTAAGTTTCTGCTGCAATTGTCTGCTTTTTGATATGGGACCTGTATTATGCTCAGTCACCTGGTTAATTCCCGAGCTGCAGAAGAACATAATACCATTTCTGACAACTGTCATGGATAAGGTTTCAGTATCGAATGTCAAATCATTCTTGACTTTGCTTATTGGCTTTATTTCAATTGATGCTTCTTATCTGAACTGTCATGAAAACATTTATGGCTTTATGTAGTGAGAATTGTTCAAGAGTTGATAATTGCAAGCTACTGCATAGTGTTGGCCATGTCTGGTGCCAGTGAATGAGAGCATCTAGGTGGATTTTCACCATATAAAGGAGTGAACATTTAAAACTGTTCATGTCCCATTTTCTATCATTTTACAACTCAGATGAGCATGACCTCCCGACCTGCCTGAACTGGTCATATGTTCTGAAACTGGCCTGCGGGGGATTGACATCAGACTGAGATGGTTTCATTGATCCAATGACAACTAAATTGACTTAGGAGCAACAACCTACATTGTGACTGGAGGAGCGTGCGTAAGATAGGGACCCATCCATTTTGTCGCCTACCTTTTCTCCATGCGGGTTCGAAAAGCATTCCACTGCAGTGAGTGATGGTATTGGTAGTGAAGAGATAATGCTAGTATGCGGATGGTGCACTAACTCATTATTCCATCTACAAGGAGATAACAGTCTTGTGAATGTCATCATCATCATCATCCTTGATACTATGCCATATAGCTAAGAAGTAGAAGATGAATGTAGGAGGGATTAATTAGCGAAATACCACTTCCTGCAGTTGCAGTCACCGATGGTTTTGTTATAATGGCTGCTCTCCTGTGATGTTAGAGGATAGTGATTATGTTACCAACTTGCAAACTCATGTTTATTGCAAAGACCGGCCGAGGGTAGAGTGGATTGATTGCCTCTCAGGACAGATAATGCGATCCGTCTCTGGATGTACTGTGTAGCACCACAAACACGGGTGTCGAGCTGTCTACCCTCGAAAATGCCTTTCACATGCTCAAGAGTCAGCTCTGCTTAGTCTACTCAATCATTACCAAAATTCAATGTTGGGAACCACTCCCAGTGTGGCTCCTGGATGTGCTAGTCCCACCCGAAGGGTCCCGACATGCCAATATTATGATGGTGTCACTTGCTGCAGTCGTATGTGATTGACTTGAGCGCATCATTCGATTAAACCAGCATCAGAAATTTGTCTAATTGGCAGGAATAGCAGGAGAAAGCATGATGTCTTTGCTCCTGATTGTTAGTCCTTTTTCCTTTTTAACCTTTTTTACCCCGCTCACAGGGGAGGCCTAATTGGCACAACAATCATTACACTGTTCATTTACTCTACAATGTCAATGAATTTTTATGGATAATCATACTCGGACCAAGTTGATGTATGAAGATGTAAAAATTATTAATTTTCATTTTTTTTTCTTACATTATGAATCCTCGCCGGTCCATGCAGATTGCCAAGAAAGGGTTCCACCAAAATCATTGCTGCTGCCACCTTCACAAAGAGATGCTATCAACTTCACCTTCAAACTTTCAAATTCAAAAAATGGTTTTTATGAATATGAAATGTTTAAATTATTATCCCGACTACCCGCCATAATGCTTGGGTGCTGTAAATTACCTTTACAAACTTTCAAAAAAGAAAAAAAATGTAAGAAAGGCATGGCATTTGCGTATTTGTGAAGCACAACAGAGGGTATTTCCGTCAATAGAAATGCTTCCGTCGTTTCACCTCAGCAGGCGGGGGAGAGAGGCTCCATGCCATATTCTGTCCCTTAGATGGCGCAGGGCTAACGCCTACTCCGGTTTTGGAAGATTTTGTACTCCGACAAATCTGACAGAGCTTTTCCCTCTTTTCAAAAAGAAGAACGTTTGAGAGAACTTCGAGACGAAAGATGGAATCTTTAGGAGTTTAGAGATGCAAGGTGGGATTTTTTAATTAGTTTGACTCATTTGACTTGGATTTCGAGTTCGATTTCGCGGAGGGAAAGGGGCGGTCTTTTGCAGAGTAGAAGGAGAAGAGAAGAGAAGAGAAGGGCAGCGGTGAAGTTTGTGCTTTCAGGGTTCTGTTGAGGAAGATGACGGAAGTGATACTGCATGTCTATGATGTGACAAACAGCGGATCGGAGAAAACGAATAACACCATTACGCAGATCAACCGGATATTCAAGGACACTATGGGTGTCGGCGGCATCTTCCACAGCGCCGTTCAGGTCTCCCTTTCCCTCTCCCCCTCTCTATATCCATCGAGTTAAGGATGCATACTTATAGAAGATCTCGAGCTTTTCGCTCCAAGCATTTGGTCCTATGCTGCTAAGATTGTCTAATGATGCTCTTTTTCTTCTTCCAATTTTGTGTCGGCCACAAGTATTTTCCTTGCTCTGGGTTCCCTCCACTTCCTGATGATGGACAGATCCCTTTGCATTGCCTAGTAGAGGCTTAGTCGTAGGGTATAGCTTTTGATTTGATCTGTCAAAATGCTACAACATTACAGGGGGATCATTTTCGGAATGTTGGTGGTCAGTCTTTCTTGTATGCTTTCTCCTGAATGCGGAGACCCCTTTTCATGAAGCGGAGGCTATAGCAATTTTTTCTCAATGAGCAGATTTTGTTTGTTTTGTCTCTGTTGGTCACTATCCTAATGCATCCGATTACCACTTTACTGTATGCAATTCTATGCTTTGGTTTTTCTTTATGTGGTTTTCCTTCTCTGCACATTAAATTTTAGTTCTGTTGTCATTTTCTCGTAGCATTTTAGTTTGTAATTCGTATTTAGAGGATTTGATTCTAGGCATCGGCATGATGCTTTACCTTCTGTCCCCTTCCTCTTGTGGAGTTAACAGCATCTTATACTGCATTCACCAGGTCTATGGAGACGATGAATGGTCTTTTGGTTTCTGCGAGCAAGGAACTGGAGTTTTCAGCTGTCCGTCGGGAAAGAATCCCATGTATACATATCGTGAAAGTATAGTTCTTGGAAAAACCGACTTCTCAATCTACAAAGTAAACCAGGTCTTGAGAGAACTCTGTAGGGAGTGGCTTGGGTCCACATATGACTTGTTGGCAAGAAATTGCAACCACTTCTGTGATGAGTTCTGTGGACGACTTGGTGTGCAGAAGCCTCCAGGTTTTGCCAAGTTTTTTTTAAAACTTTTATTTCCTTATTTTTCCTTGGAGAAGCCTTCTTATTGGGATGTTGCAGTTTTGTGGTTTGAAATGCCTAAGCTTGCCCCTGATCTCTGAAGAAACTTGAACTTAGGAATTGGCTTATCAGAGGCATAATGCCATGTGGAAATCTTGTAGCTGAATGTTGTGTGTCACATGGTAGTGCACTTGGAATGGCCCCTGTGTAGAAATTTTCTTGTTGAACTTTGTATGATGCCATAGCTTGATGGTCATTTGATCTTTTGTTCTGCTTTCTTACTGTTTCACATTACACGGAGAGAATCCCCCACATAGGAAAAGAATGAAGGCCTGCTGCTTTTACCTCCTACAGGTTGGATAAATCGGTTTGCTAATGCTGGTGATGCAGCAATGATAGTAGCTGGAAATGCTGCATTGCGGGTAAGTTGCCTCTCTGTAAGTATCAGCACATTTAAGGAGCATCTCCCCCTTGATTATTCTGGGTTACCACTGGGCATTTTATAAGTTGCCAGCCTCAAACTCTCGAGTGATGTAGATTTTCTATAAGATCTTTTTCATATTGAGCAGTTTCTGTGGAATAATTGATAGTCAAATTGCTTATTTAGATTGTTGATATGCATGCTGATAACGCTTTCTCGTTGTAGTTTCGACAAGCCAAGACCGAGATCGTCTCTGCTAGTAAAGTTGCCTACCAGTTTCTGCTGGGTGCTGCTTCAAACTCCACGGTTTCACCAGATTCACCCACCAATTCTAACAGGAGCACTCCCCGTTTTCAAGCAACTTGGTTTAAGAACCTTATCACCTCAGGCGCCAGACCATCAGCCAGTTCTGGAGTGGATAGTGTGCAGGAGGACGAGAAATGTGTGGGAGAAAACAGAGGCTGTGGATGAGACTCCACTACGAGATAGTTCAAGGAGCGGATGGACAGTCGATGTCATGAGCATTTGTTCCAAGTGTCCTCGTTCACATTTCTTTAATTAGACCAATCATTCGTTGTGTATTGATGCTGATTTTGTTTCTCAAGGACGTATTGTCAGGAGTTGATTACACTGTACTTGTATTCATACGCATTCATTACCATTATCGCCTGCTGCAGAAAACATCAACCCTTGTTATGCTTCGAGTGAAGTACTATTACAAGCTGCAGGACAGACACAAAGAACTAAAAAGATGCAAGCACACAACAAACAGATGCTCACGTACAAAATGTCTACCGGCCTTTTAGCACTTCGTGATGTCTGATATTCTTCAAGTAGATTGCGTTCTGGAACACATGAATGGAGAAATTAGCTTTTTCTCTATATACTATGGTTGGCCCATTGGAGAAAAGAAAGCCCATATCAGGCGGTAACGGATCGGGCTCAAGACCATTTTATCTTAGAACTAACTCCACATGCCCGTTAAGCCCAACCGCATCTGGTCTCTTATTCTCTTTGGAGACTCTATAATCAGCTCCAATGCCCGGAACTATGGTAACGGATGCAGGCGATTTTACCGAACCAGGATTCAAGCTTTCCAGGGGGCACCCTACCCTGGCTATCCACTTGCTCTTCTGAAGCAATTTTTTTTTTTAAACTTTTCCACTTTTGATTTTATCAGATGTGGTGTCATATCATAGATGATCCACCGTCCAAGCTCTCTGTGAGAGAAACGGTAAGATGCTATTCTCTAACTTCTGTTTAAAAAAAAAAAAATCGGTTGTGGGTCTCATCTGCACCATGAAAGCGATCCCCTCAAACATCCCCGGTTCGGCGATTGCCAATATGGAGCTTTTGACATGCTGTGTTAGCTCCTGCTTGTGCGGAGGGTTGAGCTGCGGTACGTTTTAGAGAAAAACGGTGATCCTCGGAGGAGGAAGGTGCGTGTATCAGATGGCATTTCAGTTTTAGAAGACCAAGGAAGAGGAAAAGGCATTGAAGGAAACGTGGTGGAGGTGGAGGAGGAGGACAAAGTGACAGGCATGGCCCAGTGCCCGAGTTATTGGCTTAAGAATGTCGGCGTAAATTCATTGGTTGGGCGGTGAGCAGAGCAACATGGAGAACGTCCACCGTCAAAAGTTGAGCAGATATATCGCCATTGATTGGTTTATTAGATAGTTTGATAATGGGTAATTCTTCCCATTTAAATTTTATAAATAAAAAAATATAAGAAAAAAGAGAAATCAATTACACTTGAAGTTGAATTCATGAATAAGCATACCCAAAGTTCGCAATAGGAATCTTCCAATTTTCAATTTCCCCGATCATTCAGCTAATTTGCCCAAAATCTAAGGAGCTTCTTACTATTGACTTTTTCCTGTGGAAGGTGGATAAATATCAAGTGGATAAATGAAAGTCTTGTATAGGTAGGTGAGTTTCTTATTGAGTTGTACGATTTCACATTAATAAAATAAGAAAAAAGTTATAGATATGCAATAATGTTAGACAAATTTATTATAAACTTATAACGAATTTAACGTACCTTAGTGGATTTGAGTCGATTCTATGATCGCAAGTTCATTCAACTCGAATGCAACGCATTCCAAGCTCACACACATGTGACAACCTTAAGAAGAATGGAACTGGGTCGGGGTTGATTCCAATCACGCCCCGTGTTATTTGATAATGGGGGTCGGTGGATTAGGTGCGCCTCGAGATTACCTCACTAAGCTCCGGATACTCGATCATTCAATGAATGGAACCTGGTGATTTGAAAAATTCTTAACTGTTCCCTCCTTTCTATATAAAATAGTAATAATAAAAAAGGTACACAGGGATCGAATTTGATTTCAAGATAAGCTTACGTGTAAAAAAAAAATTGCAATAAACGGACAAAACCATGTGTGCGTTATGACCTTTCGGGTCAGTAGGAAAGCCGAGTCGGATAATGATAGGTAAAAGATTCAAACTAGCACTAGTCGCCGAGGGTGGCGTTGCGTTCACACGCGGGGAAATTGCTGGCCCAACACGCAACCCATTTACGTAAAGTGGTTTAAGTGAGGCATTGGGTGCCCGTGGAAACGTCCACACTTTTAGGCGATTAACATTATCGCACCCACTGACTTTCTATCCTTCCCCTTTTCTCGTCTGTTGTAATCCCACTTCTTCATGTCCAACTTGTCCAAGAGTGGGAAAAAATTTAACAAAAAATGTATGTGCCATGAAGTGTAAGATTGTAGTGCGGAAAAGATTGCATGAGTTAGATGTACAGTTTAGTAAGTACGTTTAAAGTCACTGTAATATTAGTTATAATTCAATATGTGAAGAGGCTAACACATGGGATCTCATGTTGTAGCTTTGCAATCGAATACTGCAGTCCGCATTATTATAAAGTTCAAGATCGCAATGTAACCTTGAACGATTGGATCAACCCAACACACCACGTTTAGTTAGAATATAGTCGGCAATCATGTGAATGTCAATGTGTTCGCTTTAGACAAAATTCACTTTCTATTTTACATATAATTGTTTTTCAATTCAATAATTTGGAGTTCATATTGCCCTTCCATTCCAAGTCCAAGTCCAATTACAAATTAGTTTTAGGAGGAGTCCATTATTGGTGGTGCTGGTGGTGGTTATGACATGACTCAATCAGGGAACGCACATGTGCGGCCTCAACACTGACCCCCAACCCCCCAAGTCAAATTATTTGTGCTCATTCTCCAGTCAAAAGAGAGTTATTTCAACAGTAATTCCAAGGGCATATTCCATGGACGGGCAGCCGCTTAGGTTAAAAAACAAAAACCCAAAATAATATAATTATTAATAAATAAATAAATATCGCGACTGACGTCTTCCACGTTGTAGGTAGAAATAATAAGATATTTATGTTCAGCGATAATTGTGCGGATAATTAAACACTATTACCATCAAACTTTTAAATACTGTGTGTTTATATTAAAAATGATGTTAAATTACTATTATAAAAGAACACAAGACATATTAGATATCCGTTCTAATAATTTTATCTCAACAAAAAAAGGGGTTAAATGATATATCAGACCATTGGACTTATTCAATAATGGCATAGTGTGCCCAGTGATACCATACGATATATTGTAGTGCACAAATAAGAAAAAAAAAATTCATCTATAAAAGTTTATATTGATAAATAATTATATCAAAATTTATCCATTTTCAAGATTTTTTCTCAATTTCTTTATTGTATTTTAATATGAAATTAACCTTTTATTAACAGTATAAACACATTCATTTCATCAATATGTTATTAAAATCTACTTAGTATTTCCCCGTATCACAGGATAAAGCAATTGCAAGAAGAATAGCAGCAACTATCGACCCAAAATTCTCTCTCTCATTCACGACTACGGATAATTCTTTACATGGAAAAACCCAAGGCAAAAAAAGCAAAAGTTTGGGTCCCGTTATAATGTTACACATTTCGAACGATCATTAGCCCGAATACGATTTCGTTCTCCTGCCGATTTCTTTCTCCAGCTCCTCCATGCCTCCCACTTCCTCGAGCTCCTGCACCACAAGCACGATCACATCAATCCCGTTACCTCAGATCAACACTCAAGAGGAGAGTATCCATCCCCACGAATCACTGAAACTGAAAGGATGGAAGAAACTTGAACTAGAAGGCCCGAGAGGATGGATGTATTGGAAACTGACCTTGGGACCGAGAAAGAGCCCATAAGGTACGCCATTGAATTTGTCGGAGTGATGGAGCTGGAAAACCAAGTCGGACTAGTGGTTAGAGCAAATCCGCACCGATGCCCTGTGGTGAGAAAATCATTTCTGACACCACCTATTGGGCTATCTCAGCATTTTGATACAATCCATGGCACTCACAATTCACCGTTACAGACTCTCCTTTATTTGCACAATTTGACCACCCAAAAAGAGAGAGAGAGAGAGAGAGAGAGAGACGATTCCAGTTGAATATTGTTAAATTAGGAGAAATATTAAAATATAGAAAAAATGCTAATCATGGTTGAATATTATTGTATTATAGCTTGAAATATGATTGTTACATTTTCAAAAAAAAAAGAAAGAGTTGATCATATAATTTGATAAATAATTAAGTGAGATTATTATAAATTACTTATGATAAAAAAAATTAATGTATTTTAGACACAAGCATTTTAGTGAATACATATTACACAAATTTGTAATCAAATCTTATAATTGGTAGACAGAACCTCAAGGGGGATTTATTTTTATTTAATCGGATTTTCTTTGTGGGTTCTCCCATGTGATAGGATAAGAGCACCTCCAACATATCCGACTGAGAGTAAAAGCAAGCACGTGATTGGTCGAAACAATATTACCTGGTGGGCAGCAGCGACCCTTCTGAAGTAAGGCACGTTGGCAATGGGGCCCACCGGGAACCTCTTGTGTACTAGGCCATCGTGGACGAACATGTAGGCTATCCCAAACACCGTGATGCCCAGCCCCTGCCCCCATCAAAGTCAACGTTCTCACTCTGACCCAGATTGCCGTAACTTAATTAATTGCAACAGCCAAATTGTTCATTAACAAGATCGTTTAAATGCCTATTTGGATTGAGGGATTGGGTGGAGGGAAGAGCACGAAGGGACTGAATGATTGTTAGTTAAAAAATTATGAGAGTTATGGAGGGATAAGCTCTCTTCTCCTAACCCTCTAACAGTCATATTTGTTATTACTCTAATTTAGGAAATAGTGAAAGTAAATGATGAATTTATGATTAACCCTTCCATATAATCATTAAAAAGTTAGTTTATATTCCTTAAGACCCATTATCCTCATCTCCATAATATTATCCAAAATTTAGAAGCATTTCTTATCTCTTAATAACCATTTCCTCCATAACCATCCATAATCAAATTGTTCCTTAACCCAATGTTTTTAAGGGTTTGACCGCCAATATTGGTTGATAGTTACAGGTGCTTGATTCCCTTTAACCCAAAGAACAACGGACTGCAAGACACTAGGCAGAATCAGTTACTAGGATTAACCATAACAGTCTCTCTTGCAGTATTCACTTACTCCTTTACTTATCCAATTGGAACCTTGATGGATCAAAATATTAGTCTAAACTCTATTAACAAAGGAGCCCATTGACCTTCCAATATCATATAGCATTAGTCAAAAAGAACTCGGCCATACCATAATAAGGCCAATATTCAGAAATGATGGCAAAAAAAATTCCATAATTAAGAAGGGGAAAAAAAACAAATTAATTTTTGCACTCAACTCACCGCACCGAAGCAGAGGCCAGGAACCAGTCCCTTGTGGAAGAAGCCGTAAGAGAGGAGAGCTATGGCGGGCACGGCGTTGATGATGGCGAACACATCGTTGAGCTCAAATGGACCTTCCCTGGGTCTGTGGTGGGACTGGAATTGAGCGAATTCCACAGAAATCAAAGTGAGAACCAGAAGATTTTTTTTTTTTTTATCCCTTGCAGGGGATCCTATGAGGATTTGATGGGATTTAATTACCTCATGCATGTGCCAGAGAGAGGCATGCCACAGAGCTCTGTGAGCCCATCTCGCCCAAAACTCCATACCGACCTGCGCCAAGGTAAAATTGACAGCTCAGATGGAGGAGAGAGAGCCGGAAGAGGAAGAGAAGAAGTCAACAATAGACGGAAAACGTACAGCAGCGCCCACAGAGAGTGCGAAAGTGCCGAACATCTCAGACAGAGGAACCTCCCCTCCCTGGAAAAATCAAACCCAATCCCAATTTTAAATTTAATGTATCGCGTTCGCGGATAATCGGTACAAAAGAGTGGGAGCGCCAGCGATATTTACCTCCATTTGCCACGAGAATCGGTAGTAAACGGCCATGACTGCCATGGAAGTGATCCCGAAGCTGGACATTACAGCGGCCACGAGGTAAGTGAACCTCTCGGATCTCTTCCTTGCGAGCCTCTCCGCCGCTCGGGAATTTATCGAGATGGGTTCGATCTTCGTCGTGCTGTCATCAGAGGACTCACTGGAGAGGCTTTCAACGGCCGTGGTCTCTTTCCCCTCGTCCAAGACGAAGCAGACGGGGAAGAAGCGTGCCTTTTTCCGGGAACGGCAGTGGTGGAGGTAGCCCTTGGGGAGTGAGGGGGCGAAGATTGACTGCTGGGATGGGAAGAGTGAGGCAGCGGGTTTGTGGAGGAGGAGAAGCGGGGACAGCTTGGAGGAGCCGGTAACGGGCTTGGGAGATGTGGCGGCGGACAATCCGGCCGCCATGGCCGCTGGTGGCCGAGAAGAGAGAGAACACGAAGTGAGAAGAGAAGAGTGTGATCTAGATGGAGAGAGTGGGAGGAGACCCGCAGAAGCTTCTGGGATGGGGGACTTACAGTTTGCGATCAATAAATGGAAGAAGGCCACATATTATCCCTCTGCGGGCATATCTTTTTTAAATAAATACAAACGTGGAAGACGGTGGACATTACGCTGCTGCTTACAATCACCGAAATGCCACGGCCAAGAATCAGTAGGGCACACCGACCAAGGAAAACGTAGAAGAAAGGGGAAATTCAGAAGACTATGTATTAATGACTTAATTTAATGGCAAAAATCTCCGATGAAATACGGTGATAATTAGCGAAACTGTGAAGAACCATTCCGTATTCAACTCTACTTCTGAAGCCTGTTGCAAAATTTAAGCTCCGTGGGTGGCATTTTCGTGATATTTGGGTGCTGCTAACACGTGTCACCCTGCCACCGCGACACGTGAGGCTCATGGGCCGCCGCAGGATTTCGGAGGGAGCGACAGCGAATCACGTCCCCCCGGTCCCTCCAGAATAGCCAGTACATAATTCCCACCAATAGTAAAACTCCTTCGCTCCCGTCTACGCGCTCCCGCATGCTTCCACGTAACAGCTATCGCCATCTCTACCTTGGAACCTTTTTCTAGGACATTGATGGACCCACATCGTCATCGCAGGCCCTATTCATACCATTCACAATACCCATAATTTTATATCGGTTAAATATGGGTGGTTATAAACTTATAAAAATATTATATATAATTATTTATTAGCTCAAATTTGTAGTTGTGTATTATGAAACTAGGAAACACGTGAAAGATAATGCCAATGGGAACCATGACTATAAAAAATCGCAGACAGAAACAAGTCCAGACTTTAAGTCCTGTGCGAGTTTATCAACCGTAATTGGGTAAATTCGGTTTTAATTGATCAATCGATCGCTGAGTGTAATGTCTAGTTGATCATTAACGTTTTAATGGGCGAGGCCAATGCCAGCGGTGGATTTTTCTAGTAAGTCCAATCCATGTTGGGCCACTGATCGACATCAGGCCCAAACCAAAAATGCCATTCAAGCGCGTTTTTATTTGTGTGTGCAGTGTTCTGTATTTAAAAATCCAATGAAATTTGAACGGTCTAATTTATAGCTTGCTGGCCCACTAATAGGATTTCCTAATGATGAATATTCTTCATTTACGGTACTCAAATATGAGATCGTATTTATCGAGTTGCCAATAGTTTCCACAATTCTAATCTACCCTTGAAGGTGCATACTTGTCCGATAAGTTCACACGTTCAGAAACTCGGCCAATGAGCTCCCGCCCAAATAAAAAGTGGCCCAGCCCATGAAACGGCTAACTGCACTCGAGGAAGAACCGTGATGATGTTTATTAGAGAAATGGACTGTAGAGACTAGTTTAACTATACATCATAATACCATCGGTCGGAAGACTCTGCCTAATTTGTAGCTCAAACAAGGGACTTTGTTTGCTCAATCCGAACCATTTTCACTATCATTTGTTTGGGTTTGCAGCAGAGATTCAGCCATTCGTCTGCAATTTTGCTTACTCTGGGTGATTTCTTTGTCGACCTGCATTCAAGTAAGACTTGCGAGGGATGAAGTTTCATTGGCTTAGTGGACTTGTCTAGAAACTATAAAGCATTACCGTCAATTGGTTTCATGGAAGTTCACCGTTGCTTTTGTGCAGGGCTGAGCTGCTCTGCAAATCTCGACCAATACGTAAGAAGCATTCCATGAAAACCCAGCTCAGCGAGGCCCAGTTTACTTCGAGGGAAATGGGACTCGAACTCAATCTTCAGCCTATGGCCTCGTTCATTGCCCAACTGTCCAGTGAACTATGGCCCAACTGATATAGTGCTATTCCTTAATTTCGTGTTCTGATGTTTTCCACTGCATGATCATCCGATGCTAAAACATCTATCTCTACGCGAGTTTCAACCATAACGTGGAAGTAAAAGTAGGTCACGTTCAATAGCATCAGAGGGAGGGAGGGAGGGAGGTTAACAGTGTGATATATAGGGCATAATGTCACGACAATGTCAAATCATGGCGATAGAAATTCCCAAATTTCACACTTTCTCTTCTCCCTCACCAACCGACTCTCATGGGACCGTCCGTGCTGGCTGCTGTTTGGAGAAGTCAAATCCCAGCGGCAAGATGGACTTGATCAACGGAACTGGCGTGGAGCTTGCAGATACGAATTATCAGTGCTGACTGACAACACTCTAATTAGGGGCCAAGAAAAAAAGGGGGGGAATTTAAGTGAACTGAGAGATCGTGGGAGAAATTTCTCTGAAACGTGAAGGAGAGAGACAGGTAGGAGCACTGGTGTCCACTTCTTGGTTGCAGGTCAATTCAGCATTGATCTCCCATCATGACGATGATGGTTTTCTTGGAATTTTCTGGCTCAGTGAGACATTTTGGTCCTCCATGGCATTTATGATTCCGTTCTCCTCTCCTGAGATTTCAAAAGTTCAAAATTTTTTCAAAAAAAAAAACTGGATTCAAAAATTGCAGCTACGGAAAGTTTTTCAGCCGGCTGCGAGCTCATGTTTCCTGTCCTTCGTTATCCTTTAAACACACACACACACACACACACACACAAAAAGAGAGAACAAAGCCAATTAAGGCCTCTGATTCGATGTTTCGATTTCCTTCCTTGATCCACCCTAGATAGTGTTCATTGCCATACAAAATTTATTCAACATCCTAATAAACTTCATATTAGAATATATAATTTATGTATAAACCAAACTTTTGAGTTAGAATTGATAAATTTAAAAAATATACAAGAATTTTGAATTAAAAATAATTTTTACTGACTACGGATACTAAAATATATGACAGCTTTTTTAGTAGTTGGGTTAATTCAATTCAGTGAAGACTCTTGCATCCGGTAATCATAGTCTTGTCAGAGCACGTGACTACTCATTCGATCACGTGCCGGTTGTGTTGCCAGAGGATTCCGTTGATATCCAATGGTCATAATTCCGTATCATCATACTCGAGAGCAATGATCAGATCTCTGATTCGGTGCAGCTCAAGCTGAGTCTCAATGGCGGCATTTGCCGAGGATGAACGACAGACATGTAAATGGTTTTCGATCGTCTCACGGTAATCATCATTTTACAGACAACCAACCGACCCTAATCCTCCTCCCATCGTTCGGTGTCATCATCATCCTCACACCTAAGATATACTGAAAAGAACATAGGAAAATTCGAAATAAAAAATCAAATCAGTTGCAATCTCCTTCAATCACCTTCTCTGCATCATACGGATGAGAAATAAACTCTTTTTGTTCAATATCTCTGTTCTTCAGTTCCTTTTTTTAATTACTATTTAACATTGTTTAGTAAAATCCCACTATCAACTTCCGACAATGATGTTCCGTAGCTTGAACTTCTTGCTGAATCGAGTGACAGTGATTTCTCATGGATGCTCGTACATGGCGACAGAGGAGAAAGATCTGAAAACAGAGAAAGTAGATTGCTTGTAAATAAAGTATGAAGATATAAGACCGACGAGCTACGGAGAGTAATTATTCGAACCTCTAGAAGAACTGAAAGATCTCTTGCAATGCAAGATGGCGCTCTCGATCCCATCGTGCTGTTGCAACAGGGAATCATCCCTCCTCGCCGGCGACGTGATCCCCGTAACCGACGCGGAAGCCGACTTGCTCTTCCCCAGGTGCCTGCAAGCCACCACCCGAAACCCCGCCGACGCCTTTGCATTCTGTTCCCGGTTCGCTGAGCCCACCGACGCAGTCGAACAGGACGCGGTCGGCGAGAACTCTCCAGCAAACCTCACTCCGCCGGTTTGTCTCTTTGAGACCCTTATGCGCAGAGGCTTAACAAGCCACAAGTACTTCTCAATCAATTCCTTCGAGAATCGCTTCGAGTTAGACCCGCCGTGCAACGTCGGACTATCCGAGCAAGAAGCAGTCTCGTTCTTCCTCAGACTAGAATCCCCCGTGAGGGCAGACTCGGTCTCCTTCATCTTGAATCTCAGGGTGAAGAAACTCTTCCCTCTGTTTCTGAGCGCTGTTCCCTCTGTTTGCTCCGCTTCGTTGGCCGACTTTGTTGACTTCCTAAACCTGAAGACCCTGAATCTTGGGGCGGATCTCAGCAGAGAAATCGGGGTCTGGGGCTTAGGAAAGGAGGATTCGACCGGGAGGATCTTTCTCTTGGACTGTGAGAAATTGTACTTAGGGTCGTTCTGTGTTTTCTGGCTGTGTTTTGGTTCGGTGGAGAACGAACTTAAAAATGCAGGACCGCAGGGCTTATCCTTGAAATGGGTTGAGTCGACGGTGAGAGTACCGTACCTCTTGCGGTCAGGATCAGGAGCAGTGAGCTCCAACTCGAAGAATTCATCTTCTTCTGGCTCTTTGCCGCCCATATCATTGCCATTCTCGGTTGAGATGGAGGAAGTCATAACTCGCTGGAGCCTTTGGCAACCGAGAGCTTCCATGGTGGGTTCGAGAGAGATAGAGAGAGAGAGAGAGAGAGAGAGAGAGAGAGTTGAGCGTGGTATACGAAAGGCTTACGGCGAGGTTTTAAGAGCAGGGAAAACGAGGGAAGACCAGAGCTGAAGGTCATAGAAAGCAACGGGGATTGAAGGATGCATGTGGGGGGATAAATACCAAATTTCATATGATATTCAATGTCTGTTGATTTAATATTTTTATTAAAAAAACCTATTATTTATCGTCTTTCATTTAATTTTGTTGCTTTCCTATAGTAGGGAGAAAAAAAAAGAGAGAGAAAAAAAGAGAACAAGAATTAAAGCTTTTGCATGTCGAGTGACACAAAGGGCCGCTCGACTCTGTAACTTCGACGTGCAGGATGCCCCCTTTGAGGGGTGTGGGGCTGCTCAAGTTCAACTCAAGCGATATCCCAATGGAACATCTGAGTGAAGATAAGATGCAGGCCTAGTGAACCTCCTTTGCAATGTACATATCAGTATTTATGGACCATTTTGCGTTTGACTCAATTCACTCTAAGCAGCATATGGACCCAACAAGGTGTGATAAAATTTTGAAAGGAATGTGATTGATGGTCGATGGCCGCCTCGTGGATCAAAAGTATACTATTGTAACTTAACATGTTATACAAATGTCTCCAAAATCGAAGGTATAATACGGTATTAAAGCTTGTGAACTTTGGTTTCATCAGCCTTGTTCAAATTCGTAAGTTTGATAAGAATCAAACTCGAGTCATCTCGGTCCCGGGTTGCTGGCAAGCCTTTTTTTGTTTCTATTTTCATTCCCTTTCCTTTAAGGATAAACTCACCTTTCATGGATAAGTGGATTTTTAGGGCACTATAAAGAAAGTGAAGCCATCATTGTTGTGGGAAGTAAAATAACAGCCATTGGCTGTATTTTGCCGAAGAGGATTGGAAAATGACCATTCGGGCCTCTTACAGGATAGAGGTAAATTCCGGATAGAGCATTTTCAAGTTAATGGATAAGCTCACGGGGCAAGAATTGCTCAGATGTTCTTCCCCCAAAGGACAGAAAATTGTGCATCAGTTGAAATTTTGAGTGTTTTAACAAGGTACAGTAAGTATAGATGCTACTGAGTGAGGAAGATAGCGAGAAACTTCCATTCCAAGAAGCGGAGAAAACAAGAAAAGAGCCAAAAAGATAAACACACACACACAGAATACATATAATATATATATATTATTGGAGGATAACAAGATAAATTTAAATCTGGCCAATGATAAGATTTGATTATATATGAAGAAGTATATAAATTAAAAAGATAGAGAAAATTTTATGATAAAATTTAAATTTATAATATTTTGATTACTAACCCAAAATGATTTCACTAAATTAAGATTAACTTCCAGTTAAGGTGTTATTCATCCACGGCTCACCAGACAGACATGTTAAATTTTTGGGACTATGCCTACAGATAGATTGCCTCTCTTTTCCCCCTCTTTTTTTTTTAATGTCACTTTTACTTTTGTTCTTTTTTTCCCCCTTTCCTTTTCTTTTTCTTCCCCTTTTGCAGAGATAGACAGAGAGATGGTGAGAGCCCTTCAAAAAGATCTGTGATGGGTCAGAAAATTCAGGGTCTTTTTTTTTTTTTTTTTTACGGGGCAGATGGGTCACGCATGTTAATAATAGCCATAGACCTACCTTTGCCGGGCTTTAGATTTTTTTTTTCTCTTTTCTGGTGGAGCCATAAGCCATTTTCCTTCTTTTGATTGTAAGCTTTGTTTGGCTCTGCAAAGTTGCCCTAGTTTTACTAGGGAAAAAGGAAAACGAAGAAGATGAAAAGAAAAGGTTTGACTTGCAGTTGCAGGTTGGTGGTGTGCTTGCTGCTCCTCTTTTCTCTTTTGCTATGGATGCCCAAAAAAAGGAAAAAAAGTCCATCAGAGAAGCTCACGAAATACATCCCACCTCAAAAGCTAAAAGAATTCCTGGGGTGTGGAGGTCATCTGCAATGCAGGAGGTTCATAGTACACTTTGTCTGTCGTAATTAGTTTGAATTAGCACGTTGGGAATATCTCGTAATCTTGTGTATAAAAAGAATTGTCTCGGGAGCTCTTTTTAACCCAGCTACCCTTCAGCCCCTCGATCACCAGAAGACTTTGCATGTTACATGCCGCTTTCAAAATGAGAAAATGATATCAGTAGGGTTTGCGTGCAATATTATAATTCTGTCATAAGATATGCTCGATACAGAAAAAATAAGACCGATCATCGCTTGGAATATAATATTGTTGTCCCCGGCATATCCACAGCTTGCTCAAAGAGCATCGAGAAAGAAGACGATGATCTGAGTAAATGAATGATCTGGGCAATAATATTTGCAGGAAAAAAAAAAGAAGAAAAGTAGAAAATGAGAAACACATCGACAATAAGCACTTCTTCATACTAAATTGCACCAGATTGTCATCGAGTATTTGATAAGCTACACGCCCCCTAATCGAGCTGCGAGTTAGATAACATTCCTTCGAGGTCTGAGATCCCGATTCAAGATGGCCCCAGAGAGTACTTGCAGGGAATATTTTCCAGAACTAGAAGACTGCAACTACCGATCATTGCTATAAAATTCAAGGGACTTCTCAAAAGTAGGTATCGAGTTGGACGTATTTTGCAGGGGTAAGTGCAGGGGGTAGATCGGGACGTATGAACGAAGTGAATAGCAGCCTTATACGGTGGTCCTAATCTGCACTTCTCAGCCTCAAATTTCTCATTATCTTAAGTCGTGTCATATTAGTCTTCCCCAGTCTGCCCAATTTAACTAACAATTTGCTTGGCTCTGTATTCTTTTCATCATATCGTGCTAACAAAGAAGTGAGTGACAAGCGAGGTTGTCATCTAACAAAATTTCAAAGTTAATATTTTTTGATTGCATGGTCTGTGCAATTCAAAATTTTCTCGTATCCCAAAATGAACATGATCTATGGGGTGTGAATTCTATTGAAATAGTAGTTTGCTTGTATGTCACAAATTCTGGGGAAAATCACAAGAAAAAGAGAGAGAGAGAGAGAGAGTCATTATATATAATGTTTGAAAGAAGAGAACACCACGTTTGATTGTTCGAATCTGCACCCAAAATTTATCTTTGGAATTTGATGCCTTGTGTTTCTTTTTTAATGTTTTCTTGGAACTTTAGAGGGGCCACCTCATCCCTCCTCCTCCTCCTCCTCCATCATTCCTTTCTCTTTTTGTGTTCTTGTTGTCATCAAAGGTGGGATGGCACGATACCCTCCCCCACTTTCTTTTCTTTCTTTCTTCAGAACTAAAATTCTACTTTCCAATCGATGCCAATCTCCTTTTTCTCAATTTCTCTCTTCTAACGCGTTTGTTCCTTTTTCTTTCGCATGTATATATATATATGTTAGTTATATCGATATACTCATTTATCTAGAATGATTACACTAGATTTATCCATCCACACGGAGAGGGAGAGTTGATGTTTCCTCGATGTTTTCTGTTCTTTTCGACCCCGAGTCTGCTGGGGATTCTTCGCAAATGGCTGGCGGGTCAAATGATTCCATGGAAGAATTTTAATTGTCGTGCAATGAGTGGTGGCGGGGTCTTTATATGGACTTTTGTGTCATGTTGTTTGATGAAAACAAATAGCCATACGACATTAAGAAATAAGTGAGTATGAAACTCCCTGTCATCAATGAAAAGGCATGATAGAGATCAAATCCCAGTCCGCTTCAGTTCCTACTCATTAGATGCAACTTGGTGATGTCCTATTTCGTTATAACCTGGCTCGAGACAGTGGCATACAGTGATCCGTTAATCTCTGTGGAATCTCCAGTCTAGTGGAAGAACAAAATGATGAAGATGTGGGATGCTCTTGTTACTGTCTGAGTCTTGTGAACGATTGCGTGAGATCACTTCTTACTATCTAAGCTATGAAACAGGCAACTTGATGCGTTGGTATAACTATCAAGGTGAAGGGGGTCATAAATTCGATTTTTACTAAGTTCACCGGCTTTCTTTACTAACTGAGGGGGGAAAAGACCTCAAGCATGTAACTGATTGCATCTCGAAGTAAATTGGGCTGAGTTGTGATTGTGGAGTCCGCTTGGGACCCAGTCTTACAGCCTCAATTGAACCCACAATTCCGGCACGAAGACTATGGGCCCCCAAGACAAAGGCAAAAGAGGCAGACGGATGTAGCAAGCCGTCGTGATTGATGATGGCGGAGCTCACTTTTTGCGGGAGTTCCAAGCAATTGCAGAGCTTCTTCGACTCCACTTCCACGCCAGTGAACTTCTTCCCGGGCCCCTGGCCGTTGCTCTATCTTTGCACCAGACTTTGCTTTATTACGTACTTCAATGGTGAGACCTCAGCTTGTGGGCTGCGGCTTTTCCAACTCAGAATGAGTCACGAGGTCTGAATTTTTCTCTTCCATGGAGCATGTCCATTCATGGAAGTTGCTCAGAATTGTCTCTTATCTGTTCCCCAGCCATTTTTTGAATCAGAAGCGATAATTCAATCCAATTGGTGATCGGTGATACTGCAAATCTGCAGCATTCTACTACTTTTTTCGTCTATGATCTAATCAGGACATGAGCTCCTTAAATTCATTAATACAATATCTCAGATTCATGAAAAACTGTTATTGAACTGATCTCATATTACTCAATGGATGTGCAGTATATACTTTCTTCAAGTCCAGCTCATAACTCGAAACACTTCATTGTTTCTACATTATATTATATTTTTACTTTGGTTTCAATGATGAGCAGTCTTAGTTCTTGTGAGAATAACTACAAAAAAAATGGATATTTTGTATGCTGACAAGAAAGTGTCGTACACAGCTGCATGCTGCAATATATGTGATGTTGACGGAAGTTCCTTTCTTGCTGCCAGGTTATTTCTAGGAACCCAGTGAAGCTATATCACGGTTGGAACCAGTCAAGTTCCTTTGTGCATAAGTCGGAGCCGGGAGGAGCAGCTCTCTGAAGGTGCTGACGTCAGGTAAGTTCAATTCTTCCGAGTTGTAGCTGCGTCCCCTTCTGTACTTTGGTGACTGATATTTGATGCTGATGCTGCAACGAACGCCATGTCTCACGTTTACTGCAAACTCTCTAGTGACATTCGCAGCAGAAATTGAACGGCATGGGGTCTGTCCGATCTTGCTTCAAGGTTTTCTTCTGTTAAAAGGAAGCGGACTCGAGTTTTCATGTTCAAAAATAAGGATCAAAATGATGGTGCAGTTGACCTTGAAAAGAATATACAGAATGAGAGGTTAAATGCCATCCATCCATCCATCCGTCCCGCTTGTCGCCCTTCTTGTCTGATCTCCCGCCTTTCCTGGGGGCCTTTACTTGCTCTTGAATACATGCTCCTCCGCCCCTCACCTGTGCCACACACACGTACGTTGATGGTCCCTCATCCTGTCCAAGGTCCCATTTGCCTCTATTGCAATTTAATACATATTTTTTTTATATGAACAAAGTTTTAATTTTTAGCCCACAAATCTATGAATTATAGATAGTATTAGTATTAAGATAAGAGCTAATCATACTTTTTCCCATGCGATTAGTGAATAGATGTCATTGTAAGATGCTAACAGACATGCATCTATTAAATATTGTACAATTGACATAGCCATTGGGCATTGTTCCATCGTTCTTCGTAATACCATTCACCGTAATGATGAATAATGTGCTTTTTTCTTTTTCTTTTTTTTTTTGTTTTTAGTATTGAGTGTTGATTCAGCGATTGATCGACTTAAGATTTAAACAAGAAAATATTAAATGGTTATGGCACCGTCGATGCCATTGGGGCTGAATTGATTGACTGGGAAGGATTTTCTTCCAAGTTTGACTATCAGGAGTCGAGGAGGTGACGGTGTCTCGGTCACTGACAGGTCAGTTAAATCAAACTCCACACCTGTTTAAGAATTCCCCCCACTTCATCGGTTTCCGTTATTTCTCAGCCCCAAGCTACAGGTGCGGATACTGCCGAGCCTTAGATTTGGCCCCGCACCATCGGACGGTGGAGATTTCATCTCTACGTGGCATCTTCTCTCTTTTTTCGCTCCTTCGTAAACCTCGAAGACGCGCGCCCACGCACTCCGTCTCGCCCTCCTGTTTCATTCTCTGTCTGTCAACCCTCTCTCTCTTTAGCTGCGAGGACTAATGGCGGATCAAGCCGGTGGTGCCGAGCCGTCGCTGATGGAGAAGATCTCCGAGAAGCTCCACGGGTACGACGGTTCTTCTTCCTCTGACTCTGACGATGATAAGACTTCGGCCGTCAATGCCATGAAATCGAAAGTCTACAGGCTCTTCGGTCGCGAAAAGCCCGTCCACAAGGTCCTCGGCGGCGGCAAACGTACTTTGTCTCTCCCCTCCTCCTTTCCCTTCCTCTTCCGAGGTGTACTATGATTTTGTGATTGCTTGTTACATGTAGACGAACAGATACCGTAACATCTGATGCAGGATCCATGAGCATTTTCTCGAAATAATAGTACTTTGTCATGTGTATGCTACGTGTTTTTTTCCCCTTATACTTGGCGGAAAAAAATTGTTTTTTCTTTCGTCAGCATTGCAATAACATGATTCTTGACGGGTCTCGTCCGACATTGTGAATGACATTTTTGATGTTGCTGAATCTATGATCCATTGGTCCTGTTTTTGGATTTCTAGAAATTGTAATGTTCATGCCCATCAGATGTGTAAATGGGGCAATAGTCAAACACAGGCTGACTTATATATCTTTGAAGGAGAGGCTGCTCCCGTCCCCCTTTGATAGTTTGGTGAATGAATGACCGTTTTATTGATTAAAAAAAAATATCGTAGGTGGCTCTAGAATTGCTCTGGAAACCTCTGCCGTTTTGGTGTAATGGTGTTTTTTGAGTACCCTCTATTAATTGAGTGGATTGTGAAATTTCAATTCATATACCTTTGCAGAAGGAATAGTATATTTGAACTCTGAGCAAGAGCCACAACAATAATTTACATGAATGCAGCAAATAGTTTATTGGGGTTGCCTCAAATATACTTGAATATATCAAGGGATTTCTATTATTTCATTTGATTATTTTTTCACACGATGCTCCAAAGAATATAAAGGCACATCCGTCAATCCCTGGATGCTTCATTGCTTAGTTGAGTAGTTCCCCTTCTCTCTGTGCCTTGAAGGTACTCAACCATGAATTGATTTGTATCTTCTTTTTGATGCGTTTCTTGATATGTGCTGTTATTTATTTATTTATTGATATAGTCCTTTTTTTTCTTGGAAAAGTAATTGATATAATCCATTGTTGCAGCTGCTGATATATTTCTGTGGAGGAACAAAAAAATTTCAGCAACTGTGCTTGGTGCTGCCACTGCAATATGGATTCTCTTTGAATTGCTGGAATACCATTTGATCACTCTTGTTTGCCATGTAGCAATTCTTGTGCTGGCTGTTCTTTTTGTGTGGTCCAATGCGACAACCTTTATCCACAAGTACGGTGATGATATTTAATGCACATTCCTTCATAACTTAGAAAGTGCATTGACTGCATTGATTTCAAATACTAGGTCCCCACTCCACATTCCAGATGTTGCAATGCCTGAAAAGTGTGTGCTGGAAGTTGTCTCCACTCTAAGATATGAAATCAATAGGGGGTTGGCTATCTTGAGGGATGTAGCCTCGGGAAGAGATGTGAAACAGTTTCTTGCCGTGAGTTGATCCTGCTCGTAGAGCTACCTCTCTAGACTTGCATATTTTAATATGTTATAAGGCACTTTTTTCTATCTCCGAATCATTGATGCGCTATCCCAGTTGTACAATTCAATATAACAACATTTTGAAGCTTGAATGCTTATTAATGTATAGCTCTTATCTTTGTGCTGATTCTCAGGTTGTTATAGGCTTGTGGGTCCTTTCTGTTGTAGGCAGTTGGTTCAACTTCATTACCTTGTTCTACATAAGTAAGGGGCTATCTCTTATCATGAACACATTCTGTTGATTCTAGGACAATGTGGTTGCTTGGATCTCCCCTTTCTTACAATCCTTATCATTTTTATCAGCTTTTGTCTTGCTGCACACTGTGCCACTGTTGTATGAGAAATATGAGGACCAGGTTGATGCGTTTGGTGAGAAGGCAGTGCTTGAAATCAAGAGGCAGTACGCTGTCTTTGATGAGAAGGTCTTGTGCAAAATTCCCAGGGGACCGTTGAAAGACAAGAAGGAAGATTAGAGTCATTCCCTTGACATGCACTTAGGCTGTTAATGACCAGCGTCTGTGGGGAGGAGGGAAGTTTGGATATGCTGGTGGGGTTTAACCGTGGCACTATTTTGATAATCTTTTTGTACTATGATGACTAGTAAATATTTGGGTATTTTGATTCTGAGAAGTCAAGAAACACCTGCTACTAGGGAAAAGTATGGAGCTAAGCTTCCATCTTACATTTATGCTCATTCATTTCTATCTTTTGCTGGTCATTTTGCGAAGTGTGGCTGCTCTTACATGATGTGTAGGTAGATTATCACAGTCTCTCTGGAAGAAACACCATATTGTGATTAATTTGGTGAATTCTTACGCAGACTAGGGGGCAGAATGGTTTGTCTTCATGTGTTGAATTTCAAATCACGAATTTTTCTACAGAACATGAGAAACAATCTCCTTTCCAATCATTTTGAAAGAACAATAAAAAATGCTATAAAAATCTAACATAAATTTCTTAGTGGGTTTCGTGTTTGATTTCTCAAGTACGTGGTATGAAGAAGTAGACTATAGTTTACAGATTGACAAGCGTTTTTTTTTTTTTTATCGCATAGTGGATAGTGAAATTTTATAAGTTCAAGATCAGAATCTTAAGAAGCAAAGACAAGAGGACCAATGTGCCTCTATTCAATATCAGAACATACGATGTACAAATTGTTATGTCTACGATAGGCCTATCCACACAAAAAAGGAGGAGCAAGATGAAAACAGAGGGAAAAAATGCGTTCACAAACTTTCCTATCCTAGCATTTAGATGGGGCTGCCACACTCGCAAAAGCACACACCAGCTATAAAAAAAAAAAAATCTCCTATTATCACTCCCTCAATTCGAATGATTTGCCAACAGTCCTTAGAGAACCTCATGGCATCTGCACGGATCCGATCGATCATCTTCTTGCTGCTGCACCTTTGCTGTTTGAGATGTGCATCTCTGGGTCTACACTCTTTTGAGGGCTTGCTTTGCTTGCTTGCCAAGACATAAATTATGGGCAAGACTCGGGTCACAGGTACTTTTGAGTCTTTGGCGATACTTGCAGCAAGATCTAAAGGAAGTAAGATAGCTGTTGTTTCTTCCTCGACCCTCCTTCCCCGTACAGATCGTTCCACTGCTTCAGCTCACTCATTACCAGACCTTCAGCTGCAAAGCTTGCGGTGACCTGTAAAAGAATTCGTAATGTAAGCATTCAAAGTTCCCACATTTGTAAAGAAATGTTAGTTCTTTAGATATATCTAAGCTGATATGTATATTTCAATGACCTGGTTCTTGGCCTGCCTCATGTCCTCCATGTGCAGGGGCCTCAGCGCGATAACCGGTTCCTCTTTATCCTCTTTACCGTCTTCTTGTTTTTCCTCTCTCTTCTCCACAGAATCTTCTGAACTCTTGCCTTTGTCGTCTCTCTGTTTCCTTTCCTGCGGGCAATATTACCCATTATTGTCCAAGCACTACAATTTGTACATGCGGAAGGCAATACGCCATTTATTTACCTTATCTTTCAACCTCTCCTGCTGAATTAGCTCCCTAACAGGACGATATGCAGCTGTTACGCACAGATTCTGTTTCCGGGATATAAGCGACAAAAGTTTGTCATCTCAAAAAGATGAAGAGGCAGCAAGTGAAAATGAGCAACTATACTTCCGCTGCATTTTCTAAGAAGAGAACATACCTTGAGGTCGCTTCCACTGTATCCTTCTGTCATGACGGCAAGCTCCTTATAGTCAAGATCTTCAACTTTCTCCTTTGACAGAAGAGTTCTGAGGATCATTTCCCGACTTTCGACTGATGGGAGACCAACCATGATTCTGCTTGATAGAAAACGAAATGAGCTACAGTTTCTTTTAACAATGATTACTATGTACAGAGCACCAAGGTAACCAGAAAAAGCAGATGATTAGCTTGGAATATGGCATCTGTCAAATTATGGACTAGTAAAGTTCGGAAAAGCTGATGTAGAGGTAACGGTAGTCCATCTATTTGACAAATTAAACAAGAAAAAGAACTCACTATTTTAAGCAGTAAAGTATCTTATATAGCAAGTATTACCTCCTCTCAAACCGCCTGATGATTGCCTCGTCAAGGTCAAATGGCCTGTTTGTTGCAGCAAGAACAAGAATGCGTTCCCCAGGTTTCGTAAGCAAACCATCCCAACGCATCATGAACTCATTCTTAATCTTGCGCATGGCTTCATGCTCCCCGACTCTAGTCCTCTGTCCAAGCATGCTGTCAACCTCGTCCACGAAAATTATTGTCGGTGAAACTTTAGCCGCAAGAGTAAACAGTGCTCTCACAGTCTTCTCATCTTCTCCGAACCACTTAGATGTGATGGTGGACATGGAAACATTTATGAAGCTTGCTCCCGCCTCATTTGCTATGGCCTTAGCGAGCATTGTCTTGCCCGTGCCTGGAGGGCCAAAGAGGAGTATGCCTCTGCAGGGCTTGAGGAGACCACCATTGAAAAGGTCAGGCCTTCGGAGTGGGAGCATGACTAGCTCTTGGAGTGTTTCTTTGATCTCATCCAAGGCACCGATGTCTGCAAATGTGACCCCAATCTCATTTGCTGGGATGACCTCGTGTCTTATGCGCTTCTCAAATTCATTATCAGGGGGAACTTCCTGCACGCAGATTAGTAACATGAATAGTTAAATTAATAATGAATATGATGGAGTCAAACTTTTCAAAACTTCAACTAATTGAAAGCTACATTTTGCCTGGTTCTTATGATAAAGCCATTTTCTTTTGGCCAAATGAGAATTGATCATGCAACCAGATTATTCAAGACGGATCAAATTTTGCCACGACCAGTAGATGGTTAACTTAGACATACTGGTGCTTTAGGAGGGGGATTCTCTGAATCCTTTCCAGCAGAACCTGATTTCTCTGCATCAGTCTTGCTCTCGATTGTCAAGTTATCGGACTTCAGATCGGTTTTTGCACTTACAGGTTCATCCCCTTTGTTTTCCTGTATAAGCATGTTTAGAGTTAGTTATTTCGATCTTATTTCTGCAATTTTCAAGAAGTTACGACTTCAAAGTTTCCACCTTTAGACTCTCCTTGTCTCCACCTTTCCCTTCCTGGATTATATTCAACCCATGGGACAAGCTGTTCCACAATCAAGATAAGAAAAGGGATAATCTCAATTTTACCCCATCATAAGGAATCTTTCATGCAAGAGCGAACAAAAAGCAGACTGTAGGGAAAGAAAAATGTTTCTGACCTCTTGGAGGATATAAGGAGCTTTCCGTTGCGATATTCTGGATCCTTGCTATTCATAAGATGATAAGAGATTGCTGAAACAACAATCTCCTCAATGCAATTGCTCAGATCAACCGTGTCCGCATGACAGAATGATCCCAAATCATCACAGACAATATCATTCGCTGCTAAAACCTCGGCAATGTGATTTCTGTTTTCTTGGACCTGAAGCATCTTCATATCCTCTTCCAGTTGTGCCTTCCAGCTCTTGAGATGGGTCTCATCTTCGGGAGGCTTTATCATGATGTTGTATGGAAACAGAGAACTGAGCCTCTCACTAACTTGTGCACAAGTATCTTTGTCGTTGAGCTTCCTTGAAGCAAGAACTAATACTGATCCTGGGAGTCTCTGAATCATTCTGTGGAACAATCTGTAAAGCCTTTCTGATTGGAGAAGAAGCCTCTCAGCTTCTCTGAGGTACAAAACAACAGAACTTGTCTCTGATACTGAAGCCAAAACCTATGGAAAAGTCGATATTACTGACCACGCTGTGAGTTGTAGAAACTAAAAGGAAAAGTATATTTTCGTTTGCAAAGGATTCTCATGGGCCTAAAAGTGCCGAGGAAGAGGAGAATAAATGGAAATGTTAAGTCCCACTAATGAGAACCAAACCTAGAACCAATGCTCTCTGGTTGAAGGTAGTGCAACTGTGACAAAATCTCTTTATATGACAAGTAAATATTTGATGTCTCTAGCCTAGGTTTTGCATTTTCAGGGTAAACATATATGCAAAATTTTTCTCCCTAATTTTCTAGGATACGAGAGATAAATTTATCAGCTTTGATCAAACTCTGAGTTTACTCCGTAAGTTATATGATACTACTGAAGATTGTTACCTTGTAAAGCGACTGAAGAAACAGTTTCTCATCAAAACACCATCTAATAACTCTCTTGGAGAATGACGCTGAACGAACTGGAACAGAAACATAATAAGGATCTTGATTTACGGATTCAAAAGATCGAACATGTTGTGAAAGAGTGTGCTCTAGAACCTGGAGTCATGGGATTGAAGTCAGAGCAAATACTGCTCTCGGACATTCCCGACATGTTCCTGCAATGCTTCAGGGGATCACTAGACTCTTCCATAGCCCTAATCATATAGAAAATGAAATGTTCATCCAAAAACAAGATCTCAAGAAGGATTGTTTAAATTTCCATGGAATGTGATAGTTAAACTATGAACATTCTTTCCTCGAATAAGCTGCTACCTCGATTTGACATCAATACTGCTGCTTTGCCTATTCAATGTGGCTCTTTTCTCCTTTGAAGGCGAAACTGAGAAGGAACTGAGCAAGCTAGACATTCTCTCTAAAGCTACCTCCGACATAGACCACTTGAGAGGCTGCATACAGGGAATGCATTGATTGAGAAACTACTTTCTCAAAGCCTTCTGTTTGGTTTGACTAGATTACCAAGAATTCAGAGGCATACCGATTCTTTCGTGGGATAACCATACTTGTTTTGCATCTGTAAAAAGTATCAAAATTATCATTATGTAGAAGCAAGAAAGCATCATAACATTGATCATAAATCAACCTAATCTAGTCACCTTTAGCAAAAAGTCGGCAATATCTATGATCAGCAGCTTTGACTCGAAATAATGCGCTAAAGCCTTGGCGAGCGTTTGTTGGTAAAGCTCTGCATATAAGAAACGTCTTTTACATCTTGAGTCAAAGGGCTTTCCAATTACGTATTTATGGAAGAGGGTCAGGAGAGGAGAAGAAATTTTTAGAACAGAAAAATAATTACCTGATGGACCCGAGAGCAAAATAGTCCTACTAGCAGCTGGAAGGTTCCGAGTGTGCTTCGACAAGTCAGCATGCTTCAGATGAACAAATGCTGCACTCGTTAGCATTGTCCAAGTTTGTTGACTGCAAATATTCGACAGAAATACAATTATTCATTGGTTCCTAGAAGATTATGCTCCAGGATTGCTGAAAAGATAATTAGTGGAAGAAATGCAGCTTCTAGAGATTCAAGCATCCAAAAGAAGATGATGCCCTGTTAGTGGCAAATAACATGTAAAATTTAGAAATATTTGTGCTCTTGGTGCCGAAGTTCCAAAAGTAAACCTGATCTGCCTGATTCAAGGGGCACCAAGTTAGAGAAAGGCAAGCAACAGATGGCCTAGATTGAGGAACGTTCTTTGCTGCATTTTTCCTCAGCATCAACATCAGAATCTTCCATCAAACTCCCTTGAAAGGTTTCCACCATATTGGACATTTGAAAAAGAAGAATCTTTCGGGGGGAAAAAACTAATGAGATACGGAGTGATTTCAGAGTCGGATATGAGAAGCTAAAAAATGGAAACATCAGCTTTACCTTAAGTAATAGGGGAACTCGTCGAACTTAACATGGGTATCTTTTCCATCAATGATCTGCTTCAATAGCTCCTGTTCAATCTGCTGAGATGTGATCTCATCAGAAGAGTTCCCGCTCATCCACCTGCTCACAGTTTCCCCAGAAGCCAATCCTATCCCGACCCCGACTCCAACACCAACACTTAACGCCGATAATAGGAAATTCTTCTGCTCCATTCCTTCTCTGGAAGTCCTCCTTCACTCCAACGCCTATGCGTAAACGCTGTCCCTGCTGTGTCCACACATGAGGAATCTAACGTAAATAAGTACGAGATAGAAGATCCACAGAAGGGGGAACAGGACAAGAAACAACCATGTTGTTTTCTACTCATCATATGATCTGTACTTATTAGTTTAACAACCCCGAAAGATAATGCAGTAATAAAAGCAAAGATAAAATGGAACACAAGAAATATGGTTGGTTTATTTATTCGTATGGATGCTCCCTAAGAATGAGCAAGAAAACATGCATACCACCAACAATGGATCAAGAACCTGAACTAAGGATTCAATGGATCATCAGAATCAGCATCAGCATCATCATCAATCAAAGGGCAAAGAAGTGGGAAAGGTTTCAGCAAGATTTTTGGGCAAAGAAATAATATGATGGGATACGATTAAAACTCAGAGGACGGTGTGCTCTGCGCCAGAGGAAGGGAGAGAGAGACATAAATCAAACAAAGGTGGCCGTGGCCCCTCTCTCCTTCAGTGCCGCCATGACCCATTTTCTCATTTATTTTCCCTTAGGGTCAGCTTTTTGGACTCACTGGAGACCCCTTCCCCACTCCCTACTGCACGTAGGCTCTCCCCCACCTACGGAAATACACATGGCCATAGGCGACACGAAAGAAATTGTTTATCAGCTGCCGAAGTTAAACTAAGTTATCCTCGAATACATTCATCTCTGCTTGCTTAGCCAGTATGCATCTGATTGAATCATCACTGTGGGCGGATTTTGAGACATGCTGATTTTGAGACACAAAGACAATGTCAGATCAGACAGCCATTGTATAAGAATAAATGATTTTTTTAAAAAGAAAAATATGACATAGCAATATTTTCTTCAACACATAGACCTCCTCAAAAATACTTGCCAGTATTGGATATTAGCTTTATGGGGGGAAGAGTTCAAACCTCCAGGGCACGGTAATCTCTGGGGCATGGAAAGAAATGTTGTATACATACATATATATATATAAATATGTGATGATCCGAAAATTAAACATGTAAAAGATAAAAGAAAATTATTATTTGAATGAGTTAAATATCCTAATAGTAGACTTAACTATTCATAAACTAGATAATTAGTGAAAAATAAAAGGAATATAAAATTTAATAAAACAGAAATATATTTCATAGGATCTAAATCGCCAAATCTATTTTCTAGCGACTGATCAAGAATCAAATCTCAACAAAAGGAGGGAGTTGCAGCAGCTTTCACGTAACCTTCCCAGGTAATTTCATTGAATGGTCCTCTGATCTTAGTGTCGACTTCATTCTTGTACTTTGCCACCATGATGGTTTATATCTATCAACATATGAACTTTGTGGGCGTACCCGACGAACTTTGTCTAGACTTCGATTGTAGTATTGCACCAATCTTCGATCCTACTGTGCTTTGATTGGAAATCAGAACTACTCTTGATTCTGATCATTGCTTCGACTAGCAGAGGATTTCTTTTCCTCTTCTTCTTTTCCCTTTTTTTTTTCCTTCTTTTTTTTACATTCGTCCTGCAGGGGCACATGGAATGGACGGGGAAGAAAAAGCTACTTAGTGGAAATATTGCGCACGTTTCTCCCTTTCATCACCTTTTCACTTCTCGTTGTTTGTTACATTTTGTCTTGGTCGATGGGATAATCTCCTGCCAGAAGCGAAGCGCCTTCACTGTTGCGCGTGCAACCAAACGAGGGACTATAGAGGCGGCTGCCTTCCACAGAATTTTCCACACAAATCCCATCAATTCTTTGAGGGGTTAAATCAGTTCACGTTTCACTCATCAGACATCACGCAGAGAAAATGGAGTTGCTATTGCCACAGTAACACACTGTTAGCCGTGTTAAGTTCAGATTTTCGTCATATAGAACTCTCTCCTTTGGCCCCTCTTCCTTCTCGGTTTGAATGTCGACAGAAGCGGTCCCTGTAGACATAAAGTCCGAGCAAATCGACACTTACGTAGTTGCTGTTGCTCTCTTGGGGGGTGGGGCCCGGAAGAACATTGCATATGCCTTCTTCTCCTGCAGCTTCAAGATCCAACCTGATGGATCTTTCACTCTTGACAGGGAGAGAGAGAGAGAGAGAGAGAGAGAGAGAGAGAGGAGAGCCTTTACCTCTTTCGCTTTTACATGCCTTGTGATGTCTAATATTAGACAGAGTCGAGATAGAGACTGAGAGTGTCTTCAGTTGGAAGTCTAGGATTTGCAGTAGGGGCCGGTGGACGTAGACAGTCCACTCGGTTCTCTTCATGCCACAGCTCCAGCTGGAATGGTCACACATAAAGTCTACCTGCGTATGAGTCGGGTCGTTCACATTGAGACATATCTTGACAAAGAAGCATCTAGGATGGTTCGGCCGTCCACATACATTTCTGATTTACTGTACAGCGGACCCAAAAATATAGGTCCCAAGCCTTGAAATTCAGAAGAAAAAGCTAACGAGAATTGTTCGTGAAGAAACATATGGTGCCCACATGCAATAATTGATAAATAATTACAAAAAGGAAAAGGTAAATTATAAAATAAAATCATACCTAACCCCTACCTTCCCCCTTTATTTACGCAAATCTGCTTTTGGCCTCGGCCGATCGACTCTCCTAAAGCTTTTCTCAGCAAAGTCATGGCCTTTCGACACCTAAAGCTAGTCAGAGCCAAATCTCGAAGAATATAAATATCCCGTAATTACAAAAGCTAATTTCTAGCTACCATCATCACTATTATATAATCTTCCATGCTTTTTATCCTTTTGAATTCGATAGGTTGCTTCAATATCAGTAATTAAGAAAACTTGACCCAATTCCAGATCGGCAGATGTTACCATACTTTTTTTTTTTTAAGTTTTGGACACTGTCATTTGTCACTGTTTCAGTCGGCTCGATGAGTTGGACATCAGTTGGGTCGGTGGAATATCAAATTGGGGTTCTTGGCTCTTTTTGGTCCACTGGGGTCCAACACGAAAGGCAGCATACGACCACAGTAATGCCGGCCCTCTGATCTCTTGACACCACATAATTTGCCATAAATTCCATGTTCTTACAGTATCATCGTCTTCCATTCCACCCATCAGCTATCCCAACCAGCCATTCGTTCACACCCCCCACCACCTTAAAAATCTCGGCAGCTGTAAAATGAATAAATCGTCCTGTTAGGACTTAAAAAGGCAGATACGTACATCCCTTGAACTTTCCACTCGAACGATCGATTATGTTAATTACCAATCGCCGAAGATACTTCAGAAGTTAACTCAAGCAGCCGTCTCTTTCCATCGACTTCTGCTTGGTCTTTGTCCAAGATGGGGTTGTGGGTGTGTGAGAAATTCATTGAGGCATTCTCCAATTTTGGCCGTCCCTATTTCCACCTCATCATCACTTGAGTTGGGGCTTCTTTTTTTGTTTTTTTCCCTCTGTGGCTGGGAAAAAAATTGTCACTTTCGGCCTCTTTCCTTTTTTGCTGGTTTTGATTTGTGGGTTACACGCAATAGACCACATTCACACTGTCTCTCCAATGACTTCATTCACGGCGATTCAACAATCAAATCATTCAGTATATGTGCAGTATTCGGCATGTAGTCGAGATTAGCCATTTGAATCGAGCATGTCGTCCGCTTGCCGTCCGAGTCACGCATGCCAAATAAACAGCATGCCTTTAAGCCAACGAAAGTAGAACAAAAGACAGCCGCGAAGGAGGAAAGGCTGCAACTTTACGAGGCTTTAGATCAAGGAAGCATATTTTGATTAATTAATCAGTTAATTCCGAGAACCTTTGACTAATAATTGGTGTCACAATTTAGTTTTATAAAATTAAATAAAAAGAAAGTTTGTGTGCCCGTTTCATGATGGAGACGTGAACCGGATATGTAGACAATTATTACAAAATAATGACTTACATTATTGCTGCCTGCATTAATTTCTGGTCCGTCCATTCCTCACGGCCTTAAAGACTTGAAGCATAAATAAAGATTTATCAAAAAGTGTGTCGCTTTTTTAGTGTAATCCCATGCAACATTGGAGCATGTACTTGTACAATGTGTGTTACATGTTAGAAATGTTAAATGAACTATGCGAATTAGTTTAAAATGTAATTGAAACCGTTTGATTTGGTTATAGTTCGGTCTATTAAGTATAACGGATTAGTCCGATAACAAAATACAGTTTAAGAAATCATGAATCAGCCCAACCCTAAGTTGGCGGCGACCCTTTCCTTTTTTATTTTTTTAATTATTTAAAATAAATAATATTTTAATTTTATGCTTTTAAAATTAAACTTTCAAATAATTCACCATTAATTGCAAGATTTTTTTTGCGATCCAGGTAAGTTCAAGCCGGTTTCTTAACGTTTCATGTTGGATTCCAAAAGGTTGGTTCAATGAGAGAACATGCCAGCAAAAGTGGTTACCTGCTGGTTTTGGGGGGGGGCCTAGACCCGTTTTGAGTTTTGACATGTCGGTTCCGAGTCAAACCAGCCTTATTACGTGTGAATGAAATGAAAATACAATGCTTTCTTGAATCTTTTATTTTGTTTCGATTTGGTGCGCTATTTATGATCGTGATTTACATTTTCCATTCAGCAAAATTAATAAAACAAAAACAAAAACAATAATAAGTTTGTCTCGATGCAATTGCATCCTCTGTCCAGCCCATTCCTATCTATTTTATTTCATTTTTCGCGTAATATTTGGCGTGTGTATATATGTATGTATGTATATATATATAATTACCGTCTGTTCCCTTTTAAGCATAGAAGTTGGGCCTTGATGAATGAATTCCATCCAGTTTCCAACTGGCCCATTTTACAACCCAAGAGCATCTCCCTCACCAGATAGGACCCCATATTACAATCGTTCTTTCTGACGTTGCCGATTTCCTGAAATACAGAAAATTACGAGAAAGAATTTTCAGAAACCATGTCAAGGTCGTTAGCTGAAGAGCCTGAATCCTCGGATCGATTAGAAACTGAAGACGTAGATGAAAGACGACCAGATATGGACCTTAGCCACACAGACTTAGTTTCTATATGACACTGTCTGTATATGTAATACATGGGTGATTACGTAATAGCCTTACCCCAGTTACACGCAATAATATCTTTCCCGTGCCTTTGCTATGCATTTTATTCCTAAATTTTGAAACTGTAAAGACCATAGAAACTGGATCATTTTTCAATCTTGTTTCTTCTTCTAGATCCTATTAAGACTGTTCCGATCCCATAGCATTTTTCTTGTCGACCCGACGGATCATGGCTTCCAATGGGACTTGCTAGAAACAAGAGAAGAATATGGATATGGCCCGCCCAAGATCGTCTTATGGGCCATTAGAGTTTCTTTCTAGACAGGAGAGTTTGAAATATGGTCCTCCACGGTGGCCGGATACCAATTATGCAGTTCGAAGAATTTGAATACGATTGCTTTTAAGCAGTATCCGGAACAATCCCTTGATTTTCGGGTCAGGGGTGTGAAAGCGGACTCGTCCTCCGCCACTTCCGATGTCAAATCATAGGAGGAACGAGAATAAGGTTTTTGTTGTGTTATGGTTAGTATTGTGGATCCTCGATGGAGAAGTTTTTTTCTTCCCCCTTCCCCGGTCCATTCAAAGTGCAGAATTCCTATCACGAGGAAAGGTGGAAGCAGCCGCTGTACTTGGACTCGGAAGAAGGCCTGAGGAACTTCAAAGTGAGGTATATTTCTCGACCGAGCATGGCCGGAAATTTCTTCACCTACTGTTGGTTAAATGTGAACCAGACACAGCAGTTGCACTATTTGATTTGACTTTGACTTCGCACAGATCTTAGGTGTAAAAATCTGAATTGGAGTATCGGTGTAGTGTCTCTGTTCACGTGCGAGTTTCACACTTCGAGATACTCTTGGGTCAAAGGTCGTGCTCGACCTAGCTCTTGTTAGGCGCTGGGGTGATGGCAGAGAAGAACTTGGGACGAGTTTGCCGTATGGACGTCCAACGGTCGATTACCAGCATATGGAGACTGGGGAGCTGTTGGAAACACATCATTAAGAGTATAAATTATTCTAATACTATCATTTTTAGAATTTGGGAGAAATGAGGACCATCTTCATAGGTCCACTGTCACATTGGAAATTGGAAAAAAGGTGTTAAGACTGGAAATTGGAAAAAAGGTGGAACGAGAACAAGAAAAGTAGAGCCATTGGAATGGGAAATTAGCTTTCAGTCACCGGAGTCCTCTTTCTCATAACCATACAAGACTCGTCCTCCCCACCCCCCCCCCTAGCCCCAGAAATAGATGCATGTGGATGGATGGGATTTTTCTGTAAAAGTAAAAAATAATAATAATAAAACACCACGAAATTTGGGCACCGGCTGTTGCCCAATTTTAATCTCCGAATTCTCACCCCTTTGATTCATCTCCTTACTCTACATTTCAGGCCACATGCTGCCTTGTGATCGAAGAGAAGGGAAAAACCGGCGATGGAGTGGAGAGTCAAATATACATTACTGTTTCTGAGTGAAGATAGCTAGGCGGCCGAACCAAACCCTCCAATTTTTTTTTCTTTCCTAAAATCAAATTTAAAGAGGAAAAGAAAATAGAAAAAAATGAAGAAGGTGACGTAATTGTGGTGGTCCATTTATGAGTTACGAGCTTCTCGTTCCCATCTTCATCTTTGACAAAATGTGATGAGCTTACTCTTTGTGGAAATTTTGTGTTTTTGTCTCTCTACTAACTTAACAGATATTCTTTCAGTGTTTGAAAGTGCGTGTACGTATATCCATGTTGTGTATGCCTCTCGTAAATCGAACTATCGACCTTCATTAAAAGAAAACAAAAAATTCACAGTGGATGATCGGTTATGTCCACGCTGCAGACTGATGATGGAATGCGCACAAGTTATCAGGGAGTAGCTAGAAATGTCATTCAAAAAAGAGAGCAAATGTTAACTAGCATTCAAGCTCTCTGTTTTAGACAATGTAGAGAGAGAGAGAGAGAGAGAGAGAGAGAGAGAGAGATTCAGATTTTACAGGAGGAAGCAAGACATGCAAACATGGAGAATTAACAAGGAAGATGAGGATGAAGATGTGATCAGTTGCAAGCTGGAGTCAACAGTTCGTTTTTTTTTTTTTTAATGTGATGCCAATGGGAAAAGTTGATGACAACTGACAGGGACTTATAACTAGCTAGCTAATGAGAAGTGAACCGAGATACGCAAGTGCTGAGCAGCACTTGATCACTGAATAAATAAAATCGATGTATTTGACATCCTTGCAGTAGGTGAGTGGACTGCATTTGTATGAGTTCATGTATATGTAATGATCGAGTCGACGGTAACGTCTATGCACAGACTCTCTTCTCATAACTATCGTTAATGTTTATCCACAACTGTACAATGCGGCGCAAAACATATAGCAGCCAGCAGGATTACCGAGTCCTGTTCTCACAAAATGATATCCTATTAAGATGTTTAGTGCGCCGAAGTAGATATATATGCCCATCAAGCTCATGATAAAATGATTCAACTGGGTCATACGTATAGATCAATTTGAGAGGTACGAGCGCTGAAAGTATATATAGTTAATCTAAGCTTTCGGTTTCATGATCCATGAATCATTT
Organism: Sonneratia alba; assembly: GCA_900174645.1. NCBI lineage: Eukaryota > Viridiplantae > Streptophyta > Magnoliopsida > Myrtales > Lythraceae > Sonneratia > Sonneratia alba. Next base: position 2,126,175 of record FWPY01000036.1, on the reverse strand, counting down.
CGATATTCAGTTCATACATACATATATATATTGTTCTGTCCTTATGTGATATCCAACTTATACATAATCGTAAGAGAGCAACAACACCAAGAGGGGGTTGAAAGTTAGGATAACATGTTGCACATCAAATCACTCAGTTAGGTCATCGTACTTTTTTTTTCAAGTTTAATTTTAGCTCATTATCTATCATGAGTAAAATAAAAATAACCCATTACATTTTGGTCATGTGAGCTTCATCTTCCTAATTATAAATTATCGGGATAAAGTATCCACCAATCGATGTGTGACCCCGATGACGAACCCACATCATCCACATCTCAATCGAGCCCTTTTTAATTGGTTAACCGGCTGCTTTCCTTTCTACTTTTCAGGGGACGAGGAACCCTAATTTGGGTTTTAGGAAAAAGGGTTCGGTGACAAAGATTAGGTCTGACATCGTAAGGCAATAGGAACTGCTCCTCGAATGTGGCATCGATTCCTGCTTTATATGATCTCAGGGTTGTTCGTCCAGTTCGGCCAAATTTAGTTCATCACCAATCAGCCCACTTGTGACCAATATTCTTTTATCTGTCCTAGTCATGTTTCCACCTTTCAAATCAGACCGATCATATACGCATGCGGAAAAGGTACATATAGTTGATCGACAGAGAGGACACATTTGCGTGCGTATATGTATATACATATATATACACACATATACATCCCCAACAAGAAGGCATAATTTTTCAATTATAAAGCATGTCCATGCACTTACGAGAAAGAAAATATGGGAATGGAGTAGTGTGAAAAAGTCTCATTGATTATGAATAAACGGAGATGGAGATTTTGTTGATTTTAGATTCTATTCTAATGAATAAAACACTGCTCAGGCATCAAGCTTTTCCACTTTCAAAAGGACATTCATTGAAATGTACGTGGTGTCCGAAATTTCCTAGACCACTGGTTGCTTGAGCCGCATTTGACGGTTTCTGTGGCATATGGAGACTCAGAATATAATAATTATAAAGAAAAATTCGTACAAATCCTTTCAAGATAGATAGTTGCAAGTTGTGATGTATACATAATTAAGAGATTTTAATTAGTTTGTGTTCCCTATCACGGATTATCACTTGCAACCGGCTAGCTGCCTTCTGAGCCAATCTGAGCATCACATCATGTCAGTTAATATTTAATACATGCGTATGTTAAAGAATTGTGTGTTGATCTAATTGAAAATGTTGTTATGAACGTGTATATATGGGTCGATATGCACACCAAATTAAATAGAGATGGCACATATATATCTCAATTATAAATCTCCATTTTCGATCCGAAAAATCCTCGTTGGATTACCCATAAGAAGGAAAGTACAAGCTCGTGTTAGCTTAGACTAATATACCATCACCCAATCTCAATTTCCAAGCACTCATATTTGACCGACAGTACTTCGAGTTCGTTTCTCTTAATCCCCTTTTTGTCATAATCATATAAATATATTTGGTACAACTTATCTCTTACTGTGGAAATCAGTCGCTCAGAGAATTTCTCACACCTCCATGAAATTTTCTTCTAGAAGTAGGTATACTTTTTTTTTTTTTTATAAATGGTCGATATCCAGTTGGACTTTGTCTAACTGACTAATCCGAATCGCCCCGGGTCAGCCCATTTAAGGGGTTAAGAGCTCCCCGCCGCAGGTGGGACTCAAACTCGAGTCCTCCTACTGGAATGATGAGTACCGAACCACTTTATCACGTCCACGATGGGTGAAGTACGCATACTTTAGAGCTTAGAAACCGAAGTCTTTCTATGTCAGAACAGCAACAACGGCCGTTTTAATTTGTTTCATAGGCAATCGTTTTCCAAAAATTACTTAAATTCAAGTAATCGAATTAATTAATAAGAGATGAAATTATTTTTATTATAAATTTTATGTACGACTTATAATACAATGAAATTAAATATCGAGATGAAAAAGAAAATTTTCTCACCGACTTGACCCCATCATCTCCACCATTCACCTAACATAATCTTTATCTAATCTAGCAATCGCACGAATTTCTTTTATATATAAATAGCCTACAGCAACACGGCATTCGTACAGCTTTTTGTCTCTCCAGTCTAAGCTGGAGTCAGGGTTTCACGGTGACTTTGTCTAATTTTTCATATAAGAGAATAGAAAGAATATATATATATATATATATATATAAAAGAGAAGTCTATGCTCTATACATGCTATACGCGATGCATGCATGAGCGACATTCTAGCTGTTGGTCATGTCACATTTATGTTTAGTGAATGCGCTGCATTTATATGGGCATACCAAAATATTTATTTAACCTACTAATATCCCAACCTAATTTCGGGCACGAATTGATGGAAGTGGACCCATAAACGTTCTCGCTCCTTGAATGAGTATGACCATTGACCAAGCCTGATGTGAACCACCCTTGGATCTCAGGCCAGAAGCTAAAGCTAGCCACTAGCTGGATAACGTCGTGAGTCATGAGTGTGTGGAGACGCTGCATTAATGCATAATATCGAGGCTGACTTCCAGGAATGCTCTCTCACAAGTCGACCAACTTGTCTTTCTTTCCCCCTCGTTTGTCCTTTAGTATATGAAAATTTCTGTGCATGATATTGTCCATATATTATGAGTAGTACATAACACACACACACACACACGTATAAATATAATAATATATTTTCTGGCTCCATGTGGTGGGGATACTGCTACGTTCCACCCGGCAAGACCCTGACCCGATCTAACCTGTCTCTGAACCGGGTCTGATCCAACACCGACCCAGGGTATGCCTGGATCTGCCTCTTGTCCGACCCCATCCTGCTGCTTTATTATATTATGTATTAAATAATTACATATTTTTAAGTGGCCTTGCAAACTTTATCTTAATAAATCGAATATATCTTTTTCTTTTGTAAATACGTAAGTCTAAATTCCTATGTTAAGTAACATAACGTGATGTTAAATAGTAAACTCAGGTGATCACATGGTGGCTCGAATCGGGCATATACTCCGTTCGGGTGAGGACACAGGTAAGCTCGAAGTGACCCATTCCGGGTTGAGACAGGCGGGTTTCAGAGACTGAGGATACATGACAGTAGATGCCGATGCCGATGTCGACCCCGAACCGGACCATTGCCAGTCCTACTGTGTGGGGGACGGCATCGTATTGTATGTCTCTGAACTGTACGTGCTATGTAAATATGTGTGTGAATACACATTACATCAACAATAGACTACAAAATTAATACATAATAATAATTAAAAAAATTATAAATTTAATTATAATTATTAAAATTTTTATTCTCCTTCATTTATACTTTTTTTTATCTAATTTATGAGCCGTTAAAAAAAACGAGAGATGAAGAAATTGGCCTGGGGAAAAAAACAAACAGAGGGGCAATACGAGTCTGACTTTTCCTTTTCGATTTCTCTGCTTTTCCAGGTGGCCCGGGATTGACGGTGGGAAATGTTGACTTGAATAATTTAACAATAAATATTTACTTACACATGCAAAAAAAGTCTGTGTATAGATAGATATATTATATTATATCTTTTTTTTCTTAAATAGGTAAGCACCTATTAAATTAATGGAGAATTATAGTATTTAATTTACATAGTCATGCACCGGGGACGATTACTGCTGATGGCGTCGTTGAAACTAATTTTCAAAATAAGTGTAGTTTTCAATGGGTTTGACATTATAGATTTTGATGTTCACGATTTGACATAAACATTTGTAACATAAACATTCGAGGGGCTGCAAGCTGGTATTAGTATTACCACACACAACCTTGCTAGTAAAAGAAATAAAAAACTTTATTATATATTCACCGATATTCAAAAATTAGTAATTTACGATTACAAGTTGTTAATATTATCACACCTAAAAGATTTTATTATTTAAATTTAATATTTTACTTTTTTAAAAAATCGAATCAAACTAAGTTATACGGCATGAATTTTTTTTGAAATTTATAATTCGATTTCTTTTTTATTATATGGCGTCTTCTTCTGGCTGTCTTGTCGAGCTAAGCAACTGAGATTTTTTTCTTACTGTAGACTTAAAAAAATAAAAATTTGCATGACGGAAGCCATCTCGTAAAATTAAATTAATTAATCCTCGGATTACCCCGTACTCTAAGTATTCTTAATATTTTATAATATATTATATATATTAATTCGTGATTATATAATTCTCCATCAACAGTGATATATCAACACAGTACCTTCTTACCAACCGTCTAAGTCGGGGCTCAACTTCCTCCACGTGCGATTTACCTGACGCAAGAAGTGTGCGGAATATCAGGCCACCCCGACCCCTGTACCTCAGGTATTTACCAACCTCACATATGAGACTAGGTAAATCAATCTATCTCCCTTTTTCATATTCCCCTTCTACTTTCTAGCTAGGTATTCCAATATTTTTCTTGCACACCTCAATTAAGTGTTGATTTAGACATGTATGAGTCATTTCAGATAACGATGTTCTGATTCAGACATTATATATATCTAATAAGACATACGAAATATGTCAGTTAATGCAAATAATGATATTGAATTTTCAAATTAAATACATGCACATAGATATTTATATATGAACTAATTATAAAAAGTATATGAATAGAAAATAAATATTATTATACTAAATTTTCATGCGAAAATGTGTATGTACTTCCTCAAATTTTATATTTTTTTAAGGAAAGCTAGTCCGTATTATGGCGTGTTTATTAGCCAATTTTCTAACATAAATGACTCTTAATTACATGCACGTGGATCGCCAATCCGAATTAATTCAATTTATTTTTTGGGATGCTTAGCATTTTATTTATCTTATGATGAATATTATTATATTATATTTAAGGGTTAATATATTAATTTAATATGAAGGTGAATAACTTTTTAAATTTTAGTATGAATTCTTTTGTGTATACTAATTAAATATAAACTATACGTTATTTATTATATTATTTATTTTTTTGTTAAATTATCATGGTGACAGTGTACTGCATCAATGTCATGTAAGATACGTCAACAAAATTAATTAACATATCTTATATGAAAATTTACAGAAAATAGATGTAATATTAAAATCGATAAATAAAGTAAAATAGATATTTGATTGAATATAAAAAAATATTCTTACTAAATTTAAGATGGTTAAATTTTAAAATTAATTGTGAAAATAATAATATATTTAATCAGATAATAAAATTTTATTGTGGTGCAGAATGTGCTGGAATGTCCTAGAGGGACTGGGGACGGCGGAGCCAATTTGAAACTCGGCTGCAGCTTAGCTGTCAGCCGCGGCAAGGGAGGAAACCGGCAGACATTTTCATTCATTTATAACAATTTTTTCTTCTCATTTTGTTGACCAGCAACGCCATATGACAACTTGACCTTTTTCCAATTGCATCAGCAAATTTAGGAGATAAAACTTGAGCTCGAGACATTTTACGGCAGGACGGAGAGATATGGGTGTCAGTATGGCTGTAACATGTCCGATTTCACGCGCACAGACCTACTGGTCGTTCCTGCAATGTACGAGATTAAAAGCAACCTTTTTTTTCTTTTTCTTTCACTCGTTTTACTGTTTTTTTTTCTTTCTTAATGGGTCAAAGTCAAACCTAATTTTTGCCTGTCAAAGATGTTGGGGAGGAGAGAAAACGTACTACAAATGTAAGTGGGGGACAAAGCCATTTAAAAGCTGTAATTGCTTCGTTCACCTACCCTACATGTTCCTCCTCAGTTCACACCAACATTGTTAACAAACGAGAAAAGGAAATTCGATACAAACTTCTCAGTGTCCCGATCTAAGTTCATCATGATTAGAAAAAGAGAATTTGATGTAATAATATTATTTTTAATTTAATAAAAAAAATTAATAATTTAATTTTTATCATAAAACTCTCTATCTCATTTTATTCATAATCACTTCTATTATACTAATTAAAAAGTCATCATTGTTTGTATGTACCACCCAAACCATTTGTACTACTGTTTGGAGCGAGAGAGAGACAGAGAGGCCAGAATTACTGATCCAAGAAGTCTTTTACCGTTAACAATTAAACTCTTTAGTAGTAATAAAATTAATTAGTGTAGTTAACTACGTAATTGGCTGTCATGGATACTGACAGGTAACTTTCCAAAGATGTCAGCTGCTGAGCCGTAGATTTTCCTTACAGTCCAATTGCTCATTCGCACTGAATTGGCATTTGAGATTTTCTATTAATTTTAGAGAAAGTGATCTTTTCCTAAACCCCATTTTTTTATATAAAATTTTTCCATACTGATATTCAGTTTTCATAAAACGTCGATTGGGATGGGAATGCAGAGCCAATTGATTGATATGGTGTTCTCGTCGTATCGCGATCGTCGTGCGGACTCATTGTCTCCAATCCCCTGCGTCAAAGCCTGACACTTACTAGCTAGCCGGAGGGAGGAAACTGAATAAAAAAAAAGCTATTAACGTGAACATAACTGCGGTGAAATTGTTCATTAGCATGATACTAAATTACTCAATGATATTTTTCCTTGTTTTTTTAGTCGTGATTTTATTTATATAAAGGAGTAGCGGTAGGACGGGTCGTCGTCCTCAAAATCCGCAGTGATTAAGACGACAGATGGCGGTGACGTAACGGGTTGTTCTCAGGAGTTAGAACACTAGCCACACACAGAGTCATCCGTCTCGTCTTTGGAAAATTCCAAATTTCCTCCCGCCACTAAACGAAAAGAGTTGATTTTCCATTAGAGGCCGGGAAAATATCTCATTCTTGGAGGGTGGATGCTCTCTTCTCGTCTCGTGGATCCTTAGATCGTTGTACCATCTTGACAGAGAGAAAGGAAATGCACTTTGCCATCAAATTCCCTCTTTTTTTTTTCTAATAACTGTATCGATCGTATAGAAAGTAAAAGTAAGAAAATATGAATAATTTTATGATAAAAATTAAATTATAATTTCCTTATTATTATGGGAAGGAGAGGTACTACTACAGCATAACTAAACTCCTTCCTCAAATATTACCTATGATGTTCACTGCATAACTCATCATTTGTGGAATTTAAATAAGAATCTTCCTCTCTCCATTTCCACACCGCGTCTGTTCCTGGACCCTCCCTGGCCTGTTCGCTTATTATATAAAGGGCGGCTCAGCCTCCTCCTATCGCAGGCAACCTCCCGTGTTTGTTGGTTTCAGTTCATTCTGATTTCCACATTTGATTTCTTTGGTCTTTCGTGAGGAGAAAGCTCACTTCTCCTCGGCTCATCGCAGCTCAGCCCCGTCGTCTTCTTCCTCCTAACTCTAATTAATCATAATCAAAGAGAAGGGGAATCGTCCTCTTCTTGGCTGCAAATCACTGGTTTTAATTGCAGTTGCAGAGGCCTCGTTGCCTGGATCTGCAGCTAAGTGATTCTCTTGGAGAGACCCGAAGGGAGAAATCTTGATTTTCAGGTCAGTCCTCACTCGACGATGGAAAATCATGGGACCCCCGCCCCAGTCAAGGAAGACTCCCCTGAGGGACTCCCATCGCTCATCAAAGTTATCTCCTTGAACGGAGTTTCGGGCTTCGACAGCGTCGAAGGATACAGCGATCAGCCCACCGGCCATCCAGTCCATGTGAGTTCTGTTCCGATGTTTGCCTTTCCCTCTGGGTCCACTAATGACAAGCTAAACGAACCATTCTGCTGGAGATTTACCATATTTCGCTGGTTGCAGGAAACTGTATCGGCTTCCAATGCTCAGCTGGTGCATGCTGTTTCAATCAGCATGCCCTCTTCTCCGACGGGCTCGAAGACAGTCCTTTTTGCCAATCTCGATGAGGCGGCTGGCGGAGATGGAAGTCCTGATTCTACCCCACCTGTGCGTCCCAAGGAGAACATGTTCCATTCTCAGCCAATGCCAAGAGTAACAGGAGAGAACCTCCCGGGACATCACAGAGTACAGGAACTGAAGGATAAGAGGTTCGACACTTTCAAGACGTGGTCGGGAAGGCTCGAGAGGCAGTTGTCGAACTTGCGTGGGAAGCCACGTCCTCCTTCTCCCGAGGATAGCAGCACTGTTCACAATCCGGGGATAAATTTGCCGGTGGAGCGATATTTCGCTGCCTTGGAAGGACCCGAGCTCGATAACCTCAGGGTATGTCTAGTCAGTTCTTTTTTATATACGAGCTTAAACAATAGCTAGGCTTGCAGGCGCAGGCGCAGAGACGATATTCAGCGGCTTCGGTGAAACCGGCGACGAAGCTAACGAGATCTCTGATTGCAGGATTCAGAGGAAAGCGTGCTTCCCAAGGACAAGCCGTGGCCATTCCTCCTCCGGTTCCCGATCAATTCCTTCGGTATCTGCCTTGGAGTAAGCAGCCAAGCAATCATGTGGAAGACGCTAGCAGCCTCTGCCTCGACGGAATTCCTCCATATCAGCCCCACGGTAAACCTCGTGCTGTGGTCCATCTCCATAGCCCTCGTCGCCATTGTCTTCCTCACCTACCTCCTCAAGGTGATCTTGTACTTCGAAGCAGTCCGCCGCGAATACTACCACCCAATCCGAATCAACTTCTTCTTCGCCCCGTGGATAGCCCTCCTCTTCTTGGCCCTCGGGGTCCCGACTTCGGTCACAAAAAATCTCCCCCATGCTCTGTGGTACGTCCTCATGGCCCCGATCTTCTGCCTCGAGCTCAAGATCTACGGCCAGTGGATGTCAGGAGGCCAGAGACGGCTCTCAAAAGTGGCGAATCCTTCAAATCATCTCGCCATTGTCGGCAACTTCGTGGGCGCCCTGCTGGGAGCCTCAATGGGACTAAAGGAGGGCCCAATATTTTTCTTCGCCGTCGGGCTTGCCCACTACACCGTCCTGTTCGTCACGCTGTATCAGAGGCTCCCGACCAATGAAACGCTCCCGAAGGAGCTCCACCCGGTCTTTTTCCTGTTCGTGGCGGCCCCAAGCGTGGCTTCCATGGCCTGGGCGAAAATCCAGGGCTCATTCGATTACGGATCGAGGATCGCTTACTTCATTGCCCTGTTCCTCTACTTCTCATTGGTAAGCTAAGCATCAACGATCTCTTACTAGTTATTCAAAGAAAGATCTCCATCGCCCTGTCGATGTTTCCCTAACTTGGAAGCTCTCCTGTTGCATTGCAGGCGATCCGCGTGAATTTTTTCCGAGGATTCAGGTAAGGCAACAAGATACCACTGATTACCATAAATATTAATTTTCACAATTTCTTCCTAATCTGTACGTTAATTAGTCTACTCGTTTCCCATTCTGGAATTTCCATCTCACAGGTTCTCATTGGCATGGTGGGCCTACACGTTCCCGATGACCGGTGCAGCCATCGCGACGGTACGTTATGCCAACGAAGTGACCAATGTGGTGACCCAGTCGATCTCGGTGCTTCTCTCTTTCGTGGCTACCCTGACAGTAATCGTCCTGCTGGTAACGACAGTCTTGCACGCTTTTGTCTTCCATGACCTTTTCCCGAACGATATCGCCATCGCCATCAGCGAGAGGAAGCCCAAAACCAACAAGAAGTGGTTCCATCTCATCAGGCACGGCAGCTCTGACACCAAAGACATCGAGCACTACCTGAAGTTCGCGAGCTCCGACGCCAAGGACATTGAAGCTAACGGTTCTCAGAAAAGACCAAGTTCGAACGGAAATGATTCCAGCGTTCAAGCTTGATACCGATATATGGTTCTTTCATTCTGTAGACACATGCGAGGGACATGTAGAATACATACAATGGTCCAATGAACATGTGCATATATGGAGAGATGATGAAATATAAATAACAAGTGCACAACGAAACTAGAGAGTCCCTTGAGCCGAATCGGATGTTGTATTTGTGAATAATACGGCCGATATATAGCTATTTCAAGTTTGTTTTGCAGTGTTTGCACTCCGAGAACATCTTCTCTGTGTCGTGCCCAGAACGAAACAAGTTAGAACATCTCATGATTTTGGCATCAGTAAGATTTTCCTGCGGAGAAATGAAGAAGAATACAATAGAAATCATCCTCTCTAAAATAATCATAATTCTAAAACTTCTCACTTTACCTGTCATCTTCCTATACAATCTCTCTTTAGTCTCCATTCACCTCATCTGTGACGAAAATGGGGGGAAAAAGGAAGAAAAAGCAGAAGAAGAAAAAACACATTTATGATGTCAAAGATCTGTCAAGCTCCATGCTGCGGCAGCCAGCACTGGTTGGTGTCTTTGACGCGACATATACGTCCAATCTACTTTTGCTGTGAACATGGCCTGATCTCTCTCATTTTCGCCTTTTTCCTCCCTCCCCATGGTCTAGGGATCAAAGTCAAAACAAACTAAACGATGCAAGGATGGATAGTATCAACTCCGAAAATATCTTTCTCTATTAATCGGTGAGCTCAACCGTCAGGAGCTACGTTAAGTATGTGAATTGTCCACGGAAAAGTCGGCACAACTTTGCACAAAAGAGTTGACTCTCACTTACGAAGGGAGCAATTCCCACCTCCTAAAATAATGCATTCGACACAGTGTGGGGGGGGGGGTATCACGACTTGCCTATAAAGCTCGTGGAGATGGAACCGAGAAGCGCACCTTGCCCGAAAATCACATATGCCCTTTACGAGCGGTCTTGAAAATTCAGCCAGGGGACAACGCCGAGTTTAATCCATCCAATTTCACCAGGTTTGACTGTAGTGCACGAGCTAGCTACCATTCTTGAATCGAGGTATGATCTCTTCAAGAATATTTTAAATACAAAAAGGGAAAAATAAAGAAATAAGGAGCGGCCGCCAACCGGAAATTTTATCCATAGGAAAAGGAGGAAAGAAACATCAAAAGCCATGCGGGAATGAGATTCATGCACTAACTGTAGTTCGTGAAGGAAGATAAAGCCATGAAATTTGACCGTACATTGTATCATCTTTCTCCATATCTGTAGTACATCCCGTTTGACCGTAATTTTATGCTCTCTGTATTGTTAGTACGTGCCGTTCGACCATAACTATCCATGGCCATTATGGACAAGAGATAAGAAAGAAAAATTGTTTAATGCAGTAATATTTATCTTAATTTCAAATTAAAATTCACTAAACCCCCTCCCATCCCTTCTAGGTCTATAGGGTACATTCACAACCGGAAGAAAAAGATGGAAAAAGAAATATATATATATATATATATATAATATAGAAGAGGTAAGAAAATTCATGTTATTAGTAAGAATCAAACGTATAGCAAAGACGATAGGCAATACCACCGCGCACACCGGACTTCTTCTTCGTTCAATACAGGGGTTGTAACCTTTGTTCCTCGTGGTGCAAGTCAAGTTTGTGTGTGCATGTCATGTAAATGTAATGTCAAAATGATGATGGTTCTGTCTAGACTGCAAGCTGCCTTGGCTTGAGAGAGGACATTCACTTGTAATACTGGACAATCCTAATTTAGACTTTCCAACCCGCAAGGTCTCATAGACTACAGTATGTAGTAAGTATATTGCACGCAAAAATTTACAAAGAGAATGGATTACTCATTTGACTTATTTCTGATTATTATTATTGTTATTATATTTTTGCTTGAAGAATAGTGGTTTGACTTCAATCTCATGTTCCCGCAGAGAATTCAGCATATCACATTACACGCTACACACATGAAATCAACCAATCAGAATTGCAAAGTACTATAGAGCAAGATTTTTTTTTTTTTAATTTTTTTGGGGGGTAAATATCTTGTTTGCTAGGTTAATCAAATGTAGTAATACGCATGCATGCCGTTCCTTTATTATTATTTCCAGTGACAACACAGCTGCCATCCTTGAAATGTTAGATGCATTCACAGGAGTCAGAACATTATCATCAGGGAAAAAGAGCAGGATGTGTACTTGTTGATTTCATCGTTTGTGCTCGTCCATGGTCCACCCATTTGGTGTATGTTCAAAATGGGCCGACAGTGTCCAGAAGGAAGCAGCCCAAGTGTTCTTGAAACGCGAATGAACCATGAATAGCAAGTGGGTGGTCGATTCGAATACTTTTATATATATATATATATATAAAGTGGTGAAGTAAAAGCATTCTATAGGCTTTCGAAAAGGAATTCATAGTCCCTGCAAATTAAAAATTGCAACATTTCTGGAGAAAAATGAACAGACATTGATGAAAAAGGAAAGAAACCCCTCAAGGAGGCTGCCTTGTGGTGCAATTTCTCTGATGCAAGCACCAGCTAATTCGTAAAAAGAGAGAGTAAGACAGCAAATTCGACGAGACATTGACATGACCTTCTTGTGTGCTGCACGATCTGTAATTTGCTTTTCTTAGTTTGCTCTCGCCAGTACTCATAAGCATGGCTCTCGTTTTCCTCGATCGTTGTTGTTCACATTCCTTTTTTCTTTCTTTGTCTCTATCGAGGGACGGGACAAAACGAGCAACTCATGTGAAAATGACACACGAAGCCTTGGGGGCACCAACGAACGAGTGTTCCTTTCTATTAACGTCCAACTGTCTGAACATTATCTACCTTTTTTCTTTTCGAAAGTTGGGTGCATAATCGTTGGCTTGGAGAACATGTTCGTTCTGCCACACCTGTTTTTGCGAGAACATCTGGATCTCGGTCCCAAAGTCCACCCAACAATCACGGCAATCTAGAGGGTTCATGCTCCCATTTTAGGCCATCTGCATGTCAATTCATGCACGGAAGTGAAATTCGCATTCCGATCCTCCCAACACAATTCTTTTGGCACATTCATCCCTTTATAGACATTTACTTTCTTAACTTTTCCATGAATTTGACTTTCCCGTGCTAGGTCGGTCCTTCTCCGATCCGTTGCCCTTGTAAGTTTGACAATGATCCGTACGTTGAATGAGATTGCCAGTGTCGCATCGAATGTGAATGGGAATTAAATGAGCATCATCATCATCATCACATTTAGAGAAATAAGAAAGTAAAGATACACGTCACGCCTCTCAGAGTTTAATAGGCCATGTAAATGCACGTGTTGCTCTTGGGGTAATCTTGAAATTTCTATCTTGTAGGGCAAAATATTGGAGAATCTTAGATCTTATGGGGGGCCAGATATTGGAGATCTTGCTTTTGTGGAGGCAAAAGGTGAAGAATCTTGAAATTCGAGAAGGTGGGGGCCAATTGCCTCCCCGCAACCAAATGTAAATCGAACCTAGTCCTTCTGATGTCGTACAAAAAGTAATGCTATGTGCTAAAAACTAATTTTCATGTGTAGCTCTGTCTTTGTTTGGAAGTCATTGTATTTGTGATGCACCAAACTACACGCAATCTGTGCAGCTAGACGTTCTTGCCCACGTCAGATCTGACCAAGCAAACCATCATCAGCACAACCATCAAGATAGTTTGTATGGAACAATTTGGTGATTGATGCTGGCGACTGCGTTAAGCAAGGACACGATAATCTCTTGAAGACAATTCTCGATATCCGAATAGCAAGATTACAGCTGATCATGACAAGAGGAAAGCTATTGAATGAGTTCAGAATTTGGAGCCCAGACAGAGACAATGAATTTGGTGTTTTGAGCAGGGACAAGGAGCATGTCGGAGGTTTCTGGTCCCCCGCCTATGACAGGACTCCAATACAGCTACAACACGAAGACAAAGTTGCCACATTTAGTGAATGAAGGCTACTGGGGTCCCTCCAACTAAATCGTATATGTCTTCTAATCCTCTCAATGCGTTCGTACTTCCACGGATTTAGTTCTGAATCGTTCTTCTCACCACACGGAGATCATATTGCAGACTTAAAACAATAGGGGCTTCGTGCTTCTGTGATTATTCAAGTCTGTCGCAGTTAAGCTGCACAGGGACAGAGAAGAAGCCTCCTTTCCCGAGAGCAAGAAGGAAATTTATCGAGGCAGAAAGGAAGATCGGCGGGGAAATGGATTGGAATTTGGCACTTTTGATAACAGTTTTTGTCCATGTCCCCTCCCCAGTCTCTTTCCCTGTTGACATGTGACCGACACCTCTCCTGTCACCTTCCATTTTTCTCCTATGGTCTTCTTGTCCTCATGATCCGTTGGTCTGTTCAGACCCGGTAGATGAATATCAACCGTATATTCTTTTCCTGTTGCGCAATATCAGGTATTATCATATACATCTGATATATAATACGAGGAGAAACATGTACTGCGTGAAATATATATGGACTAGATTCTTCGTACATCACAAGAGATGGAGTGGGGGCTTGCATTCCTTTTTGCCCCAGCGCGTTTGAGTGGCTCCATAACTATGTGGGCTCAAAGTCAATAGTCAAAGCCAAGGCAACACGGAAGACGTGTTATTCGAGGATAGGTATCCGATATTCAAAATAATACGTATGCATGGATTGCCCTCTTCACAAGTGATCTGCTTTCCAGTTCAAATTTTCACCTTGAGAAGATACCACCTTAGTTGAGCCGAGGTTGACCAAATGGCACAGTACAAAGTTTTTAAGTTTTGCGAGTCACGTTTACTGGTCAATGAGGGCTATGTTTCTGTGGACGGATTCACCTGATTAGATCTCCATTCCAATTTGGTAGAGGCAATCGTAACCTCCATGGCAATAAGCTTTTTCCAAACAAACAGAGTTTCGGCTCGCCTTGAGGGAGGAAAAGAAGTGTGCCAAGTGGCTTGCTGTAAACAACAATCGATTCACCCCATGGAAAGTTATCAAGCACGGTGAATTTCTCATATTCCGAAATCTGAAGTGTGACAAATCAATCGAGTCCACATGGTGCCACTGTAGATACCCAAGGTTTTAGGTGTATGCTAGAGGTCTCTCTTTCTTTTTAATCTTCTCCTTCTTACATCTGTAGTGGTGTCATCCTCATGTACTGTAGAATTACTCGGTACAAGTGAACGAATTCATACATTTGTGGATTCCTATCTCACTCAAAGTGGTGAGAAGGTAAATCAACCGTCACACGTATGTCCATAGTCTGTGTTTTCTGCTCTGAGGAATCCAATACAGATTAAACAAGGTGCTGTTAAAATGAAGAAAAGATGATTTCAAGTTGTATGAACATAAATGTGCACTCTTGGTCTGTATTTCAGTCCTGCTGACGTTCTCTTCTTTTCTGTCGGTTTCCCACGTAGTAATCTTCTCCATGGTGTTATTAGTTTCCTCCCATTTCTGATGTTCTTGAGTTTCCTGCAGCCTCCATTCACTTTCCTACAACAGATGCAGAAGGAATGTCAGAACACAGACAATAGCAGCAAAAAAGTAATACAAGTTCAGGGCAACACATTAGACTAAAAGAAACCAAAGTAAAAGGAAGATTCGAATTGCCTACCGTTTGATCTCTTGCAATGGAGAACTGCCTCAAAGATCGAGCTCTCAGAATCGACTGAGGAATAATGCCGTTCATCAATGGAGTAGGTGCAGCTTGTCTTTTGAGAATCATCTGATGGATAAACTGAGTGCTTTGTAGACTGAGCCCTCTTGGAACCACCCCGAATAAATAAGCGGCACACTGGCCTCAGAAAATTGAAGTATTTGCAGAAGAATAGCCTTGATACCGGGCACCTTCTTTTCTGCATTCTACAGGAAGAGGAGACAGGCTTGGCCTTGGACTTGCCTTCAGAGACAACATGTTTGGTAGAATAAGGTTCAGGTCTTGAGTCTGAGCATTCATATGTCTTCATATCTGATGGGTCATCAAAGAGAGGAAGGACAAATCCCTCAACAAAGAGCTCGTCTGCAGGAGCAGGAGAATCCGTAGACTCTGGTACAGGAAAGTTGAATCTGAAGTCCTGAGAATTGGACTTCGTCTTGCTGATCCTGAATCTCCTTGAGGACGTGGATCTCAGGTCCATCTCGATGAAGGACCCTTCATCAGACACATCAAGTGAGGCCCTTAAGGAATTGCCTTGGCTCTCCATAGATGGTTTCAGGTCCACAAGCCACCCGTAGGAGAAGCTCCCAGGGGAGAGAGGCTGTGAATCTTCTTCCATTTCGTTGTGTTCCATCTAAGAATAGTGATCTTCATAAAACGAAGATGAAATGAATTTCCAATGAAAGATGTGAAGAACAGTAAGCAAAAATAGTGGAAGAGAAGCAGAGAATGCAGTGGACAGATTCACTATATATATTATGTATGCACATATCCTTCTCTTCCACTCTTGATCTTGAACACAGGGGTTTGTTCTGTTGGGGGGTCTGCTTGTCTGGAAAATGAGACAAGGAATTTTAATGACTGATGAGGAGAAAAGGGAGAAGACAATAGATGAATTTAGGACCCAATGCACGGCCATGAATGTCTGATATAATCGGTTGGTCCAGGAATGCTTGCATGAAGCATAATTTTAAGAATCCATGTCACATCTAAGCGTGTATTAGAGAATCGTATTTAATATTGAATGTTAATGACCGTGCAACAGTCTAGTTGTATGCATACTATGCATACCAACAGTAGATGGTAGTTTTCCCACCTTTTCTCTGATCATCAGCTTCACAAATAAGATTATTATCTCCAATTAATCAATGTCTTCTATATCCAGAACTCTATGAGCCATTTGATCATTTTCTCAGTGCTAATAGTCTGACAACAGGAGGACCATTCAATGAGAACACAATAGAACAGATTCTTGCAGATCAAGCAGCACCCAGAGATTAGAAGACAATTGAGTTTATGCACATTCTGTAATTTAATCCAAGCTGCAGACTAAGATATTCAAATGGCTGGGATAGATTAGTCAGTTCTCCAGTAGAATAATCAATATTGTCCTCCAGTTTTGGTTAAAGATATTATACTTTCTGGTGGGTAAGACTAATGAACTTGGGAGGGTCTTCTTGGGTCTTCCCCATTTCTGAAACCTAATGTCCTAACTGCTGCAACTAATCATGGTTTCCTGAAATTGTTTTGTGCAAGTGGCGTTTAAATGCAGAAACATAAAAACAATAAAGATATTACAACAACAGGATCATGAAGGAGAATCGAAAGCTAGCGAGCTAATGGGGCAAGAAATGCAGGACTGCATCATACGTAACTAGAAACTTTTGTGAATTTTCGGTCTGTAATGTCCATGAAACTGCCGTGATTCTTCCATGCGAGCATACAACAAATAGGTGGAATTCAATCAGACATTCAGCACGCATTGGTTGAATCATTTGTGTGGCTGAGAGCAGCCCCGTAGGCCATGATGCATAGCACAATCGAGGTCTCTGTCTCAACTCAAAGGCAGAAAAGAAAAGACAAGGGGCTCTCGTCGGTAGAGAAAAGAAAAATAATCATGATGCAATGACATGACGAGCAAAAAAATTTTGTACACGAAGAGAACAATTTCAAGCTTTTTAGTATATCGCCAAAGACATTATATATGCTGATGCCTCTGATGAAAATAAGCACTCGTTTATTGATCTTTAAGGTATAATGATACTGGTGGAATCTCGATGACACTGCTCTAATGAGCAAGACATTCTCCCTGAGTAGAACTAATAAAACCAACCAGAGAAGCGTGCTCGGTGGACCTAAAAGACACAGCAGACAGAGCTTACCCCACAAATCCGTGAATCAAGTCGTCGAGGGACAGGAGCCACAGAACGCAAGCGCAGTCGAATGTTCCCAGCTGTCTTATCTACGGAGATATTAAGCAATGCCTGAGAGCATGAACAATGGTCCCGAATGAGATGCTTTAGCTTAGCTTGTTAGGACGGTGCTGTCTGAAGCACAGCATGAGACGCGGAGCAGGCATGCCTGCGGTAGTTGTTGAAAGCTTCACAGCGATTGAAGGAAGGAGATGAATATCATCCAGAATATGGGAATATAAATATGTGAAATAATCAGTTACCAAAAGGGCCTGGATTTTCTTTCCCTTAATGACGGAAGCTAATGTCCCCGTGTTGTCCCCTGCAAAATTTCCATGAACAGGATACAAGTGAACCAATAACTTCCTCATTCACTTGTTTGAGTAGATTGCCCATGATTTCCTCATACCATTACTGGTGTCATACGATTAGATGCCAGTATCCAACATGTAAAATGAAGCAATCAATTCCCCATGTTACTTAAATAAGTTTCAGTTATAAGGCTGGCATAAAATGCAACAGTATATCTCATAGTTTTTAAAATCGGACTGGGCCAACCGATTCGATCAGAAATCAACCATTCGCCCAGTTCGGTTTCAAAAAATAATCCAATTACAATGTAAATGCAGTTATATCCATTTAAACTGGCCGATTCCCGATCGAATCGACGGACTGAATTAAACCGGTGAAAATACCCGCTGCTTAAAATTTAAAAAGAAAAAAGAAAGAGACCATATTGCAATGTACTCATCGTACGTCTCTTCTTCTTTTGCTTCTCATTCAGTCGCTAAACCTTCCTTTGATTGGCATCAAGATTTTTATCATGACACCAATACATTGAATCAAGACATAATAAGTGATTTTGGCATGGAGTGGAGTATTTGGAACGCTCATTATTGAATTTGAAATAATATAGTAATTATATTAAGAATTTTTTATTATAAATTAGTGTCAAGTATATGATATTCTTTCATTTTATTTGTAATATTATACTATTAGTATTATGTATTTAGACTCTTGGTCTAATTCATGAATCCATGCCTTTATTGGTTTTCGATCCGATTCGATTTTAAAAACT
This sequence comes from Sonneratia alba, assembly GCA_900174645.1. Classification (NCBI taxonomy): domain Eukaryota; kingdom Viridiplantae; phylum Streptophyta; class Magnoliopsida; order Myrtales; family Lythraceae; genus Sonneratia; species Sonneratia alba. Next base: position 2,107,595 of record FWPY01000036.1, on the reverse strand, counting down.
ATGGTAATACCTCCTTTGGCATGAGAGAAGGTTTCCTGCAGGATGCTTGCACATTGAGCTTGGAAGGACACATGCTTCATCCGGCATTTCGTAGGTGCTCACCAGAAGTGGTTGTTCAGAAAATCTTTTAAGGTGTTAGGTATATGCAGTGGCTAAAGCAACCGATATGGATTATTTAAGTGCTTCTTGCAGTAATCGTGGCTATATTACAGTTGAATGAGCTTATTCCTACCTACATCCGTCCTTCCAGCGACACTGGTATCAACTAGTGACTACCAGCTCAGCTCCCGAGGCCAACTAGTAGCTATACAGAAGCTCGAAAATGTATCGACCACCATGAGTAGAGAGGGCTTAGAGTTTTCATATTGACAGAAGAAACTGGTTCCTGCATAATTATTCTGCTAGAACTTTTGAAATTGAACATCGCCAATCAGCCCATTTCCATCCAATGAATTTTTGTGATGCTGTCTCGTTGCACAAAAAAAAATGACCAACACACGTACCGATTTTATTAAGCTTTAGGCCATGACAAACGGCTGTCAGGGCTCTAGCTTCAAACAGTTCCAATTGCGAGGACTCTAGGTAACAAACTCAGAAGAAGGTCAGTAAGGTATTCAGTGACATGGAGGACATTTTGTTGCCAGGCCTTCATTCACTCCCAGTAATCTTGTCCTTTAAGGCTTCGATTTCCTTGGCTAATTCCTTTCTGCTCGACTGTGAATGAATACATATCAGTAGTTAGCATTAAGAGGCCGCTTGATGCGTGACAACGAAAAGAAACTGAAGTAACATCTTCAAAATATAGATTATTCTAATCATAGGCTAGCTTTCAGATGCTCAGCAACAAATATAGATATTTATCAACCCAGGGATAGTGGTTGAGCAGAAGCGGATTTTGTCACAGCAACGATTCTAGATGAGCAGCATGCCTCTAGCATCATTTAGGAATATAAGTACACCTGGCAATTTCGAGTTTACCTTGAAGAGAACATATCTGTAAATAAACCATCCTGTACATCCAATTCCCACCACTTCCATGAGTGTTGGCAGCTGTAGAAAGAGAGCAGGAGAGCCTATATTTAGATTATGAAAGGGAAGACAAGGACAAATATGCAAAACACGCAACATCCATGTCTGGGAAAGTATAATTTAACTCAAACTGCTTTCTAAATGCGGGAAAAGGGAAAGATAACCCACCAAGGGGACTGAGCTAATAGCGTTAACAATGATTGATGACAGCCAAACTGCTACTACAGCTCCAGTTCCATAAATTAATAGTGAGGACTTGTCTTCAATGGCATCCCACTGTGAAAGGATGAGATCCATAAATTAAAAACTTCCAATAATAAGATAAGAAAGTTGTTAACCTGGTTAGTCATATATAATACCCGTACTTACCAGAAAATGCAAACCAAAAAAAAAAAGAAGCAATAATGGGATTCAATCCAAGCAAATCATAGACTACATAATACATATTACCATACCCATATACTACTCCATCATGATAAGTATATGAGTCCATGGACAAAATTTGAATCCTCATTTTGTTGCTTAATGAACAAACCACAATAATGTGGATGGGAATAGTCTATGATATTGATGGCACATGGCAGTAATGAGCCCAACTGGGAAGAGCTTAACCCTTCAGACATCAAATGGGAAATGAATAATCCTTCCCAGCTGGAGACGCTAGAAAATGGTGCTTCCAGAAACGTTGTGGAGTGGATATTTGGATTCTACCTTCTCCTTCAGGTCAGTAAACACCTCTTCAACTTCAAAAGAACTTGATGTCTCTTCTGAGGGAGAAGCTCTCATCCGTGTCACATGCAATCGTTCAGCATTTTTGGCACAGAACTCAACTGTATCAAGAACATAAAATTACAAGAGAAGTTAGTCTGGTGACAGTAGAAGACTAACTCAACATCCCACATCATACAGCAAAGAATCGGTCTGAAGGGCAATTAGAAAGGAAGGAGGGCAAGAAACGTGGTCTGAAAAATCGGGTAATTTCTCAGTCGAATAGGATGATTCACAAATATATAATCCTCATTTCTTATAAGGTTAGCTTACATACACTTCTGACGGTTGAAATTATATCTGAATTCCCACAGAAAATTCGGATATCAATGTTGGGCAACTCTGGAAAACCTATTGCTAGAGCACCATTTTTCACACATCCAAATCGACAGGAGATCAACAATATGAGGATCCGTCTGAAAACCAAAGCTTCAATTATTCGGATTAAAATCAATCCGAGACAAAAATAAGGTCAAAGAGAAAGTTTGGTCAGTCCACCAAATCCTTTTTGTCCGTTTAGGCTCATCTCTAGCTCCAACAGTACGACAGAAACGTCACACTCAAAATCCCAGGCGGCAGAACTGAACTCTGTGCGAGTGATTTCATTCCTCCCATATAAGTAATGATAAACAATTCAAGGAAGCAAAAAGATAAAAATCGCAGGCACTGAGAATTTCCTTCTGGTTACGCCGAAGGTGAGGAAGGTAAAGCAAAGAGCACCTGAGGAGAAGAGCCTGTCGGAACGCCGCTTCGGCGGAAGGTGAGGCAAAGAAGCAGAGCGACCTCGAGATGGCGGAGACGAGAGGCGCCGACCAGAGGCGGTGGCCCTTGTCAGGGTTGGAGCAGCCGCGAAAGACGTAGCTGCTGCTACTGCCATCTCTGTTCCCTATCCCTCACTGCGAAAGGATGAAGTTTGACTTCTCGTTTACTATGTAATTGCTCTGTTCCTTTGTAAATGTAACTTCGTCATGGTAAGTTGAGAACCGTCTCACCAAGAACAAGACAGAATCCCAAAGTGCGTTGTCAAAGTTGAGATGACGTGGACCGGACCAGCTCTACAATTTTGTACCATTGACCGACCGACCGACCGACCGACTTCCTAATTACGCTGCACGCAAAAGAGCCACCGAGCCATACTGTCCTCCACTTATATCAGTGGGACTTGACCAAATTAATTAGAGACAATCCGAGCATATCAATGACTCGAGACTATGTTTAGGGATCATAGCTCCCCAATTTAGGCCCAGGAAATAATTTAGATATTTTAGTTTTTATCAATGAGATATTCTCTTTTAATTATTTAATTTATTCCACCAGTAAGAGCCACAAGACCAGTCATAAAATGGATCAATTTTTTCCCTTTAAATTAGCTTTAGAATTTGCCTCTAATCCAAAGAGCGGTCAGTTCTTGATTTGAGTATATGGACAAATAAATAAACAAATACCCCCACAAGCTCAGCAAATGCTGAACTTGTCTTTGTGATCACTTCCTATTCACTCGGAAACAAGGACTTCGGAACAGAACTACGGCGGTGAATTGCCGAGTCCTGATCGGGACTCTCATCCCTTTGCAGGCGATACCGCTTATTCAGAGTCATCGGAGTCTCAAAAACGATGTCTCTCGTCGCACTTCCACCTTCTTTCCTCTTCGAGTGCTTCGTAGATAGCTCTGGCTTTGCTTTCGTCGTATTTGCCTGTTGCTTTGGGGCCCAAACTCTGCGCAAATCGGGTACCCAACTCGTGTATGATGCAACCCTGCACGCCCTTTCCCTTCTCTCACGGGCTCTGATCAATCGCTGCTCGTGCTCCTTCTCCTTCCTATTGGAGCTCTTTCTGGGTGGGGCCTGAGATTCACTTTCCGCTGATATCCATTGATCATGTCTGCTCCTGCCCATCTCACCCTGGCCTTCCTCTGTTTTGATTCTCCAGGATTGACTGCTTTCTTCCTCACTATTGAGTAGCGAGTTGGGCAAATCACCCTCTTCGTCGAACAACAGCAGATCCAATTTTGAGTAGATATGGCGCACCGCCTCCTCAAGATCCCCAGAGTACCTGAAACATTGAGCTCCATTCACTCAATCTGCTCATTTCTTGCTCAACTAAGCATTGTGATTGCAAAGTTTAAAATCATCTAGTAGTTCTCGATCTCATTAAATGCTAAAAGGGACCTGGAATGTTCAACAGGCATAGGAAATTGCCGTCAATTGCTTCTAACTGAAGGCACTGCAACTATTTATTCAATTCATCATCATACATGACTAAATGGCAAATACCTGCTCTTTATAATCTTTCCCACGTAATTATGAAGGCTCCAATCACCGAAGAATCCCTCGAGATGGCACTGTATGTACTCTAAGAGCGAGCATATTTGCTTTATGAACTTCTGCTTGACAGAGTCCTTGATGGCCTCTGCAATTTCTGACCGCAGTATTTCCATTCGAAACAATATCTGCAATTCATATCTGGTGCTACATTAAGGAAATAGGGATCGTATGACAACCTGATTGGATCAGCTTAAGAAAGGGAAAGCATAGATTAAAAGCTAAATGGAGAAAAGTCATTATGAAGGATACTCTCGGACAGCATAATCTAATGCATCCTGATCTGATATCCTGCTTTTGTTTTTCTCAGACAACTCCTTGGGTTCCCTCAGCAAAAGTCCAGTTACCTCAGAAACAACCTTGTTCAAATGATCATCGTCAACATTGGCTGAAGAGAACTGATCTTCTGAGGCATCCTTGATCTCCAGCTGCTGAAATAAACAGTAAATGGAACTGTTCACAAGCCGCTGCGCTAAAGTCCCCAGGTCCACCCCCTTGGATTCAAGTCCTTTGCAAATTTTATCAGGTATTTCATTCAAGATATTTTCTGAGCTTTCTATTCCACGGTCAATGGCAACTTCGCCCTGAACCCTTGAAGCTGCTGACATAGAATCAGATGCATGAATAGGCTGTTCACTTGCTTGATGTGCTTCTGCTGATGTATTTTCCCTTTCTTCAGGAGTTTCTATTTGTTGCTGCAACATATCTTTTCTGGATGTCTCAGAGGTATATCTCTTCACCTCTTTCTTCCAGCACTTCAAGAATTTCAATTTCTTTGAGCTTTTACTTTCCCGGGCAATATATAGCTCATCAAGTCCTAAATCAAAACCTTGAAGCTCCTCCTTCTGTAATTGACTCCATGATAGATCCTGAAACAAGTGCAAAGTTTTACTATTCTTCATGCTTTTCATAGCAACAATTTTGTTCTGCCTTTTATTAGCTGAAGGCTCGAGCTGGAGATCTGTCAAACCATTCCTGTCAATAAGCACATTGTTTTTGGATCCACAAATTTGGTTGCCCACTTTATGAATAAACTGCAATGTGCTACCAAGACCAATACTAGTCAACATATCATCCAAAGTGGACTTCTTGTTAGTAAGAGAGATGAGAGCTGAGGATACACTGAATGGCTTGAGGACACCGAGAATTCTATCACCATTTGATTTTGAAACTGACACAAGAGCCCAGTATCCTTCTCTGTACATGAAGCTCAAGAATATTTCCCAAACCGGAGGGAATTTTCTCACAGTCTCCCCCATTTCCGAAGTTATTACTTTAAGCATCCTATCTGCAAAAAACTCATTACTATACTCATCCTTTTGATCTTTCTCAGATTTTCCTGAATATTCCTGCACGAGCATTGTTTCTGTTGATCGTTGTTCAATCATTGCAAATTTTCCATGCTTCTGCACTGCCTCTACCTTCACTACGCCTCCCATGAACTGCTCCAACCATGCATCGCTACCTTCATGAATCCTGAGATGAAAATTCGCTGATTCTGTAGATAGAAAAGGACTGCTATTCATACACTGGACTGGATCTTCTAAGCTAACCAATTGTAGCTTACAGAATTTGCATTCCAAGGGTTTCCCATCCACAGTTGCAATCTCAAGACGGAAATCAGTACAAACTCCATTTCCAGCGCTACTGAAGCCGAAGAATTTAAAAGGAATAGCAATACTTGGATAAATCAATCCAAAGGGCAAAAGCATGGGGCCGAAAATGATAGACTGAGTTGAGCAAAATCCCCACCCTAAACTCCGAATCCCACTAGTTATGAGCTCCAACCCCTCAGATTCCACACACTCGGGTGCATATCTCACATCAATCCAGCTGCAATGAATATCCCTACTGATAAATGAACCATTCACAGTCCGGAAAATCCTGTGAAATTTACTGTGAAGTTGGTCCACGGTGGTCAAAGACTCATCGTCCATCCCTTCACCGATGAAATGAGACACCCAATTCCTAGATCTACCAATGGGAGTGAATAAAACGACCAAATTAGATCTAATAGCAGAAAAACACGGAGACGAAGTTCCTAACAGGCTGTTGTCGTCAATGACCGAGTCCCAGGAGTAGTCATGCAAGAGCTGGCGCAGGGAGGCGACGACATTCAAGGCTCGAGGAGGGTAAATGGTCGTGGAGCATTGGGCGAATTCGGGGAGGGAACTTATGAATTGAGAGAGTGATCGGAGGGTGCTATAAGGGTCGTTGAAGGAGAGGCATAGAGAGGAACTGGGAAGCTTTGAGGAGGAGAGGATGGGGGAGAGAGAAGAGAAGAAGGGCTTGAAGGAAAACAGGGAGGATGAGAGAGGAGGGAAGGAGAGTATGGTTTTGGCGGACGAGACAACGGAAGCCAGGTAGCGGTCGGCGTTTTGGAGGCGGAGGAGCGGGTCGAGGTCTATGAGGAAGACGACGCGTTCGGTCAGGGAGAAGTGTGTGAACGGATCCATCGCCATTGATGAGAGACAAACGGATGGAGCTGGAAAAATGAAGGAAGAAGACAGCAGCAGGTCAGGAAGGAGCGGCGGAGATGAAATTAAACGCCGTCGTTTGGTCGGAGGAGCGTCTGCGATTTCTCGTTCAGTAGATCTGCGACTGGGGGGTGGGGGGGTGTGGGGTGCGGAGTTTGAATCTGGCGTTACCGTCGGCGGGAAAAGTCGGAATGGCGCCATTGCAGCCCTGAGCTTGGAATAAATATATTGTCCTGTCGGCACCCCCGTTTTTGGGCATTTCGCAAAGATCCAGACCTTTAATTTTTAGATATTTCAGTTTTAGCCCTCGTATTTCGTGTAGAGTTTCTTTTCGTCCTTGACATTTGTTTCTGTTCAACGAGACCTCAATGTCACAGATGATTGCCCGGTCCGGTCCCTTCGTGTGTGCAGGTTCTCTGTCGGACCGGACAGCTATGATATGAATGATTGAATTCCTACATGCACAGCAAAGGCGATAGATGGGTAGGATAGGCGGATGGATGAATTCAATACCTCTAACCAACACTACAGGAAGTCTTTATTCGGTCCCATTTCTCCATCACTTTGCCAATTAATAAAACCTTGCTTTTACTCATCAAGAATTTCTACCCAAAATTAGACTCCTTACCATTATCATCATCTCATTTTTTTTATCTTTTTTATATCAATAATATCGTAACAATTAACTAATATACCGAAGTATATATTATATAGTATAAAACTCGTAATTAATTTCTATATATAATTTGATAATTTTAAATTTAATATATTATTAATCTCATTCTCTCTCTTCATCAGCACAATGTTGCTCGGCTATTTCTCTCTCTCTCTCTTAAAATGGCATGCTTGAAGTGTAATAATAGTTATATCTCATTATGTTGAGTTGACTTTTTCCCCCCGATGCGTAATAATGATTGACATTCTATATATACGGTACCATTAACCATGACATACGCATCTTCTTTTGCACAAGACCACAAGGAAAAAAATATGTATATTTTTAAATAAATAATTAAGTTCAACTTTGGCATTAAAATTCCACGTACGTAGCCTAAAAAGTCTTCGCACTTCACTGTCAGAGTTATATTCCGTCCACCAAAAAAAGTCAAAGCCAAAGACAGATGGACACGTGGCGGTCTTTTTTCCTTTCCTTAATCTCGTGTGGCTGCTGGTATTTGGTAAACTAAACTCCGGCAGCTAACTGGGGTGCGTGTCCTCTGGCTTCAAAGGTCAGCGTCCCGGCGGTCGACGTTGAAGGAAAAATTACTCTTATCTCCTCGCCTCCGAACATTTACGTTCCACGTCTTCCAAATCAACTTGCGGAGCCGGACCGGATACAATTTTTAGGATGTTGGAGGGGGTGCGTGCTGGTCCTCACGTGTCATCGATTGAGCTTTCTTTAACGTTAACCTCTAGAGACAGAGAGAGACCCAAGAGAGTTCTTACAAATAAATAATAATAATAACAATAATAATTCCACCAACTAGCTCCTTGTTATTAATCTTTCCTACGAAAAAAATGATTTCTTTTAAAAAAAAAGTCATGATCGTCCGATTTTTTCTACACGTAGTATTTATAAGTATTTTAATCTATTTATTCCAAAGTGATATTTGTTATGCTCACAAAATTTTAAATAAAAAAATTACATTAATCCAAGCTTTTTTTTTTCTTTTTTGGGGTCGGAAGTTGGAACCGCGATTAATAAGATCGCAAGTGACGTAGCTGTCCACTCTACGTTGTCTCTTCTCGTGGGCTTACCGACCGCCCAAGAAATAAAATATAAGACAGTGACTACTCTTAGTAATTAAGAAACACTGCCATGGATTGTGTGTTGTACTCTCCATTCGTGTAAACACATCGCATAAAAACAGCCCCGAACCCAGTCATTTCTACGTCCGCTGATCCTCGACTCGCATTGTCGGGTATTCCAGCAATCGGCAATCTTGCCAGCGATCCTTTTCTAGGCTCATGTGGGTGACTATTACGAGTCTTATGAACTCACTCACTCCAAAACTCTGGATGATCCAAGTCGAGCTCGATGCTATGTTTCACAATCTGTCAAACACATAAAGTGCCATGAAATTCTCTTGGGAGCAAGTGAGACACGGCCCGTCGGCACCACCAAGTGGGCCAGAAGAGTAGTTGATATATTATTCTACGTACTGATCCATGAATACCTTCCCCGTCCTTCGGCATCCTGTGTTTGTCTCCGCGTGGGATCCCCTGTTCCTGCGCTCGAGCGTCACACTCGAATACAAGAAACAGAGGATGTAGTGGGATTAAACTAAGCCAAAGAAGCCTCCTCTTCGTCCATCATCTTCATTCATGGAATTGGGGAATTTTTATTTTCCCTTTTATTTCCTGTGTACTGTGCATGTGCTAATGCTGCTGCTTGGGCAAGCAAACCACAGCTCACCTCCATCATTGCGCTGACCCCCATATATCAATTTAAAGTACATTTTTTCATCCTCATTCTTGAGCTTCTGTCAATATTGTCTCTCATTTTCCACCGGCTCCCTTCTTTCTTTCTGCCTCTGAAGCCGTCTTACCGGTCAATGGTGGTCTGTTCAGTTCGGGCAATGGAGGTTGAACGCTGACGATTCTTCGTTCTGGTGCCATGCGAGGTCAGGAAGTAAGTTAATCTGATTTAAATCTTTCTGTGCCTTAGTGAATTCAGTCTTCTCTGTCTGTTCCTCTGTAACCAGAGAGGACAAGAAACATGGGATTTTGTGGACCTATTCATTGGAAATCCATGGCTACTTGTAGTTCTCACCAGTATAAATCATGCCTACATTTGTGTGTCGATATATATATAGATATATATTCTGAAAGAGGATCACAAGGATGCTATACTAACAATTATTTCACTTAGCTGTGCAAATCTCGGTGGATGACCCAACAAAAGTCTGACTCTGCTGCAGGAACTGCTCGTTCTTCAGCTCTTGAAGAATCCCGGCCTGGGCATCGCATCCAAGAAAATGGAGAGGAAGTTCCTAACTTTCCTGACAAACTTCTCGGTTTGGTCAATCCTCTTCCTGTCCGTTTTGGCGAAACCTGTCGAGGATAAGCAAGCTCTGCTCGATTTCATCGGGAACGTCTCTCACTCTGAGCCGCTGAACTGGAACAAGGACTCCTCTGTTTGCCAATCATGGACTGGAGTCAAATGCAGCGCCGATAAATCTCGAGTCATTTCTCTCCGGTTACCCAGGCTGGGTCTCCAAGGCCCAATCCTACCAGACACCCTGAGTCGATTGACGGCAATTCAGCATCTAAACCTTAGAATGAACAATCTGTCGGGTCCCTTTCCTGCAGATTTTTCGAATCTCAGAAACTTAACTGCCCTGTATCTGCAGTGGAACAATTTCGCTGGCCCCTTGCCTGAGGACTGGTCTGTATGGAAGAACCTGACGGTTCTTGATCTGTCCTACAATCATTTCAATGGGAGCATCCCGTCTTCGATGTCAAACCTAACATACCTTAGATACTTAAATCTCGCGGATAACTCTCTATCTGGCGAAATCCCTGACCTGATCCTTCCTCAACTGCAGCAGCTAAATTTGGCTAATAACAGCCTCACTGGCCCTGTACCCCCTTCTCTTAAGAGGTTCCTGAGCTCTGCCTTTCTTGGGAACAATCTCACGTTCGACTCCAATGCTGCTCCCCCTACTCTCTCTCTGGAGCCCCCGGCAGCTCAGCCGAAGAAGGAAAACAAGAAGCTCACAGGGTCTGCGCTACTAGGGGTTGTAATTGCAGCCTGTGTGGCAGGTTTCACGTTGTCCGCCATCTTCATGATATATTGTTGCTCAGACAAGACAAGCAGTGAGGACGAACCCACCTCAGGGGCTGTGGAGAAGAAGCAAAAGGAGGTTTTCTCCAAGAAGAAAGGAGGAGCAGCCTTGAAGAAGCACCACGACAAGGAAGAGAAGCAGCTTGTGTTCTTTGAAGGGTGCACTTATGCATTCGACCTCGAGGATCTGCTCACGGCTTCAGCAGGTGTGCTCGGGAAGGGGGCCTATGGGACGGCCTACAAGGCAGCTCTGGCAGACACAACTACGGTGGTTGTTGTGAAGAGGCTGAAGGAAGTGGGTGTGGGGAGGAAGGAGTTTGAACAGCAGACGGAGATGATCGGAAGGATTCGGCATGAGAATGTGGTGCCACTGAGGGCGTACTACTACTCCAAGGACGAGAAGCTCCTCGTCTATGATTTCTACAGTCAAGGAAGCGTCTCATCTCTTCTGCACGGTGAGTGAAAATCTCTCATTGTATCATTATGTTCGATTTCTTTGCATCCTCCAATCGCCCACGTGGTGTAGACTGTAGAGCATGGCTTACGGTTACATATCGAAGGGATATCTTCATCTAAGTAACCTCAAGCTTATGAACCTTCAGTAACTGTTTCTAAGAATTGTACCGAGTCCTCATCTGTGTTCCTGTAGGTGGTAGAGGAGGGGAGGGGAGAGCCCTCCTGGACTGGGAAACCAGGCTCAAGATTGCCACTGGGACAGCTAGAGGCCTTGCGTACATCCACAAGCAGAACGGTGGGAAGCTCATCCATGGAAACGTGAAGGCCTCGAATGTCTTCCTGAACTCCAAAGGTTATGGGTGCATTTCTGATGTTGCCCTTGCCCAAGTGATGAATCAAATCCCTCCGCCAATGATGCGTATCACTGGGTACTGGGCCCCTGAGTTGACAGATTCTCGGAAGCCAACCCAGGCCTCAGATGTGTATAGCTTCGGGGTGCTGCTGCTGGAGCTTCTCACTGGAAAGTCCCCGGTGCATACCACCGGCGGAGATGAGGTGGTCCACCTTGTTAGGTGGGTCAACTCTGTGGTAAGAGAGGAGTGGACTGCGGAGGTATTTGATGTCGAGCTACTGAGATACCCGAACATCGAGGAGGAGATGGTGACTATGTTACAGATAGGGATGGCATGCGTTGCAAGAGTGCCGGAGCAGAGGCCGAAGATGTTGGATGTTGTTAAGATGGTGGAGGATTTCCGGAGGTCAGGTCAAACTGGCCTGCCAACATCTGAGATCAAATCTGAGCACTCGAGCTCAACAGCCACTCCAGTGGCAGCCGAAATAGAAGCCTCTTCTTCAGCATTGCAGGCTCAGATAGCATCAAATGCTGCTATGCAGTCTCAAGTAGATCCATCAGCAGCTACTCAGGCTCAACCAGAATTACCATCTGTTAGTACAACACAGTGACATTGTTGTGCATGTTATTCACACTCTTGAATTGGGATATAGTTTCTCTCTCTCTTTTTTTTTTGGTCACTTCCGTGTTAATCTGAGACCTCCAAATTGCTGAGATTTTCTTCACATTGCATCCAAATAATAATTCGTAGGACACAAGAATGGAGTTTGTCCCTGTTGATTGTAGCATTTACCTGTTCCATTGTTTAGCAAGTTTGATTCTTGAAGTTGATAAAGCTTTTAGTGCATATTTTTCTGCTGTTTCTGTGGCCCATTCCTCTGAAGCCTCTGATGTTCCTTCTATTTTCTATGCTCTATGGGAGGCACAGTATCTGTATCTTTTCCTGCTCAATTGTTCACCGGTTCACGGACATGTACGTTACTTTACTTCCATTCAAGAACAAGTCCACTCATGGATACTTCGAACCATGTTAGTTCTATTCATCAATGGCCTCCGAGATGTTAACCTTTTCTACATTTTGATCTTCTCATGTGATCAAGAAAATCTACTCGATCTGATTCCATGTTGTTCTATTTGCCCTTTTAAAAGAAATTAACTAATATTAACAGGGACCAGGATTCTCGCTTTGAAGGAAATCCTCGGGACGTGGAAGCTCATCCAGGCACAGGTGGACAAGTTCTTTTCTTACTGCTACTGTAGGAAACCTTATTCAGATCTATAATTCTTTTTTTTTGGTTGTAAATATATAGAAACAGAGAAAATTAATCCATGCTTGAGGGCAGAGCAGATTATACCAAAGCTTTGGCCAGCTTTTGGCCTTCAGTAATCCTGTCTCTGATCAACAGACGAACTTCCCCGTCGGATATTCTTGGAAACTTTTCTTTCTATATACTTAAGTTCTTAATCATCTGTGCAAGCTGCAACGGCGAAGGTTATACGATTGGAGTTTCCTGGTACCCACTTCTGATTTTACGACACGTTTCCTCTCGATCAGTGGAGGTAAGAAAAAGCCCGAGCTCTCTCTCTGAGCAGTCCGCATGGAGAAGCCCATAAGCTTGTGTTCCCTGAGGGCTGGCTACAACTTCGAACTTGAAGATTTGTTACGGGCATCAGCAGAGGTGCTCGGCAGAGGCCATTTTGGAAAATCATACAAGGCAAAGTCTGGTAGATGGGCCCATTGTAGCTGTCAAGAGGTTTAAACGCGAATGGTGACTGTCTGGAGTATCAGGCACGAGAATGAAGCTAGCCTGAGGGCGTACTGCTTGGAGAGGGACGAGCAGCTTCTGTTCACCACTCATTGCACCTGCATATGATATCATTCAGCTCTAACCTGTCAATATAACTTCACTCCTTTTCCTCCGACGCCGCAGGTAAAGAAGGTCAGGTTGTGACTCCTCTGCCCGGGGAGAAGCGTCTTAAAGGGGGCACTGGATCAGCAGGAGGCATAGCTTTCATCCACTCAAAAGCCTACCAACACCTTCTCAAGCTCTCAGTATGCCGTTGAACTATTGGACCGAGCTGGCCATGTGCATTAATGTTTGGCAGATGATTTGAGGCTCTTTTGGGCCGGTCCGATGATAATTAGTATAATCAGGCTGCTTAGCCGGGCCTAAAATTGGTCGGGCTTAAAAGATTTGAGTACAGCGATGAAAATGAATCTTAGGAGGGGGACCCATTCGGAAGTCATGACATCATCGGATCATGTCAGGGGACCCATTCTAAAGCAACTGCTTGGAATTCACGCAGACATGACCCAGTCTGGCCCCAAGAATGAGTCAACTCCCCAAGGGGCCCAAACGCCCCACTCTGGACAATCAATCATGACATTCACCCGGGAGTATGCGTCTCCTCGGGAAGATAATCGCCTAACCCAGCATGAAGGCGTATGCACCCGGAGCTGACACAAAAGATTTTATTTCGGCAGCCCCTTTCGGCGAAATATATAACAAAAGTAAAAAAAAAAAAGAAAAGAAAAGAAAAGAAAAGAAAGGAAAAGAAAATGCCCTCAAAATGTGTGGGTCTCACAATTAAATTTGAATTTGTGAATAACAAATTTTGTAATCATCTAAATATCGTTCTTAAAAAGAAAAGGTGAAAGGACGGTTTCCGCCCTCGTAAGCTCTCGTCACTGGGTGGAATTCTTCCTTACTTTTCCGCATCGTCGTCTCCTCTCCTCGCCGGCCTTAACAAGCGGATAGCTTTCCCTCTCTCTGCGCTGCATCTACCTTCCTCCTCCTCTGCTTCTTGAGGTATGCGATTAACTCTGTGCAGGTGGTATTGCATGTTTATCTTGTGTTTGTTCTTTTCAGTTTCCTCTGACGGAATTTTCCTCCGCTGTTGAAGATTAGGAGCTCGCTATGGCATCCAAGAGGATTCTCAAGGAGCTCAAGGACCTGCAGAAGGATCCACCCACCTCCTGCAGCGCCGGTAAGCTGATAGTCATGAATTTCAACATTCTTTTTTGGCTGCTTGTTTCTTTGAATAATTTTGCTTGGAAGTATCCCTGCGGAAGGTCATCTCTTCTTTGAGTGGATATAGCACCAGAACCGCAAAGTTATAGTCGGTGAGAATAGTGAGAGAAGTGCCTGTCTCCATTTGCTGCATGCTATTTGACGATATCATCAGGAATGGAGGAATCCCAGCTCAACGATCGTATTGGGGTTTCCATTGTAGTAGTAGCGTGTTAGTAGATTAGGCTCTCCTTTCGTCTTGACCAATAACACGAGTGAAACATATACTTGTGCGTTTTCAGAGGATGTATTTAAATTCAATTCTACTGTTAAATGTGAGATCTACCTACTCTTTGAAGCCCTCCCAGAGTTGTAGGTCACCTTCCCAAAATGAGACTTTTAACATTGTTGCATGCATCAAGTTTGTAGCTTACCACTATATAGTCGACGGCGGCTTGCATCTCTCTCTCTCTCTCGATAAATTGGTAACTCAATTGCCATTGGTTTTTTTTTTTTTTTTGAATTTTTGAGTGGATTTTCAAGGCATCACCTGAAAATCTAAACTCGATTGCCATATTTTTAGTATTGCAGGAAAGTTGTTTTTGTCTTTTAGGTTTTTGCTTTGAGCAGCCATTTGCAGAGCTCATGGTTATGGAGTGTGGCATTCAACTGATGTCTTTTAACATTTGCTTCCTTGTAAGCTTCTATAGTTGGCTGTTGTCGTTGCTATCTCGTTATTTAGACATCTATTGTTTATCTGGGAAACCTTGCAGGTCCAGTTGCAGAAGACGTGTTCCACTGGCAAGCGACAATTATGGGTCCTCCAGACAGCCCTTATGCTGGGGGTGTGTTCCTTGTATCCATCCATTTCCCTCCAGATTATCCCTTCAAGCCTCCAAAGGTATTACCCATCAGGAATGTACTTATATAATATAATGTAGCGTCACGTAAACAGTCTTCTGCACTGAAAAGAAAATAATTGACTTGAACCCCTTCTTTAATCATCAGTTGTAGGTTGTCTCATCTGGTAAAGATGTTTGGTTTGTGAGATAGTCTCAACAAAATGTTATGGATGTTTTGGTGTGGCCACATTTACCAGCATGCAGCTTATCGTTGAAAATCATGACAAAAGTATACAGCCAACAGTCAACCAGCTTGCTCTTTATTAGTGCAGTTCAGTAAAATATGCTTCCTGGATGAGTTGATTGTGTGGATTAATGTTTACCTACCTGGAATTATATTTGTGTGTGAATGCTTCTTTTAGCTCACGTTCACAAGATACTGCCATCTTATATGTGAATAATGGTTCTCTTAGGTTGCATTCCGAACAAAGGTCTTTCATCCAAACATCAATAGCAACGGGAGCATCTGTCTCGATATCTTAAAGGAGCAGTGGAGCCCCGCACTGACTATTTCCAAGGTTTAGAATCTCTTTATAATTAGTGTCATGCAAATCTTGTATGAGCTGTTCAACCTTGCGTCAGTGACCTGAGTATGGATGTCATCTGAATCAGGTGTTGCTCTCGATCTGTTCTCTCCTGACCGACCCTAATCCCGATGACCCCTTGGTGCCAGAGATTGCCCACATGTACAAGACAGACAGGAGCAAGTACGAGACAAATGCAAGGAACTGGACCCAGAAGTACGCCATGGGCTGAGGTAGGGAAAGGATACTCTGTTGGGCCCTTTGCTCCTTCAATCTTCATTCTTCGTTTCTACTGGAGATGTAACATCATCTACTAAAGTCCTTGAAATAAAATCTGCCTCGGAATGAGAAGGAGAAAGTCAGGACCGCTTTAATTACATGCATTCTGCTGTTTGTTCTAGACATTTACCTTCCCTTAGTTGCCGAGTTTATGTCTTGTTTATCAATGGATCTTTATGCTTTGTTTAATTGTTTCAAATGATAAGATGATTATAGTAAACATTACCTGTTCATACTTCATATAATAAAAATGGTTTATCATGCATACATATCTCTTCCACGACATAGAACGAAAGAAAGATGATTATCCCACTAATTTTCCCGAGCTTATGGAGCGGCAGGTCATGTCACTATATACACACAGCTTGTCTCCTGAAAATAATTAATTTTAACAAACATCTCTTGCTTCTAAACAATGATTTTTTTTCAACCGACGTTAAAGTTCGAGCTACACAGATATATCTTGGGGGGTCGAATGCACACTTCAAAGTGGCAGGCATAGCTGGATCAATAGGATTTGGATTCAAAGTCCTCTTTAGAAATGACCCATTTTTTCTGTGTTACTGTCGAAAAGCTTTTATCTATGAAGGTCACAAGAAAGGGAGGATTTAATGCTTGGAAGGAATATGGTTGGTATTATGGAACTCATAGTCTCTTGATTTTAGGCTAATGCTTATACTATTGCACTGAATCTTTTTGCCACGGCCCATCCATCTTACTCTTTACCTTTTCATGCTTCTTCTCTTTCCTTTACTTCTTCCTTTTAAATTTTCTGAGAGGTGATAATATGGGGAGGTATCAAATTGTCTTATGTAGCTAGCGCTTATTAGTTAATTTTATCAGCTGCTGATTACAATTAAAAGTGACTTGAGGGAGGGAACTAATTTACTGCTACTGATGTACGTAAGAAGCATTGGAGTCTATGGTAAATGATGACATTTGTCCTAGCTTTTTCTAACCAGAGAGTCCAGATGCATGTGACCAAAACCAGAACACTTTAGACAATGGAGTCGATATTTTCTCACGTTATTAGACTGGAACAATGGAGCGTAAACTGACACACCGACAATTAAGAAGCGTACATACATAGATATGAGAATTGGTTGTAAGTAATACTTTTTTTTTCATAAACTAAATCAATCATGGTTGACTAGAGTTCATCCAAGTAGATTTGTCCTTTTATGTGCCCTTGTTACCCTGTCCTTCCGTGCTAGCATCCAAGGAAGCCACCCCCCTCACAACCTTCAAATGCATGTGCTGTCTCCCCTACGTCCCTCTCGTGAGCAGTAAGTACCAAACGCGCGCAGATAGTCATTAGTTTCATCCAAAGATAAAACTCTGGCCATCGCTCGAGGAGATCCGATCGGCCCAATAGGAAATAGATAAAAGAAAACAGTGGATGTCATCTCCGGTCGCAAACTGACATGGACTTGTTCAAAGCTGCTTTCCCATCAGTCGTAACGCGGTGACAGTGCTCCATGTAATGTCAAAAGTTTGGCGGACTGGACGGGGCAACACACAAATCTGTTTAGATTTTTGTTTTCCACCGACACTCGGTAATTTCAATTGATTTGATTTGGATTTTAAAAGACCCGGGACTCAACGGGTGAAAATCTTGAAATGCAGTTGATTTTATTCACACGACATGTAGGAGGAGGTGGTGAAAATTTCATGTATGAAATATTTAGTGTCGAATTTACCAAGATTACCTCTGGGCTAAAGATGTGTGAGAGGGTTAATGCGGGGGCAGAGGGCAGGCTCGTGCGCAGGTGGTTGATGAGTGACGACTCGACGGGGTTGGTCAGTCAAACGGTGAGGGGGGAGAGAACCGATAATGTTTCACCGGAAAATGGCTTTTAACGGAGAGGAGGAGGATTACCGACCGGGTACCTTGGGCCTCACCTGACTTCGGCGGTGGATTGCCCCGTTGCTGGCTCACTCCTGGTCTGGCCAGGTGGTCGTACTGGGACCCACTGGACACGTGTCATACTCCCAAATTGGATAGATGGCGAGCCGTGTCTTCAGGTCCCCCAAAGCACCCCTCGCTCCCCTCCCCCGGTCCCACCAGCCACCACCCCCGGAGATATTTCTCACGAACATTTTATTTCTTTTGGTACAGTAAATGGTCGCCAAGGAAAACAAATCCATGATTTCAAGACGCGTTCGTATCGCATCCACTGTGCTGCCGCCTCTGAATGTTGAGTCTTCCCCTCGATGAAGAGTTGGACTCCGGTGTTGACGAGGAAGACCATGTTGAGTCTTCCCCCTGATGAAAGTCGGACTCCGGCGTTGACGAGGAAGGCCAGAGAGGGAGACTCGATAGTCTTCCATAGAATGGCTTTCCTTCCCCAGCTGTATCATTTCCACATGATAACGAAATGTCGACTGACGTGCAATTTGGTTCCACGGTGAGTCCTTTCCCTTCTCCCCCTTACAGCTGCACTAGAAATCCCCTTCCCGTTGCTGACGGCCACTTCTGTCTCTCTCCCCCTCTCTGTCTCGGCAGCCATTAAAATACTTGACAGTACAGCCTGACTGTTCGTTCCCAAGATTTAAGAATCTTTTGGGTCTTCGGTGGTTCCCTTCTCCGAGAAAGTGAGGTCTCCTACAGTTTCTGAACCTTCTTCCTCACGGCTCCTCTCCCTCTTACTGGTCTGACCTCTTTCTTCCCTCCCCCCTACTCTCATCATCCGGTTTCCCCTTTCGATCCGAGGGTGAAGAGGAGAGAATCAAGATTTCAAGGGTCATCAGCTGAGAGACAATTAAAGGCCGAAAAAAAGGGTATGGAACAGAGCATCTCATGCCCGATCAAGTACAGTGAACACAGAACCGTCTTTAAGAAACATACAGAACCCCGGAAATCCTCCACCTCCAAGAATACTCCCTCGCCAAAGACAGTACGGATATCCATCACAGATCCTGATGCCACCGACTCCTCCAGCGACGAGGAAGGCGACTTCTTCGTTTCCCGTCAGCGGGTGAAGCGGTATGTATCGGAGATCTTCGTTGAGACCAGCTGCAAGAACGTCGCCACCCCCAGCAGCCGCAAGAGGAACTGCACCAGCGTCGGCGAGGCCCTCCTTGTCTCGAGGCGGCCGCTGAAGTTCCCTTACGCCGCCGGAGATGGCAAGAAGTTCCGTGGCGTACGGCGGCGCCCGTGGGGTAAATGGGCCGCGGAGATTCGGGATCCAGCCAGGCGGGTCCGCCTGTGGCTGGGAACCTACGACACCGCCGAAGAGGCTGCTATGGTGTACGACAATGCTGCCATCAAGCTCCGTGGCCCTGACGCGCTGACCAACTTTATTAACCCCCCATCCAAAGACACTGCCACTAACACCAGCGTTAAGATTAACGTCAGCGATGCTTCGGTCTCAGGGTGCGACTCCGGCGAGGGATCTCAAAACCGCTCTTCCCCGACTTCAATCCTCCATTTCAGAACACAATCCTCCGTGGACAACGTCGACGAGCTGGCCCGAGAGCGTGATCACAAGCCGGTCCAGTCAATACCAGCCGAGGACGAGGAGGATCATGATGAGTATCGAGAGGAGACGAGCCCGCCAGAACCGGCCGTGTTCTTGCAGCTCGACTTGCCGCCGTTCAAGGACGATTTCTTTGACTTCCAACCGCTGGACGGCACGTTCTTGGACGATTCCGGCGCCCTGAACGCTAGTTTGCAAGGCGAAGATTATTGCAGTGACATTTTCCTCGACGCACAGCATGACGATTTCTCGTCCGTGTATACCCACACGTGTCAGGTCGATGAATGCTTTCAGGACCTCGGCCATTTTCCGTCGTGGGACACTCTGGCGGTCCTATGAGAAAAGGTGAATCTAGCTTCCGAGTTTATTGCAAAAAAATCTGTAATATCCAATAATGCGATGATAATAATAAATATATGTGTTTATTATTACATATTGAAATCATCATGTATTATTAATCAAATATACTTAAATATATAATTAAGTTGAGGAAGTCGATAAGAATTTTTATAGAGATCCCGACATAATCGCATACTAGTATTAAGATACGTTTTGACTGGTTTGAGAATAATGCGCGGTGCAAACCTATATATATATATATGCTTAAATGCATTATTAGAGGACAAATGTCAAGTTTGAAATTCAATTGATGGATAGAAACTCAGTTAATTGGTTTGATTGGACTGCTAACGCCGGTTGAGCAATTGCACATCCAAGGAAAAAGGAATTACTGACCTTAAATTTGGTCGACCGTCCTTTTCAAGGTTTGCCCAGTACTATGGAACAAATGTATAGCTATTTGTCTGGTCTGCCAATTCGTTTCTGCGCCTCTTTTTTTTTTTTTTGGTAAGTGCAATGAAATTTGATTATTTATGATTAAATAACATCGGATTATCCAATAATTTATAGTTTTTTTAATATTTTATTATTGTGCTCTCTAGACTCAGTCAAAGCAATCCTCATGCATGAGAGAGGATCATCGATCTCTCTCTCTCTCTCTCTCTCGGTCTCTATATTGTCTTGTACTGTCGGTGAAGGAGGGGAATTTCCGGTCAAAGGACTAGGGCATGTCGTGTAATAATTACACTGTATTTTCCTTGCGCTGTCAGACTCTCCAGCTAATGGCCGGTTAACTGAGAGCTGGTTAACCTCAATGGCATAACGAACTGTGTGCCAAAATCAACCCGACACTGTTAACCAGAAGCGCACACAATGCATGGTTGAGAGACGTGCTTGCATATCAATAAACCTTAGACAGGACTGGCTGTCAGGACCAGCTCGACCCGACCTTATATCAGTGGAACTTGACCGCGCACGCATCACCAGCAGGGAAGGAGATAGATCCTATTCGAATTTGAACGGATGAGGATCTCTTGAATTTGCAGATGCAAACTAGGGAAAATAAGAATCCACCAGACAAAGGCTTCTAATCAAAGAAAACTTTCTTAATATAAACTGAGACGTTCGTCCATGAATTTAAGGTCAAAATTACAAACATTCTTGAACAGAACCACTCATCCAAAAGGCGGGGTTGTACATTAGAATTCCCTTACACGAAAACCATAAAAGAAAAAGAAATGCTAGCTCCCAGAGCTCTTTTTGCAATGGCTCCATTAAGGCTCGTGGTAACAAAAATGAAGCAATTTCACTTGATGAAAGCAACATCTTCAGATCTCAACTCAACCACGGGCCAACAGCACATCCAACTTTGCTGAAGTACCTTTAGATAGTATTCCCCCGGGCACAGAGGGTTTTTTAGAACCATTACCATTGTAAGAATCACCTGGGTGATTCTTTGTTACTTGATTGAAATTTAATAATGCCATCATAGTGAACGCAACTAAAGCAGCATTTCCCAGTATCCCCCCAACATGGTGGAATCTGAGGGAACTCCTTGCAAAGTTAAAGCTTGAAACGAGAACGTTCATCAAAATATTTCCCTTCTCATGTTCCAAATTCTCACCAGCACCTTTCGTGGGGCCATAGAGATTTTCAGGGGAAATGAAGCGACTCTCATCTAGAACATCTCCCACAAAAGCTAAAGCCTCTTCAATGACTTTGTATTTCTTTCCATGGTGCTCTGCTAACCTCATAGCAAGAATAATCCTGCTCTGCTCTAGCCGAGCAATTGCAGCATCTCTCTCAGCCCTTTGCTGGATCTGTACAGTCTGCAAGGGGAAAAAAAATCAATTAAATGCTCATCAAACAACTCAAGGGCATTGTGACTAAGCTCTCGGTTATTTACTCACATATACTTAAGGTCAGAGAACACATGTAGAAAGCGTACCTTCAAGTGGTGAACCAGCCATTTATCACTAGAAAAAGCACCTTCAAGGTCTAACCCAATTGGATGCTTGGAGAAAGGCCAAGCATAAATTGACATAATTTTCTCTTTGGTACATTCATAAGGAGTACCCTGTTCCAATTGTTATTTATTGCTTAACAATATAGACTTGCTTCTTCCTAGAGCTTTTTCAAACCATTCATAAGCAATTTTGTTCTTAAAACCTTTAGCTTCATTTATGCGAATTGGTCTGACATAATAAGAATAAAAGCTACTCCTTATCCTCTGGGACAAAAGAAAAAACAACATGATCTTCAATGAAATTAAAATCCTTCTAACTGTTAATCTCATAAAAATTTTATCTTCAAGGCAGTGTTCGGGTCAGAATATAAGATGACAAGCACATTCAGAAACGAAAGGAATATAATTGATTCACAAAAACTCTGAACATGTAAAAGGAATTAAAAACACTTTTTCTACTAGAGCTACATATATGTTACATAATAAAAAATGCATACTTTGCGACCCATAATTGACAAGAATCATTAGCTAAAGACTATCAGCATAAGCAGAACGATGAATCCATCATCACTTCCCACTCTAATACAGCAGAAACCAAAATGAGACTGATAAATGCTCAGTATTGCAAATAGAAAAACTACTAAAAACAGAAACAGAGCCACCGAGAAAATGAATCCCCTCAAGCAAATCCAACAAAAACAAACTTGTAACAGTCGGTAGCCACTTTTATAATGGAGAATTCTGAAAAACTAAAATCAGCGGTCAAGATCCTTACGTGGAAGAACTCGAGCTGGTCCTCGAGGTTCTCGAGAGCCGTGCGGATAGCATTGAGGCTCTTGGCCTCCTGAATCGCCTCATGGACGCCGAAATCCTTCGCGAACACGTACCCCGATGTGCGATTGTCTTCCTCGCCGCTCTGCTGATAGTAATGCTGCTTCGTCTTCTTATCCCCGGATTTCTCGCTGGTTTTCAGGAAGTGGGTGCGGGAGATCGAGTGAATCGCGTCGCTGAGCTTATCATGCAAGTCCCAAATCTTCTCCAGAACGGCTTCCACCTCCTCCATCTCCATATCCCGTCCCCTGGAGGACTCCCAGGAAGTGGTGGGAAATTCTCGTTCTTTTTGGAGGGAATCTGGGTTTCTAGGGCGTGCGATTTGGATTTCCAAAATAAAGTATGCCTGCAGCGTTTCTCGTCCCTAAGTTTCGAAACGGTGAGACGTTTCCCCAGGCATCCATGACGGTATTCTCGGATCTCCCGGCCCCAGGCCCTGACACCTGTTCATCCTAATTGCATACACGTCCCTTTATTTGTTGAGACAATCCTTTTGGCCCCCCACAGTTCTATTAGGATCAATTTAGCCCCTCTCCACTTTCTATCATACAATTTAGTCCTTATACTTTGGTTTTTAGGCTTCTGTATGTATCTCACGCTCAATCGCATATGTACAAACTTAATAGTTACAAAGCAACAAAAGAATTGGTTTAGTAATACCACTTTCACCTTAATAATAAGTATATATATTTAAATTTTATCACGAAATTCTCTTTTTTATTTCCCCTTCAAAATTCGAAACAATAAATAGTATGCTAAAAAATAAAATTGTATTTTATTTTCATTTCATATATAGTTGTGTTTTGCTTCGATTAATACAGTGTATACCCCTAAACACACTAGTGTGTGCAACAATAAGAGCCAATAATGTTGTGTGATTCCATCGGAGACTGCTGTATACACGGGAGCTACAGCATCAGTGGGGATGAAGTGAAGGTTTCTTGGAGGAAAAATATTGTGTTGACTTGGAAGAAAAAAATAATATTGATTGGACTCCACCATCTGTGCCTCGTTCGCCTGCACACCTTCCGAGCAGGTTCGTGAATGCCAGTATTATCATAGCCCATCTGATTTGTCTCGGCTTTCCATCCAAGGTGAGGGACTGAATCCCAAACGCCCCAACCATCGCCCCGGCCTTTCTGGCTGCTGCGCTCATCGCGTGGCATGTTGACCTCACCCGAGTTGGAAACAGCTCGGCCGGCAACACGAAGGTGGTGCTGTTGGGCCCGAAATTCGCAAAGAAGAATGTGAACCCATATAGGATGGCAAAGAGCCATACTTTGTGGTTGTGTTTGTCCCTGAGATAGTCGTATTTGATCCCGATTACAAGCATGAATATGGACATCATCAAGAAACCCAACAGCTGGATGTAGAACCGGCCGATCTTTTCGATGAAAGTGACAGTGAACCAGTATCCAGGAAACGTGCCCAGCAGGGCGATAAGGAGCATCGCACGGGATGTTTGGAACACTTCGGGGAGGGCATCAACGCCGGTTGCCTTGTCGGTGAGGCCCATAGCTGGGAATATGTCCTTCTGGGTCAGGTTCTGGCAGTAGAAGGCTATGTCGAGCAGGAACCAAGTGCTCATCGTGCCGACCAGGTGGCGGCCATGTCTGCTGAAGAATTCTGAGGAGAACAATTTGTCGTCGTTGGATGTCTTGAACTGCGATATCTCGTCGTGTTCGGCTTGGATTTCTAGGTCAAGGACCCGACCCATGTCAGCCGCCGCTTGCTTGGCGTTTCCTTCGATGAGAGCTGTGTAACGTCCGGTTTCGGGCATCTTCATCCGCCAGTAGTAGGTGAGAAGTGCTGGAAGAGCTCCGAGCATGAGCACCATCCGCCACAGAAAATCCGCCTGAGGTTGCGTGGAGAAGATGGGATCCTCGTCGAACCGTGGGGCCGGGTATTGGCTGAGGAAGATTTTCGAGAGTATCATGGAGACCAGACCGGCGAAGATGATCCCCATGCCTTGCATGGCGAAGACGGCCGCAATGAACGCTCCACGGGTCTTCTTGTTGGCGTACTCGGACATGATCGCGGCTGAGAGAGGGTAGTCCCCTCCGATGCCGAACCCGAGCCAGAATCTGAAGAATCAGAGGGTACCAATGACCGATTTCGCCGTGGAGCCGAAAGAAAGGCCGGAGCAGATGGCGCAGATGACCATGAGAACGAGGGTGACACCATAAACCTTCTTGCGTTCGAGCTTGTCTCCCGTCCACCCAAAGACCAACTGGCCGGTCAGGGTTCCAACCAGGGCCACACCGGTCACCGCGGCGTTCACATTATGTGGGAGCTTCCCGGGGCCGCCTTGAGTTTTGGTGGGATCATAGTAGTGGAGACGGCCCAGGAGCTTCGAGACCGTGGAGATGCAGAAAAGATCGTATGCGTCAGTGAAGAAACCCATCCCTGCTATCACGATCGCAGTGAAGTGGCACCACTGGGTCTTGGCATCGTCGAGGGCGCTAAGGATGGCTAGATTGTTCTTCGAGTCCGTTGTCGTTGATCCACCAATTACAAATCGGGTTCGAATGTGCACCGATTGATCTGGGCTCTTGTGGGCTTGGGCTCATCCTATTTATACAAGATTGATGGTCGATCGTTGGAGAAAGTGAATACGGAATGTAAAAAGTCAGAGGACAAAGCCGTTTAAACCATGTCAAGCTTGAGGAAAGATCGCGAACATAAAATGTTGGTGTTTGCAAGTATATTCCGCACATAGAGCCATTGGATAAAGCGTATGCTTCTTACATCGGAGCATGTAGAAAGCATATAAACTGTCATAAGATATAATCAAGCAAAAACCCTGCAGCTTATATGTGTGTATTTGAGGGGTAAAATCTGTGCTTTGAAACACAAATTAAACAGAGAAATCGCTGGAATAATTGGATCCAATTAGTTCGTTCCACAGGACGCCATTGTGATTACTCTCTTGATCGCAGCGTATTACCTGCTCGACTAGGAAAATACGATGATGAAGTTTATGTGCCATATCAGTCAGTGGAGTTTAGGGTTCGATATATGATTTCGTAATTATCACATGCCACGGCGACCATGACTTGTCGTTTGAGGGTTTTGTCTTCCAAGTTAATCGCTTGTCCAAATCCTGCATCGATCTGTAGGAGTTGAGGGAGGATATCCTCCCAACCGCTAGCTGTCTTCCAATGTCTGGTTGAGCTCTCCATATTTTCTTTGAAGGTTACGATGTTTTCTCGATCTCTGGTCCGAGCACCGAGATGACAATCGCTGGGCCCCGACGAGGAGGTGCCTCCATTTTTCTTCTGCCTTGCAGAACGGGCTCAGGTCAAAGTGTCAACGGTCGACATTTCTTTGTTTCTGCTTCCTAAAGGCGAGTCCATGGTGTTTTAAGTATCGTTAGGGTCATATGATTCAGACGACAAGAGGATCTAATGGGCTTAGATGGGATTGTTTCTCTCGATCTTATTGAACATTTAAATCTAATTTTCAACATAATACTAGTCATTTCAATGTAATGGGCTTAGAAGAGACCCGGTACTCCAATAGAATTTCATCCAAAACAGTAATATTAGTCATTCCAATCCAAAAAAAAAAAGGTTATCCCAAATTACAGCCCATGGTCGATGATAGAGGCTCATATATGAATATATGATCAATAGTAAAATAAAGAAGCCCCAAGTATCTAAACATTAATTTAATGGATGAGATATGTGAGCACGAGGGCCACCAGCATCAGCACATACGCAATTCCTTGGTCTATCGATGTGCCTGCCACCACCACGAGAAATTAAACCAATACATAAATTATAATCCATCAGTATTCATAAAATAACCCGTCTGTGTTTTCCCCCCGCAATCTTCTTGGTGAAAAAAAAAGGTTCCATTCTTTTGGAGTCCAGCAGATGTTCTATATGTTCAGGGGAAAAAGATCGATGAGCCAGCAAAGCGTTATTCGGGTTTCATCCCAACTTAGACGATCACCCGCAGAAACTATCATGTCTCCGGTTTATAAAAGCTGGTTCGGTGCTGAGTGTTCGCCCCCAGATCATGAAAAATATTGCAGATCACTGGGCGTTTAAATGGAAAGAAAAATGAAGAAAATGGAAGGAAGATGAATGGCTTACCATCGCTTGTGGGAGCAGGCGACGGGGCTGGAGATTGAGCATGGGCAAGAGGGAGCACGTAGACGTCGAAGATCAGAAAAATGATGGCTGCAAAGATGCATAAGGAAGAACATCTCGAGACCCCCATTTTCATCTTCAAAACTCTACGATCAGATACCCTCTCGATCTCTCTCTACCTCTCGGTGAGGTTATGGATTCTCTTTCAGACCAAACAAGAGCACAGAGAGAGAGAGAGAGAGGGTCTCGGGGGGCGAAGAGAGAGGATGAAGGAGAAGGCAATCTTATAGGAAATTGCACTGCCTTTTAATAGTACTGCATGATGGCATATCAATTCCAAGTTACCATATATAGGGAAATGTTCAGCAAATCTGAGTTGTTCTATTTATTATTATATAGTAAAAAAAATTATGCGCTTATATTTTATATCATAGCCCATATATATAATTAACAAAACTAATAATTCTGCTGAATAAATTTCCCTTAACAGATGCATATTTTTTGCTGTACTTTTTTATCTGCCTGAGATTTTCTTTTAATTCTATTATTTGTGTTGCTTTTGGAGGTTGTTTTTGGTATCTTTGCTTTGGAGGAATGAGCTGTTCGCTGCAGCAAATGAGACAGGTCTGCAAATGTGTCTGCCCATTAGATGCCAGCTAATGCTCTCCCAATTTGGATGATTTAAGGTGATAATTTAGGAGACATCTTTCTTTTGTCTGAAGCATATAAACATGAAATGTAACGAATTTTCAACCCCACAAAGAGAAATAGATGCTAATGCAAACTCTAGCCGGGACCCATTTTTTCAAGGCATCAGGTTTGTGATAGTAGAGAATCACTTAAGAAACAAAAGCTCCTATCACTGCAATGTAAATAGTTACACCAAACGTTTTTCGATTTCCTGATCAGATCCAAGCCCATGCTAAGAACCTTACTTCCCTGTAAAGTCAATAAAAGATAGTCTTATCCATATCTAGTAACTTGCAATCCATGCTACCATGTAAAGAAATTATTCAATTGGCACTCAACAAATATATCCTGAAGTGCAGTGAGCATATGTATCAGCACAGAAAGAGACAGACTCTGAAAGCAACGCGATACTGCAGGCCTTACTACTTCTAGCTAAAGTTCATCCGGCTACACGGCTCAACTTATAGATGAAGTTGAAGAGGAGTTGCAGGGATGGAAGATACATGTATCTGGGATCTTGCGTTCGGTGGGTGCTGAATAGAATACTCAGCGGTCTGACCAGAGAAAGGCTCCAATGGCGAACTTCCTCTTCTGCTCAATGTCTCCGAGGATCACCGGGAGCCCATATTCGAGGAGGAGGCAGTCCAGCTGCCACTCGGGCATCGTCTCGTAGTCTGCCTTCGTGTACTTTGGATAGCGAAGAGGCATTTGGAAGTCTCCCCACCTCTCTCTGTTAGCAAGGATCGCACTCCTTCCCTGCTGTTTGCTCTGCGGATTCTGGGAATCCATTTTCGAGTTTTCTCAGTAAGAGAATGGGCTTACTGCTCCTGCATTTATAAGTGGTGCGTGAGAGGGAGAGCGGTAGATGACAATTGAAGGGTTGCATAGAAAAGCCAGCCGACAATTAATTACGAGGGACTTGTTCACTTCAAAGCATTCGTCTGTCAATTTTTCTCCAGAAAATACTATCATTATTTTACAGGAATATGGAAGGAAGTCGAGTCGGTTGTGAGGGACTCGGGGAGCCGCTGGTTAGAGAGGCCTGAAAAAGGCAATGGGGTGGTTGAGTAAGGTTACCTAACCCCTTCTTTTTCTTATTCAATTACGTGGTAATTTTTCCTGCCGCTACCTTTACCTGTCTCAATATCAGCTTTTGATAACATTCACATGAAGATATTCATTGGAAAAACAGAGAAAAAGGTAGTATATCACATGCCTCTCTTGTCGGAAATTAAAACATTGAGAATTTGAGCAATAACATTCTATTCCCTTCTTTTTTTTGTGTTTCTAAGTTCAACAACCACATTTCTATCATGAAAACAAATAAACAGGTAAATAAAATGAGATGAACCATTCAACCAAACTTAGTAACTCACGAAAACACTCGCAAAAACCACATGCTAAGTGACATACACAGGGATCCACATCTTATGTACACAAAAGCGTCAGCTCCATCTCAGCCATTTTCCTACTACAAAAAACCAGCTCCGAGGTGATTCCAGCAAAACTAAGTACACACGGAGACGGTTACCTATCTAGATAGCAAGTTCCATCCTATCCCACTTTGTGTTATGCAGCCGAGACCTTCAATGGGGAAGGAAGAAAGGGTCCTCTTTGTTCTGATAAATCTCAAACAGTTGCTTAGAGTAATGAGTGGCTAAAGTTCTGCACAATTCCACAGCTTTGGGGTCGTGCTCCTGCAACTCTTCAACCGACTTCTTCAGATCGCCTTCTGGGTCCCCTTCTGTTAGAAAGTCGCCCAACATAGAGCCCCTGCACGATGATTGACACATGAAGAACACAAAAAATCAGGGCCCCTTCTTAGATATACAACAATAACTCTCCACTTTATTGCTCAATGAACTAGATCATAACTAGCAAGCTTTGTAGGCAATAAAAGTGAGATTTTCCAGCCTAATAAGTTCTTTGCTCAGCACATTACACTGTACCTGAGAGCATCAAACTTGCTAAACCCACGTCGGTTGTTGTAGAAGGTTCCTTTACTGACCCTTTCATCAGCAGTTTGCTGCCTATACAGAGCACAGACAGCCTTCATGCATAACTCAGGATCCTTACCAAATGCTGCAAGCATGTCTCCCTCAAACTTCCACTTTGAAGGTATACAATCTCTTTTCCTCCGAACCATAGAGATTACTTTGTCAAAGTCCAAGTCACTACCAGGGACATCCTCCAACTCACCATGGGAGATGTCTTCCGACTCACTACCAGAGACATCTTCTGACTCGGTAGAAGCATCATCTCCATCAGAAACAATAAACCCACCTAAGCTTTCTCCTTCACTGTCAGATTTAATATCCCCGGACTCTGTATCATCATCCTCATCAACATCTGCAGCAGTAGAAATAACACGAGAATTCCTTGTACCACTGGAAACAGCAGCATGATCAGACAACTCACCAACATGAAGCTTCTTGAGTTGAGAAATGCAGACATCATCATCATCACTGTCACCATCACTGGTGAAAACCTTGGAAGCCCGTTTCCTCTTTGGAGTCAAGACAGAGTCAACATCCTTAGTTGAATTAGAATTCTTTGAAATTCCCTGATTCTGGATTTGGGCATATGATGGAAGATGTGCCGAATTTATTTCAGCATCATCATCACTGTCATCAATATTAATGGTGCCCCCAACAATTGGTTTGGCAACCCCTGGAGTAGGCGGAGCCATTTTTCTGGTGAGGCCATCCTCAGATTCAAAAACCAACTGTTTTCTAACTTGCCCGCCAAGATATGATTCAGTTCCACCACAAAATTTCCTACTGGGATCCATAATTCCCTTCCTTAAACTCAGCCCAGGATTATCAGGGGATTTAAATAGTTCCTCTAGCACCTTCTCATCTTTCTGTGAGATCCATGAGACCAACTCCTCGAACTTTTTTTTCCAAATCTCAGCATCTCTTTCGGCCTTTTGCTTCTCACACTCCAGAGCTTTGTTCTCCATCATTAACTGGAAGACTGAATCCTCCTCTGCCTCTGTTAAATCAACAAAATTTGACACATTCGATTTAGTGTTCTTTCCACCACTATTATCCAGTCCATTTTCGAGCTGAGCAATCCTCTCCTTCAGTTCAACATTTTTTCTCCTCGCATCTAAAAGTTCAGTTTCAATCTCGTGCTTTTCTGCTTCCAATGCACTGTTCCTGACCTGAAGTGCTTCGCAGTTATCATTCACCCTTTTAATCTCACATTCCAGCCGCATGCACCTGTTTTCCATCCCTTGGACTCTTTCTCCGAGCTCAGCATACCCATTATCTTCAGGTTCTTTCCTGGTAAGCGACTTAACTTCATTTATTTCCACTTCCTCTAGCTTCACATCCATGACAAGTTCACCTGACCGCAAAACAATGTCCTGAGTAAAATTACAAGCCGAGAGGGGTTTCTTACCTTCAGTGGAAACTGCTACTAACATTTAGTAAAACTGCAATAACTTTTCCAGATATTCTCTTGATAAAGCTGGAAGCTTGGATACAATTGAAGATTTTCAGGTCACACAGAAGATCAGTCATAGCCGCAAGCAACCGGGCGTCACAACGTCACCTATGGAAATTAACTGCTAAGAAAAAAAAAACGCAAAGGACAAGTTTTGGGAACCCCCTTGAATCTGCACGATCGTTCAGAAGGTCCGGAAAATTGAACCAAAAAACTAGCAATTTTTTTTAAGGGAAAGTCACAGAATTTGGAACTGAGGGTAACTTACACGGAAGAATAAACGAACCCTTTTGGAGATGGACGGTGAATGGAGGCGTAATTCCTTATTCGCTGCGCCTAGGGTTTTCAGAGAACTCTGGAGCTCCTCAGCGTTTGCACTGTCAACTGGAGTGCGGAAGGAGGAGGTTGCGGGGAGGGAAGGCACGGAGCGGACACGAAAAGGTAAAGTAACCTAAGGTTGTGCGGTGACAAGTGACAAACACTCGTGTCAAGCAAGCTTCTGGTCTTATGATGATAATTAATTAATATTTGAATTATCGGATGCTACAATCGAATTTTAATCCATTAATATGTTGAGAAACTCGGATATTATAGCAAGTTTATAGTCGTTTGAGTAAGTGATTGGAAAATTCTTCAATTCAACAACTCATAAAAATGACCCCAAAAAACCCTTATTTTTCTTTCTTGTCCAAAAACAAAGAGCTTGAGATGATCAAACAAGGAGCCCCTGCCCACACTATTCAAGTATCAAGCAGACGCCCATTTTGCCCATTTCTTAATCGGATACTTACCCTCTATTCGTTAAATTAAGGGAAAAAAAAAGTGGCAAAAAACTAGGATACAATTGAAGTAGAAATGACCCAAAAAAATTGAACCCCAAAATTTAGCCACAGATGCGAAGGGTTCACTGCCGATCGCAAGTCAGCGGGTAAAGACTCCATATTTGGCTCTCTTGGCTTCCTTTCTCCCCCGTGCAAGTGCAAATCCTTCGCTGTGTCTCATTGTCCAGAACCTTTCTACTTGCACCGCTGTCCGCCCGGGAATCCTTCCCGCTATCAGGTCCCACCTGTTAATCACATAATCGTCTTAATGTTCGTATATGTTTCAGCAACGACAGAGTAAATCCTAGCCATGAGAAATCATTCCAATTTCCGATCACGTTCGCAGTGGAGACAAGGAGGTGTTGCATTCGTTTTAGCACAGTGGAATAATCAGGAGGGCCTCTGAAATTAATTGTGATGGTCTATGAAAAGTAATAAATGAACGTCCTGTTCATGATGAGCCATCTAAAACAGTGTTGCATCAGTTTTCGGGAATGGACCGCGCATTGGTGTAACATTTCTCGGGACTCCCTTGATTCACCCATTTGGAACGAAGAGACGACAGCATCGGCAGGTAGCTGCTGTCTCTTCCACTTCGATTACAGAAACAAAAACAGCATCACTGATCATTTCGAGATTTCATTTGTATGGGAGAAGTAACAAATCCCAGGGAGGCAATCTCCAGCTGTGCCGTGAACTGATGACAGAGGGAGGCAAATGGACCCAAAAATGGTGTTACCTCATCCTACTCTGTGGCAAAAATATCGATTGCCTATGCTCGACTGGTCTCTGCAACTGCAAGATCCTTTTGAGGTTATCAACGAAATCTTCATTTTTATGTGCAAAAAGAACGGGAAGTACCTGTCTCCGACAAGGGTATGCATCCTGTAGACAAGGTCCTCTTCTTGCTCAGACATGACTATGTTCTCCCACTCGATGCTGCTAACCTCTGCAGCCATGGAATTAACCACACCAAGAGATTAAAAAATCAGAAAGATCACATATATATGTGCCTGCTTCTGCTAAGAAGGAAAACGAGCTGGCTTTAGGCCAGAAGAACTAAGTGACAGGACCCGAAATACGTTATTCTACCTTCGAAATCAACGGCTTTAGATTTGGATCTGGATTGCCTTCCGCGATTCTTCTCCATGCTCTCCCTCTGGTATGAGATAGATCAGATCATCTGGCAATATGGAGGATAAGGAACAACCAGAGAATGCGAGAGGGAGACAACCTTGGAGGATGATACAGATAAGAGAGAGAGAGGAGACTGCTCTGTCTGTTCCAATGCTTTTAATAATATATAGACACGCATAAACATAAATACTCACAGATAGAGCGACACAAAAGGGGTTCTTTGAGGTGTATGTACTTCATTGAAGGACTTAGATGAGAAATATATATAGATATTTCATCACAATACTGCTATCGTTCTCTCTTACTTTGATTACAAGGGAAATCCATAAACTTAGAAAATATGAAAAACAAAAAAACCTGATTGAGATTAATGTTATCTGTACCAAATTCTTTAATAAATTCTAATACATATTGAGAGATGTAATTTGCGCCCAATTTCTTCATAAATTCTCACTTTCTTTCTTTCTTGGGGAACCGTGAATCTGTTCGACAGCAGCAGCCTCTCCCCACAAAAAGCTCATAAACGGCCACAAGAAAGAACAGCGCCCACACATCATCAGTTGTCAGTGATTAGTAAGTACATCATACATGAGGTAGAGGTATGGATCCGATCAAGCTGTCATCACATGGTTCGGTTCATGACCCGAATCAGATCTCTGACTAGCCCAAGAGCTTACACATCCCCTACGACGAGGAACCCATCCATGATTGATAGTGGCTTAAATCCTTAGTATGTTATCTGCGTGGAAGGTACCCGCGGCATGGAGAGAGATCATATTTGGGCAAAATCTCCTGGGACGGCCAAAATCGACGGTGGGATATGCATTACTGTACATGAGTCGTGATGATGATGGTGGGGGCAACAGATAATCCAACTGGGCGCTTCTTTTCCTGTTACTGAGATACCTGGAAAATTTGCAGACCCGGCACCATCATTATTGATCATGCATTCACTCCGATGCCTCCGACGAGAAGAGGGAACTCTTAGGTTCTTATAGAAAACACCAATTAAGCAATGAATGATTGCCCATTAGGCAAAAAGAACTCAACTAGCTTCCAGTTCTCCAGTGAATCTCGAAGTGCATCAACTGAACACCCTTTTTAAAAAATTTCAACAATTAATAAACAAATGTAATCCATGGAGATTGAACTTTCACTTCTAGACTTCTAGCTCCTCATTCATCATCATTGTTTTTACTATCTATTGGTTTGTCATTATTTATCTATCCATTTTGTTTGTGTCCCAGTGGTCAGAGACCCAATCTTTACTATGTTAGTAGAGATCTAGTAGATGAAGACAAAGAACAATAAAAATTTGATCATACGATTCACTTGTTTTCAAATAGTATTATCTGAATTTGACACACCCAAAAAGGGTGCATAGGACCTGAAAAAGTTGTAACACACAACAATGAACGAGACCACGTGTGACCTTGCTCTTCCTGCACATCTACCTCATTTTATGTTCGAGATTCGATTTTATCAGATAAATAAAGTAGTTTCGATATTAAAGATATAATTATATTTTATGTTGCATTTATTATGTTAATCTAGTGTGTTCATTAGATTTGATCATTTTATATTTATACACCCCGTGTGTCATTAAAAAGTAAGATAAATATTAAATTAATTAATTTAAGAACTTATTTATAAGAATTGAAAATTTTGATCTTTTAATCTCATATTAACAACGATAAGATTACATCCTCGAAACACCATTTTCTTTCTAATTCTTCAGCCCTGGCCTTTTACTTAGTTTAGTTTAGGTGAGGGTGGGAAATTTAGAGATGCCACCGAGGTACGAGTTTCCTTAAAAGGGCCTCCCAACAGTCGACGCTCCCTACGTTTGGCACTGCTGGAGTTCGTGACTGTCCTGCCCCCCACGGGCACCGATCATCCAATTAGCCACCAGCAAGCCACGTAAGACCTATCTGTCCTCAGGACCTTATCCTTCGCACCCCTCACAATTTGCCAGCTGGCCTCCAACATATCACATGACGATAAGGCCCTCTGCCCCCACTCTTTGCTTTCTTCTCTTTAAATATTCAGATTAGTTTCAGATTTTCAATTGAAAATTATACTTATATTATAGAGAGCTAACCGAAATAAGAGAATTTCACATGAGATGAAATTAACATGAGAAGCCTGTGAAATATCACGGTGACTGCGTTCTACTCACCTATCAACATAGACTGAGACAATAAAAACTGCGGATCCGCAGTACAGAGAAATGGTCCCGTACTGACAAGATTTGATTCCGGCTGATTCGGGTCCAGGGCTGAGCCGGATATGGGCTTCGGCCCGGTACTCGTGGATCCTTTTCAGCTGCTTCGTTTTTGGGGCTCAGGCCTGCATCGACATTGTTGCTTGGATGAAGTGAAAAGAGAGAGAATCCCGAAAATGGGCCTATGTTAATTCTTAAATGTCGTATCAATCCTACAAGGTCCATCCTGTCGCCAATGAAGCAAAAGGAATTTCTCATATATGATATGAAGAGACCAAAATAGCAATTTGGATTGATGGGTTGATTCTTTGCTAATTTAACAAATTTCATCCTGAATTAGTCGACATCTACCGTATATATGTATATATATAAAACTTAGTTTAAGCTGGCATATGCCATGTGTCACGGCTCAGCAATCAGATTACTTTGTCCACTAACGAGTCGACAAAACTGCAAACCTCCATGCATGCCACCACGTGTTCGTCCTTCCTTTCTCCCCCAACTGAAACTCCCCGCACTTCATTCAGTACGGGAGACGAAATCGATTGCGACGACTCCGTCATCTCGTGAAACTCCTCCGTCTAAATCCTGTCGAGTTATTGATCTCAGGAGTTGAGAGAGAGAGAGAAAGAGAGAGAGAGAGAGAGAGAGAGAGTAATGGTGAAGCTAGCATCAGCGAGGGACAGCCGGAAGTATGGCCCCTGGGGAGCCCGAAACCGGTCCGAGTACATCAACGCCGGCCTCTACGTCTTCTCCGCAGTAGTCCTCCTCGGTGGCTTCCTGGCCGAGCTGTCGAAGGAGCCGAAATCTGGCCTGGTGATCATCCTCATTGCGCTGGCGATAATTCTCGCGGTCAATGTCCACGACCTGATAGCGCACCTCGCAGGGATCGACTGCCGACTGCCGCTGGTGGAGTTTGACGTCCAGCTCGCCCTCGTCGAGTTCACGGTTCCGCTTGTCCAGGCGGTCGGCTCCCTACTTACGTTGCTCGGGATACTCGTTCTCTTCATAGAGGTGATCCATTCAATGCGATCCCCGTCAATTCCTTGATATAAAAAAACTGTTGTTGCATTAACAATGGCACACTTCGTATGCTATATATATGATTCATCGTGTTCATAGATAGATTCAGTAATCTTTCGTGACCCAGTCTACACTTACTATTCAGAATAAAAACCCAACCGCTAAGCTTAAATTGATGATAGAATTGTTGTGATTTTGTAAAATCCTCAATTGGTGAGTTCGTGATGGTGGGGGTTACTTACGTACATATTAGGAGGAGAAAGGATACGGGTACTTCAAGCTGGAGAAGCATGCGCTGAACACGCTTGTCGCAGGCCCCATCCTGTGGCTCCTCGGCTCGGTCCTCAACTCGTGCCAGATCTACGAGAGGGCTGATGGCCACGTCCAGATGTTGCAGCAGGGCGTCCACATCCCGTTCCTGATGGGAAGCCTGTTGTTCATCATCGGTGCCATCATGAACATTCGAGAACAGGCTAGAATGACCCACCATGGTGCGGACCTATTGGTAAAATCTTAGAACCCTATGCCAAGCCACCGGTTACTCGATTGAAATCATCAGTTTTTTCATTGCAAAATCCAGTTTGAAACTTGGTAGTCGATGGTGCAATCTGATATCCTCGATATCATAGATCACCCTGTCAGGGTTTCCCTTTGTTTATAACGACTGGATTCTCATCAATTCTTGGTGATTATGCAGGGACGGACATTCACATGGTTTGGCATATTTGGCAGCGTGTTGCTCGTCATCGGGGGATTGGCGAACGTGGTTAAAGTGTTCAAGATGCAGCAGGGAGAGCTTCGGCTCGAGAAGCTGAGAGGAGGGGCTCACGAGCTTCTGGTTCATGAAAGGGAAGGCCAAGTGCCTCTAATCCTGGAGGGGCAGAGGAGGAGGCAGTGGCGGCAGGCCGAGGAGGCCCCAGCAGCTGCTGTGCCAGCGGCCGTGGGGACAGCTGCAACTTCTACGACTACTCCGTATAAGGATGTCCTTGTTGGCCAAAGCTAAAAAACGGTTTGGATTATTCAATACGACCAGGGTGACCAAATATATATTCGGTAGTTCCTTCTTCTTCCTCCTCCTCCCCGATTGGTCATTACTGGGTATGTTTGCCACGAGGATTTGAAACTTCGAACGCTATTTCTTTACAGTAGATACTTTTCTTCGCTACTCTTGCGCCATGTCGATAATGAGATCTATCACTCGATCAGGGATGTTTCTGTCCTTTGCGGATTCACTGAGAGTTCCTAGGATTCTATGGGTGACAACTTCATCAAGTCAGAATGCTCAAATTAGTGTTATGGTCCGTATCAAATTAGATAGTACATGAAAGTGGAAGGCTTGGAGATCAGTTTGGAACGCAGCTCAATTGCACCGGTCAATTCAATCGGCTCTATGGCGATAACTGATAAGATTGCTAGCTAAGACAGCCAGGCTAATCCTCACGTGGATGTGAGGTCGAGAGCAATTGATGGCTGGGCAGTGTCGACACACTTAATGGCGCATCAATTTCTAGTAACTATAATGAGGAATTCTGGATGGCATTTTCCCCTCTCAATCTTATATGCAATATTGTGGTTTGCTGGGGTCAGCCCGAGGAGATTAGTTCCCACCCAATTACTGGAAGACTATATATATATATATATACACACACATATATATATCAGAAAACAAAAGAGAGTAGAATGACACTATCTCAACTTAGATTGACACATATATTTCAAGAAAAAATAACTATTTCGCTCATAATTTTGTAAAATAGATAAAATTTTTATTTTTTGAAAGATTTATTGATATTCCCCTCCCTCCCTCCTTTTGTTCTTATGAGGTCGAAAGGGATGAAATAAACTTCCTTTTTGTACGGAGAAATTCTTATAAATGAAAATTATAATACATTACAAAAAAAAAATTAAACATAATCCTATTTGGACTTAATATGCACTATACAAAGAAATGGAAGATTGAGAGAGATGGGAGTTGGAGAGGAGAAAAATGCTCGAATTTAGTCAGTTAGATTGGGCGATTCTTCTGAATTTAGTTTTATTTATTGGATGGGTAATTGCTATACTAAAAAGGAGACGATAGATTAGAGGGGAAGGCTCTACGACGTCGTTCTTCTTTTGACTCGACCGACAGCTTAATGACCAATTTACCCTTCACTTCGAGAGAAATCCATCTAAAATACGCCGAACCTGGGGATCATCATTGCTAACCTACACCAGCTTTAATTTATCATTTATATACGCCTTCTCGGTAACCCCTAACCATTTTCTGTTTTCCGCCCCTCTCCCTCCACAGTCTGCAAGGCCCAGCCTCCGCCCTTTCTCGAGAGCCCTTAGTTTGAGGATTTCATTGAATTCGGTCTTCAAGCTCTTCGAATCACAGGTAACTTTTCCTCAAATGCGCGATTATCCACCTTTTTGTGTCTCTCTTTGATTATTTTGCTAGGGATTCGTGCCGGCGCGGAAAATCTAGCTCCTCCCCGATAAGATTCGGGGCTTTTAAGCTGTCAGCGTTTTCCACTTTGCTCGCTAGAGGAATTTGCAAATTATTGTTCAGTTTATTGGCCACGGCATGTTTTTTCAAATCTGTCTGCTGTCCGTGGATTAGCCCTAGGCGATACCCTAGGGTTTGACCTGACACTGGGTATAACAGGTTTGTGGCTTAGTTGTAACGATTATAAACAGCTGTGGGACTATATATATTGTGCCTTTGAGAATATTGTAGGATACTTTCATAAGTCCCTTCACAAAGTACCTGTTGTCTTGTTTTCTACAATATACTCTGCAGAATGTTAGGTCGTGCTCGATCTCAATGAGATATAACTGATATAGGTGTCCCTGCATTCCAGAAATCTCCTCATATCTAGTGGAGTTCTCTAGGTTGGTTGGAGTTTGAGTTGAGATGGCTTCTGTCTCCAGTCAGCCGCAGTTTCGGTACACCCAACCCCCATCGAAGGTGCTGCATTTGAGAAATTTGCCATGGGAATGCACGGAGGAAGAACTCATTGAACTGGGGAAGCCATTTGGTAAAGTCGTCAACACAAAATGCAATGTTGGAGCTAACAAAAATCAAGCTTTTATTGAATTTGTGAGTTCAGTTACATTTCAACTGTGGGTCCCTTTTTTGTTGTACGGAACCTGAACTATTTGAAGCCCTGTTAATCATGCCATTTGCCTGTTGATTTTTGTACCATTTGTACAGGCTGATTTGAATCAAGCTATTGCTATGATATCGTATTATGCATCATCCTCAGAGCCAGCACAAGTACGTGGAAAAACTGTCTACTTGCAATACTCTAACAGGCAAGAGATTGTCAATAACAAGACTACAGCTGATGTTGCTGGAAATGTTCTGCTGGTAACAATTGAAGGAAATGATGCACGCCTTGTCAGCATAGATGTTTTGCATTTGGTAAGCATTTTGTTCGCGCTGTGATTTCATATTTGAGAGGTAAAGTTGCTGATCTGAGGATGTCCCTGTTGAGAGTTGTAGGGTAGGTTGAAATTTGTCAAGCACTAGTGAACTTTTCTTTGACATGAATGTCAATGGATTAGCAGGCCCATGACAAGGGAATATCTTCACTGGCAGCTTAGTGCATCGGGAGAAAAGAGCATATGTGTGTTTGTCTCCTTTCTCCTTTCCTTAACACTGCCTCTTTCTTCCCTATTCTTCCTCCACATCTTCCAACTCCTTTACATGTAGATTAGGGTTTCTCCTCTTGTTCATCTGCTCCCTTTCTCGTCTTTTATGCTTATGCACACTTGCATGGGTACAAATTGATCTTTCGGTTTATTGACTGGAAGGCATTTCATTTTCAAAGGAAAGTCAACAATTTCTTTTTTGCTCTATAATTGAAAAGATTCAATGACATTTCTGAAATTTGTTTCTAGGCTCTTGATGCTCAATCCTTAGCGGTCTTTCATAATTGATATGTTTTGAGTGACAAATTTCACCATTATGAGATGGAGTACATTCCCTCAGTCTTGATAAAAAGTAGAGATGTTGTCTTTTAATTCTTTCTGGTGAAGGTGCTTTTATTTTGCCAGGTAATTGAACTCCAATAGTGATAACTACTCTGTCCTAGCTAGGTAAAATTTGATGAATGCCTTGAAACCTCTGGAGACCCTTCTTTGGCTATCATTGTATTTTTATTCTTATACATGGAGATGACTTGATTAATTGCTGCTGCAGAAAATTTATATTTAAGAAGCTTCCTTTGTTAGTTGATATATTACTTTATCAGGGATGACTAGTTGATATTTTAAGATATGTTAGCCTTTGCCATAATATATGCAGTATTTCCTGTAATTTAGTTTTTGCCTCCTTGTGGAAGTTCATGCTGGGGCTATTGCATAGATATTGAATCTTGTTTATTGTTTTGCAGGTGTTTTCAGCTTTTGGCTTTGTTCATAAGATCACCACTTTTGAGAAGACTGCTGGATTTCAGGTTTGTAATAACCTGACCTACTTGTACCTCCAATAGTATTTGTCTTCTAGCTGCATATCTTAACTATGATCTTCTGTTTAGGCCTTGGTGCAATTTTCTGATGCTGAAACTGCTTCCTCTGCAAAAAATGCATTGGATGGAAGATGTATTCCCAGGTACCTGTGTGAATCTCTACCATGTATATACATATGTAGTTTCTTGATCTTTTCTATCTTAGTTTGCCTATGAACCTGCAAGCTCCTCAAAGTTTTGGACCATGTCTCAAATTAAAGGAAACTAGCAAGTATGTGGATGCAGAACCATGCTCTCTGGCTAGAATATTTTTTTAGATTGCTAAGTATATGTGTTGTGTTCTCTATTTATGCTTTTGCTGATATTCATATTATCCAATTCTGCATAATTTTGTCGTTGGAATTCAGTTATTTGCTTCCCGAGCATATGGGACCATGTACCCTCAGGATCACTTACTCTGCTCATACTGACCTGAGTGTGAAATTCCAGTCTCACAGGAGCAGGTATTATAATGTGTTTCTATCCTTTATTAAGTGGCCAATTTGTCGTGCTAAAATTTGATTATTACCTAGAGCATAAATATTTAGTTTATATCCTGTATAACTGTTTCTAATTTATTTCTGTTTTTCCAGGGACTATACCAATCCATACCTTCCTGTTGCTCCATCGGCAATAGATGGAACTGGTCAGGTAAAGTCTTTGTTTTCTTCCTTAAAGTTTTACAGCATGGTTCCCACTCATTCTACAAAGCTTTTGTCTGATTCTCCCATCCCTGCATCTGTAAAACCTAAAACAATTATTTACACAGCCTTTGGAATTTGTCTTGCTTATCTTATTCATATGATTTATCGGCAGATATCTGTTTAATTTATTCTTCATGACATGCTCAAAATTCTTAATATGTTCAAATGGTCCATGTTTGTTATCATGGCAGTTGGGTGTTGGCCTTGATGGGAAGAAGCTTGAACCTGAGAGTAATGTCCTCCTTGCATCAATTGAGAACATGCAGTATGCAGTCACTTTGGATGTTCTTCACATGGTATGTCTGTTGATATTTTTTTAGTTGGTTGGTTGCTTGTCTTGTAGATTCATGCAGCAGTTGAACTACCCACACTAACCCTTAGCAGCCCAGAGATCTTAATACTTGATAACTGTTGCTTTTGACTTTTGTCTTGTTAGGTCTTTTCTGCTTTTGGGCCTGTACAGAAGATCGCCATGTTTGATAAGAATGGGGGAGTGCAGGCATTGATTCAGTATCCTGGTAAAAATCTTCAAAAATATCTTTACATGCTCTTTGCAATATTCTATAACAAGGTGAAGCACTAATAGCACTGGCCATGCAGATGTTCAGACGGCTGTAGTGGCAAAGGAGGCTTTGGAGGGGCATTGCATATATGATGGCGGGTTCTGCAAGCTTCATCTCTCGTATTCACGCCATACTGATCTAAGTATTAAGGTTACCATATTTTGGATTTTCAGTTGAGTTTTGCAGGAGATCCTGGGGGAGTTTGAATCTCTTCTCTTAGCCAAACTAGAGTCATGGGGAAATGCATCTGAATTTGGTTCAGAACTTCATCATGTTTATTTGAACAACAGATTTATGGAATCAGGATATTTGTTAACATGATTATTTGAAGCTGAGGAATGGAAGAGGACCTAATGATAAACGGATTGATGAGCTGCTGTTTTTTTCACTTTCAGGTTAACAATGATAGGAGTAGGGATTACACACTTCCAAACCCTGCAATTGTGAATCCTCAACCCTCCATCCTTGGGCAGCAGCCTGGTCCAGCAGCTGGTCCGGCCACTTCTCAGTATGGTGCCGCGGGGCAGTACCCTCCTGTCTCTGGGCAGACAATGATGCAGCAGGCAACAGCTGGTTGGGGTCCGGTTCACAGTGGTCCACCGTCCATGCCTATCCAAATGCATAGCAATCCCTACATGCCACCTCAGGGAGCTGGACCCTATCAAATGGGTCCTGGGTTGATGCAAGGGCCGAGCCCTGGTGGTGTACCCCCACATCCTTCCACGGGAAGGCCTCCTTACAGTGGCCCAGGTGCGATGCAATAGCATGCTGTCAAGATTTTTTTTGATGGGGCATCCGGGTGTTCCTCCCAGAGGTTTATGGATCCCTGTGCTTTCCTGAAATTTTGGATGCGATGGGATATATGATGTCTTGCTATCAAGGGACTTTCTGCCGCATCCATAAATCCTTTCGTTGCCTGGGAATTTGTGGCACACATCGATCATTTTTCGTTTTAAGGATTTTTCTGTTTTCCTATTTTATTTCGGACAAATACGCTGATAGTCGTAGTAGTTCTGTGCTTGGATTTTTTGATGTTTCCTTCGAGTGGCACGGTGGTTGTTACCGCATGAACTATGCGTATGTTTGATGATCGTAGGTTCTTGGTATGGAAAAAAAGGGTAAATAATGTTCCTGTGATTTGACGGCAGCAATATTTGGGTGACCAATGAAAATCGAACAAAACCGATTTCTCCGTTTGGGCAAAATGTTGTCTGCTACACCGAAAAAATAGTTCTTCGTTATATTTTCCTTCTTTCTGCCATTGTAGCCTGATAGGCCTAGCCCGTCTACGCCATGCCTCGGCGAATGTGCTAAGCCAGTCTGCGTTATGCGTCAACAAATGGGCCGTGGCCATCGAGGACATGCTCCACATCACATAATGAATGGGCAGAGCCTGTTAGCGATATCCTCAGCGAATGGGCTGGGCCCATCAAGAAGATCCCTCAACAAATGGGTTGGGCTCATTAACACCACACATAATTGAAATGGGCCGAGACAATGACATCCATATAAAGAGACTGGGCCGGTCCCATTAACAACCTCTCCTCAGAGAATGGGCCAACTAATATCATAGGCCCATATCCCATCTCTTCCTTGCCGAAAATCCAAACCTCTTTGCAATTTCGGCAGTAACCGTTCATCGCCCTGTTCTAAAGCTGACAGTGTCATTCTTCACAGAAAAAAAAAAAAAAGAGCAACAATTAGATGCCACGAATATTAAAATGCAATCATCCTCGGGGGTGATCAAGCTGTCAAATTACCAGAAAATTGAAAAAAGAGTTCACCCTCATTGGAACATAAATAGATATCCGAGGAAAATAGATAGGTCCAAGTCCTCATTAATAATCTTTTGGTCATTTAGGGGAGGAAACAACATAAATAAGATGGACACGACTTTCGAAAGGGGTGATTTGCATATTTGGCAGCTTGAGAGCTAAACTTGATTTAAAAAAAAAAAAAAAACCTTCTGTCAATCCCCTAAACCCCATATTTGAGCAGAAGGCCTGTTGGAAGAAGAGGCCCTTCTCCATCTAGCAAGGAGCAATAAAAAGGTCTGCACTTGTGATGGATCGCGGAGCGAGTAACTAGCTTTAGTAGCCTTCGGGACCGACGAAACAATGATTGGGTACCCTTGTCCTCTACTCTCGATTGCCTGCAGCTCAGATTGTGGCCGATGAAGCTCA
The DNA here is from genome assembly GCA_900174645.1 of Sonneratia alba. NCBI lineage: Eukaryota > Viridiplantae > Streptophyta > Magnoliopsida > Myrtales > Lythraceae > Sonneratia > Sonneratia alba. The sequence continues at coordinate 2,063,686 of FWPY01000036.1, read as the reverse complement.
TCAGACTCATTACTGTTATTATTATAAGAAGAACTTATCCAAGTCAGAATCGCGGGAAACGTCAACTGTTACAACACACCTTGAATGCGTCCTCATCGGTCCGATCATCTCCTATATACAGAGGGAGGACGTCACTCGAGTCCTTGAACCCAAGCGTCTCAAGCAGATACTCCAAGGCATTGCCCTTGTTCCATTCTATGGATGGCCTTATTTCCATCACCTATCAATGATTTCCACAGAGGAATTGTATTTATGACTATGAACCGACCTGAATCATATGGAAATAATACCATCAAGAACATCAAATTTGTACCTTCTTGCCTGCGGTTAAATGGAAATCCGGGTGTTTCTCTACTACAGATCTAACCTTCTCTTGTAATGTGCTAAGATTCTGAAAACATGGAGAATGAAGTGAAGGTTGCTCCATTACTATACTAGTGAGTAGAGGAGACAAGGATCAATCACACCAAATATTAAGTAAAGAAGTTCTCACCACTTCCTTGACCTCTCGAAAATGTACTGAGATGCAAAATCTATTGTCCTCTAACCTTGCACCTGGTATTCCTCTAGTCTTCTCCTCCAATTCTGCAAAAATCTGTGATTTATAGGATAAGTTAATTCCATCACACTGCTGCAACTGAAGAAGGCGAGATATGTGAATTTTCAGGGTTTCACTTTTCAATAATCGGCTAACCTGTCGAATTGCAGGCAAGAAAATTTTGGCCGGTTGGAAGAGAACTTCATTCCCCTGCCAGATTAAATTCTGCAGTGCGCACATAATTCTAGCTTAGATCATCTATAATGTATAACACGTCATATCTATGCCGATCCATGAGCGGGAGCAGTGCTGCTACTAACCTCTGTATCAGGGGAAGCAAGATGGTTTTTTCCATCGAAGTTCTTAACTGGCCTTGGCGGAGCCATTATGTCCATTCCATGGCTCCCTGCATAATAAATGTTCGGTAACTGTACAAATTCTTTTACCTGCATAGTTACAGCAAGAAAGGTATAGTTAGTTAACTTGGAATGAAGTTGGTGGGCGTGGCATGAGGTTAATAATCAGTCATTCCTTTGACCTTTTCTCTACTTCTCCCACTGATAATAGCTGTGGGGAAGTATTTTGCAACTCCTCTTACAGCTGCTCGCATCTGCTTGTTATAAATAAGCTTTCATTAGGTAGGTGTACGAGTCAAATGAAAGAAGAGAAAACTAGGGTTGGGAGTCTTTTATTATTGACCTCATCAGACATGAAGGCACGGTCAGGGTTATTTACAATAGGGGAGAGGGTCCCGTCATAATCTAAAAACACGACGATCCACTTCCCCTTGGCTGCTTTCATCATCCGTTCAAACGAAAGCAGTGCTGAAGGATGCTCCTTCTGTAGTTGTTAATGAATAACAAAATAAGAAAAGCCAAAGCTACTAGTACGACAATATGATGCTCGGCAAACTTTTTACTGGGACAGAGAAGTATGTGTATGTGTGCTTAAGAGACTTACCAACCACGACGTATAGGCTGCTTCGGAGGGCTCCTGTTTATTACTCAAGTCAATGTCCGATAGGTCAGACAATGTTGTCAAGGCTGAATCACTTCCAGCTGGTCGGGAAAGAGTACGCGTTTTGTGCTTGTTGAAAAGCGTTTTTGGGAACCACAATGCCTGGATGAACTTCACCAAGTTTGCCTTCATCTCTCTTCTGTTCAAATAAAAAAAGGAAAAAAAAAAGGTCATATTTAGAGTCCCAAGGGTTGAACAATGAGGAGCACGAGAAAGGTGCCTGTCTCTTTATCTCCTGTCAGGTGGAAATGCTATTAGTCCATTAAGCGCCTAGGCTAACTGGGTGTATGGGGTAAGCCTATCTTTGGCAGTATATTAGGTACCATAAGAGGCCACATCAACACCGCTTTGACTCTTAGCTACCACCATCATAAAACGACAAATTGATCTGTGAAATGACATGAAAGAGGGTATTTGAAAGAGTTGTAAGTGCTTACGGGGATTGTAGCCGAGAATCACTGTATGCTACCACAAGTCAACTGCTTCAATAATCTAACAGCCGCTTAGCTACTGATAGCATTCACCTGCAATCAATTGGAAGATGCTAGTCAGTCAGGCTCTTGGGTAACTGGGAAATAGTTTAGAGGCGTGTTAAGAAGCGGAGGCCTTGGTAACTCGTAAGGAATATGAATGACAGTTGAAAGGAAGAGGGAGCAGACGTAACAAATTAAACGGTCACGAGGACCAATGGATGTCAAAATGACGTGGAACTCGTGCCGACAGTCCTCGCGTGGACCCCCACCACGAGACTCTTTTTGCATGTTTCCCCCCTACTCTATTGTGCACAATTGAGAAGTTTCCTTGTTTTTGCTGCAACTTTATGAGACACATACACACACACACACGGCTATAATCATCCTCTATTAAAGAAAGGCAAGGGGGAAGGGAAGGGAAGGGAAGGGATACGTGTGAAAATCAAACTCAGGCTCATTGGTCAATGCCTTGTGACTCTTTGGGTCACCTATTCCTCTTTTATTTTTCTTTTCCTTAAATCCACAAGTTTCTTTTTATCTTTATGTTTATGAATGGGTACTAAATATTGATAACTATAATGACTCAAAAGGGGGGCAACACAAGTTTCAGGCGATGTAAATATTTGATTATCACGCAAGCAAATGGCCATCTTTCAGATTGGGTAGACATCCACCCACCCACCATAGAGGTGTAATTAATTGGCGCGCCACACGTACACGAAAGTGACAAATCATAGAAGCTTATAATATTTGTGGCGATGAGGAAGCTCGATCGCAACACTGATATTTGCATCACTGTATAGTCACGACTCACGATGATGAAGCACACATGCAGTGGAATCCTACCTGACGTCTGAATGGACTAATCTTTAATCAGCTCAGTAATAAGTAGATTGGTGTGCTGTGTGTGCACATGTATAATATGCACAAACGGACCACAAATTATTTACAAAGGAATTTTAAAAAAAAACCCAGAAAAAACAGATGCATTGTCACTTTCTGTCACCCAACAAAAAAAGAAAAAAAGAAAAAAGAAAAAAGGTGACTAACATGTGGAAGCAGACAGTCGAAAAGCAACCCTATTTTTCCACAGGTGGTTGTGAATCAATCTAAATCACGGGGACCTCGAGAAAGGTTATTTTCAGGTTATAGTTGATCGGATAAATCAACAGTGGCTGCTGCAGGGCCGGTGCACATCAATATCAGACGTTGCCCCGACTTAATGGTTCCAGTCAAAGCTAATTCAGTCTGATGCAGGCAATACATGCAATTATATATAATGTGTGTGTGTACATGCGCATGTCAATCGCATAAAAAAAATGTATGTATACATGATACATGAACCCTTTTTCCACAAGAGCGACACGTGCTGCTTTATCGCATATAGGGTGGGCTTCTCTTGAAAGAGAAACGGATTGGTGAGGAGAGGAAAAAGGAAAAAATAAACAAATTTCCTCCAAATTAATCATAGCATACTGTGTGATGTCCATTCAAACAAGTTTCCCCTGCCATAGAACATAGAAGTAGAAAGCATAAATCACATTTTACATTGATGGATAAAGAAAAGGTCATTCACAAATGGGTGAAAGCGCTGAATAGACAACCTATATGCACAAGAAATCCGTAGAAACAACAACATACGTACAAGGAGAAATTTAAGGCAACCATCTTCACAAGACAACATGGTAAAAAATAAATATACTATCTTAGAGATTGAGATAACTCAAAAGGTTTGATAATAATTTTAAATTAAAAAGAGTCTCTTGGTTGAAAATGACCAAAGCACTTTCGACGGTGCAGACACGAACTCATCACTTGTGAGACAAAAGATAAATGAAAAAGGGACCCTTATCCCCTGAAAAGGAAATGCAGAGAATTGATGCACCCGCCACGTTGCACGAGTATGCGTGGATCCAATGAAGCGAAAAATTAACTGTGCATAATTTTTTTTACAAAAATCATCATTAAAATTTTTTTATTTACACAAATATAACTTGTGAAGTTATATGGATATACTAGTAAGAATTAAGAAACTAAAAAATAGGTATAAAACTGTCACTTATGATAATAAATTTTAAAATATTGGCTGAAACTCTTATAAGTATTTTTTTTATTGCTTTTCCAATACATAAAAGATCAAAACTTTTTTAAGAACAGGGGGGAAGATGTTGAGGCGAACAGCGCGCGACAGAATCATCATATAGGACGGAAAACTGCAAGAAGATAGATATTTTACGTGTCAGGAGAAAATTGGGATTTAGAGGCTCTTCGACAAGTCCGTCATCGTACTGTCGACACGTCTTCACGCGGCTTTCTTGACATCATTTTATTTTTAATTTTTTTAATTGACCACAAACTCTGACAGGAAGACAAGGAAGAGAGCGACGAGCCTACGTCCAAGTTCAAAGTAAAGAGCTTCACCCCCCACACCCCACACCCCAACCCAGCGCCACTCCCACGCCACACCACACCGCAGCTTCTTCTTCTTCTTCTTCTTTTTTTTTTTTTTTTTACCTTTTATTAAAGAGAATTTAATAATACGGAATTTAATAGTTAGTTCTTAGAAAACAGTTGCAATAGGCATTTCGATGTCAATAATATATATGACATCTAAAAGTTGGCAATTACTGAAAAATCTACATAGGACATGCAAAAAAAAATTATTTATTGTAATGTATGGCAATATGACAGTCCCTCCCCTTTTTTACACGGAAGAACATGTAAATTTTGATATATGATAAAAAAACCCAATAAAGCCTTATCTCACCTAACATAGCAATAAGCTTATACTTTGAATCATATGCATAAATAAAGATACTACTTTTTTTTGTCAGTATAATCTGATATTTGAATACAACTCATTAATTGGATATATTGTTTTATATATAAAAAAAGGAATGAAAAGAAAATTAAAGGGAAAATTTTAAAAATTTAAGTTAAATGCTTATGTTAATTTGATAATCATATTTAATATCTTTTCATGATGAGAAATAGGATATAATGTGAAAACATCACCTCTATTCCTCTTAATTTCTTTTAAAGTATGATATTTAAATAGAGTAAAAAATTCACTTTCCCTCTTTTCCAAAACAACACATTTTCAAACTATTTAAATTGCCAGACTCACATTAAAATATATGATGGACCACATCGACTAACTGACATACATATTCACATGAAATTGTCTATCATATATATTGTATATTTGTTCAGCCAAAAAAAAGCATAATAATAATAATAATAATTCAGACATCCCTAAACCGCTTTAACTTAGGGTTCTAGTTCCATCAAGTGGGCTCGTCCGAGGGCCCCTCTCGCCTCTACCAAATAACTGCCCCAACTGAACTGAGCGAACTGGTCCGTGGACCCTACATCCGCGCCGCACACGTGGCGGATCCCACCGACATGCCTGTCGTGTCGCTCGTCCGCCGGCCCGACCAAAACCGGGGGCCGTTCGTATCGAGGAAACTGTGAACTCGCTCTGTGCAGTCAAACCGGGGCCCTTCGGGAAGGACACGTGTAAGGCCCTCAGGCCATAAACCCCCACTACCGCTACTAGGAAAGAAAGAGAAAAGGATCCCCGGAGAAAAATGCCCTGTCCGCCGTGAGGACGACGCCCAATAACAACAGCGCGTGCCCGCTGTTCTCCTCGCTCAGAGGGCCAGGGGACACAAAAACTCTAGAGCGTGCGTGCACGCGCGAGAATATCTCGTGGGACCGCCGTGAAATGCATCTACCGCGGGGATCCCGCTTAAAAGGAAAACGAACCCCAACCGCTTCTCGTTTATGCCGTTCAGAGCTCACACAGCACTTTTCGGCATAATTTATGGGCGCAAAATATATTCACAATTTTTTTTCCTTCTCGTAGAAAATCAAAATCGAAATCTCCAAAATAATAATTTAACACAAATGGAAATCGAGAACGGAAGCAAAGTAAATGTGAGATTCGGAGGACAAAGATGAACAGATCAAAATCAAATCTCAATCAGAAAGCAGAAATCGGGGTTTCGCTCAGGCCGAGAGAAATTTGAATGAATTAGAATGGAGGATCACGAAGGAAATGACGATTCAATTGGTTGGAAGCTATTGAAACGAAACGTACATGGAGAACGACGAACGTGAAATGACGATTCAATTAATCGACACACGGACACAGAGATAGGCAGACAGAGAGGTTGAAGAGAAAGCTTACAGGTGCGGTCTGTTCTTCCTTCCTCTAGAACTTCGATTGCCTGTGGCTCTGCACTAAAAAATCGCGAGAGCTTGAAGAAGCTGATTCGGTCGGAGAGATTGCAGGGAGAGAGAGAGAGAGAGAGAGAGAGAGAGAGGGAGGGAGGGAGGGAAGGAAGGCAGAGGAAGGCGAGTATTTATGATTATGAAGGGAAGAGGGGACTGTGCGGAGGTTTGGAGCCATTACTTCGTTATTACTGTCAACCCCACAATAACCCTAACGGTTCTCTTATTTACTAAAACACCACTTTGTTATTTTTTCGGATGAAACTCGGGACCGAGCCTAGGGACAAAACCAAACGTAAATCAGTACAGTAAACTGAGACACAATTCCGAAATGACCATGAAGTGATCGAGCTTTGAGTCTTACCTACACTACTCATTGTTGCAATCTCCGGTAATGTCATGGAGACATACATGGGTGAGTTGTTGAGCGTTGGATCCGCGAGCATGTTCGTACCATATGGCCATGAACGGTAACATTGAATAGAATTGGAATTGGTTGGAGATATCGTATCTAGATATCACAAAATATATTGTTTAGAATATAATCATATTAATTGAATATATTTGATTATAATTTTATAATTTTATTATTCAGTTATTTGTTTCCATTTAATTATTTATCTCTAAATATTCTACTTATATATATATATAATATTAGCGATGATCTATCTCTAGTATCTTCTAGTTGTATTATATTTAAATTTCTTCGGAATTAATTGCTACTGAATGCATATTCACCAGTTTTATGACATGGATACAGTTGTTTTTGTGCAATTTTTGAAAGTTATTGCCCGATTGATGAGAGATCAACGGACCTAGGGTTCGTATGCCCTGCACCTGTCGATCGGTCTATCCGGATTCTTACTTCCAAAACAAATAACTGCAACAACTAAGATATCGAATCATATAGATTCGAAGGGAGAGAGAGAGAAGGAAACACACCCTTATCGAAACATTATTAATTTTAATTATGTGCATTCCATGTATAGGTCGGTCCTAGTATCAATTCTGGTCACAATGCTTTGCAAGCAGGCAATAGTCTCTACCCTAAATGCTATCTATAACCAATATGTTAAAAGAAAGACACTTCATGTTTGATAATGAATGTAGCTTCTACACAGTTATTGTGGATACATTAGACCAACTCCGTAGTTACATCCGAAGAAAGGCAACAGACTTGTCGTTAGACCTCTAGAGAATTGAGTAACCGATGATGATCGATAAAATTTAATTCGAGACGAAGTTCCGAGTGTGAATTTCCACCCGAGAAAACCGGAACCATGCACGTCTAATAACCATAGAGGACCTAAACGAAGTCAAACGATCTCCGCAGCCGGGGCAAATTGTCGAGACGGGGACAAAGGTTTTGTCAATGGCGGAGAGCCGAACCTTTAACCACGAGTCAGCTTCTAGTATCTGGTTCTAGAAAGGGGTAGTTTTACAGTCATTTCCATCTCCGCTCTACGGGGTGAATACTTGCTTCGATCCCCAAAAATTAAACTTAGAATTTTTTTTGGTTCGTTTCTCGTATAACCCAACATGTCGATTGACTAATCAAATTAAAATATCGTGCTTCACCAGGTTTCCCTAGCAATATAAACGAGACTAATCAAATTGCACAGAATCCCATGCAGTGGTGTCACCACAAAATATGTATATTCGTCAAGGATTCATGCATCCGACTAGATTATGTATTATTTCCCACTGATGATGATGTATATGATTATGTAGACTTCGTGGTAGGATTCCTAGAGGACTTCACCCAAATAATTAAAGAATAAACAGCATCTCAAACTTCCTCTGAAGTCGTCGCATCTCGCGGGCTTAGGAGCATTGAATGAGTAACTATATGTTAATTAAATGACTGGTTGATTGATTAATTAATTAATTAAATCAGCAAAGAATAATAAAATGTTCCTGTTGGAGTTCCCGTCTTCATTAAGGCAAGTAGGTAACACTTCCCCCCGGCAATTGCGTAGGATGTCCCAGCGAAGAGCGCGATAGGACAATTGACTACTGGCTAGTATTAAATTTTTTTTAAAGTCTAAACCATATTATATTACGAGTATTAATGCGTCTCATTCTGGTATCAATCGTAATAAATCATAAGAATAAGACATGTTTGTCCGTCCTCGGCCAGCTATGTTGGTCAATCGTTCATTCTTTCACTCATTCAATGTTAATTTTGTCAAACCAGCCGATAATAACTTATGCATGAAACTGCAAAATTTTCTGCTCCAACTCCTTCCTGACCTGTGGAACCAGGACACCGATTTCCTGATTGTTGCCATCCTCCGGCGCCTTCATGATTCGGAACAATTTTCGCCCTCTAGCTGTCTTGTCTAGAAGACCGATGGTTTCATCGCATATGATCAAGATCCGGGTTGTGCTGTCTCTCCGAGACCACAACTCTGAGATTGGTCCGACGAAAGTATATTAGAGGAATCGAATCCTCCCTGAGCGTTGACCAGCCAAAACTGGGCTCTACAATCTCGTGGCTAGGGCCCAATCGCAGAAAGCAGTTCCAGACATCGTCAAGGAGTCCCCAGAAGGAGAACGTTCAGTCGGCTATTTGCCTTCAGGAATCAGATGGCCTCATGGCCTTCTGAGGATGATGCAGATTGATCATACAGTCTCAAATCGAAACTACCAGGCAATACAAAATTCAACCTGAATGGGAAGTAATTTATACAGTCCCAAGTTCACTGCACTGATAGTCGTCAGTTCAGCGATAACATCAGGAACAAACATTAATAATAATCACAACCGGAATACTGAACCGCTGATCGAGTCGAACTTGTCGATTATCCATCTTAGGACCGTCTCCCGAAGGGATGGGATCCCCTCCGCGGGCTTCCTGCGGTCGGATCCTCGTGGTCTTCCTGCCGCCCTGGCTCTGCGACCTGGTCTTTCCTCCTCTTCTTCGGAATAGCGGTAGGGTTCCATGGGATTTCAGTACTCTCAGTGCTCCCGGGTGAATTTGCTCGTGAACAGAAAGAGAGGCGGACGTTCATATATATACGGAAAAGGGGGGGGGGGGGATGATGATCTACGATACTGTTCCCTCATCTGATTACGTTTTCCAGAATCCGATTTAAATTTTAAATTGAAACGGCGTACTTTTATCCGCACAAGAAAGAAAGGCTAGCTTGAAATATATGGACAAGGTGTTCCCTAATCACAAATTTCTAATAAAAATTATTCTCGTATTTATAAATTTAATTAACCATCTAAAATATTTTAGAGGAAAAGATAATAGAGAATTACATTATATTTTATAATTAAAATAGAATATATAATAACTCCTTAATTATTAATTAAGGGAGTAATATAATTATATAAAATCTTATTCCTCATCACCTTTGTTTAATGATCTAATCCGGCCAAAATTTGAGACTAAGTGCCAAAAATCTTGGGCCCCTTTCTGCATTCGTTTCCAATCAAATCTTGAGTACATTGATTGCACACCGAGAAATGGACCTGTTTCCCGTACCGTTGTTTATAAAAAGTAAAAGACAACTTTGGCATATGTGTAATATTTTATAAGTAAAGATTACGGTGACATTTATTTTTTGTTTATAAGAAAAATTATCGTGTGTATATATATTTTACCGTATAAAAGACTATAGTAAATTAGCTATATATGACTCATGCATTACATTCACAGTATATTCTTCAAATGCGACTAAGAAATCAAAATTTGATCCAAGACTTAGCTTAATCATGCTCAAGAAAATTAGCCATCCGAGAAGTGAGAGCAAGATGGGAATTAGTTCCAACAATGAGCAATGCATATCATAGCTTCCACAATCAGTAACACACCATATTCTTCCTACTTCTCCAGATTCTTGGATGGTCTTTGAACGTCTGCTGGATTTGCTTGATGAAGACGGTGCGATTCGGTTGGTTGCTCACTGTGTGTGATTTTCGACTGATAGAGACTTAAATTATGATAAGAAAAATATATATATATATATATATGGAATCATATCTTGCATTAAATAATGAAGCAAATCGGTTTGTTCAGTACTATTCACAATTGACTATCCAGATAACGAATCCCCAACATTAATCAGAACAATGAAAAGGGATGATGCAGTGATACGGCCAAGATCAAGAAGTGACAGAGTTCGTGGGCTATCAGCGCCTTTCAACATCCTTTGTAACCGAGAGGAAGAAAAAGGGGAATTAGGCCTCTGAGTTTGAAACTTAATTGATCTCAGCTCTTCCAAGGAAATGACCAAATCATATGAAATGCCCTGAAAGACATCTTTAGAACGAATGTAATCATCATCCAATAGAAACATCAGATCAGATGTCAAGGGAACGTTTAGATCCTACAAGCAGTTGATCAACCATGAAATTCAGGTTTATTTAGCTCCACGATGATCACGCTTATGTTATCCTCGCTGCCCCGAGAAATTGCAAGCTCAGCTAGAATTCTAGCTGCTTCCGAGGCGGAGTGAGCAGCGGTCATGGTGCCACGGGATCTTCTCCTCATCTGGCCACTCAAACACCTCCTAACGACATGGCAAGCGTACTCGTTGGAGACCACGTCCCAGAGACCATCACTGGCGAGTATGAGAAACTCGTCGGAGTTGGTTCTTTTCGTCACTGTGACTTCAGGGACTGATGTTACAAACGGCTTCAAGCATTTGTCACCTGCAATGCCCAAAATTACCGCGAGGCAAAGTGATGAAAATTCAGAGGCGCTCATTACCCTGCTCATAACATCAAACTCTATTGAAGAGTTATAACTCTATGCTTCACCTATAGATCTCGAGGTTGCCAGGACTCCCAGAACCCGATCTCCATTCCAGTTGATGACCCTTCCCCCGGCATCTTCTATTCGTCTCAGCTCATCGGGTCGTCCAGGCTATCACAACACATGCATTCAGTCGGGTGTCTTGTCAATCGGCCATGCTCAAGATACGTAATCAATAATTTCCCATAACGAGTAACAGCAGTATATACCTTATGGTCGTTGGATAAGGCCACAGCCTCATCGCCCCTCCACAAGACCGCCCTTGAATCCCCGCAATTAGCCACCACCACCTCATCTTTTCCGACCACTGCCACCACAGCTGTGGATCCCACCATTCTCGCCACCTCCTCGGCCATACTTCCATCCATCACAACTTCCCTATCCATCCTCTCAAAGCTCCCTACCATCACCTCCTCCCACCCGATCGTCTCCACTTGGTCTCCAGCACCAGCCATGGCTCGGTCAACCACCACCTCATGCAATCTCCTGGCACAGGCCTGCGCCACCTGGGGCCCACCATGCCCGTCATACACCCCAAAGAAATCGTACCGACCGTCTAGAAACTTCAGCTCCACCGTCACCGCGTCCTCCATCTCTCTTCTCCGTCCAATAACCGAAACAAAGCCGTGGGACAGAGAAATCGTCCTCAAACTAGCAGCATTTAAGCACACATCCCTTAGTTTTGAAGGCAAAACGTTGTCATTTTCCGAGGACTGATCGGATTGGGAGGAGAGTGATATCTCGGTCGGCTTCTCACCAGCTGAAGCTTCTTGCGGTCCGATTCCATCATCCGCTCTGCTGCTTAAGGGGCTGATCTTCCTCACAAACTTCAGTCGCCGAAGCTTGAACCTCCGCTGGGGGCGACGACCCACCGTCATTCCGACAACGGTGACCCTATGGCAACGATTCCTCGTCCGAGGCGTCATTCTCAGGCTGCGGCAGAGATGTTCTCCAGCTTTCAGAATCACAGAATGCCGCGGGAAGCCGTGGAATGGAAACTTAAGAGCTTCCCGAGGAGGCGGGCGGAGGAACAGAATCGAAGCGTCCGTGTCTTGGACACGATGGGCGGTCGCCACATGTTGTCCTCCAATGCCGCTAACCGGGATTTAGTGATGTGGACAGGGACGGCTCCGATTCACTCCCGGACACGTGGAGTCCTAGAACCTCCAAGTAGTGATTCCGTTCGTCTGGTAGTGCGGGGCCCAGACATGGACTCTAGAAGCCGGTAACGTGGCGGACTCAGCGGGGTCTGACAAGGAATGGACGGAAGGATGTTGACTTGTCGGTCCTCACCAGCACGTGTCACAACCTGCGTGGCCCCGTCGTTGAAATTATTGACCGCCGCTTACCCCTTGTGTCAGGCTGCCAATATTTTTGCTCTTCTTTAACCTAATTCTTGGAAATTTCATCTTTCCCATTCTTTTTTTCTGACAAAAGAGACAATAATATAAAAATAAAATGGAAAAAAAATTAAAAATTGTACTATTTTAAAGTAATATCGACATCAATACACTGAATCACAATTTGATTTCTCTTGATGAGCTCTAAAAGTTTCCTTTATTTGACTAGTTTTGGTGGGCCAACGCGAGATATGATTGGCGTGGCTTTACGTGTAACTCCGTAATTTGAAGTCGGTTATGCGCTGTCGTTTCTGCATTGGAGAACAGCTAAGCAATCAATAGCCCTGGAAGGATTGGAATGACTCGATTGCTTGCAATCCACCTGCCCAACGCGTAGCACAACTATTCTGAACGTATGTACGTTTTATTTACATCAATAGACTCGGCCCGGTCCGAGTGAGTTAGCCTTCCTCTAGAGTTGATTTTTTTTTTTCTGCAGCCTCGAAAGCACGGTGTTCACACTCGAACACGGGACAAGGCTGTCCCCAGCTTTAGACAAATTCTACTGTTGATCAATAAGTAACATAGGCACCGCAGAGTCACCAGTAATCATTGCAGGAACATTTCCCGTCCCTGAAATGGTGGAACCGGTTTGCATCTCTAACCACGATCTCCCTCTCCGCAGCCTTTGATATGTGCTTGATTGCAGAGTGACAATCTCCACAAATCCGCAGGTTCTTGAACACCCTGATCGGTTTCGGCCTGGAAGTGCTTATAAGCCCAAATGCAACAGCTAATTTCTCGCTGTGTTGGAACAAGTACTTTTCCTTTTCGTCCTCCTCCACATCGTGGATAAAGAAATCGGTATTCGGAACATAACCCATTTTCTTTATCTCGATAACTAGCCGATCGAGCTCCCTGAAAATCTCCAGAGCACGAGGATGTGAAGTGTCACCCACATGGAATTTGAACACCGTGTCTTTCACCTCTATCCAACTACAACCTGCTTCCTTGGTCAGATTCTTCATCTTCATCATCTTTCTGATTTCTGCAGCTTCTTCCCATCGACCCGAGGAAGCATACAAGTTTGCCAGCAGAATATAAGCTGCAGGATCGTTTGGGTCTTGCTCAAGAATCATACTAGCAGCCTTTTTGCCGAGCTCCATGTGCCCATGGACCCGACAAGCTCCCAAAAATGTACGCCATATTATGGCATCAGGTTCAAAAGGCATTGAAGAGATAAATTCAAATGCTTCGAAAAGTGACCCAGATCGGCCTAGTAAATCGACAAGGCAAGCATAGTGCTCCATCTTTGGGATGATTCCATGATCTTTCTGAATTGACTCAAAATATCTCTTTCCCTGAGAGACCAAACCAACATGGCTACAAGCAGATAAAACTGCAACAAATGTTATCTCATTAGGCCGTAAACCTAATTCAAGCATCTTGCCAAATGTATCCAAAGCTTTCTTAGCAAACCCGTGTTTCATGAATCCCATTATCATCGATGTCCAGGAAATTACATTCCTTGTATCTCCCATTTGCTCAAAAACTTGTAATGCAGCATCTACATTTCCGCATTTTGAGTACATAGAGATCAAAGCGTTACATATGCACTCATTCAACTCAAGCCCTGATTTAACAATCAGAGCGTGGATTAATTCCCCCTTATGGATTGCTCCAACACTGGCTGCACCACTCAAGAGACTTGCAAAAGTATAAGCATCAGGATTCATTCCTGTGCCTTCGATTTGATGAAAGAGTGAAAGGGCTTCTTCAGAATTCAAACTCTTGGAATATGCATCGAGCATCGTATTATAAGACACCAAACTCTTCAGGAAAAGTGACTCAAAAGCTTTTCGGGCATCTTCTGTCCTTCCTGTGCGGGCAAACATGTTGATAAGGGAATTCCCCACACAATTGTCACCTGACATTCCTAACTTCACTGCGAGACAATATACCTGCATACCAGTATTAACACTTGCACATGCCTTGAGAACACTAGCAAATGTAAATTGATTTGGCCTGATAGGACCTTGAATCATTTCCAAGAATAGTCCAATGGCTTCCTTATTTTCATCATATAGAGCACATCCCGTGATAATTGCTGTCCAAGACATGACATTATGACTGGGCATCCTATCAAACACCTTTCTTGAATCACTCAGGGAACTTCCTGCACCACACTTTTGGTACATGTCCACTAAGCAACAGCCAACACAAACATCAGTATACAGTCCTGATCGTATAGCCCAAGAATGCAGTTGCAGCCCAAGCGACAGAATTCCTAGGTTGGAACAGGCCGAGAGAACAGCACTGGCTGTGAACTTGTCGGGCATCTGCCCTTCCAACAGCATGTCCAAAAACAGATCCACCGCTTCCTCAGGGTGACCCAGCTCAGTACACCGAATAATTATCTGAGTCCAAGCAACTACATTTCTCTCAGGCATTTTCTTGAACACTTTGAGGGCAGAGTACAGATCGCCGCTCCCCTTCACGAACATGTCTATCAAGGCACACCCAACACAGACATCAGAATAAAAATAGCCTTGTTTCGTCAAAAACCCGAAAATAGAATCACCAATGGCAGCCGTTTTAGGGGTCGAACATGCCCGAATAACTGCCGTGTAACAGTACTCGTTTGGACCGAAACCTTCTCCCAGCATATCAAGAAACAGAGCAATTGCTTCCAGCTCCTTTTTGTTGTTAGCGTAGCACGAGATCATAGCGCTCCAAGAAACCAGATCCCTCTTGTCACTTCCCATGCTCCAGAAGACCTCCTCAGCTTCTTCCCAGTCGTTAGATTTTGAGTAGAGGCTGATGAGCGAGTTGAGGATGACGGAGTCAGGCTCGATCCCCGATTCCTCGAGCCGCCTGTGGACGTGCCTACCGAGATGGAACTCCCGGGAGCGGATGCAGGACTTGAGCAGGAGGGAGTAGGTGATGAGGTCCGGATGGGACCCACGTCGGGCCATGGAATCGAGGGCAGAAATCGCATCTCGGAGGTGACCCGCATCAAGGTGGGTGGTGATCAGACGGCTGTCTAGAGGCTGGGGATCGGAGAGCAGTCGAAATGAGAGCGTCGCTGGGGGTTTTGATGAGGAAGAGACGAGGACTTGAGATGGAGGAGGAAGGGGAGAGAATTTGGCGGGAGAGGACAAACGGAGGTTCATGGCTTCACCTTAATTCCAGCAACGTTCGTTAAGACATATGAAGGAACAGAGCTTAACGACCGGAGGTCAATTATATTTTGACCAAGAATTTTTGTATGCGATTCATTTTGCCCCCGTAGTATAGCGTACCGTCAACTCACGGCAAAAGACTTCTTGCTGGATCTAATGATCTAATCCACACACATTAACTAATCATGCATTATTGCCATTTGGAGAGCTTGAATGGACCCACTCACAAGCTTCTGAAGCCGGCGGCCCCCTGCAGAACCGATGCAACTCCCGAATAGAGAAAAAGTCGTGGACCAGACCAAGAGCACACCAATTCATTCTCGTAAGGGTACAGATTGTTCTATCTCCATTAACAATGTTCTCTGTTCAAGTTTTGATCATAATTTTTGCTCGCCATATTCTTTGTCTTCAAGCAGCTAAGAAACAAAGCGGGTGCTTGATCCCTTTTACGGCCTCCGACAGTCACAGATCAGCTTATCCCTTTTTACTTGCTCCGGAGCAGGACTGATGAACCCATCGACATGAGCCGACACGTCTGACTGCCCTTTATGATTGACAGAGTCTCCTAATCTGGGACATGAGCATATAATCCTAATCTGGAACCGATCAACTAGACAGCATACACCACAAATCGCAGCCATATTTCACTTCATTAGTGTAAGTAAGCATGATAAACGTTAGGAACACATTATGCCACCTCAGGCTCTTCTTTATTCAACATACCCCATATGTATAGACACCACTCCAATCCTTCCAGGCCTTATGAGAAAGTTATTACAGTATTAGCCTTACAGGTTTAAGCACTCACATGTCCTGTCTCTTCAGTCACGTCATCATCATCACACCTGAATCCAATAATACTTGAGAACCTGTAAAGCTAACATCCTCCGCTAAAGCTTCCTTCTTATTTTTAGCTGTGATGGGTCTAAGAGTTATTGCTTCTTGGAGACATAAAGCTCCTCCGTCTTTGCAAATCTTCCTCGGATCCTAGGCTGATTATCAGCTAGGGCCTTCCTGCAAGCATACTGACACCAAAACCTTGCCATTAATTAAGTATTAGCAGAGCTCTTGATGAGGGGAACTTGAAGGAGAGGTTTGGTCCAAATATGCAATGAATGGAAAAACAGGTTTCCAAGATCCCGAGAATATGAACCGTGTTCACCACAGGGTAACCTGCCCTACAAGATATCTTTGACAAAACTGTCCGTTAAACAAATAGGTCCTCCTCAGAAAAACCAAGAAACCAGTTGAGAGATTCCTAGATGGAGATGAATCATGAGATAATCAGGTAAGTTTACCTTGATCCTCCTCCCAAAGTTCCTCCTTGTCTTCTTGTTTCTGTATCGTGAGAGCTTCTCCCAGCGTTCTTCAGAGGTGCAGTTGCTGACAAACACCGGTTGCTCAAGAGGGGAAAGGATTAGGCTAGTATTACCATCATTTCCATTACTAAGAGTCTGTCATAAAAACTGAGTGTCAATGAACGACCCAGCCCTATCCTGTCGAAATGAGCCAGAAACATCTAAAAGTTTCTCAGTCCGATATGCTTCAATCATCATGTCAACAAATCATTTGATTTAATGGAAATATAATTTGTTTGAAAACTAACTAAAAGATCGAGAAATTGAATGCTTGATGAATGGTCAAAACCAAGCACCAAAATTCAACATGGAAGAAAAATAATAACTAATGGTAAGAGATACAACTTTTAGTCATAATAGTCATATATACCAGAGAGTGGAGTGGGGGAAATAAGTGGAGTATACATTATGGTTATGGATTGATAAACAGATAATACCCATTTTCAACTAAATCAAATTACTTCTACTGCAAAATTAACATGTAAAACAGAACATGGTAGAGCTAAAATTTTTGTTAGTTTCTAGGTGGAAAAAATCAGTTGTAATTATCACAGAAGATGCAATTATGTCCATCTCGATGTACTCTATATAGGCATGGAGAAAGATATACCAAAAAATGGATAACCGACACTGCAGTATAACCAAAGAAAGTAAATTTCACCTTAATGTCTCCTTCACTGAATGCCCTTCGCATCCCATAAACGGCTCCAAGATCCAGTCCAGGGAAGTCCAGAAAGTTCGGCTTCAGAGCAGATCCAGTAACCCAGTCCATTGAGCTTAGACATCCTGAGCTGACACTCTTTTGGAAAGGTGAATCAAGAGGAAGTTCATTAACCATGGACCAACTCCCATCAATCTTCGGAGGTGGAATCTTAATCTCCAAGGCCTCATAGAAAGATGTCTCAGTTGCTGCCTTTTCCAACAGATCCTTATGACACTCATAGTAGACCTCACTGAAGAGAGGCTCATTCTGAAGTGAGGTGATATCCGCAACCTTCAGGTCTTGGGACAGGATAGAATTGTCCCCACAAGATATCATAGAAATGGCTGCGGAAATTGGATCAAGTCCCATGATTGGTTCTTCTATTATGGGTTCCGGAGCTTTGAATAGATCTCCTTCCCCACCAAGGTCATACTCTGTTACGATAGATGGCTGAACAAGTTTGCTCTAAAAGAAGCACGTGCACACAAACAAATGAAGAATAGTGATATCAGAAAATTTTAACAAATAAAATCACTGACAGTTAGCTGAGAGAAGAAACCAAATTAAATCATTTAAGCTTCATTAAGGAGGCTAATTTGTAAGAATAACACTAGAAATAATTCTAGAAAAACAAACACCCACCGCCATCTTGTCCCTTGAGCAAGAAAACTGCAAAGCCAATCTCAGCATTAAACCAAATAAAGGTTTGTTTCCCAGAAATAGTATCCCATGGCAAAAAGGGAGCATTACACTGCACCACTCAGCTAAAGGGCCAAAATAAGCTCATTGGATGTTAATGATAAAACGAGTGGATTAGCTTTTTTGCTTATCTTCAACACCCATCACATTTTTTGCCTATTCTAGATGCCCCAGTAAGTTCAACTCACGTTCAGCCAGGAAAAATAACCAAGGCCAGTCTTGGTCCGCACCAGAAATTGACAGAAAATGGGAAAATCCTAACAGGACATGGAAATTGAAAAGTTCTTTTCTGCACATGCTCCCCCTTTACCTTTTCTGTATAGAGATCAAAACATATAAAGAAAAGCCTCCAACCATTTCCTTTTTTGTTCTTTGCTCGCTAAGAAGTGGTTCAGAAAGTAAGAAAAACCTTCCGCCTGTTGCAGTGAATGTCCTTCTGACATAAAATTTCTTCCATACAACAGATATTAGATGCAGGTTAGTCCAAACTACAACAAATCGAAGTCCAGTGCATTACTTAACAGACAAATTTTTTTTTCAAGAAA
The DNA here is from genome assembly GCA_900174645.1 of Sonneratia alba. NCBI lineage: Eukaryota > Viridiplantae > Streptophyta > Magnoliopsida > Myrtales > Lythraceae > Sonneratia > Sonneratia alba. The sequence goes on along the minus strand of FWPY01000036.1, from coordinate 2,044,830 downwards.
TTTCAGGGCATCCACAGTAGGCACCAAAAGATTTTGTTTTGCTCGTAAAATGAAAGACTCTTTTTTGAGAAGCAATCATCTACATTACTGAACTTATGAAAAACGATCATCTAACCCTTAATTACTCGCATTTGGGGTTTTGACCTGTTTGTTCATCATTTTCTCGAGATGCTGCTCAAAATCGTCCTCGTACAGTACGAATCCATCTCCACTAGCACTCAACAAAGAACTAATCAAAACTAACATGTTCAACAAGCGTTCGGGGTAAAACCTCAGTCAAGAATCAGGAAATGGTAATGAAACATCGGTAAGACCAGCACTCAAGATAGACAGAGAGAAAAGGGGACATCTTTAGAGCGAAGACCCCCGAAGTGAATGCAAAGAAGAGAAGGAGGAAGAGTACCAAAGAAGCATTAGGCCTCTGGGGTTTACAGAAATCGTCGAGCTGTTGAACTTCCTGAGACAGATTCTGGAAGCAGGGGGACATTAGTCCCGTGTTTGCATACATTTTCCCCTGAAATTGAACGACTCCCAGGTAGTAGTAGCTTCACAAAATTGCTTCTTTGATCTCCCGAAGCTGAGAGTCAAGTTCCAGTAGGATACTTCACACAGACTGGAGAGGGAGACTGTCTCAGACGCTGGAAAAAGGGAGCTCCACGAAGGAGGAAGAGGCAATAAGTGGGGGGAAAGAAAGTACGAGTTTCACCATATTTATAATTACTAGCACACGTTTCACACAATAAATATAGTCCAAGAATAAGGTTGTTCGCATTGATCACAGTCATCATCCTCGGATCTTTTCAGGAAAGAAAATTACTGACCACTTATTGTGCCTCTCGTGGATTAGTCGGAGATTTTTTTTTTACCATTATAAAACTATTTCACTTGGAGGTATCATACTCATTCTAGCCCAAAAACTATATAATAGGAAAAAAAACAACAAAATTTAGATTTTAAAATAGTAAGAATGGAATCACAACATCACTATCGAAGACCAGCTATCTCTAGTGCTATGATGGGCACATGCTTTCTATTTCTTAATTACTGTATTTCGAGGATATTCCTTGCATTAATCTCGACACTTTCTAGTGTTATTTCAGCGTGAGGACAAGAGGTTGGAGATGGCGTCTCCATCATTTCCTTCTCTATGATGCGCTGTCTCCCAGTCTCTTTTGTCACCATCCTCCCCTTTTTATTTTTCTCCCCATTTTCGCTTTTTCCTGTGTTTGGATCTTTCGAAAATTATATATTATTTATTTTATCCGGGAAAAAAAAACTTGTCATATGGAATACTTTTCGTGGAATTTTCCAATGCAAGGCTTGCGGTGCACTGCACAGAGGAATGCAACCAGCCGGTAACTTGGGACATGCTGGTCTGCGCAATCGTCAGCTGCTCTTTTTTTTTTTTTTTTATAAACCGCCGGTATCCAATTAAGTTTTGTCCAACTGACTAATTCGAATCGCCCCGGGTCGGCCCATTTAAGGGGTTAAGAGCTCCCCGCCGCAAGTAAGACTCGGATTCGAGTCTTCCCATTAGGATGATGAATGTCGAACCACTCTACCATGCCCACGGTGGGTCATCAGTTGCTCTTCGATGTTCGAACTCCTCATCACCTATTTATTGCTCGCAGTCAGCGTGCTCTCCGGTCTCTTCTCTGTCGATTCACTTGGACAACACGCGGGTCCATATTCGTTTATCCTCGGGTGGAGAACACGGATTCCATGCCACGAGGATTCAGACACTTATGCAACCACGAGTGGAGCTCGGATGTTAAAGAATAGCGGAAGGTGCCATTTAAAGAAATGGACTCCTTGGAGATAGGGGGGCGAAAAACCCTATGCACCATCGTCTTTGCGACTAAGAGTATATTAATTTGCAGCCGCCATTCGCCGTCCCGACTCACGGGATTCCATCCACGGCAGGTAACTCAATCTCTCTGTGCGACAAGGTCCATGGAGATGGCTGTGAATGGTAGGCGATCGAACGTCATTCTCATCCTGGGGGCTCTGACATTCTACGATCCAGATTAAGGAGGTCGACGCCCTGCACTTTCTGCAACCCCTTGTGGCCCTAAGAGCTATCTAAAGGCGTGGTGAGTTCATGTTAGAGATATCATTCAATTGCCACGGAACACGAGAAATTACCGATAAGATATCGAGTAGAAGTAAATTTGTAAATGGGTCTCATGAAGCACCCAATGTTATTGGACATTCCTTCCCCAACGTATGTGCGGGAGGAGACGTGAACCTAATGGTATTTCTCAGAGAATTTAGTAGAAAGAGGAAACATAAAATCTTCAACCTGTGCGATCAAGATCCAACGGTCGTGATCACAATGATCAAACGGTGAGAGTGATTAATTCAATCGATTGAATAATTTGATGCCTCGAAACGAAAGGTTGAAAAAGACCCACTAGAGCCAATAGATCGAGTTAATTATTGTCAATTTGATGTTCAATTCCATGTCCACTGAGAATTGGAAGTTTTGATTGGATCCTAATTAACCAATGAATTAGGGTATCTTTTACAATAATTAATTCGTAATTATGGAAGTTTGAATTTTTTATTTTAAAGAAAGAAAAGGTCAAATATATTCCTCAACGCTCTCTAGGTATAATACAATACCTCTCCTTTAAAGATTGCCAATAATACTGATATAATATATATATATATGGGTAGGTGAAAATTGTTTGAAATATATTTTTTTAAGTTTAAATCTTATAAATTTAGAAGATTTATTATTAGGATGATTTTACCCTTTAACTAGACTTAAATGGAACTTGTATTAATTGGATAACATGTAAGTATATATTAGAATTATAATAAAAATCCTAAAAAATTGCCTCTTTCTATAAATGAGTCCTAAATTTTTCAAAACACCTTATTTAACTATACATGTTTGGTTCTACTACTATAACATTATGTCATAAATGTTGATTTTCGTAATGAATATGCTGATGTGTTATTTATTTGTTGACGCGATAATTTCTATGTCGGCATGTCATTTCAACGTGACAAAAATATGATGGCGTGGCGTGATGACATGGTATCGAGTTGCTAGCGTGACTCGCATCGTGTCAATTACATGGGTATTAATAAACAGCGGTCTGTACATATTTAACCGCGACTAACAAATATAACTTAACGATATAACATAACCAAATATATGTGATTAAATATGATATTTTAAAACTTTTAACTAGAATTAACCTACAAAAAAGGATAAATTTTTAGGACTTATGATATAACCTTTCCCTGATTGTTTATAGTATCAAAATTTGCATTTATAAGAAAGAAAACTGTATTTTTCTACACATTTATGGCAGCAAATCATCACCAGTCATGCCACCGCGGCATATACAATATACCATTATATAATTTTTAGGCATTATTTATGTTCCACTCTGTTATTATTTTCGGGCACAACTCGATCACCGTGGCATATGCAAATATATATATATATATAGAGCAGGAAAAGACCACTAGTACACTGATCTGACCTCATCGAATGAGATGATGAGAGTTATCTGATAGTTGTAAGATGGAGCGATAGGTTCGAAATTCCAATCCGATCAAAGTATTCAAATTCTCTTTGGAAGTGGAAAGGGCTATTCTCTATCACATTGCAATTTGAGATTAAACAAACATTATATTAAAAGTGTCAAGCCTAACTTTTGTCCTTTCCGCAAACACAGAAGGCAGACACAATTAGAGAATGGAGTCTTACATGGCATCGAATGCAAAAAAAAAAAACAGAATTATGAAGGCTCGTATAAGGAGAGAACAGTGTCTAATTTTTTTTAATTGTGAGAGAAAATTCTTTATGATTATAATATTAAAAAAAATTAAAAAGATTGGCGAAAGCATCGACAGACGAAATTGTCCATAGAATGTCGTGTGTGCATATTTATCTTTTTCCACCAGTGCTCATTATTGGTGTACATCAAGAAATCAGTCCCTTACCGGACTGAGTTAGTCTGAGACCGGTAAACTAAACCGGTCACAATCAACATTTGCCTCAAACCCTTTTATATTCCACTTTACTCATATACTCTATTCGATTTAAACATCGGAGGTGTGATTTAGATCATCAACGCCTGCAGCTATTGACTTTCTCTAACGTTCATAGGAACCCTAGCAGGAGCCCTAGAAACAGCCACGAGCCGTCAGTAAATCCGAGTGCCACGAGAAGAGGCCATCGAAATCAGATAGACTGATGACCCGCTCGGCCAATGATTTAGTAATCCAAGATCTCCACGAAGCTCAATGCAACCAAGCCCCAGTTATCTCAAAACGATAAAGTTAAAAGCACTGAATCTTATAATACTTTTTCTCTCTCCAAAATTTTAGAGCAGCAATTGGTTTCTCTGCTTTATCAAAAACTTACATTGGTGTTGATTTTTTTTTTTTTGGCTGGATCCATGTTGTAAGTTTGTAACCCAACTTGCGAGATGATGGAGATTTCGGACTGGGAAGATCTCATCAGGAGCCTCATTTATACTAGGGGGGAAAAGAAAGAGCAATAGGCCAACAATTGTTGCGGCCGAATAGCTTTCAAGAAGACCCGTAGGAGGGAGTGTGGAGTTCAGTTGTAAAGCGAAGCAAAGGAGAGGGAATTTCAACCAAAAAGATGAGATGGGAAAAAGGGAAATTGGGCAGGCATATGGTCTCTTTTGGGTTATGAGTTGTGGTGAATGTGAACTGAACACTACGAGACAGCGCATGAAAACCTCAAGAAATTCCCATATGGAGAAGGAGATTTTGTAAAGGGGAAGCCCCTTTTAATGAGTGGCCACGACAGGGTTCACTCATTCACAACTCCAATCTTGTCCTGCTGGGAAGAATTAGCCAATGGCTGTCTTACACGTGGCGCTCTGTGGTCGCAGCACTTGGTTGTTGTGCTTCTGCACAGGCGCCTGCTACCATCTGAGCCCCCACTACTGCTGATAAGAAGGGAGAAGGGTCCTGGGGGGGTGGGAATGCAGGTGAGTTGAGGAGCCCAAATTGCCAGCACTTTTTCTTCGCGTTCACAATCAACCCCATATGTGAAAACAAACACGTGTACTTTCTCTCTGTTCTAAACATATATGTGCCGATCGATTGCACAGCTCAACTGTTTATCAGTTTCTCGTAGTTTAGAAGGTGAAATGAAGGCAGCTAATCATTTGTACAGAAACTGCAAAACCGATCGAGTGAGTGTTGGTCCTCGATGCTCAGTCCAGTTTTAATCCCAATTTTTCTTTATTACTAGTTTAGTCTCTCGTTGATCATTATATGAGATGTTCCGGTGTCTCCATCAACGGCCCCGGCCCCGGCACCTGTTTTGATAATGATGTCTAAGGGTTTTCATAGCCCCATATAAAACCCTGTTCCGATTTCCAATTTCTTTCCCTCTAATCGTCAGGGATAGAGACACAATCGGTGATGCGTGTAAGCGCCTGTCTGTACGTGTGTGTATTACATAGCACAGCTGGAGAGGACTGTCTTGGAGCCCTTTTGTCTTGCCTGGTCGATTGGAATTGTGGGAGTGTTTGTATTTTCTTCTGGGAGATCAACATCAACTGGTGAAGAAAAAAAGAAAAGTCAATTTCTCTATCAACCTTTTATGCAATACACATCCGTGAGGAAATGGATCGATAAAAGGAAGCGCTTTTTGTACAATGGAAATTGGAAAAAGCCACCGCTTCCATGCTCGAAACCCAACTAGAAATGACCATTGCCTATTTACTTTTGGTTAGGAATGGTAATTAAATGGCCGGGGCATATGAGCTCGAGCAGTTGGCATGCATTTAATTGACGCTTCTAGAAGAAAGAATCACATGCTTTTTTGCGAGAATATTGTTCAGCCAAAAAGAAGATGACGACTCCATGAGAGAGAGAGAGAGAGAGAGAGAGAGAGAGATGAAAGAGTGTACCGGAGAATTCAATGGTGTACTTACACTATAGGACAAATGAAACGCCGGGGGCTAATTATTGCACTTCCTAACCCTCGACTGGAAAGTGGACCCATGTAGTTTAAAGATAAGAATTGACCGTCAGGTGAGATTTATTCTCAGTAAATCAGCCACGATTGATCTTGTACTGTAAGTTGTAAGTTCAACGAAAATAAATAAATAAAGAAACATACATACATACAAATATATATGTATATATATGGACCTGCCTCAGCTGAGGACAAAGGGAAGCAATGTGGCCCAATCGAGGCCCATTTCCCCCTTTTGTGGAAAAGGGCAATCTAGGTCGACCGACGTTGAACATCTTGCCACGTGTCACGACATGGTTGCTTTGTCGGAATGCCCACACTGAACTGAAGGGTGCACTGCATTTAACTCCCTGAGCCTGAGAAACTATGATTCCAGTTAGTCCACGGCATGTCAGCGCTAACCCTTTTTCCCATCAGTCCGTCAGATTCCCTCAAACCCACCTCCTCGACCTGTGCCATCTACAGCTAGTTCGACCGATAGTAACTGATCTGTTATTGAGAAAGAGAGAGAACAAATGATTTGTTCAACTAGCAGAGCCTTTCATTTACCTCTCCGTCTGAATGTGGAGGAAGGATGGGATTCAAGGTTAACCTGCATTCTTCTTGAGGATGGATTTCAGTGGAACTCAGCTTCCGTGTACAAGGAAGTACAGCAGAAGTTGGTCTGCACATTCGAGCATTTTTGAGGTAACAGAGACAAAAATATTCAGAGCATGGGACTGCAGATGTGTCGGGAAATCCTGGTCTAAAAACTAAGAAGCAGATCTAGGAAGTAATTGCAGGACAAAGATGCCCCTGCTCTTGATATCTCGAGATTTAATCACTGGCATCTTATGCGCAGGTCAAGTCAATCTTCTGAAGATGATTTGAAGCACAGTGCTTTCTAATCAGGATCATTGAGAATTTAAGGGATCAAGGCAATTGCGAATTATGCTGGGGAAAAAAAAAAGAGATCATATATATTTTACCGATTTTGTTTTATTTTCAACCGCATAAACTTGTCTTATATTGTTGGTTTGCCTTCCTTGAATTTTGCCTCTCTTGGACTAAATTACTAGATCTATCACCGTAGCAGCTCTGCAGTTTTTGCTAAGATCTTACGGGATAGAAGTAAATATTGACTCACAAACTGATTTTTTACTTTAATTCGGTATTTAGACCCAGATAGATACATGATATAAAGATAGTAAATCTCAATTCATCAGGAAAACTTACAACAGCAGATTTTTCTTTTACAGAAAATATAACAATCAAATGGCCTAGCAAAAGGGATGCCCATGGAAGAATTCCCAACAAAAGCAATGCTGTTGAGCAACATGAACAATAGCTAGAACCTACCAAATTAAAGACTTCCAGCGGCTCCGAGCAAAAGAATTTCACGGGACATGAATATGTGACCTGAGTTGATTCTTGTCTGGTCAAAACATATAAAGACATCAGGAAAAGATCCATGCTATGGTTCAGCAGATACTGGCGCTTCGTCTTTCCTGAGAACAGCGGCCTTGATGCTACTGAGGCACTCCTCCAGGTCATCACAGAGCTGATAAGGGTTGGGAATAGCTTCAGGGTCCACCGCCAGAGAAATTGTCATCTTGTTCACATAGCTCTGGTAGTGGATTGTCAGGGCCTGCATGTAGAAAGAGATCCTCGAGTGATCTTGGACAGGGTAAATTTGGACTTGTGAAAGAAAGAAGCAATTTTTAAGCCGATGAGAGCATCAAGTAGTCGTACATGAGGATGACCGTAGACGCTAGGAGCAAGGTAAGCCATTGGATGACCATAAAAGCTGATCTCCTCGAGAGGGCCGACAACGTTTGAGAAGGCCATCGACGTCTGCGAAAGAATCCTATGTGCTATAACAGCTGCAACCTGGCGGGAAAATGTTTCCGTTTCCATAAACGTGCCTTTTTTCCTTTAACAAACTGAAAATTTTTTCTTATCCTCAATGAGAAGAGTGTGCACTTACATTTACTCCAAAGATCTTGAGCACAATCTCAGCACATATGAATGTGAAGATGGATTCAAGGGAGAGCTTCTTCCGATCAATGGTAGCTTTAGCTTGACGAACGTATTCCAGCGGATCCTCTTGATGGGCAATAGAGAAAGGAAGGACAATATAGCCGATCCAATTTCCCCACCTAGCTTTTGACTTCTTAGCCATCATGTCGCTCAGAGCCTGTTTTGAGTTCCATTAGAAAGAATGGATATTAGCTTTGGAAAGCTGCAGCCAACTGATCTAAGAGTGCTTCTATGGTAGTACAGGTATCACCCGGCAAGTTTCAATCTCAATCCAAATCCATTTTTATCACTCCAACCAAAAAGAAAATCTCAAACAATCTGTTGTGAGCATACGAGACATGCATTTACCTGAATTCCAACAGTAGGTCTGAGGTTTATGAGAATGGTTGCCCTGAGCCGCATATTTTTTGGGACGTTAATATTCTTCTTGTTCGTGCCATTTTCACCCTTCGCATCAGCAGCTGCGTGTAAAGTGGAGCACTAAATTCAGCTCAGCAGAATTTAGCTTCAGCAAATAGATGCTTTGGTAGCTCAACTATCTCACCATATCTACGATTTAAATACTGAGAGAGTCCTCCTTGAGTCATTCCCGATATTACATCGTTGATTGTCTAAAAACAACACGACACCAGCATGGCAAAAAGACCATTTAAATTTTGAAGCATCAAATCATTCAGATAGTAAGAATAGCTGGTAAGAATGTACCATGTTGAGCTCATTCTTCACGAGCTTTATATCATCCAGACTAACTGTGCGGTGCACAAATCTCTTAACAGTCTTGGCGACCCCGGGATCACCTTTAATAGGAGTCTCTGTGTCCTTAAGGAAGAGAAACGTCGCAAAAAATAGAACAACATCGACTAAAGTATTCCAGATCAACTTGACAGCCGCCCAGATGGCCAAGAAGAACCACCAGAACCCGCCCGAAGATCTTCCAGAGCCTGCCCGCATCTGCACGGGCACTGTAGGCAGTGCTTCAGGATTGGAGGTTTTCCGGGTGCAGGCAAGGAGGAGAGACATGAGCGACGCCCCGTCTCCCATTGAATGGTGGATCCGAAATATCCCCACAGCCTCTGCGTCCGAGGTCCTCACATTCAGCAGGTGGAGTTCCCATAAAGGCCGTGATGAATCTAAAGGGGTCCTGGTGAGATAGGAAATGTAGTCCTCCACGAACCGGTCGGGGGAGTCCATGTCCCGATCGACGCTGGGGACAATGACATGGTCGTCTAAGTTTACCTCGGTTGGGACCCATTTCATCCTCCCGCCTCGTCTCACATCTCCAACCTGAGTTATAACAGGTGTAGCAAAAAGAAATTCTGTGAGAATGCGGTACGCAAGGAAACTAAAGCAGCTGCAACCAAAGGCTAGTGGCTTGCGTCGTGATCAATTCACAACACTTTCTAGAGCAGCCGAAGGGGGGAAAAACCCTAAGGAATGGTTTCTTTGAAATCGCAATGGTGGCTATTTGCGGACATTAGCTCATTTACTGGATGATTTCTGAGGAAGCTATGTACATACAGGACACCATTAGAGGAAGTTTCATACAGAATAAAACATAAAACTACGGCAAGATATAAGATTTAGATGAAGGGCCAACCAATTTTGCATTTTGCGAGGCGACAACTTCCTTCACTGAAGAACAGAGAAGCTCTGGTCTTCCTCATTTCGGTGAAACGAAAACGAATGAATTTTTTGTGAAAATCTAACCGTAAATTGAACTGAGCAATAAAAAGGTACCATCTTGCTGGAGAAGCGGGGGTGGCGGAGCAGGGTTTCCCTGAGCCCCGCCTTGACCACGTCAGGGTCGATGCTAGTCTTGCAGCCCATGATCGCCAGTATGCAGCAGTTGAACTTCGGGGCGTGGAACAGACGCGCAGCCGGGCTCAGCCTCGCCGGCTGAAATCCGTCCGCCCCAGCTACCCCGTTGGTCGCCGTCGTCCTCCGTACATATCCTCCGTTCTCATTTATGTCCCCTGCCTTCTCTATCTCAAAAGAAGCAGCCATAGGAAGAGCCAAGATCAGTCAGCCTGTCTACAGTTTAGAAGGTTGCGGCCCGAGAAAGAATAGCGGGCGGGGAAGAGGAGACTCTTCGGAGCGCATTGTCCGATCGGCGTACAAATCAGTCCAAGGAGGCGACGTCCTGTGCGGAGTGCGGCTCTCCCCAGAAGAGTAAACAATGATTTTCAGGAGGCTAGGGGTAGCTTCAGATCAAGAATTTGAAGTCAAACTTCCTTTCTCCATTAATCAATATTGGCCTTCCTATTTCCATACTCAGCACTAATGAATCCGTGGCAGGCGACACAATCAACAACAAAAAGAGGGGACTAGAGGGACCTCGACCACATTAGGGGCTTTTTCTTTAACAACCATGAACAGGAAGCATTGCCGCGCTCGAGAGGGAAGCCTTTTATGTCTGTTTTCCTCTCTGGTTGACTTCTGCGAAGCCCCCAAGAAGCCCTTTATACGGGATAACAGGTTGGATTGAGGGCGGGCTGGGTTAATCATCTATAGTTCGGGTCACTTTCAGTCTTGAGCTTCCTAAACTCGTCCCAAGTACTCCCGATCCATTGGATAGAGAAGCCTAATCATGTGCACTCTGGAAGGACTTCCCCTGGGAACGTCCGCACAACCCAGAACGACCGATTGATCTCTACCAATAGACCTGTTGCAGCCTACCCTCCCGAGCGCTAGAGTACTTAGTTCTTGTGCCAGCTGTTTGTTTCTTGACCGTGTTCCAATTTACAATTTGGTCGAGTAGACATTACTGACTAACTCCTCATGTACATGTTCAGGATTGGAGATCCATAGTCCACATTTTTCTTACTCGAAAGCATACCACACTCCATTTTTTCGTGTAATGACTTGTAAAATGATCAAAATGACGGGTTTATGGCGATTTATAATATCTGATCATATGTTTTTATGAAACCTAATATCATATGAAATGTCAATCACAACAATTTGAAATTTACATGATGTCCTCCCGTCCGTAGATCTCTTTTCCGGTGGTATCCGTAGATCTTATTGATAGGCCCACCGGCAGAGACAGCAGATGTCATTTCTCTCCATTCCTTTCCTCTTTTTTTTTTTTTTTGTTTTTTTCTTCAGTTCAGAGATAGCAGATGTTCTGTCAACCACCGGAAGGGATGAAACATGGTCAGGAGGATGCGCTTCAAAACGCAGAGGTAAATGAGAGAGGATATCTTTTATTATTATTATCATTATTATTTAATTAATGGGAGAGGATGCCGGAAGATGATGAAATAACACAACCCGTGTGGCTTACCAGGGATAGTTTGCAGCATTTCCTCCTCCGGCATACTCCCATATTCGATATATGCCAATTGAGAAAATCGATCTTGGAAAGAGTCTTATACATTAACAAGCCCATATGACCCGATACCAGATCAGTCATGGTCATTTAAATTTTCCGGGCAAGAATGTACGAGAGACCGTGAAGAGGAGGAGGAGGAGAAGGAGCATCGCTACTTTTCTGCCACGGAGAGGACAAGTCAGGTCCAGGGTTTTTAATTCCGAGGCGGTCGTTGGGATGTGCCACCGGTGGGTGCTCGGCTCGAACGCGATTCAGGGCTCATGAGCTGTATACATAGAATCATGATTCCGCCTACTTTCCCTGCCAAACCATACGGCGTTAGGAGTTCCCATTTAATGCTTCGGTCTCGGTTTTTCCTTTCCTTTTGTCTTCTTTTCCCTGGTCTTCTTGCGTGGACATGGCTATGCAGGCGTTAGGTTTGGTATTTGGTACAGCAGTGGCAACTCATACTGATATTAGAGAGGTTTTCCAATTTCACTTTTACTAATAACATCTTCTTTGCTGCCTTATCTTTCTCACTTGCCGTGTTTGTGTTTTTAGATCCATCGAGTCTCTTCTATACAGTGGAAAAGGGAGAAAATGTCATGTTTGGTTACACATTGCAGCATATAAAATGAGTAAATGTTAATTATAATCGTAATTATTACTATTAGATCAGCTTTATCGTCATTTTCTGGAAGAGAATTGAGTATTATACTCTGCGTCTATGGCACGGCAGGATCAATCCAAAAGGTTGGTTGGACCTCCAAAAGGCCAATCTTCTCCTGCCTAACAATTTATTCGAAAACGGGATTTGTATAGAAGAAAAAAAGATGTAACGTGGGATTGGAATTGGACCGGACTTCCCTTCCCATCCCTTCCCTGGCCATTTTGGAGTTAGCTCCACAGCATTCGGCCCGCGATTCATCAATCTCAGCCGTCTCAATCTGTTCTTATTCCTTTTTCTTTGTCGTAATTAGTAAACTGTTCCAGACGGCAACATAACGATAGGGGATTTCATTCGATACGCCCTCACATTCGATTGAGACGACAGTATAAACCTTAGATCGGAGAAGCATGTGACCCATGTTCGTGTTTTCCAATCGGTGGCCCAATCCTCACATGGGCTCATGTTTTGGGTTCGGACAGTCGAATGTGGACCTGTGCAATACTTAGGGTCTATTCCTAGTACACATCTATGTCGGGTCTCTAACATATCTGGACCACTCGCTCCATGCCAACTAAAGCTCGACCCCCAGGCAATAATGAAGATGTAAATAAATAAGCACAAGTAGGTGGGGGGGTGAAAGCAAGCCACAACCTTTTTATCAGATGGAAAAGAGAGGGGGAGAGAGATGGACAATGAGAAATCAATCCAATTTAATTACTGGAGGAATCCTTTAACAATGCTACCTTACGACGAGGAAAATGGATTGCATCATCAAACTTGACATTGGTGTCGTGCGGCTGTCGAATTCATTTAAGATCAATTAGCAAGTTCTCCGTTTAGTGGAGTTAGCTCAGGGTAATGATTGCTGGATAGAGCTTACGGATTCGGACCGACCACAGTTGAATTCGAATAGGGCTAAAGGTGACCGGTCGGTAGGTTTTGTAATTGAATCAAGGAACCGACCATTTTGCCCCCAAAAGTCCATGGGCGAATCATGTCGAGAGTCATCAACGGAAAGCCATGATTGATGAATGCTGATTCCAAGGGAGAAGATGGAGGGAACAGTCATTAACGGAATTATAACTATTTCAACAAGTTGTCCCATTTCCTTTCTATTTCATCATATGACAGGAAAGAAATATATATATATATATATCAATTAAACGATCACTAATAAATAAATGAATATTAATCATTCTAATAATTATCACAATTATTACTAATTGAGATTGTCTCATCTTTAAAAAAATGGAGGCATATTACATTTAATTCATGTGTGATCTCATGCTTGTGATGAGAATATGTCAGCAGCAGCAGCAGATCATCGACTAAGCAAAGAGCACATGATGTGATCTGGCAATTTGTCAAAAGCTTTCTTGATGTCAGTGCTCGAGGGCTCCCTCCCTCACATTAATGAAAAGACCCCATCTTTGCCCCCTTTCACCGACTCAACTCGAGATTTACTTTTCTGTCGTCCTCCTCCGTGAGGTTACCATCCCAAGAGATATCGAAAGTTCACCTGATCGAAAAGGGTTCCACTCAAATACCTATAAACATCAACATTTGTTGATTTGGTATAGAATCTTTTATCTTTTTAGATTATAATTATAAAATTTAAGGTTTTATAAATGGAAGAATCCCATGACTTGAGAGAGATTATTCTCTAATAAGTCCATTCTAATCGAGTCTGGATTGGTGAGAGCCGGACGAAACTTCGGATACAAGAAAGTTGGAGGTAGAAGGAAATCAAAAGCAAAAGAGAACTAAAAGAAACCGATAGAAAAGAAAGATGAGATGCAAAGGGAGAATCCGATTCACTGCATGCTCACAACATGTTAGAAAAGGGAGAGATGGGAACCTTTTGAAGGCAAGCGTTTGTTCTCGCCTACCCGTCCATGGCCAGTCTCGGATCGAATCAAGGTTGAATTCCCATCATACGCTCACCAGTCCATGGCTGGCCACAGTCACTTCCTGTCGGGCACACCCTCGTGTGTACGTTTTTCCTCTTCCGCTAGAGGCGGGCGGATGGATCTACACACACAAAACATGGTGCACACATGTGGCAGACACAAATGCAACTGCATTTATGCCTCTTCTTCCTCTCTCTTCTTTTTTTCCCTCTAAAATTTCCGGTTGAATTTACACCCAAAAAAAGCAAAAGAAGAAGAAGAAGAAGAAGAAGAAGAAGAGGAAATCCACCCACAGCAAAAGGGGGCAAAAAGGAGCAAAAATGAGAGAAAAAGATAAGAATCTGGTACCTAAGAATAGGAAGAAGATCCAATGTTTGGAGGGTGTCAGAGAGTTATCTCTTCTCTTCTCTTTTCTTTTTTTTACGCGAAAATGGCAGAACACTGCGTGCATCATACTGTCGAATTGGAGATGGAACATGGCCCTAACCCTTTATATGGGTTTAAATCCCAAGGAAATCGTTAATGGAGTTCAGGTTTTACAAAAGGGGTAACAGTTAGTGGGAGAGTCTGTGTCGTTTAGTCGAGGACATTAGCTCGGTTCAGTCCTATTGGAGCCAAACATCAATCGCATCTTCAATCTCGATGGAAGCCTAGTTAGTTAATTTCACACGATTCATACGCGGGGAGAATCTTGACTCGTAGTCTTTCTCAAGAGTTTTTATCGAAACCAATGAATTACGAGGAATCTTCTCAAGACTTCTGCACAGCCTAAGCAGAGATGGAGACGGACTTTCATAAACCCTAGAAAAGACGTGTCACCTAGCTTCCCCTCTTGCTGATGGACGCCACATATGTCCAATGAGGAATTGACATATCTATTATTGTATATATATATAAATCCAGAGGATGCTGATAGTATAGTGTATGCAAGTGATTAAGATAGTGAAAAATTATAGGAAAATTCTTGAACGTGTAACCTATCCTTATAAATCAGTTTTAAAATTTTAAAAATATCTCATAATATTATAAAATTTTAAAAATATTATAACATTAATTCTTTTCTATTAATTACCATTAAATATGTGCAAACAGCTATTAATTAATGCTTGTATGCATGCAACCTCAACAATTTAGTTACGTAAAAGACATCAATGTGTCATGTCAGTGACCTTATTAAATATAAGCGTGTGACATTAAATGATATATTGCTATATGAACATTATATTATGGAGATTAACTATCAAACGAACAACCTATGTGAATTTTTATGATCAAATATGATATTTAAAAAATTTTCATTATAATTTTTCCTATTGATCCAATCATGCGGTCCCTTTTCTTTCATAATTTATAGATGACTTATCCATGGGGGAACTGATTGTCCTTTTACATTGCTTTTTTATTAAAAAAAGAAAATAGAAAAATTAGCAGAATCATCGTAATTTTTAAATTGCAGGGTCTACCCCTACACCCTTTTTTTCTTGTTTTTTTACAGCACTCTTTTCAATTCCTTTTCCTCGAATCATGAAGCTTTCTGACCATGAATTTACTCTCTCTCTCATCAAGACTTTATATGCAGCCAGCAATAATATATTTTAATTCCTCTATTGAGCATCCATGAGACGAGAGGAGAAGTGGGTGCACGGTAGCCCCGTCGGCAGTACTGCCTTCTCCCTCTCGTCCACTTGGATTGATCCCTACGATCAACATCAGCCTCCCTCATTGGTTGCCCACTTTTCCAATGGGTGCATCAATATATATATATATATACACATACTTATCAGTCTTATACATAATATATATATATGTATTTGATGTAAAAGAGCATGCTAGCTTTTGCCTCTAATTTCAAATCCTCTTTGGCTTGTTCCTGCCCAACGAAGTCTCAATTCACTATTCTATCGCCACCGGTTGTCGGTTCAGTACTGCCATATCAGTACTACTGCTGAAGCCTAGGCCACCACAAGCTTCGTAAAGCCGTTTTTGACATAGGCCCAGATGCTGATACCGGTACTTGTGTCTGTAAATCACTTGCGCCGATCACTGGGACCAAAATCTTAGTGCAGGATGATACAGCCAGAGGTGAGCATGGCCAATTGGGATCGAAATATTTAGATTGATGGAGAGGAAAACTATATACATGGTGACCGTCATGTACGGTCGGTCGGGCGGGCTGTTTTGAATTATGAGCGATCGCGACTGGAGGTTAGAGCACATCCACATGTGTCACGGTGGGATGTCGGACGACCATCAAATCAACGGTCAATTAATTAGAATAATAATTGCTGAAGAAAATCTACGTGCTTCCGTGAAGAGGGGTGAAAAGAAATTAACAGCACTCTTTTGCTTTGCGTACATTATATTTATTGCACGTAAAATTCCACCAAGTGAACTCTCTCTTACTTTACTTTCCCAAGTAGATTAGCACGTAGATAAATTTGTGGAATAATTTTTGATAATTTAGTACAGTAATATTATACTTATTTTAATAATTAAGGGATCTTATTTTTAGTTATATTTGTGACACTCGCTTTTCTTCAATTCTCGGTGAAAAACAACTGTTTTTAAACTAGAAAATTGTAATTGACCCACTTGATGACAATAGAAGCAAAAGGTATGGTGATGGGAAATGGAAAAATAATAGGCACAACTTGACTCTTCTCTCTCCCTCCATTCCCACTTGGGTTCCTCACTGAGTTCATCCATCGTATACATATACACACACACATATATATATATATATATGGCGGAAAAAAAAACTGTTTCAGCATATTTAGTGTTAGTGGTCATTTCTATACTCCTAACACTCGCCTAGAGTGGTGAAGCAGAAGTCATCGTCTTCGTCGTCGTCGTCGTCGCCGCACTGTAGTTATAGGATACAGCTAATGCCTTTCGATGTCGACCTCGCACCCACTTTCCTCCATTAAAGCCGCTATATAGCAGCTCTAAACCCATCAAAATCCCATACCATCGATTGATCGAATAAACACCTCCATATCAAAAACCAACCTGGCTGAGAGATGGGCTACGGCAGGCTCGGTGCCAGCACGGAAGAGAGACAGGGCACCGTCGATCAGCCAGGCGATGCAGCAGCACCGCTGCCACCCTCCTCACGCTGGACCAGGCGACGGCGGCTCCTCCTCCTCACTGCCTTCTCCCTCCTTCTGATCATCGCATCGGCGATATCTGCCACATTGGTGATCGGGCTGAGGAACCAGGCCTCCGGCCGTGCTGGGACCAGGAAGCCGACTCGTGCTATCTCGGCGGCTTGCAGCCACACGCTCTACCCAGCGCTGTGCGTGGAGTCGCTCCTCAACTTCCCGGGGTCGACTGCGGCCGGGACGACGGAGCAGGACCTCATCCACATCTCCTTCAACATGACCCTCCAGCGACTCAGCAAGGCCTTCTACCTCTCCTCCTCCATCTCTTACATTGAGATGGATCCGCTCACCCGCTCCGCCTATGATGACTGCCTCGAGCTCCTGGAGGACTCTGTCCACGCCCTCTCCGAGGCCCTCTCCTCCGTCTCGCCGTCAGAGGCCGGAGAAGGCTCGAAAGAGGGAGGATCCATGCAGGACGTGCTGACGTGGCTCAGTGCGGCCCTGACGAACCAGGACACATGCTCGGAAGGGTTCGAGGCCGTGGCCGGGCCCGTGAAGGATCAGATATCGGAGAAGCTGAAGGACCTGTCGGAGCTCGTGAGCAACTGTCTGGCAATATTCTCGGCTAGCGGTGATGGCGGCGGAGACTTCTCGGGTGTGCCAATACAGAACCGGAGAAGGCTGATGGATCAGGAGGAGGAAGGGCTGAATGAAGAGGGGTTCCCGAGGTGGGTGGGGGAGAGAGAGAGGGAGCTGCTGGCGATGCCGGCTGCAGAGACTCAGGCGGATATAGTGGTGTCAAAGGCCGGTGGGAACGGGACCTTCAAAACGATCTCAGAGGCCATCAAGAAGGCGCCGGACCACAGCGACCGGCGTATCATCATCTACATCCGGGCCGGAAGGTAATTTTAATTTATTTATTTAATTATGAGCAGCACTATTTTGTCATCAAAGGGGGCACAGAGAGAGAGAGAGAGAGAGAGAATTCCGTACCGCCAAGATGTCATAGCATACCGTAAAGGCTTGCCTCTGATGGGACCCGGCACTTGCCCCCTAATCGATAATCTCGAGAAAGATAGTGTTCGTTAGTTATCCACGGTCAGAAACATAATCAGATTAAGTGCATTTGGATTTTCTCTTTTAACAAAATTTAGTATTCAGATTTTATAAATAAATAAATGAATTCTCATACTTATAAAAATTTAATTAATTAATATTATATAATTTAAATATGAATTAATTAAAATTTATTATTATATTTTTATATCACACAAGTCCAAAGATAGGGGCAAGAGGAGCGAGACTACACCATAAGAGGAAATTTTAGAATCACCCCATACGTAACGTTCCTACTTTGCCGTGTGTGAATGCAACTACTTAAATATGCATTGCGTTTGGGTAGGTCTGGTAAAAAAAGAAGAAGATCGAAATGAATATGCGCATCGATTGTGTTACTGTGAGCCTGTGATGGATCCAGCGGCAGCCACTGTCGACTGATGATCTACTAGAATCTTTCATCAAAAGTCAAAAAAACCCAAAAAAAAAAGAAAGAAAGAAAGAAAGAAGATGCCATTTTATGCATTATTCGATAGATTAGGATTGGATTGATGGAAAAAGCAAGTGATACTGTGAAGCTGGATTTGGCCCGTCGTCTTTTTCTCCTCTGAAAGTGCATGAGTTGATATATAATAATAGCCTAACATGTCCAATGTAATTCAAATTTAGGTAAGGTAAGACAAGTTAGATTTCGTTGACGTCAAATCGGTTCAAGTAATTCATACTCGTCCGACCCGGTGGATTCTTATCTCAATGGGCTATGCTGTTCTATCATTTTGTCCTGTTTTATTATTATTATTATTATTCTAATGGAGAAAGGGGATGATGAAGAATCTTTGAGTAGATTTTTCGTGCTGTCTTTAGGAGTGGGATGATTGACTCAAGAGAGTCAAGTCTCTCCTAAATGATTCATGGGTTTTTAATGTTCTTCCCGTGACCATAATTGCACCATGTGAGTTGCCTACGGACTGTAGCTGCTGCTGCTGCTGCTGGTATTCCATCGTGCTGTTACTACTTACTACACGGGAGACTTAATTTTCATCATACTGCAACCAGGTACGAAGAAGATATCTTGAAGGTCGGGAGGAAGAAGACCAACTTGATGTTCATCGGGGACGGCCAGGGCAAGACAGTCATCACCGGCGGCAAGAGCGTCGCCGACAAGATGACCACCTTCCACACCGCCTCCTTCGGTACGTATAAAATCTCTCATCCCCGGTCGGTTCGAAGTTTGATACGATTAAACAATTGCAAAATTACAGCGGGATTCTTACGTACTTGCCTTTTTTGCACTTGAATTTTATATATTTCAAAATAATTCTTCTAGTTTTATATATACATTCGAATCCGTAACATATTTAATAACTAATTTTAATGGTTTACTGACATGACATTACATGACACTTTTTTTATCACATCAGCATGATAAGTTAGTGGCTTATCGCCATGTCACTGTGCCACGTCAGTATGTCATTATAATTAAGATTCAAGTATGTTGTGAAATAAAAATGTATATATATGATTGAAATAATTATTTTTAAATATATAGAATTTAAGTATTTAGATGATAAATATATAGAATATTTATTATAATTATCATATTAAATAGGTCACGGAGACATGGTAGGTGAGGTAGAATAGTCTTCTTGACCATACTTCAGTTATTATGGTACAAACCAACATTTATTATGGCTGAACCGATCTACCAAGGACACTCGGCACGTAAGAGTGTGTGGGGGAAAACCAGTGACTCAAACCATGTGGATCGATTGTACTGATCAGGACAACACATCAAGGGTGCAATTTAATGTTGACATGGGAGGGGTGGGTGTACGTAAGCTGTAATGGTCCCGAAGAGACATGTGGCTGTTACTTTCGGAGGGGGAAACAATTATTTGGCATCGCTGTCCAACCTCTTAGACTACTACTACTACTACTGCACTCTTATGTCGTGTAATGCTGCTATACTGCACTCATCATAGCGATAATGCGGCAAGAATTCCTTTCTCCAAATGGTGTAATTTGTTTAGTGTGATTTATTCGGATCCGAGTTAAGATGCTGTTGTCCTTATTTTCTCTCTGGGTTTTGGCAGCGGCCACGGGGGCTGGCTTCATAGCTCGGGACATGACCTTCGAGAACTACGCGGGACCCGCGAAGCACCAGGCGGTGGCCCTCCGAGTCGGGGCTGACCACGCGGTGATCTACCGATGCAGCATCATCGGCTACCAGGACAGTCTCTATGTCCACTCCAACCGGCAGTTCTTCCGGGAATGCAACATCTACGGGACGGTGGACTTCATCTTCGGGAACGCGGCGGTGGTCATCCAGCGCTGCAACATCTACGCCAGGAAGCCCATGGCTCAGCAGAAGAACACCGTAACTGCCCAGAACCGCAAGGACCCGAACCAGAACACTGGGATATCGATCCACGCTTGCAGGATCCTCGCGACCTCTGACCTGGAGGCCTCCAAAGGCAGCTTCCCGACGTACCTCGGCCGCCCGTGGAAGATGTACTCCAGGGTCGTCTACTTGTTGTCCTACCTCGGCGACCACATCCACCCTCAGGGGTGGCTCGAATGGAACGCGAACTTTGCTCTGGACACGCTGTATTATGGCGAGTACATGAATTATGGACCCGGGGCGGGAGTGGCGCAGCGGGTGAAGTGGCCGGGCTACCGGGTGATAAAATCTACAGCCGAGGCCAGTAAATTTACGGTTGCACAGTTCATATACGGATCTTCGTGGTTGCCCTCGACGGGAGTGGCGTTCGTGGCCGGGTTATCAGTTTAAGCAGAAGCATAGTCATCCGAGTCTCAGATTGGTTCTTAATACCATTAAGATACAATTTTCTTTAGTAATGTTGGGCCAGGTTGTTGTTTTCCACAAATGAACTAATAAATCACAAGTGCCATAAAATGTGTGAAAGAAATCGAATTCGTCTAGATCAAATTCCTCGTTGAATTAACATGGAGTGTACTTACAGTTCAAGTAGTACTAAAGTCTGTTCTTCTTCTCACCAACCAGTACACGTAACCTTTTTGTTTCTTTCCCCTTACATTGGAAAAGGGATTGCTGACTGCTAGCGACATCTTTATACCTACAAAATCTTGTATAGTCTTTCCCTTTTATGTGAGGACATGAGCGTCACAGAAGAGGAGTAATCTAGTTCTGGCAACAAAGGATCACATCACCTGAAGCAAGCGATTCCATTTATCTGCAGAGTATATTTATTCCCGTGCCTTATGATGTTGATAGTCCGTTGAGGTATCGGTCCATGATCAGTGACAGGGACTCAAGAAAGGAAACTTCACTAGATCCAGGAGGCAAAGCTTCTTGAGCCTCTCGCACCATGAGCTCAATTGCAGATTCCTCCTCCAGTGTTTCTCGGCACATTATGCTTCCTATGGTGAAAGGAGCGAGTCCCTTCTCAGCACCTTTCTTCAGAAGCATGGTGGAGGTTTGGAGGGTACGAGCGCATTCACTTGGTAGCTCCCAGCCATGAGATTTCAGAAGCCGGATGTCTTCTTCGGCATCCAGTGATCTGATGTAGTCGATGGTTTCAGCAGAGTAGGGATGACGAGCTTGTGGCCAGTATAACCAGTCAAATGTGCAATCTTCAAACTGCGGAGGAGCCAGTTAGAACCAGGAGGAGGAAGAAAACATACAAAATCACCCACCCAGAAATCACAACACGAAGTCTCCAATTATCATCTTTGTTTTTCAAAAGACATAGTAATGACATGTTTTATCACAATATGCAGGATGTATTGCATCACAAACCATCTAGAGAAATGCAGCACAGCAAACTTCTCTAATTTCTACCAGAAATGGAGAAGCGGAAACCAGGTCCAGAACCAAACAGATAAAAGGAAAAAAATATAGCTGCAATTGTCATGAAAACCATGGACTATCATTATCAAATTTCCACAAGATCTTGTTACAGAATACTTACATTCTCGGGCAAACAATATCCATGATCGATAGGGGTGAGCATAATATTTCCATCTTCACCCTCATTGCTGATCAATATGTTCCCTGCATGCCGATCTGCATTGGCCAACCTTATATCCAGCACGGAGATCTTGTGAACCTCACACACAGGGAAACTGTGGGGGCCCATGTCCTCACAACTTCCGTTGTTCTTCACAAACATCTGAAGAGATCCGATTTTTATGTTTCCAGAAGAGTACTCATAACCTTCAGGGTAGTTGAACCCCCAGTGCGAACACTTGACCATAACTGTTGGTGGGACACCAGAAAACCCCTTCTCTGCACTGCCTGATGATCGAAGCCCTCCTTGCGGATGGTCCAAAATGAAAGCAGCAACTTCCCTCAGGGCACCTTCTCCTGCACGTGTGCCCTTCTTTAGTCCTTCACCAGTTACTGATAAGAGCAGCCCCCTGGGGTTATTTACAGATAATGGCTCCTCATCAACTGGCTTAAAAACAGATACATACTGATGACCCGATAAATTCTTCATGAGGTATGCTCCTCCCGAACCCTCCAAAGAACGAATTGGTTTATTTCCCTTCCCTAGTCCTTCCCTTGTGCACCTAATTAGTTCTTCTAGAACATACGGCAGTTTGATATCTTGGTTAGGAGTTAAAGCTTCCAATAGAAAATCTTCTCTCAGCTCTTTCCTTTCCATAACATTACTTCCTGGGAGTAGGGGCTGTACCGGGCACTCGTCCACAGATTTTGCCAATTCATTCACTTCTGAAGCATCAATTAACTCTTCAAAGTGCTTCTTCACAGGCTTGGCCCTCACTTTAGCAGACTTGCGAGCAAGCAAGTGAATCACAGCATCAGAGTTTCTGCAGATTTCATGTATGTGTCTTTGATCTTCCAGCTCCTCACCATCATACACCAGTTCCTGATCCTTAAGATCAACAAGTCTTCCCCCTTTCTTTGCAATCTGCTTCTTCACATAACCCACATTTCTGCTCCTGTCCACATGGAACTCAAACTCCTTTCCACAGACAGTATGAACAATGATAGCTTGCAGATCAGAAAGCCTGAGCACCAGGTGCAATACGTTACCATCAGTAACCCCATAGTCACAAACACAGGAATGGTCTCGAGCAAGTTCTCTCCCTCTAAAAACCAGTTTCTGCCTTTTCACAAAGAATCCTTTCACTAGCTGAATCCTCAGTTTGACAGAGGCAATAGAATCCGACTCCATGATAAGCATGGGCATCACGGTTCCATCAGTAGATATGTAAATCAGGATTGATTCATCTGACCGAGGACCATATCGGCCAACCATGTTGCCTGGGAAATTCAAGGATTCTTCCTGTACTGGACTAAGTGAAACACCAACAATAGACATCTTTCTGCCCCACAACCAACAACCCCTTTTATCCTTTCGATGAAGACAGTCCAACACTCAGACCTTCCCTGCAGTCTGTGAAAAATGCTTTTTCCTGGCTAAGGCAACAGACATGCACTCCAAGAAAAACATTCAAGAAATGGAGTCTCGTAAGGTCAATCTTGTCAAGCAAACAAGTCCCTTCCAAGCTAGCATTTCCAAACTACTGAATACCCTACATGAAAGATTCGACGGTTCACTCCACAGGACCTTTGAAAATCGAATGTTTACGACAATTTGGAAGGTCTTAGGGCATTGCCGGAGGAGATTTACAAGACCTCCCCGAAGGACCGATTTCCCAGCATTCCTAAGATCAGCTGAACATAGCATCCCCAATTCATATCCCCATGAGCACTGCCTAACACCCAAGAAAAGACAAATAAAAATGCAATCAGATGGTCTGAAGAGCCTCCAAACAGCTGAAAGGTTACACACAGACCACAAAAAGATTCCAGATCCTTTAGCGTTAATAGGCAACAAAAGAAGCATAAAGTGGAATCAGATGTTGATGAACCTTTCTAGGACTGACAACTATGTGAAGATATACACATCGCGCTAATCAAACTTGCAATTAAATTCCTCGAAAGTGGCAGCCAGGTTCTAAAAGAACATGATTTCGTCAGAAATGCAGAGTGCTTAAAATTAAATTCTTCAACATGAAAAAAATGCATGCATATTTCTTCCTCTCTCCGTCGCCCTTCCTCTCGGCAAATGATTTCGAGCCATATTCCTTTAATAAACCAACCATCAAAACAACACGACGAAAGAGAGAGGCAGAGTTGCAGACTTACCGGGAAGGAGCCCTACACAGAACGAGGAACAGCGATCAAGAGCCGCCGAAGCTACGAGAGAGTGACTGACAGTCAGAAGGTAGTGCTGCTGCTAATGTGATCTTTTATATATATAAATGGAAAAGACAAACGGAGCAGTGAGAGCCTCCTTCGGAGAAATTCGCTTCCCCTCCCTTCCTGGAAAAGTGAGCAGCGGGCGTTATGCTACTTAACAGCCGTTATCATCAGGACGGAAGAAAAACATTAAGACGTATAAATTAAGAAAATTTCTCTGACTGAATTGCTCTTCACGTCTCTGGGTAAAAATTCAATATCCATAGATGCTTCAATAATCAATTTAAAAATGTTAGAACATTTCAATAAATTTAAACACTTGAAACGACGATGAGGATTAATGTTGAAATGTATTTTTTTTTTTAAAGTAGAGCAAATATGCGGGATTTGGGAGGAAAGACACCTATATTTTATTAATTTACGGCAATCTAGAACTTGTTCTAGTAATTACCGTGGAAACAAAAGGATATGATCGTAATTTAAAACAAACGTGTCGCGTCATGTCTGCCGTGTAGAGTACGGGCCGACCGGATAGACGACTGCCCGCGTTCACCTGCACGGAGTCAACGGCTAGTAACGCCCTCGGTTCTTCGGCCCAGTGTTTAACGGCGTTAACTTTATTCTGCCTTTGCCCCCAAGGCTCAGCGTACCTTCCGGATTCAGAGTTCGTGCGTAGTACGACCAACTGCCTCTCCGACACCTGTCAAGAATGTTGACTGGTTTAGAGCGAGAATATTAACTTTTTTTTTTCATCACATAAATTTCATCTACTTATATAATATTTAGATATAATATAATATTTTTAAAAATAAAGATATTAATTATCAGCATGAAATGAGACATGAAATTGAAAACATGCGATGAACACAGATGACAATTTGTCAATGAAAAGAGAAGCGGAAATCGGAAATAAAGCTGTCATCCATCCGTACTTCATGAAGCAGCAAACAGATCTTCATCCAAAAGAGGAATTTATTGCTTATTTTGGAAAAGAGAGAAATCTCGGTATCATTTCTCTCTCTCTCTCTCTCCCTCTCAGAGGTTCCTCTCAATGAAATCCCATATCCTCTCCTCCATGTAAATCCGGTCCCGGTGCCTCCTCGGCATGTGCCTCTCGTCGGGGAATACCAGCAGCTCGTAGGACTTCCCTGCGTTCACAAGCGCATTCACAAGCCTCGCGGTATGCCTAAAATGAACGTTCTCATCAATCAACCCGTGGACGAGCAACAACTTTCCCTTCATCTTCCCAACGTGGGTCATTATGGAGCTGGAGTGGTAGCCCGACGTGTTGTGCGCTGGCAAGCCCATGTACTTCTCTGTGTAGAACGTGTCGTAGCCATCCCACGATGTCACTGGGGCCCCTGAGATGGCACAGCAGAACACGTCGGAGAACCTTGCCAGTGACATAGCCGAGAGGTAGCCCCCGTAGCTCCAGCCGTATATCCCAACCCGCCCAGCTACGGTCAAGCCCTGTTTGATGAGCCACCGGGCACCGGTCACCTGATCCTCTGCGTCTATAGACCCAAGTTGGTTTTTAATGGCCCCTTCAAATTTCAAACCCCGCCTAGCAGTTCCTCGGTTGTCCATCTGCCAGTGCAAAGCAACTCAATATTCAGTCCCTAATAAAAGCAAATTATAAGCAGCAGCATCAAAGAAAATCTCTTCTGCATGTTTCCCAAATTTATGGACTGGCCAAAGAAGTTGTCGATTGTTGCTCATGCATCACATGCTGCCTGCAAGTCTACACACTAACGTTGTATTGGAGGACATCCTACGACCATAAGCACATAGAATTTGTTGCCAACCAATATGTATTAAGCTTCATCATATGATCATACCCGCTAATTACTCGAGATAAGAGTGAAAAAGAGAAGATGAAAGAAGAAATCACAGAACACTGTCATGTAAATACTTCGTGCGTGACTTTGTATACTAACCTTCCATACTAAGACGCCCTTGCTTCGGAGATACTGCGCTCTCATGTCCACAGTATTTATCCATGAATTGGAGACAGACTGTACAACAGGACCACCATACACGCTTACCATGGCTCTGTAAGGAGGAGGTCCATATTTCATTATATCAGGCTTGTATAGTGCTCCGTACAAAATGGTACCATCATTTGCTTGAATCTCAACTATCTCTGGAGGCTCAAGCTGCAGCATTTTCAGCCTTGGGATTGTGAATGGTGGCTCATATAGATCCAAAATGACATTTCCATCATGCAGCGAGCAGAGCGAAACCCGAGGTGGAGAACTAAGGGAATCATGAATATCGACAAAATTTTGTAAATGATGATCAAGCGCAACTATATGTTTTCCATTCCCCTGAGTCAATCTCTTTGGAGCAGGGATAGGAGAACTCCTGTCAGGAACAAGTTTCGTAGAGTACAAGTGATGCTCCAATGGCCCATCCACAGTCCCAGTGAAATATACAATTCCAACAGCTTCATTTACACCAGAAACTTGCTCCACCATCCACTCACCTTCGGTGATGGCACCCAGGCAAGCCCCATCAGCATCATGCAAATAGAGGTGCCTAAATCCTGTCTTCTCACTGGCCCATATGAACCCTCCTGAGAATTTTGCCAACCCTCTCTCCAGAGGAGTGAAGCAGTCATGCAAGTTAATCCACGTGTCCTGCTCTTCCACCAGTATGATTTTCCCTTGCCCAGTCCTAATGTCAAACTTGAGCAGCTTTATTCTAGATTGCGTTCTGTTCACTACTTGAGCCACGAGACAATTTCCATGCATCCAGTTAACTCGGGCCAAGTATTCATCCTCATTGTCCAATTGCTTTGATCCTCCACACTGAAGGACCATCCATGTAATGGGCCCCCCAGCAGAGGGAACTACCCCAAGACGAACTCTAACATTTGAGGCTCCTGCAAAGGGATAGGAGTGATCTTCCTGTGCCTCAGGACCAACGGAACTTTTACCATGATGCATTATCCTGTATAGAGGTAACCCAGAAGAATCAACTTGTGTAAATGCAATGAATCTGCTGTCCAATGACCACCAATATCCATTCTTCCGATCCATCTCCTCCTGAAAACATATGAATGAATAGATAATATTAGTTGAGATAAAACCAGGCTAACTAGCTCTAGAGAGAAAATATCTTTGTTAATGACATATCAGAAGAAATGCTTACCTGAGCTATATACTCTGCAAGCCCATGAGTCTGAACAACATAAAACAATAAAGTCAATATCCATAGCATATGTTTCCAGAAAGAAGAGAATGAAATGCATCCCATGTTTAGTAAAGTTTACCATGCCATTCTCTGCTGCACCACTTGTGAGTTGTTGTTGTTCATTATATAGTGCATATAGAACGTGCAATTCACTATCTCTAACAAAAGCAATCATGCTGCCATCTGGAGAAATATGTGGATCAATAATTGGAGAAGATGGTGAACTTGAGAGCTTAAGCTCTGGATTTGGAGAAGAGAGATCCTGGAAGTATATCTGCTCAAATAAGAAAAGAACAGGTGTCTTAGAGAAAAACTGAATAACAGTGGGCAGAAAGAAAAATCAATTCAACCAATTGACCATCAAAGATGCAGGATCATTCTCCTGACCACAAACATGAAAAATAAAAACTTGAGACTACAAAAGAACAAACTGCAGAGAACGAACCCCATTAGGCAGAGGCACCATGATTGTTTTCTTCGTCAAACTTGTATTGACCCATTCATACCGTGTAACTCCCAGGCCACGCTCCCTCAACCTCTCCCTTCTCAACTTTTCTTCAGGCGATATGTTATTCTCATCGAGCCCGCCATCTGGGGGACTAAAGAACAACTCCTGTTTGGAACTCTTTAGATCAAATGCAAAAACCTTCCTACTCAAAGTCTGATCAGGACTAGATAGATAAGTAACCAAACTGTCGTCGGGACTGAAAGTTATCAAAGTCGGTGCAACATATCCAGGCAGTGGATGTTGCACTATCTCATCAATGGGAAATAGAATGCAGTCCTCAACAGTTTGTGGAGCTGTGCTGTCAGTTACAGGCATGGTGTATGGAAAGGATCTTGATCTCTTCAACCTCTTCCTTGTCACATCAGCTAATTGCATTACAAGAGAACCACCTCAAAGTACTGATGAAAGAAAAACAGAACATAAGTGCAGCATGATTAGATATAGATTAGTCTAATCTAAAGTATATTTTGTTCTTCAATGGCCAAAACCCACATTTGAACAGCCAGGTTTTTCTTTTGGACATCCGTGGCTATCTTATCGAAACCTAACTAATCAATAAAGTCATGACCTCAGTAAAAGCAATTTTCAATCTAGATGCCAAGTAGCAAGTGATGATAAATAGAAGGAACTAAGACCATAAAGCCACGTTATTATTGACATTAACATTTAAAACTGAGTTCTATGAGTTTCGTTTCATTATAAGAAAGGACATAAAAAGGATCAAAAATTAAGTCAACAAAGTGTAACATTTGGCGCAACTCTTCATCTGTTTCAGAGAGAAAGAAGGAACCCAAGAGAGAAATCAATACAGAGAAGAATATGAGAAGGAATATCAGAGGGAATCTTCCTTCGTATAACAAATTCAGCCTTATGATTAACACTCATCTCCTAATCTTATTCTTTTAATACACTTCAATTCTTAAGAGATTGAAAAAAAAAATCCTATATTTCTTCGTTTTTCAACTGCTCAAGCAAAAATAAAAGACTCGGAGGTTAAAAGAATATACGTTAAAGCTAAGATTCCACTTCCTTAATTCCCTACTGTTATTCACTTTGGAAACCAAAGTACAAGAGTTACTTTAAAGCGATAATTCCAAAACATAGATTTTTCCACCATTTCCCCCACTTCCTCAGCAACCAAACAGCAAGCCGCCAGAAATCCATGAACAAAAAGCCAGCATCCATTCAATTGAACAATGATCACTATCATTTCCAGCTAAAAATCAGCAGGAATCAGCTCAAGATGCCAAAAATCTGCATCGCGCAGCTCGCAAAGTAAAAAACGAACGAAAAAGCATTCAAAAAGTAAGCGACAAAGCTCCGAAAAGGCCGGGGAATATCGCAGCTGTGGCACCTGTAAAGGCAGAGGATTTGATCGGCCAAGAAAGCGAGAATCTGAAGCATGAGATCCCAATATCGGATTCCAACGAGGACACACAGCTCGCGGGAGGGCAGACAGTGGTTCGGTCAAGTTCAGAGGAACCGGAGACTGGAACCGTTATGTGATACCGAGGAATCGATCGGCGTCCAGGTGAAGCAGAGATCCAATGATGCGCTGCTTCTAGTTTTGGTGAAATCTGTCCGGACCAGAGGCAGTTGAGGAATAGAGATGCCTTTGAATTGAGAAATTGGGTAGAGAGAGAGAGACACACACACACAGATACAGATGACGCGGCCCTAAAGCGTATCCGGTCGGGATTTCCGGCCGTCTGAGAATATGGGACATGTACCTAAAGTATGAAATAAAATATTTATAATAAATATGTTTTTAATTTAATTGATTATATATAAATAATTATATTTTAATATTTTTTAAATTAATACAATATTTATATTAATTATATTATAAAAATTATTTTAAAAATATTAATTTATTTAAATTTAATTTATAAAATAATTTTGATTTGATTTGAATTGAGCTCAACTAACCCGAAATGTAAAAAATTCATGCCTAAGATTATTTGGGGATGATCGAGATGATACACACTGTACCGACTGTACCGATACAATCTAAAAATAGAATCCTGTCATTCTAGCACAACTCAAAATAATCAGACATGCCTAGTTGACAGGTCTAGAGAGAGAAATGCCTAGTTGACAGGTCTAGAGAGAGAAATTGGAAAAAAAAAGGGAAAATGGAAAATGTCAGAGAGAATAGTTCATAAGAAGAAATACTTTGAGGAAAATATCGTGCGTGTAGATAAGGACTATTAAGCTGAATATATTATGTTATAATGTAATTTTGAGGTTAATTACATCCACAGTATTTCAGGTTAAATAAATTACATTTGGTTCCGTGAGGATGACTGTGAGGACAGGACTTAGTTACCATGTGGGCATTGGTCCTGTCGTATTCCCCATGTAGATAAGCAATGTTGACTTTTCCAGGAAAATTATATAAAAACCCTTTTTTTAGGGAAAAAAATAGAAATTCACATAAACTGAGTCAAATGCGAGCAACAGTGAGGGATTAGGGGTCTCTAAAATTAGATAAGTTTATGGAGGAAAAACTCTTAGTGCGAAAATTTCCCGACAAACTCAGGAGTTGTTTGGGCTTGGCGGATTGCAAGATTCCAAAACGATGACGACATGTTAAATAGGGACAATAC
Source organism: Sonneratia alba (assembly GCA_900174645.1). NCBI lineage: Eukaryota > Viridiplantae > Streptophyta > Magnoliopsida > Myrtales > Lythraceae > Sonneratia > Sonneratia alba. The sequence goes on along the minus strand of FWPY01000036.1, from coordinate 2,014,252 downwards.
GAATGAATTGGGGATGGATGGAACAGCACCCTGTAACCCTCCATCCACCACTCGCTAATAATCCAAATTCATCAGATCTAGACAGGACGCATGGTTGATGATGTCAATGATTGTCATTTAAAGATAATCTCTCAGTTTTTCCAATCGAGGTGGATGTACCCATCCCATGACTTTGGCCATCTCAAGGTCAAGGAGGGCCATGTTGACTACGTATCCATTTCATAGAATTGTACTCACGAGGTCCGTACAGTCATGTCATCCACCATGTTCATAAACCCCGCGTAATGAAAATGGGCCCGGAGAAACGGGAACGTCACGAATGAGAAAGCAGAGTACATACATAATTTCTTCCGAAACGTACAACTGCAAAGGGATCGAAGCCAGCGATCGACTTTGGAGGAGATTGTGAGGGAGGATCGTCTGGGGAAAGCTGGTGGAGGAGAAAAGAGAGAATGAGGCTGCTGAGGCAGCAAAGAGGAGAGAGAGCGAGGGCTGCCGTGGCCTCGCCAGAGTTGACTGGAAATAAGGAAGGTGACAAGGGAATTGATTTCCAGTGCGAATGAGGAAGAAATCAGGAGGAGAAACTGCAGGGGATTCTTCAGGAGGGGAAGCATTGAAGAGTGAGATTCTAGTGAAAAATGAAATAAAAGTTGGCAACCTGTCCAGCTGTTAACATCTTGGACATGAAACAGGAGAAGAGATTGGTCACACCTGTATCCCCCCTGCCTCTTACCTTTGGACCATGAATACGACCCAATGGGGCAGCTCTTCACTGATATAAACTCAGGCCAATGCTGTGAGGGGAAAACAAGCGCTAACCCAAAGTCTCTTTGGACCATGAAAATTGGACAGTATCCTGGCAGGAAGCCTGGTCTTCCGATAAGTTCTTAGATGATTGGATAAAAATAGCCAAAAACAGTGAGTTATCGGACAATTCTATATGCTGAGCTTAAGACTTCCCAGATCCACAGAAGGTGTAGGCATGCCACGTTAGAGATCAGAAGCAGCTTCATAATTATGGAGAATCAACAGCAAATGCAGGTAAGCTTAAGAAAATGGCACACTATGGTGGATTGAATATAAATATACATGATACATATATCACCATGCGGATAAATATAGACTTATTATGTACACCTACCCTTATGAGTAGCTTTAACCAAATTTTTACATGCTGGCAACAATCTTCGGGATCTCGGCTTCCACCTCAGGTTCCCCATCAGATCCTTCCACAGTTGTCTGCAAAAAGATAGACTATCAGCAACTACATTCTAAAGCACCTGCAGATTCTTGATACTTGGAAGAGGATATTTAAGACAAACCTCCTGGTCCTTCATTTTACTCCGTGCAAGGTAAAGGTCAAATGCTCCCTTTCCATAGAGGATCTTGGCCCCAGTACCTTTCCCATGAACCCCAACAGCCTCTTCATCGACTATAACTGCATCTATTATATCATCCCCTGTACGCACATCAGGAATCTGACAAGAAGAAAATTGACTTTAGGCAGGGGCTACTTGTTGACATGAAGAGAACCACAAATTCCCATAAGTGTTTGAAATCATCGTGTCAAAGAAAGAAATTGTGAAGTACCTCGTACATCGCATCCATAAGAATGTTTTCCAGGAGCGCACGTAAGCCTCGAGCTCCAGTATTTTTTGCTATTGCCTTGCTTGCAATTAATCTTAGGGCATCATCAGTGAAATGCAGCTTGACCTGAACAAGCATTTTAGGACCCAGAGCATTATAATTTAGAACTAACATAATGGAATTACAACTGATTAACAGCTTCAGCTTCCTAGTAACAATCTATTTGTCTGATAAGAACTTACACCATTCATTTGGAACATCTTCTTGTACTGCTTCCCCAAAGCATTTTTCGGCTCCATTAGGACCTTTAGAATTGTTGGAAGCAGAGTCAGATTGACTAATTGAAATAGACTGACTGTCTCAAAGTTCATTACCACAGATCTGAAAAAAACCCAAGTATAGAATAGAAATTACCTCGACAAGCTGGTTTTCCGTCAGAGCTGACAGACTCACCAGGATCGGGAACCTTCCAACAAATTCAGGTATTAAACCATATGAGATAAGGTCACTACTCTCCACCTGCCAATTTAAGCAGCACATCAGTTAAAGATAAATATTAATCTGTTTCGTTTGGCATTTTCCGATAAGCTGCATATAACAGATCTGTGAAAGTAGATGGAGAAAAAAGGAATGCTTACAGTCTCTAATAAAGATGATGTTACAGTAGCATTTGTAACACCGCCAGCTCTCATGTTAGCTCGTACTGGAGCACCAAACCCAATTGAAGAATCTTGACGCCTGAAATAATCAGCAACAAAAGGAAAAATTTTTCAAAAATCACACAGAATTCAGAGAAAAAGAAACAGTGAAGAGAATAAACCTAGATTACAGCCACTACCTCTCTGAGATCGTCTTCTCCAAGTCGATAAATGCACCTCCACAAATGAAGAGAATGTCCTTTGTGTCAATCTATCATAGGGAAGACAACCATTACCTGATTATAAACAAGGAAAAGGGAGAGACAGAGAGAAGTCGACAGGTAGAGTTTGCAGAGAAACCACCCACTACCTGAATATTGTCACCTCTAGGGTGCTTCCGAGCTCCCTTCTCGGGAACATTTACAACCTTTAAAAGAAAAGAGAATATTTAGCCGCAGCATGTGGAGCACTATTTACCCTTAAACATAATATGGATATGTACAAATTTTCAAGATTCTTTTTTGGTGAACACATGTATATTCATTTGAGATGGAGTGCTTCAAGATGGAAAAAAATAATTCCTCAAGAAGCCAACTTACAGTTCCTTCTAACATCTTTAGTAATGCCTGCTGCACACCCTCCCCGGATACATCCCTACTGAGATTGATGCTCTCTGCCTACAGGGATTAGGACAGTAAGTTTGAATAGAAACATGTAATGTTAAGACGAGCTGTGTGATAAAATTAAAAGAGCCCAACCTTTTTGGTGATCTTGTCCACTTCATCAATGTAGACAATGCCCTGCTGTGCAGCTGCAACATTATAATCAGCAGCCTGATGCATGCAAAATGAGGGAGAACATCAAGTCATACTGAAATTCTACCTAGATAAGTCTAGAAAAGATTCTCTTAGACTGGGTTAATCCTAATCTAGGTTGATCCATATCACATATTGATTGTTATTAGACTGCAACAATCTTAGTTTAGTGTATAAGAATTCCAGATGTGGTCTTTCATTATAACTCACCCTTTGCATGAAAACTCAAAAACCTATTAAAATTTATATTTCATGCACTTCTACATCATTGCCTAGACAATGAACTCTTTTAGAGGAAAAAAACTCACTGTAAGGAGCTTGTGTAATATGGACTCCACATCTTCCCCTACATACCCTGCCTGAAAAATGTCAAGAGATGCCACTGAAAGTTAAAATGATTAAATCCCTTTTACTGATGGAGTGCTATTCATCCCCCTCACAAACAAGAAGATGGAGAGAACTCAAAAAAGGAGGTTTAAAAGTATAACAGGTGCACAGCTGAGCATATAAACCACACGCAAGACTTCTAGGAAAAAGCATAAAAGTTCAGATCAGAAGATTTGATGGGCTGTTGTAGAAGCAAACCACATAACAATAATTAATGACTTGCCTGAGTTAGTGTTGTTGCATCTGCTATCACAAATGGTACATTTACGAACCGAGCCAGGGTTTTGGCTAGCAATGTCTTCCCTGTCCTCGGCACAATGTGCAATAAAAATAATCAGGAGCAATCATCTAAGGAAGAATGAAAGTGTTTTGAATTTACATCATAAATTTTATCATATGGATGGAAGCAAATGACCTGAGCCTGTTGGTCCCATGAGAAGAATGTTACTCTTCTCAAGTTCCACAAAGTCTTCCTCCATTACATCTCCACTTCCATTTCGCAGTTCTCCAGCTGGCCTAACTTACAATATTGTTAAAACAATGTTAAAACAACCAAAAGATACTGCAGAAACTTGTTATTTCTAGTACTTAACATTCAGTTCAAATCCCCATATGACTTTTTCCAAGTCCAAGAGCATGAACACTAATGCAAATGCAATAGTCCTACTGCAATACGGAAACAGAAAAGAAGAACAAAAACACATTAAACTATTAAACAATCAAAATTCATGCAATAAAGTTCACTACATGAAAGACACAACAAAAATCACCGTATGTATATTAGGGATAGCCACTAACTGATGTACTACCGCTTTTAAAACCTAAATTCACAAGACTTTTTTAAACTCTTTAACATCAGTCAAAGAACAAACAGATCATTATCAAGATATCTGTTTTGGTCACCTCTTCATGGAGTCGTGATAGATCCGCTTGTAGTGATTGTAAACTGCCACAGATAGCACCTGCAACAATAACACAAAAGGTTAAACCACAGCTTTGTCAAGCTGAGAGTACATAGTTTCATGATTTATTTAAAACAAGAAGCCACCGGCTATGGAAATCAATCGCTACTCGGAAGAAAGTCTCCCTCATCTTTCGAACATCTGAGAATTGCACTTCGATCTCAAAACTTCCAGCACAATAAAGTCCAAGTAACAAAAGGTCACCTTCTTAGCTCTTTCTTGACCAATGACAAACTTGTCGAGGCCCTTGCAAATCTCCTTTGGCGTTGGAAAATTATGCCCCCAATTCGACCCGCCCCAAGACCCATCTTGGGAACTTCCAACAAATCCACCAGTGCCAGAACCACCTCCACTTGACCTGCCAGGGATTGTCCCGGAATCGCCAAGCCGCACCGTGACCCCTCCACCAGGAGGCTGCCACACCTCAGGTGGGTCACCGTAGGAGTTCACGATACCTGAACCACCGCTCCGATTCCTGTCATAGCTGTAACTCACTCTACAATTATCGGCTATTACCCTATCGTCACAGACAAAATCGCCCCTCTTGCCACTCGACCTCAGGGCAATCTTCCGCTCATCGAGAAGCTGTGTGCCTTTCTCGATAAAGTCGCCGCGAAGAGAGACGGGCTTGAAGGAACTGAAGTGGTAAGGAGAGTGAACGAAGAAGCAGTCCAGATTGTAGCTGCCCGTGCGGTGAGCATTGGACATGAAGCATCGAAACTGTGAGAACGTGAGGGAAGCAATTTCTCTGGAGGACTTGGACTTGAGCACCGCGGCCATGGTTTCTCTTTTCTCTGGTAAAGTAAAAGAAATAGAATCAAAGGCTAAGGCAAGAGGAAATTAAGGTTCATAGAGGGATCGGAATCACGAATCGACTGAGGGATACGGAGACTGAATCGAAATGGGTGCACGTAAGATTTGGATTGAGGGGCGAAAGTTTGGAGATTTTTGTTGGTGGGGGGGAAGTGAAAGCAGACAGAAGAAGTACAGATATTACCGGAAGGAAAAACAAGATGAGGAAGACATTAAAAAAAAAAAAAGACAATGGAAAATTCTAAAAGAGAAAAAAGGAGAATGGAACCGTGAGACGTATGAGCTCCCCAGAATACCTAGCAAACTTAGGCTACTGATGGACCTGAATTAAATGGATGCTGCCCATCGAATGAACCTCAGATGGTGGTGTAGCTCCTGGCTCCCACAGCTATGAACCGGCACCATAGAACCCAGGCCTGTAACATGTCGAAGGGAACAACCTCGGACTGTGTCAGCAGGAATAGATAATCTTGATCTGGACCGAGCTCCAATACCATGGGCCTCTGCATCCAGACCCGAGTGCCGCATCTTTCTGAAATGTCTTGACATTGCCATAGCACAAAAACTCCCTTCTCTGGCAGCAATTGGATTCCAGTAATAAAACTAGGACAGAACAATTCACGGATCAGAAGTTTTTACATGTTTTGTTATATCAGCGATTGGTAGAGTTTTGTTGCTCAGATGAAAAAGAACCGAGTTACATCTTTTGTTGGAATTGCAGAACAGGTTACACGGAACCGTTCCAGTAGGTCATGCTTTGAGAGGACTCGGAGTAATTTCTAACTTAACTTCAGAGTAGATTTAAGTCAGTCATGTATTCTTCGCCTGATGGCTTCGATCCATTTTGACCTCTCCTCATCAGATCTTCTTCTCAGGACACTGTACGGATCATTAGGCTGCTTGCTCAATCGAGAAGGAAAAGGTGAGGGCACTGGATAAGTAGAAAAACTTACAAGTCGAGCTCCATCACGTTTTTCGTCTTTCTTGAGCTAGAGCAGCACGAGTTCTGGACTTACGCCACGTTATTGCTATCGCTTGGCTCGATGAACCGATATTTGAACTACAAAGAATACACAAGTTCATGGATGGACCGATGAAAAGATGCCCCAAAAGAGAAAAAAAAAATGGAGGTCCCGTAAGAACAGATCTTTTACCACTCTTTCCTGAATCGATGGTTTTCAATAGAATTCTGTGGTAAATTATGAGCTAGAGACAGTTTTCCAGTTGCCCATCTGCAGCTACAGTTATGCACGTTCTTGACTTAGTTATGATACTGTGTTGATGATAATCGTATATGTCATACTTATAAACTGTTTCTTAAATGACAAAAAACTGAACATTGATTTGCAGCGAGTAAACGCCAACACACAGCAAGACATCAGTTAGACAGGTTTGTTCACACTTGGAAGCATTTTATCCCTTCCACACATGGAAAAACACTGACTTCACTTGGATCAAATTCCAAAATTTTAGTTGTGATCTTATCTCAGAGAATTGCATGGATTTAACTCTCCCACTCCATAATACATAAATCCAAACGGCTTTACTGAGTCTGTATGGTCAGAAACATTATAAATCACGGTCATTGGTGACCGATCCGAATCCCTTAGTGTGGAACATTTTCTTTTCCAAGTGAAATCCCCAAGTATAAGAATGGGTGGGGAAGTGTCGTCGTTGTTGTGGTCAAATAAGCAGAACAATGAATTGCAGGTGGATGACAAGCTCATGGGCGGTGTGGAGTGTGGAAAATTATCCAGTCTCTTCCCCATCCGACGGCGAATTTCGTTTAAAGTCATTAGATTTACGAAGTTTCTAATTTTAGCTCTAACTAGAACAGGACATGTGGTGTCTTGTGTTCATGGTCGAGGGGCATTTCCCCAGCAATTGTTGTTATACCATTCGGTTCATCTCGCTTTCTGTTCGTCCATCTCTCTCCCTCTCGCACCCCCCTGAAAACGATTAACAGATTCAGATAAGAGAGAGGAACAGATGGCGGAGAGGGTTTTGGTTGCAGCGACAGAATACCCAGAAATGATAAAAGAGGGTTTTAGAGAAAGCGAGACAATGATTCTTCATCCTCCCCTCTCCAATTGAATCCCTCCCCAGAAAATCTTCCTCCTTTTTGGTTTAAGAAGACCCATGATCCTGATTCATGGACAATTCTTGATTCCAGCTCAGGACAATGCCTCCGATTTCACGCCCTGAACTTGTCCTCTACGCCTGCATTGCAAGGAAAACCACCATACTCGCTGAGTTCAACCGGGACCAGCCCGATCTCCCACCATTAGCCCTGAAATGTATCGAGCTCATGCCGCCGCACCACTCCATCTTCTCCCAGACACGTCGCCAAAGAACCTACACCTTCTTGATCGACGACCCTTTCGTATATTTCGGCGTATTCAATGACGTCCTGAGCAATTCCGAAGGCCTCCACTTCTTGGGCAAGGTGAAGGTCGCGTTTCTCGAGCTGATCAGGAACGGATCGATAAAGAATTCCGGCAATCTGGGTCCGAGCCCTGGGTTGCAAGCCCAGTTCGACGCGATCATTAACCGGCTGATGCAGTCGGGTTATGATTTGGAGTCTGTGAGCTCTCCGAGGAGCGACAACATGAAAGCTAATGGATCGGACCCGCTGAATGGTGGCAGCAACTTGGCGTCCCAGGTGATTGAAAGCCCTGGCAAAGGGCTTAAGAAGAAAAGGAGGTTCAATGGTGACGCTGTCAATAGCGGTGTTAGCGACAGGATCATCAGTAAAGATACAGACTTGGAGAGCAAGGTCGATATCCGCCATGAGACGTATGGTTTGGTACCAAGGACCAGTTCCAATCCAGGCAGCGATCGGCAGAAGGCGAAGCAAGTGTGGAAGAAGCATGTGTGGGTGGTTCTATTGTTGGACTTGTTCGTGTGTGTGATTCTGTTTGGCGTTTGGTTGTGGGTTTGCAGGGGATTTCAATGCATCGATGGTTGAAGGAGCAAGAATAGACGATTTCGTGGTCTGGTAGGACGCTGGTGGTACCTTTAATACTTCCAGATCGATGGTTTGCTGTTTGTATCATATAGCTCGGTGTAGAGTTCTTCACGAGGCATGTTTTCTTGATGTGTTGGACATTTGTACAATCTTTGGATGTAAAAATCTTGCAGTCAATTCGATCTCCCCGACTCTCTCCATCCTGCTGTCCATTCAATCTTTTGATCAAATTGTTCTCGCAGCTGAATCAGTTGCTGCCATAAACTGAGATCCTGTTGCTTGCTGGATTCTTGATTCTATTTCTACTTATAGCTACAGAAATATGCAATTTAACACAGCGACGTAGCTCGGTATGATGATGGGTGGATGGCTCATGGATTGCCTAAGGATGCAAGATTTTGTCCTTCTACAATCGAGTGTTCCCTCCAAGGCTAGCTGTGGTCTCGGGGTCCGACTGTGATGCAGCAATTCAAGTGACGCTTATCAAAGCGGTGGGACCTAACAAGAATGCAGAGTACATTGGATGAGGCCACTTGCAATGTTTGTTCAGGCAATTTAATGCACTTGAAAGGGGAAGAAAATGAGAAAAAGATATGTGAGATGTGACCTAACAGGATCAGATGTAGCTGTGTCTTTAACATATGTCTAGAGTTCGTCGGCCTAGTTAGTTGCAACCGGGCCACGGACCATAAATCGAGATCATTCGGCTCATTCGATCCCATGCTTTCAAGTGTCATCGTGTACGATATAATGGATAAATTCCCCCTTTGCGCTTGCTGATTGCTGGAATTGACGTCCATCTCTGACTTTTCAACAGCTGAACAAATGCATATGCGGCTATTATTTGCTCCAGGACCATTACTGGGCCACTGGAGGGCCTGCTCAATAATTATCGACCAATAGGAGATGCTAAGATTTGCCTGTTGAATGTGAATGTGATATGTACCTATAAGAGGTACACCACCCTTAGAATATGAGAAAATTAGATAGGATAAGAGATGAATAAATGAGTATAAGAAATTTTACGATAAAAATTAAGTGTACAATCTAATTGGTTGATAGGTCGAGAGCGATATCACTGTATTAAATCTTCTTCTTTTTTGTGAATTTTCACATTGTGGTAAGGTATAAAGAAGTAGACCCATCTCTTTGTTATTATTAAGTCATCAAACCAGCATAAGCAAACGTATGGAGCCCTGCCATTTCTCTGAGAATGTGAAGCACCTCTGGAGCATGCGTAGCTGTCCATCAATCTCTCGTCCGATAGAATCATATTGCACATGAGAGACATCATCAGCTCACCCATGAAACTAAATCCCCGCAACAGTGCACAGCTAGAAGCGGAGGCGGGAGTGCAGGATGAGGAAGAGGCGGAGGAGGCTCTGATCCCCAAGCTTTCCCTGTCCTCGCTCCCCAGGAAGCCGCGCGAGCAGCCACCAGGGACGGTGACGCCACCGCTTTACACGACTGTCTCCATCCCCTTCCGGTGGGAGGAGGCTCCCGGGAGGCCCCGCTCCTTCTGCTCCATCGAATCCGAGCCCCCCAGCGCCAGGTATTATTATAGATTAATTAGTTTGATAGTTAGGTTTCTCCCTTCTTAATTTTGGACTTTGCACATCTCTCTATAATATTCCACTGTTCCCGCAACACACGATGAATAGGTGCTTGGAGCTGCCTCCGAGGCTGCTGAATAATGCGGCCAAAGTTGCGAGCATTGCTTCACCGACAGCGGTCCTCGACGGGCCCTACATAGGCCGCTCGCTATCCAGCACGTGGCGGTTCCAGATCGGGGGATCGTTTCGGAGCCCCGTTGGAGGAAGCACGAGATCGGAGCTCAAGGACAAGGTACCGTTTTTCGGATCCTCTCGCTGGGCCTCGACACCTCCCAAGGCAGAAAGTGTTGACGGTGAAGGAGTCGTCGACGACCCATCCTCCACTTTCGACAGAGGTGACGGCGGCGGCGGGAGACTCTTCCGACACAGTGCCGGTAGTGGGACGAAGGTGACGACGAGGACGGCGAAGAGGGGAGGGAGCTTGTTGAGACTCTCACATGGCAAATCTCACTTGTGGGTAAGTAAACAAAATGAGCAAACCTTAAACACTTCGAAAAAGGGAGAAAAGAAAAACCCAACCTACACCACTGGCCTTCAATAAAAAGAAAACCGTGCTGCGGTAACCAATTCAGTACAATAATATAATTTTGAACTAAAATTAAGAAATTTCCCAGTTTAATGAGTGATAATAAATTGAGATTTTTAGCTCTATCTTGTATAGTTATCATAATTTTTAAAATCAGACCAGACTAGAAATCAGTGGGTTTATTGGTTTATGAGTCGGACGGTAGCTCAATATGTTGAATCGTATATTTAATAAATAATATTACTAATACATTTATATAATATTATAATTTAAATATAATTTATAACAAAAATTATAAATATAAATATTATATTATGCAAATATTTAATATAAAATATAAATCTAAATCTATTAAAATAAAATAAATACATTATAATATATTTTTATTTTTTAATTTTAAATAAGTCAATTTTACCAGTCTAATCGAAAATCGGCTAGTTCGATGGAAATTGACTTCATTTAAAGTGCAATTAAGTTTTTTAGGAATTGTGATTAGGTTCACCAGGCTCAACCGGAATTGATATCATTTAAAGTGCAATTAGGTTTTTTTAGGGACCATATAGGATGAGTGATTAGCTCCCGGTTGAACTGGTCGAACCGAACGGTCCGGTCCGATTTTTTAAACTATGATAATTATCACTCTTCTTCTATGTTTTTCAATTGAATTACATGGAACAAATGCAGGCAAGCATTTGCAGGAGCATTAAGCAGGCGGTCCCATGGAGAGGAAGGGACAAGAAGACTGGTGATGATTATCATCCGGAAATGTTAGGTTAGGTTAGGTAGTTGTCTAATGTGTCATCACATCACATCATCAATGCCTATCACGACCGTCGGATCCGCTGACTACTTGTTAACCATTCAGCGCCATGACGTTATCTCCCTGATCAAACCTGACTGTTATCGGCTGCTCCTCTGGACTCGAAACTCAGTTTCCTCGTACAGCTCAAACCAGAATCATTGTAGGTTATTTCCATCCCTTACTATAAAATAGAAGGGTTCAATAAGCTAGGCTCTGCTAGGGATGGCTCCAACTCTGACTGGTTTTAGGCTCCTCGTCTGTTCCCTTTCTTCATTCTCCAACGGCAACAAGAATAAACGGAGAAGGCACGGCACGATCCCATGTAACCTGTCTGCTACCTCGTGGAAAACCGAGACACATTTTCCTCCCACCACCGTGCTTATCCGTCCTGTATAATTCCAGGAGACACAAACCAGTTGAGTTGTCTGGCAACAATAATCCTACGGATTCGGGCTAATGTTGTAGTCCATTTTATAACACCAGTTCCATGAGGTCAGATTCTTCTAATGGCAGCTCCAAGTATGCCCTATCAAGTTGAGTTAATAAGCACATGAGCCAGGCAAGGATCATTTTCGAAGATTCAGAGTCCAAGTCAAGTTGATCCAAATCCCGATATTATATCAGGCTGTGTGTAACAGCCATCTGAATCAATCATCGTTGCCACTGGCTCCTCCCACAGCCCAAAGCATATTCTGCACTATATAAATACTCTCGGAATAATCAATTATGCAGCCTGACTCATCATGGACTTGACCGACTGACCAAACCCCGTTGTAAACTACAAAAACTGATTATCAATATGAAACGACCACTGCACTCAGATTTGTCTTTTAGGAAAGACTCACCCAACAAGAAAACAGCTCTCATCATTTTTATTCAGAAAACCAGAGATTATTATGATATTATTAACTAATTGATATCAAGGATAGGTAGGGAAACAAGTATAGGAACACCAATTCCATAAATGAAGTCAAACAGTAATACTTCAACTGTAAGATATATCGGATAATGTGACATGTACAACATAGGTACTAGCAGCTTATTCAGAGTGTAGTATGTACACTACCAAGATCTCCCCCCGTGAAGTGCAGCAAAGATGAGCAAAAGTGATGAACCCCAACAAATACATTCCTAACAGAAAAAATTGAATAAATAAACACCACTTACCTCAAACACATTCTCTTTTAAACTATGTTCATATTAGTGGGATAGTTTGGGCTTTTATCAGAGCCTGCGATTGGAACTGAGATGGAAGTCCACCAGCAAGGATCAAATCACTAGGAAAATAACAACCACCCCATAGTCCAACCAAGGAGGAGGCCTGTGCCAACAAGGCCAAAGCCCACTGCAAGAGCAACAGCCGATCTGCACTTGCCGTGCCTTCTCTTCCTGGTTTTAGGCGGTGCTCCCTTTGTTTTTGTCTTCCCTTTCTGTGGGACCCAGGACAAGATTTCCGGTAAAAGATCAGTCGTTGGGAGAGTTCCATTTTTAATCTGGATGTAGACACTCTCAAGCTGCAACATCTGGAGCCACTGTCTATAAGCAAAGAGCTGAGATGCTTGCCTGAAGAAGAGAGTAACAATATGCTCTTTCTCAGCGAATGCTTTCTGGGCTGCTTCCTCAGCCTTCCTTGCACGTGTCTGAGAGTGACACAGAGCTTCTAATAACTGAGGCGTGCTAAACATGTCCTCACCATGTGTCTGCAGATTTGTTTGATCCTCATCAAGGGTTTTGCTATGATTGCAACTGCAAATGGATAATAAGCGTATGAAACATTGTGGATGAAGTCAACACCAGCAAGTCAAGAGTGAAGATAAAGAGTCTTACTGCAATTGTCACTCATAAAAGCTTTAGAATTGTTTAAGACACAAACTAAATTTGCACTAACAAGGGAAAATTCTGGAAAAGGATATCGTGCCTCTGTGAAATTAACCATGGTAGATTAACAAGCATATATCATCATTCAGAAAGTATATACCTGCAGGGCCCATCCAAAACATCATGAATGCAACCATGATCACTAGCAGTGCAGTCTCTTTCATCTATACTCGATGAAGTGGGAATATTCCATGTGCTCAGTCCTTTCTCTGATATCAAATCTACAGTTGAAGGTATCAACTTTCTGTGAACTACACAATTAGATGGCTCTTCCCTGGAGTGCTTCATCTGAGGTTGTGGAAGATCACAGTTCTCAATGTACTTAAGCGATTTCTGAGCAACTAATGAAGCTAGCTCATCCTTACTCATGCTTCTCCACCATGGTTCAGTCTTCTCGCTTCCCATCCATGGCAATTCCACATCAGGAAAGAGTTTCTTGGCTTGTGAAGCAGCCAAGCAGTTTACATTATCTGACTCCAAGTCCCAAGAGTGACAATGTGATGGAGGCAGGAGCAAAGAATTAGTATCATCGTTAATACATGCATTGGCATCAAATTCTTTGAACTGATGATTATCTTCACAAAATTTGGTGGTTTTGGTCATATATCCGGCACTATGGGCAGAGATCTCAGACTCCAAGGCATTTAACTGCTGTTGTAAGTCAGGCTGCATGAGCAACCACCATTTATTATCATGTGGTTGATGCAAGATTGGGCCATTGGAAGTGGTGGACTTATCTTCCCGGGAACTGCACTCCGGTGCTGAAGATGATGTTGATGGATGATAAGATACCCAGTGAGAATCTTCTGTGGGCTCACAGCACCACGAATCATCCACATCTGATGTTTCCGTTACCTGCTTTCACAAAATCAGATGCTCTAGTTTCATAGAAGGAAAGCACCCAACTTATAAACCGTAAAGCACAATTATCATATTCCATGCACAATTCAATCTAAAATTTAGAGAGTCCACAGAGTCTAGCAAATTTCAAGGCCATCATTACTACACGGTCGAAAGTTATCTTAAGAAAAAATATATATATTGAGGCAATTACTTATTGAGACAAAGAATCGTCAAGACAGGTGAGTGTAGCTGACAAGGCATGAAGGAATGAGAGGCAAGGATGATTGTACTGCACAAATAAGAAAAACTTCAGATTACCAATTCAGGCAAAGGGATGCCAAATCAAACACTGCATGAGTCTGAGAAAAACTGCAACATGACTAGAATGTTGAAATTCCTGTCGAAACATTCGATTTAGTGATGAAAAATACAAAACAACCTCAGCCTGGGGAACCCAGATCACAAACAACAACGAATTTTACGGGCCACTGAGCCTCTTTAGCCTCCAACTGCAAGGTCAAAGTGAATCACTGCAACTAAAAACAACCTCTACATAGAAGGTTCAATCCAAGAATAGAATCGTCCTCATATCAGAAGAAATGAACACGGAAAAGCAAGCAGATCAGATTTAGGAACTTTCTGATTGGTCAAAAATCAAAGAGCAGCAGCGAGTTCATTCAAGCGATGCATCTGAAGTTAAGCATCGGTGCGGTGTTTTTAAACATGGAGTTTACATCTGGAGTCGCTGAAGGAACACAAGAGGGCTTCATGGAAGCACAGGATGACGATGATGATGATCAGACAGATCCAGAGCTCGGACAGGAAGCGGGGCCTTCGTCCCAACAAGCAGATTGATTTTATGACGTCATTGTCTCTCTTCCCCCTTTCTCGGCCTTCACATCACTCTCCACTAAATTTATAGATATACAGTATATACATACATATAAAGTGGTTCGACGTCTGCTCATCGGCTTATGGGCTCACTTATATAGCCCAAGAAAGAAAGAGCCCAATACGCACTTCTTCCCCACCGTTTTTGCTATCCTCTAAATTCTAACACCGAAGAAGAAGATGAAGCTTGAGCTGAGAGAACAGGAGTTGCTGCCATGGCTTCCTTTCCACTGCGCTTGCCTCTGCCGTCGTCTTCTTCACATGTAAGCCTCCACTCTCCCTCTATTTGTCGGCTCAATCTCTTTTGTTAGTTACTCTGGCTGCCGAATTCTTCCCTTATAACCGCACATCGATTGTATGCTTCCCTCTCGTAGCGGACGGAGTTAAGCTCAGAGAATCGGGTTGCACCGAAGTTCTCACTGAGATCGCAGGTTCTACACCCTGAACTCTCTCATTCTCCCTATCTTGTCTCCTTCTGTTCCTTAGTTAATGTACCCCCGGCTAATAATGCGTTCGTAGGTGAACCCCCAAGCTCCGGGCGGGCGCGGTCGGAGGGTATGGAGGCGGCGTAAATTGGTTAGTGAACGAAAAGGAGTGCTCTTTCAGTGTTTTCCGTTTATTAATTCATATGGTGAAGTCTGTGAATTAAAATTTAACTAAGAACACAGTCAATCACAATGGCCTTTATGATTATTTGCAAGCTGTGCATTTTTTTTTTTATGTCCATGAAAAATATGCACATAGGCCTGGTCTGTCCAGCAGTGAAATTCGTCAGCTAGCAAGCATCTGGACAGAGCTTCTTGTTTTCATGGGGGCTTGGTCTGTCCAGCAGTGGCAAAACTATGCAGACATGCTTGCCTTGAGTTAGATAAGGCGATTCTGGTGTTTCCGATGGTATCCACTTTCTGATTGTGGATGTCCATTGGCATAATAAAGAGTGCAGTAGATAGTTGCAGAAAATTTCAGAGCCGTAGCGTGTTTGTATTAAACGAGCCTTTGATGCTGATAACATGTATGACCATGTAACTAACCGATGGCTTCACCATATAGTTAATGGTGGCATGATCTGGGCATGCTAACCAATTTGCATACAGCTCATCTTCTTTTTCTAGGAAAGGTGTGTTGATGTGAACTATATTTTCTTTTCTTCCAGTCAAAGAACGAAGTTCATCTGCATCAAGATTTCTGTTGATTTGCTTCTGGTATATCATGAGCAGGCAGCTTATGATGATTCCCTGAGATTTCAACCTTCTTCATGGAGAAAAGAAGGGACTGACCTTGTATTGTTATTTTACTATGCTGTCATTGGATTATGCCTGTTTTTCCAAATGATGGATTGTGCAAATTCATTTCTCTTGCAGATGAAGAAAGATGACATGCTGGTGAATCAAATAGAGCGAGTTCCCTTCCTCGAGGAGCAGGTGAGGAAGATAAAGGAAGGTGGCAAGCTCTTAACGATGGACATCGAGAGGCTCCTGCTCTCGGAGGATAACCGCTTCGATTTTATCAATGAAGTTGCAGCTGAGGCCAATGAATACGTCGAGAACAACCGGGACGAATATGGGGGCACAAAGAAAGCAATCCTTCACGTGCTCAGTAACCGTGTGAATGACTCCGGGTTCCATCGACCTGAGGCATATGCGGAGTCTGATCCCTTCAAGCCTGGGCCTGGTTACTTGAAGGAAGAATTTACTTGAACTTGACTGGTGTAATATGTACTTGATCCCGTCATTGTTCGAGTACCATTCTCTAGTTAGTCTCATTTGTATTTCTTTACTTATGCTCATCAAATGGATCGATATCGCAATAAAGCCTCGGGGATTTGCAGTTAGTTAAGTTATGTTTGCGTGTGCGCGCTGGCTCTCACGCAGTGTTTAGCCGATGGAGTCGTAGTTTGTCCGTACAAGCGAGGCTGGTAAAGATAAGCCATCTGGTCATATTCTATAGATACTGTGTAGAAGACATCAGAGAGCCATTTAGGCTCTAGAAGCCTCCTAATCATCAAGTACAGACCCACGGACGGGCCTTTACAGGTACTTACTGCCCCCGGTGAGGGCATGGAGAAAGTTGACACACGATGCCTTCTACTGGCACGCCGATTATTTCTGGGATGAAACTATATCTATAAGGACAAGGATAAGTAGTTAATAGAATAGAAGGAGAAGGCTCGCTCGGACGCCGGCTACGATTACTTTGTATCCGGTGTGGGCAAGAACCTTCCATGCATGATTCTAAGGGTTGAGCTTGTTGCAGCCAGGTCTCCTCCTGGGATCGTGCCTGGGATTTGCACAGACATCGTCGTAGTCCAGCAGCGCATTCACCTCCAACACCTTCCTAGCCCTCGTCTTCCCCCGAGAAAACGAACAAAACATCATCGCGAGAACCATGTTAGTTTGAGATCGTAAACTTTCCATTCTTGAAATTAACCTCGGAGGAACTATGAGGCTCTACAATGAATCGAGACAGTCGGCAGGAGAACTTTTGCCTCGACGTTGCCGTCGCACGCATAACTTCGCATGCCACTCATTTAAATCTAAACTAACCGACCCCATGTCGGATGCTTAGAGAGTTGGACCAAGACCCTGTCAGCTTAACGATTGACCATTTCTGATCAGGGTATCGGCTAGCAGTTTCTCTTAAGACTTTGGAGCACATTGTACAGATTACGAGACACAACATTGACGTCAGTTATACGCCTTGTCGAAAAAGACAAGGATCATCAATAGTAATTTCTAGCCAGAGAGATTGATTAAGTTATATATACCTTGTGAGCTAGAGGAAGGTTTCTTCCATCTGCTCCATCAGCTCTGCCTGGACATAGAAACCAGACGCAAAATAGCATATATTATAAACGAGCAGTTCAACAGAATCGGGCTAATTAATTGCAGATTTTGTTACATCTCCTTCGTAGGGAAAGAGGGTAGTCTCCAATATCAACAAATCTTGAACTCGAAATTCACTAATAAGATTTCTTATGTTATTTTTTACTTTATGTGATGTCACTTTTTAACTGGAAAAAATATATGATAAGAAAGAGAGATTTGCTTACCTGAAGACAAGGCAATGGTGATCACGGGAGAAATGAAGAAAATTATAAGTAGTATCTTCATGAACAACCTGTAGGGAGCCGCCATTGATGAGCACCCTTCTATGAGAGGTTCAGTCGGAGCTGATTATAATCGTCTATTTGGCTATATAATAGCAAGGAGAATATGTTTATTCCTCTCTCTCTCTCTCTCTGAAATATAATTCTTGAAGCTAGGGTTTCTGTGACTACTGCAACGCAAAGCTGGGAGGGTGGGTTGATGGATTTATATACGTCGATCGACTGGCCCCGACAGAATGTGGGGTGGGAAAACAAAGCCACCTCCAAAGAGGCAGAGGATTAAATTAATGTTGGAGTTGAAATGATGACGAAATGCCTCGTTACGACTCACTACTACGGAACGGACAGATGCAGAACACAGAAGTCAACTACACTGTTGCCTTTTTGACAATGGAAAAAAAAGGAGATAGCACTTCGATCCCATCGTGTTTGCACATGGAGACAGCAAAAGAAGAGCCACTCGCAACCTTTTGCATGGCCTGCCTCCCCCTCAAATTCTGGCCGATTTCATCATTGTGTTGCCTTTTGTGATGTTGGGTGTCTGTCGAGAGCCATTAACACCGTCACCTTCTTTCTGCTTCTTGCTTCTTCTTCTTCTTCTTCTTCTTCTTCTTCTTCTTCTTCTTCTGTTGATAGCCAGTGTTCATGGGCAACGTGATTAACTCGCAATAGGATTTCTTTGTGGGCTCTTCTCATTCCTTTTTTTTTTTTTTTACCTCCCCTGTCAACTGCACCAAACTCTCGCCACTTCGAAGTGATTTTGGTCCTCAGATGTCGGCTTTCACGTCGACTTTTTGTCCTGAAGAAGAAGGAGAGCAACAACAACACGAAAAGTGGATGGCAATGGCATTCCCAATCAACTGTTCACAGCATTTGGGATTAACCAAAAAAAAAAAGTGAAGAGTTCTAATGGAATTAATTTATACGAGAGCACTAACAGAACATTTAAGGGGACAACTTGACCTTCCTTTTTGGTCACAGTATCTGAACAACAATGTCGGCAATCCGATCGCTCATGGATTCCTCCCCACGTATAAAATCATCCTAGCTCTGGGCCCTCGTAACCTTGCCAATTGTCTGCAAGTAATCGATGTGCCTCAATCCATCGACCCGGGGCCTGAGGTACAACAGCATCAGCCTGCTGTTCACGTATTATAGACTTCAACATTCACATCGATTAACCCGATGGCTTGAAAGCGGGGATGAGGATTGTCGGTCGAAGTGATCGTACAGAACCTCCCAATTAATCGCAAAATTAAAAATCGGTGAAAAAAAAACATTCGATGCGTGCAGCCAGCATTACGGGATCTCTAATAGAGAAGGAAGTGGGGATCAGTAGAAGTGCTATAGAAGCACTCTTGAATAATGAATCTCTGTCCATCACATAGCGATTGTGTGTAGAAAGTGCCAATTACTATTTGTTTCCAACCTAACCCATCTACTCAAAAGACACTCCCAAATTTTCTTTTAAAAAATAAATAAATAACAAGAGAGAAACAATTAATCTGGTTGCTTGACATATTTCGAAACTCATTAAGTTTTTATTATTCCTATTTAAATCAGCAAATTATTAATGAGCGAAGAAAAAGATACCCAATAAGATATATATATATATATACATATATAATATCCCACTACAGAGTTACATGCCTGCCTCTCAGTTGTCAGATATTCTTCAGCATTAGTCTGTTGTGTATGCAAAATGAAGTGCGGTCGCAATGGAACTCACCGGGCAGCCAAGAAACTGTGGTGGGAGTCCCATCACCAAAAGTTCAGTACTGGCACACACCCACCTCCTGCTTTGCACATTTCTCTCCGCTCCTGACACGACGTGATGTTGACAGCACGGGCCTCTCGCTCTCTGCGCGAGTCAGAGGAGGGCCTCCCAGCCACGGAAGGTCATAAGACTTGCGGTGGTCACGGACACTACCACTCGAAGCTGGAAGAGGCTGACTGACGCGCGCATTTGTTGCGCCAACAACAATGTAACATTCAAGCGACAGTGTCGCGAATAATAATAGACTCCACCTGACGATGGTTCTCGACACTAAATGGCCGACAAGTTAACTCAATTCAGAACAGATGCAGGTGACCTACGCATAGTCCTGTTGTATGTATATGGCTGGATGGTGCATTGAAGAATTTCACTATGTCTGTCAACGGGATTTTGGGGTCCCTGTTTCTCTTGTCAGTGTTCTCCATGACCACGCATCGAAATATTGTTCGGGAACATGAAAAAATAGGAATCAAGGTCTTCGAACTTTTCTCTTCAGCAGTGGTCAGTGCCCCTGCCCCCACCGCAGTACTACTCATGATCGACAGGTTCCTACGAGCCGAATTTCCCTCATAAATCTTGAGTCCCTGCACCGAAAAGGCTGTTTTCCACCCGTTTAGCAGTGATCGAGTGAGGAAGGATCTAATCGTTGTAGACTCTTAAGAAGGGTCGAGAACACTGTGGCTTTAACAAGTGTGTCTGGAAAACATCATTAAAATACCCCGAGCAAAGCACAACTCGCAGGTTGGGCCATTTCGGAGCCTGAGCTGCCAAAACCAGAGCATGAAAAGAGGTTAACACGTAAAGTTTCTATGTACACTGATCAGCCATTCATCGAGTACAAGTGTTCAGCTCTAGTCTTTCAGCTACAGGCCACATGGCCCAAAGATCCTCTCAATTTAGTCGGCCGTCTTTTCTTCAGCAACCTTCATAAACGGCCAGTTGGCCTCACAGTGGTCTAATGGAGAGAGCCCATCATTGTCTTTGATAGCTGTGCTTGCGTTATGCTTCACTAGGAACTCTGCAATTCCTTCTCGCTCGCAAACAGCAGCATAGTGCAGCGGTGTTTGGCCCTCATTGTCCTGCATAGAGAAAAAAAAAAAAAAAGATGAAAACTTGGTGCAGATCGAGGGTAAGGCATCCTTTGTGGAAGATGAGGAATCATTCTGATTATTTCAGGGATAACTTCTCCAACACTCGTAGTAGTACGCTCAAATATTTCACTTCCTGCCCACTCTAAGACAAGCGGAAGCAGTTCAACCAGCAAGGGGGGAAGAAAAGAACATTTAACAATCATTTCAATATGATTTCCTGTCAGTTTCAGCAAGAGATGTGAGGAAACGTAGAGACATTCACGCACAAGAGAAGATCAAATGGGAAAAGTAGCAATAAATAAAGACCTCAAACCATAAACCTACAGGGAACTTATACTGTACCTTGGCATTTACATCAGTCCCTTTACTTATAAGCAACTCAACAACATTGAAGTGACCACGATCAACAGCCCAGTGCAACGGGGTCCGACCCTCGCTATCTGAAATCATGTCAAACTGTCTCAATGCGTGAAAATACTGTAATATAGCAAAAACTCTTCCTCTATAAAACTTTTGATTCCTAAACTACAGCACCAGAAGTTATATATTTATTCAAATCGCGATATCAAACAAACAACCAAATTCATTTACAGGAAAACTGTAGAGCATTCAATCGATAAGGATGGAATATTACCTTTGACATTGACACTGACACCATTATCAATGCATTTAACAAGATTATCCACTTCGCCTTCTCTTGCAAAAGCATGTATAGCATCCATTTTCCTGTAAGAGATACAAGCATCTACAACCAATATGAAAGCTGTTGCAGGACTGCCTGATCATTATGAAATAAACATCTCAGAGAAATACATTCCTCCAGAAAAATCAACTCATCTGAGCCAAATGAGGAAACTCAAACTCCATAATCCAAGCACAAAGAGATAAGGCAACCACAGCTTCTATAGTGATACATGTATTTTAATGTCAGATGATATTGAGTTGAACAATTAAGGCCCTGACGTCAAACAAAAGCAAAAGTAGATTTAATTACAGGAAAAAGAGCTTGAGCCATATTATACCAACCAAAGCAAAGGCCACACAAGTGATGCAGAGACAAGCCAGTTTTGCCAGATGAATGCGTGAGAATGAAAGATCAGATGCTGTGGATAGGTACATGCAGAAAATTTTTGAACACAACCATATAGTGAAATATAAACATTTCAATTAAACATAACCAACTTCAAGTATCATTAGGCAATCAACTCTTTAGTAAATTAAAGCCGTGATTATCACTTCCAAGAATCTTACGTCTCATTAGCAGTTTCCTCATAGACAAATGTGCTAAAAACTGGGCCCATTGGTCCTTTAGCTTCTGCACTGGACGCATCACCCTCCCCACCTTTACTCTTCTGAAGAATAGTTGAGAGAAACATAAGCAAGCATTGATACATATAGTAACCAGCAGAAAAATCCAGGATGTTGCACACATAGTTCGAACTCACCACACTTGATCCATCAGCCCAGGTAGGATAGAGCTCTGTGACAACGTCAATGTACTTCTGCATGGCATCTTCAGGAGGCATAGCACCCAGTTTATTCCACGCTTGCCTAAGAAAAACAACTAAACTCAACTATTTGCCCTTCCTAGCATAAAATTTCACTCGACTTATAATGTCAGAAATACATAATTTAGGAACAACCAAGAGATAAAATTTCAAGATCCCACATACAATTTTATTAGGACTTAAAGTCACCAAAGAATTCCTAACGCCAGAACTAGGTACTTGCTTCACTTGGTGGTGCATATTTGGAATTTCCAACAGATATGATTTCACTCACATGGCGAAGCATACAGTCATACTGTTCGAGAAAGCAGAACACGATCGGATGGTGTAGTTAATAGTTGTACAAATCAATTATGAAACTGACAGTTCTTAATGATCTTCCTAAGAAAGCAATTAGCCTCTCCGATAGATGTTTTTACCAACCAGTCTTCCTTCAGTCAGCTAAACAACGCAATCTTAACCTTTATAGAATTCAGAAAACTTGCTGAAAGAAGAGGAGGAAAGAAAGTAAGCTACCACTTAGCTCTTGCCGTCATTTTCAAGGCAGAGGGCTGAGGAGAACTACACGGGCCCTCAGTAGCGATCTTATAGAGTGCATAGAGCTGCAGTTGCACATCGTTGGAGACCTTATGAGAGAGGCGATCCGCGGCAGCCGCTGCTACAAAAGCGGTGGCCGCACTGAAGGCCTCGTCCAGTTCGGTGCTCTCCACTCCCTCCCAGTCACTATCGCTCCCTCTACCATCCTCAGTACCAACAACGCTCTCGTTCCTCACGCTTCCGTGCTCTGCTATGAGGGAGTCCGAGTCAGCGCCGGAATCGTGGGCCTCCACCGCCGCGGTCGACTGCTCAGGCCGGGGGCTGAGCCGCCGCGAACCAAGGGAGGGGGAGGAGGAGGAGGCACGGGCGATGGAGAGGTTGTCATCCTTAAAGGATGTGAGGACGGAGATGAGCTTGGCTAGGAGGTAGGAGAATATGAGGCCAAGGAGGATCGACTGGAGGAGCTGCTGCCAGTCGGCCATGGCTGTGGGGGAAAGACCCAATCCCCTGAATGTGAAGGATCAAATGGTACTTCGATATGGTGGGCAGATTACGAAGGAGGAGACGAAGGAATTCAAAACCCTAACCTACAAGTGTTAGCCTCTAGGGGAGAGAGAGAGAGAGAAAGAGATACAGAGAGAAGAGCACCGAATAGAGTGGGAATGGATGGTCATGGACGGAGTTGACGGTGGAGGGAGGAGGCTCCGTCCGTTGTCTCTCTAATACGTATATGCCTGTATGTAAATGTATAGTACAGATCCCATTAGGATCCAAAATTTACCATACTCATCCAAACGCGAAAGAAGAATCTGATAAAGGGCTTCCATGGGCCCTTCCAGAGTTAAGGCCCACCACAATTTCTCCAGGGGGTTTTGGGCCTACGATGTCATTGTTGGGCTGGGCTGCAAAACTACCTCAATGTTTTGCGTTGTACTCTTTTTTTTTAAAAAAATATTTATTAGTCTAAAATAAAATAATAAGAGTGAGAGAGGACTCGAGGATGAAACCGAGGGTCTTATGATAAGAATCGAATTAGGAGTCCTTAACTCAAAAATCGAGGTGAAATGTGAGAATTTGGGGACACACATGCTAAGATCAAGAATGTGGGTAGTTTCTCCCTCCCTTAGTACATCACAGATTAGCTGGTGAAGCGAGTTGTTACCCTCCGAGACTCAATTCTGTATTCAAATGCCAAACGGCACCTAGGTTGCACACTGTTTAGCAATATTGTAGGTCTAATTCTTGGTATGTATAGCCCGTTTATTTGCCCAAAGAAAAAACCTCATAGGTGCATTAATTAGTTTGCTTTGAGGGACAGCCATTTCGTCGCCCCAGGCCCCCCCAGCTGGCGACATTGAATTGTTCCGAACTCCCAGGGCGGCCTGCAATGAAGAAGGCAGGCTCTGCAACAGTCGTCGGCCCGAATTCAAAGCCTCTTCCGGTTCTTGTCTCCTTGCCGAATTTGGTTGATCAGGCGAACAAAATCTTGGGCTCGAGAAAAGCCCTGACTGTGCTCCTTGTAAGTGCAAAGAGATTTTTCACCTCAGCCGTAGTTTCGTTTCCTTGCTGCTATTAAGTACCTCTAAGAAAGGCAAGTCTTTTGCAAACTGACCGGTAAACAGAGTCCGGGAATTTGTGGATCCATCTCGATTTCCTCCCCCCACCCCACGATGCATCGTCTCTGCTCCTCCTCCGTACGTGCTACTGCATTTCTCCCTATGATTCCTCATTCTCCAAGCCCTATTTTTGGTCTTAGTCCTTGAACAAAAAGGGTATACTGTATCTGAAGAAATGAAGAATTAAAGCAAACTGCTGCACTTCAGAGCATTCCCGGCATAAACAGATGATTCTTCGCGGGACATAGTACCGTTGGTTTGCCTGTCCCGATAAAGAGTCTACGATTGGTCTGAAGGTTGTCGTGCAGCTCGTTTGGCCTCGATGACAAGGGTCTGTCGATGGAAACACTCGATATGGCTAGCTCCATGTGGCCAAATGGGACCACCGTTTTCGTCCAGAGACCTTTCACTTTTTCATCACGTGGGAGTCATAATTAATTCCCGAGGGGGATATAGGGCTAGGGGGCCTTCTTCTAGTCGTGTCCCTTTGGTTATCACTGATAATTTGATTGGTGCTCATAACTTATGCTACGAGCCAAAATGGATTCCATCATTGCTCCTTTGAACAATGTTATAATTAAGTTCCCTTGATTTCTTTCATCAGCACAATATCTAAAGAACTATCGAGGGTGTAAGTTAATCGCAACCTTCTCAACCATAAAATCACATCGAGGTTAAGCGCAACACTGTCTCAATTGATCTTCCCTCATTTGAGCAGTTATATTTTCAATGTATTGCTATTATTCTATCATGTTCAATGGTCCATGCCGGTGCCCTTTTGAGGAAGAAAGCTAACCTCCTTCGTCCCTTATCTTTCCCATTCAATACCACAGCCCACACACATCATAGCGAAAAAGCACTCCTCTGGGTTATTGAGCCAACTCACCTATATCGTGAAATCAATATATATTTTACATACATCATCTTGGGAGTCTCAATTTATGTGTACATAATTACCAACTGCAGGCAATATAATATATCCACATGACTGCTCCACAGCAGAGGCTCTTTCAACTTGTACCATAAACTGGAAATCGATAGAAGCCACTGATTGAGCTCTAGTACGAGCGTATGATATTAAACGCTATAGTACAAACAAAACCTAGGCACGTGCTATAGAATTGCAGTCACCCGAGAATTAAGTCCGCGAAAATATCCGACCAGCTCGACGCCTGAGCTGTTTCTTTCGGCTTCGTGAGTGTACGCTGCGACATGGACAAATTGCCAGAAAAGAAAAGGAAAGAAAGAAAAATGGATTGCGACATTATTATACGTATTTCGTTGTTCGTCAGAAAAATACACAGTAGATGACTGATGACCCTCTTCACTACTTCAAGCACATTTAAATGATGTCCAAGTCCAAAATAAGTACAAGATACAGGGAACAAATTAACAGCCCAGACAAAGACATGATAATTGTAATTATTTTTCATATACGATGGTCGTGTATCTGTGCCGTATGCTGGGGGAGGAAGACTGTTGGATCTCGCCTGGAAATGCAAGAAAGACGGCCTCTGATCTCACCGGCAGGGAAGGAAACAAAAAGAAAGGATTAGGAGGTCCTGATTAGTAGATGAACAGCAGTCATTTCTATCACTGAACATAAATCAAATAGCCATGGCCCAGCGGCCCCAGCCCAACTAATTCGGGTCCAGTAGGGGATTACCTTCATGTTCTGTCCAAGAAACCCTAGCTAGCTAGGGTTGAATTTCCCAATTGCATAATATATATATGTATATATGTAGGACGGAAGAGCTAATTTAATAATTGAATTTCATTACCGCAAAAAATTATTCAAACTAAACTCGGATTAATTTGGGACAGAAGTTTTTTTTTCTTTTTCCTTTTAATTTAGTAGAGTACTGAAGGAAATGGAGCCATCGGTGATCATCTAACCATATGAAGATCAGATCCACTTAAGAATTGAACATATATAATATGTTTACATCTTGAGATGTAATTGTACGAGGACTAAGCTATATCTAGAGCACGATGTTGCGCTTTTGGCGAAGGAGAAGCTGCAAAGTAACCTAATCTTTATATGTATATCATGTCCACTACAAATTCGTATGCTTATATCATGGTTGCAATAGAATACATTAGAGAAATTAAACGACTCTACATATATATATAGAGAATCGAAGTTATGTTGTCCGCCTGAAAATAGAAATTGATTGAGCCATACCGACATATCTTTGAAATGAATCGTGGATTGACTGCTCGGGAAGGCTCTAGCCTCTGGTGCAACATAGCCGATAAAAAAAAAAGAAAAAAAAAGAGCCTCCTCCCATAACATTGCTTGCTCAAATGAGCATCTCATGTCACAGCAGCTTCAGCAGCTCCCGGTCAAGTCAGTCGAAACCCTCGACGAAGAGAGCGTTATCAGAAAGCCTTCCTGATGACAGGACATGCTCCTGGCCTTACATCGGGCTTCATGCTGCTGTAACTGGAATACTCATTTGAGCAAGAAATATTACAAGAGGACTCACGAAACCCTTCTCCTAACTCTCTCTCTCTCTCTCTCTCTCTCTCTCTCTCTCTCTCTCTCTCTCTCTCTCTCTCCCCATCCGTGGAGGAATAAGTAGGGGGTGAAAGAAACAATGAGGAAAATCGGAACCCTAAAATATAACCCGACTGACCCGAAATATTAGGTTTTTTAGACCCGTATAAAATTCAAGTGGCGAAAATCCATCCGAAAAAAATCGGACCCTATCCTGGAAAAACGGGCGGCCCTGAGACCCATCTAGATCTAATTGTGTTATTTTATTAATTATATGCATATATTTAATGTTTATTTTCATTATTAGATTAGCTAATTGTATACTTAATATTTACATTATTAGTTTCTAATTGTTAAATTTAAAGGACATTATTACTCGTTATTCCACAATCACTCGTAATCGATTTCAATTATTGAATAATTATATGTAATAATATTTCAATTATATTTTATATTTAAAATTGGGTTCCAAAGAAACTGAGCGAATAACGAGCAATCACTTAAATGATTTTGGCATGATTTTTTCATTCGGTCCGATAATTTGTTAAAAATAAAAACTTGTACCTGGCCCCTACCATTTTTACCACTAGGAATAAGGTGAGATGCTATACAGAGAAGCTTTTTATCGGAGTGACTCGTGTAAAGGAGATTCACCAGTTAATGGTGCCGCTGCACCCCTTGCATTGCATCTACTTGTCGTGCTGGGAATCGAGAGAGGGCTCGCAATCACTCGCAGCATATTTTGCGACAAAAAATTGAGCCCTCGTTCCGCACGATATTATGTCGGATAATTACGAGAAAGTGTCATACATTTATAAAAGTATTGGATATCGATATACCCGATCTCTTATGGATTTACAATAAATCCGGTAGAGATCCAATCGGGAACCTTTGATTTGATCTCGAATCGAAAATAAATTCAATTGTATCGAATCCCAGTTCTGGTCGATGAGATACAGAAGAAAGGGGGCAATGAAGTATCGATGAGAGACTTGTAGTTGTCGATCGATGGAATGGCAGCTAGAGGGGCCTTCCTTCGTTCGTTCATGGGTCCTAGTTGTCTCGAATGTCCTCCAACCACCAAAGTCGACAGCAGCCCTATCGGTTTAACTTAATTTAAGATAAATTAATCATAATTAGGTGAGTTGATTTTTGGTCAATTTTGTTTCACAGGCCACAAGCAACCTGTCAGATCCTTTTTATTCATCCAAACCTAGGTCACCGAGTGTTATGATTAAAAAAATTAGAAAAATTATCGCAAAATATTCAAAATTTCTAAAGTGGATTTTTCCTCTATTTTTTTTATAATGCACATAGTACGCCGTTTCATTGCTCGTGCCTGCGTGTAGTGTAGTACCGGTGTTTACCAGTACATCATAGTACACCGGATTGTTGCTTGACAAATTCTACCTTCCGAATTGTGAAGAGGCAAAAGAGGAAAACCGACAATGGTTGTGTGTCAATGGCCACCACCAGTAAGATCTCCTTTCCACATTTGATAGTATGGTGTCCATAAGCATGCATGTAGAGATGTTAAACGGGTCGGTTCGGCTCGAAACCGACACGTCAAAGACCCATAACTTATACGGACCGCCCCCTGAATCGGAGCATAACCGCCCTTATTGGGTTGAGCGGCAATTACGAGCCAAGTCCAAGAACAAGCCCGTTGAACCAAAGTCGGCCCGACACGTTTCCTAATTGAACCAATCCGAACTACCAAAAATTCATAATTCATAATTAATTTTTGTTTATTCAATTTAAAAATATTTAAAAGATAAAATTTATTCATTCTAAATAATTAAAAGAAGAAGAAGAAGAAGAAGAAGAAAGGGTTGCCATTCACAAATCAAACCGGCTTGAACCATCGAATCGGTTCATGACTTCTTGAACCATGATACATAATCGGATTGACCCTTATGCTTAGTGGGCCAAATCATAACCGAAACAAATAATTTCATACTCGTTTTAAACCAGTCTAAACCGTCAAGAACCGCTCATTTGACATCTCTATATGCACGTGTCCCTCTTGTTATTGTGATCTCTATCCATTCATTTTTCTACAATTTAATTGCGGAGAATTTGTGAGGCTAATAGCGCCACATCGCTGGCCGCATGAGGACCTCTACATTAGATCTAATGTACATGTGCATATACATTCGATTACAGTGTCGAGTTGCTTCTGTCCCTTCTTCTTCTTCTTCTTTATCGTTTTCTGTCTTGCACAGTAACCATCGAGTTGCTTCTGACAGTGCAACGCATGCACACAGAGACATCAGATGGTAATGCTAGTGGAGCCTCTGGTCCCATCTACTGCAAAACCCAACTCATGACCAGCGATATCGACACCATGTGAAAATCGATGGTAATCGGTGATCAGAAGCTGCTAGCCCAACAGCAAAGCTCTCCGGGGAGCAGTTAACTCGGCATTCCAATTGCCCGAAACAAAAAGGGATTTTGTGAGTGAGTCCGAAGAACAGCAAGCTCAATGTCGCTTATTGCACGCGTGTCTTGTCATTTATCTGCTTTGGTTTTCGATAATATCGTGGACAGGACTAGCACTTGAATGGTCACTTGGAATCAGCTTTATCTCCTTCAAAATGTGATGGGGGAAAATGCAATGTGATGCAGGAAATAATAATATTATTAATAAACAAATATTAAAATCTAAATAAGATTTTAGTATTCTATGCTTTTTCTCAATTTTGTTCACTACTATATGAGTTTATTTTTTTTTAAAAAAATACTACCCTTTATCTCTGCCACCATCCCTTAAAATATAGTTTGGATTCTCATCCATTCTGGAACCTTATAATTCTTGAAATCATAAATATGAAATAAGGGCAAGAGAGACGAGGGGGGTGTTTCATTTTACCTTAAATTGAGAGAGCACGGGCAACCAATATGCTACCTGGTAATGTGTCCACCGCTGCCTCCTCAGACGACTTCTGCTGCAGAAAGATCATATGAAATCCAGCTGGCTGTCCGAACGCAGCATCCAACGCCACTCATTCCACGGAGGAAAATGCGATGATTTCATTATTAAATTCAGATTTTTTCCCCAGAAATTCTGAGACAAAATGGTAATCATTACGAATGCGGGAGAATGCCAAATTCTGAGGGGGGGGGGGGGGGGTGCCCCTGGACGGGGAGTGATGGATTTGCTTGGATTTTTCTGAAGAACCTCGATGAGAATGCATCCACACACGTGGAATTCTGGCAGCTAAGCGCGAGGAAGGGTAGTATTTTCACTGTGGTTATAGACTGAAGAGGGCATCGTGGTGGGAACCGAGACAGTCTAACTAAGAGTTGCGTGTGAAAGGAAGTGCCAAAGCCCAACACAAGCCCATGCCCAAGCCCAAAAGGCCTTTCTACCCACATTGGGTGTACGGTACACCGGGAGCATGGTACCTGTTCCAGTACCGGGGACAAGGCATGCGAAGCGACTCCCCCAAATCAACCGTACCGCTAATCGGAATCGGAGCCTTCGCTTCCTCGATCAACTCGACCGATCGGATCCTCTCCGGCTTCCAATGGAGACCCTGGGTGCATACATATCGTACGAGAGGCTGAACGGAATGGCCAGCTGGGTGGGCACCAGCGTCGCATCCGCCTTCTTCTCCTCCCTCGAGCGCTGCTCATGCATCAATCTCTCCACCTCTGAGGACGAAGCCGACGACCCAGCAGGGGCCAACGACCTCCCGCTCATGTCCGGTAACTCCAACTCCACCGGCACCGCTGCCGAACCTCGTGACGTCTCCATTCTTCCTGTTTGAGCAGTGAGCACCTCCCCTACTCACCACTCCCACCCCCAACCCCAACCCAGTCTCCGTACAGCTCTTGTACTTTCGCGCAGGTGAAGTTCGCTAATTGGTGTCGACGTTGTTCGATCTCGGGTGTTCCTGTAGGCTCAGACGCCGGCTCTGTTTCTTGGTATACGAAATTGTTGTGCTTTAGACTTCCTTTCTGTAGGACGAAATGTTCAGAAGCTTCATCAATTTTATGCTTTGATAATTGTTTGTTGACGTGAAATTCGATTCGTTTATTCTCTCTCTTTTCAAGATTGCCACGAATGGAAACTAAGACTTGGTTAGCTTTAGCCGCTGTAGAGCGAATTTGCAAATACTGGGATAATCTATGCTGAGAATGGAAGAATTATGTGCTGCAGTATTGGGTTAGATTACGGTCATGCTTAAAAAAGGCAAGAGTATGGTCTCTTAGAAAGATGCGTTGAACCTGAAAGTGCTTTGAGCTGAGCACATGAAGTGATGTGCAATTGTTGAGTTTTCTTGGCTGGAGTATGAACTTCCGTTTTCTTCGCTGAGATTACTTAGCTCTTTGTTTGCCCAGGTTTATCCATTTCGTAGATTTTTCATTTCTTGCTAATTAATGGGTTTTTGAGGATAAAATAGACCCCCCACATTTCTCTCATCATGCTTGCAATATCTAGTTCTAGGATGTAATAATATGCGAGGTGCAACAGGGTGAATGAACTTCGGAGCAATCAGTGGCAAGTTATCTTAAGATTCTGAGCAGGTCCTGTTCTTCTAGCCCCTACCTATGGTTGTTGTGGAGGACAGCTTTCATTTGGTCTGAAAGAGTGTGCGGTACTTGATATTGTATAAGGAAATATTTCGACATCGGGAGTTATCTGAAGAAAAATCCTGATTGGTAGAAAAGAGCAAACCTGCTGGAGAGAACTGATACTTGCAGGCTAATGCAGTTTGTATCATACATCAATGTTATAAAGACGTAAGATGCCCATTAACATGTAGCTCTGGTATTACTATTGTAGTCTATGTCTGCCATTGGGTGGTGGGGATACTCTTATATGAAAGTGTGTCGAAGTGAGAGTTCCTGATATCATTCTCATGTCATTAATATGGTATCTAAGTTCTTTTTGTTTGGGATGTCTGATTTGGATGGTCTATATAATTAATGTATTCCAATGCCTTTCACGTACATGATGGAGAATGACACGGGATGGACAGTTTATTAGGATTTGGAGGTTAAAGATCAACACAATAAAGCTCTCTGATCAAATTAACAACCTTCGATTCTGTTCTACTGCCTCACCCCGTCTGAAGTTTTCTACCTCTTCTTTAAATCCTTTTCATAAACTCAGATCCTGAGGAGTCCTTCTGTGATAGGTAGCAGAAAATATCAGAGAGATTCTGGCAGCTGCATCATGAATCCATTGATGTGGCAGAACATAATTACTCGGGAGCTTGACGAGTTTGTTGCGTGCTTGTTCGAGGGGGAAGAATGGTTTTTTCCTTTTACTCGGACTCACAGAATCTTGGGATTCTTTGAGGGATTATTGCCGGCATTAGAATAGCACCTGCAGAACGCAGTTTTCTTCATCCCGTACAACCTCTGTATGCAGTATGCAGTTGAACTTGACTTTGAAACCGGCAACAGCAAATAATAGTTGGAAGGATGACAGTGAATGCGTGCACTGTGAAAGTGGAGAAAGGAGGAATTTACTGAATCGGGCTTTTGTAGATGGGGCCTCTATGTTATTCTACGATGATGATTCCACCAAGCTGGCCGAGTGGAAGCACTCAGATTGATGTTCTCGTTCAGGTGGAGCAATGAACCGATGAACAAACATGTTGCGTTGAGTGGCCCATCCAAATCTAGACGTCGAGTTGAAGTCGCTAGCCATACCGCAAAAATCCTGAACAGGATGACAAAGATTGCACCGACAGTTACTCTGTTGTCGGTTCAGTGTTATCTATATCGGGCCCTATCTCTCTCTCTCTCTCTCTCTCCCCCTGCCCTGTCGGGTGTCGGCCTTCCTTCCTCTGCAACTAATTTCTCACATCCGATGCACTTTGTCGGATCTACACAACGCAACCTTTTCCCCATTTTTCTTCAGCTGGATCCCAATCCAACCTAAGTAAGGTGTGATGTAAAGGGTAAATATTGAATATATATATATATATATATATATATATAATATGACTGAGGAATACCCAATTAAAATTAATTTAAGATGAGATATATGTTGTCGTAATATTAGTAGTTTATCACCCAATTTAATTATGATTTGTGAGTAAATTATATATTTAATACAAAATATTTTGTTAATATAATATTTTAGTATAAAATTTTTAAAATATAATTCTGTAATATATTTTCTTTTAAATATATTGTATTTTAATATATTTTATTAATTATTTTACTAATACCGTCAATTTTTAATAATATGAACGACTTACATGACGTTCATTGATAACATGATTTCATGTTTAAAACAAGTGAATTGTCACGTGACTTCATGTTTCAAACCACATGAAACTACGTCATCAAGGAGTGTCACGTACGCAGTCCACACTATCAAAAATTGATGGTGTTAGTAAAAAAACTAATTGAATGTACTAAAATGTAGTATATTTAAAATAAAATATATCATGAAGGTATATTTTAAAATTTTTATACTAAATTATTGTATTAATAAAACGTTTTATACTAATTATATAATTTATGATATGATTTGCTGTGTTTTATCCACAGAGCATGAGCAAACATTCACCTGACATGTGTTTATTACGTAAGACTTTCAGTTAAGGATAAGTCGGTCTCTTAACGTTCAACATAAATGACCAGAGACTTATAGGTGATCGATCTCAGCGGAAGCCTCATCACTTCATCACTTGAATGGGGAAGAAGATGAGGCTATGAACTGCATGTAGTATACGTGCGCAGATCGAGGCCATGGAACCGCGTGTGAGAAATTGATCCTTCTGATCCATAATTTAGTATCTCAAAGCCGACGATTGGGGGGGTTGAATAATGGACCGTGATTGATGAAGATCGCCACTGGATTGAAATTAAGAGTCGGAGAGTTTCCAAACAGACATCTTAGTTAGATTTATTTTAAATCGAATTATTATTGACCGTTCATTATCTAATTGCAGTATTATCTCTTATAATATGTGAACACCATAATAGAGAAGTTAAGTCGGAAGTGAAGACCTAATTTAACCCTCCAAAGTTTTTAGTTAGTGACTATGAAAGACATATATATATATAATTGTAAAATTGTGAAAATAAGAAATAAAAACCAATTTTTAACTTTATCTTCAAATTGTTTATGATGAAATTGGATGGTAATGTTGTGAATAACTCGATTCATGGTGCCATGTGTTAAGTGAGGTGGTGTGGAGATTAGACTTATATATATATGTATAATGAGATACCTGCTTACGTAAAAAAAAGGATCGATTTGTTTTTATACGAATTTATTTCCAATCAATAGTAATGGCAGTGGTACGGTTTTTTGAAAAGTAATGGCAGGAGAGTTCGGATGAGCTTCCTCGATATTGTATATATTCTATATGGTCAAAATAAGAACCCCACTCGAGAACAGTTCAGTGTCTGCCGACAACGGAGAAAGGCGCCCACTAAGGATAACATCGACCGTCCTAGAAAAAAAAAATGTCGTGTACACCTCAAATGGACCCACGATTCAGTTCTTTTTAATATATAATGTACAGTCACTAATGATAACAGGGTGAATTTCAATGTTACCAAAGTTAAAAGTCTAAGGCAAAGAATGGGTGGAACGGTTCCACGACTTGAGCCAATGCGTCCGTAGTCTTTGAAATTGAACAGGATCAGGAATTGATATAGGTATAATTCATAGATTGATAAATCGAACTGTATATTCAATAAATAATGATAATAATATATGATTAATAACCATAAGTTAAAATATCATGTGTTCAACATGAAATTATAACTTAATAATTTAAAATATCTATAATAATATCTAATAAAAATAAATTTAAATTTAATAAAAAAAATAATATAACAATAATACTATTATTTTAAATCAACACAGGACGTGAAGGGAATTTTTCTTTTTTAAATAGCTTTTTATTCAACCTATTGATTAAGTTAAGTTTAGTGGTAAAATTAGAAATCGACCAATTTAGATGGATATAACTAAATTTAGAGTACATTTAAATCAATAAAGTAAACTAGATTGAATAGCTTCCAAGTTCCTACTCAAATTACCCCGGTTAATTAGTTCGATCTAATTTTAAAAATTATGAATATACCTCAAGATTCATTCTCTGAATATGCCGGCCGGTTCTTGATCTCTTGGGTTGATTCGAGGTCTTCACGGACACCTAAGTACAAGTGAATGTACGTACTGATAGATATAACGGGTCCTATTCACATGGGTCGTGCTCGACAAGCGTGGATAAAAATGAATCAGTCGGAGCATGCCAGAGGATTTGCATTTATAAGCTCGGTGTCCCCCGGCTCCTTGTGCTGGTCTCCGGTCTGTCAAAGGATAGAGTTCTGTCTTCGATAAAGAGCACTGGACGGAGTAAAACGACAAGAATATCCTCGTCACCTCTCTCTCTCTCTCTCTCTGTCTCTCTGTAATCGTATTGGAAGCCAACGCATAGAACCAACAACTGCACACCTTCGCTTGCTTTAAGACCAGCTTTTCCTCTCTCTTCCTCCATATCCTCTCTCTTTCTCTCTCTCTCTCTTCCTCGTAACTGAGGCATGGAGCATAGCAGTCGTCAGTGGCCGCAGGTACCAAAAGCGTCTCTCTCTCTCTCTCTCTTTCAGATCATAGTTCCATATTTTCCAAGGCCATGAGATATTAGGGGCTTTTTCGAAAAATATATTTGAATTTCTTGGCTTGATTTGTTCATCGTGTGCTGCGCTCACAAAAAAAAAAAATCTCATCTTACATCAATTAGTTTTTGAAAGCAACGACCCTTTTCTGTTCTTCTCTCCTTTTCGCCCCTCGTTTCCCTCACGGCTTAACCCAATATCTGGAAAAAAGAGAACACAATTAACAATGAAAAAAAGTGGCCACTGAATATATTGTTCTTTTTCTCCATTGCAAATCCCCTTGATAGAGTGCAAAGAGGACATGTAATAGCAGCGGTGCCCTCTGTTTTTTCTGTCTTGTCCGTTTTCTTGTTCCTGTTTGATGTTCACAGATATTAAATAAGAACAAGAAGTAGAGATAAAAGATGTCTGATCTTTATAATGGCCCTTTTTAGCGGGTTATGCAGGGAGTGGGGGTTCCTAATGACAGCAGCATCAACAGGGCGACCGTGCAGACTAGTAGTAGTAATAATAATGGTGATCGGAATAAGAAGATGACTAGGCCAAGCAAAGAACAGGCACTGAACTGCCCAAGGTGCAATTCCTTGAACACCAAGTTCTGTTACTACAACAACTACAGCCTCTCTCAGCCCAGGTACTTCTGCAAGACCTGCAGGAGGTACTGGACCCAGGGTGGGTCCCTCAGGAATGTTCCGGTGGGTGGAGGCTCGAGGAAGAATAAGAGATCCTCATCATCCACATTACCAAGCCCTCCACCTCCCCTCTCGTCTTCTTCGAAGAATTACATGAATAAGCTGTTTCCACCCATCAATTATTTCCCTAACCAAAGCCCTAGTTTGGCTGCCTTCCATGAGGCCCATAATCTCAACCTCTCTTACCGTCCACAGGTGCCCCCTTCGGCTCCCACGACTGGCAACGACAGTGCAAATGCTGATGTTGTCCCCAGAGGTTTGAGCCTGATGATGATGGGCCCGAATTACATGCAAGATTTGCCATTTTCTTCAGGATGCGGGTTTCCTAGCCATTTGCTAGATTTCAAGCCATCAACAACCTCTTCTTCCTCGACTCTGGACTTTTCTCTAGCTCATATTAATCATGGGAACAGTGGTAACAACTATGGCGGGGTTGATGTTGATGGGTATGGAAGCTTAATCCAGTTAGGGTTGCAGGAGGGTGGAGGTGGAGAGGCTAGGGTTTTGTTCCCTATCAAGGATCCGAAGCAGGCTATGTCCAGTAATACTACTGGAGATCATCAACAATTTGAGCAGAACAAGGAATTATTACGCCAAGGAGCAGGAGCAGATAGTTCCAGCACCGGGTTCTGGAATCACGATATGTTACTAGGCAGATCGACATCAGGGATCCACAGCAGTCATCAGATACAGTGATAGACTATAGCGAGATTGAGATATATATCTACCACAGGAGTTTTACGACATAGAGCATGAGAGTCAGCCTTTCCAACAATATTTTGTTCCACTCACACCATTTGGACATTTTAGGCCATGACTTATTCTGATAGGGAAGATTGATCGATACTGACCATTAGGAAGCTAGGGAGTCTCAACTTAGCTAATTTTCTTTGCTTCTGTTGGATGTGCTTCTGTTTGCTTTGTCTGTCTCTATATTAGGACACATGAGATTATAATTTTGAAGCTCTTTTTGGATAGCTTCATTGGTGGTAGTTGTGTCAGATAATTTGTTGGGTGGATGGTTAATGTATGTAAAAATCTCTTAATGCATAGTGAAAACAATATGGTGTCAACTTCTACCTGCTGTGTGGAAGATTTGTACACAACTATGCTTGCTATTGTCTTGATGCGGAATAAGCTCCTCGGTTTTCAGGCGGTGCCGTCATGAACCTCCACCTAACTTGTTTATATCATTTTCTTCTCTGGTCGCGGCTCAGCAGGTGAGTTGGAGTGAATACTTTACAGCACGGTTGCACAGAGACATGCACAGTCTCCCTTCCTCCCTCCCTATATATATATATATATATATATATCTCTACTGATAAATGTCAGGTCACGTCGGCAGGACCCATCGGAGTCGTCCTAATAGATTCTCCGTCCATAGAGAAAGAGCCTTCACCTTTTATTTCTTTTTCCCAGATCAGTAGAGGGAGGATCTGACCAAAGGGAAAGTACAAATCTGGAAGAATGACAGGAGGGAAACAACATTACCCGCCAACTAATTAATAAAAAGAAACTAAAATTTAGAAATTCCATATAACATCCCGTGACCTCCCGAATCAGTTACCTCTATTTTAAATGAACATGGATCTGCAACTTTTACTGAGGGTCACCACGGTTCTAGTGTTCAGAGCTTTGCGTGCCTCTTGGGAAATCGAATACACTTGATGCTTATAAACCTTGCAAGCTTCCCTCTCTTTCTAGGACACAGTGTATAGATAATGGCCAAGACAGTAATTGACACCCACATGAGAGCTCAAGAAGACATTAATGGCTGTATTACCTTAATTAGATTCAATCTAATCAAACCAACTCCTATATGACATTCAATTATGAACAGCTACGTGTTGATAAAATGAATGATATATATCCTTTTTCATCAGTGAAATTCAATAAATAATAAAACTTATAGGACAAGAAATTCAACCTTTTATTTTATTGACTCAATCAAAATAAGTCATATGGTGCATTATTGATTATACCTAAAATGAGACTCATTTGATAAAGTATATTCAGTATAATAATAATATTCTTAACTTAATAATAAATAAATTATAAATTTAATTTTTATTCTTATTTATTTTTCTCATCTTATTTTTTTTTAATTTTATCAGTTTTTTATATAATTTGAAAAGAAAAATAATTATGCATTATTTATGTAAATAATAATAATAAATGGAAAAGTTAGGTCTGCAACTTGAGGAATAGGGGCCGGAGATCTTACAAGAAAAAGAGAATGATTACATGATGTGTTCTGGGGCTATCATGATGATGGTGGGCCCTCAACAGAGAAAACATTCCCCTCGGAGACCGTGACGACTGTAAATGAACGAATCTCTTCTTACCTGCAAAATCTATCTGATGTCGAAAACATCCTGCCCTCGATTCCTAAATTCTACGTCATCACTTAAATCGACCTAAGATCATGCTTTTTTTTTAGTATGCATTATTTAATTTAAAAAAAAATAAAATTATGATTAATTAGATTTGATTATAGTTAATTTATTAAAGAGTAAAAATTATTTTAGTCGTGAATTTTTTCTACTGGCAATCATAGAACTCGAG
Organism: Sonneratia alba; assembly: GCA_900174645.1. NCBI lineage: Eukaryota > Viridiplantae > Streptophyta > Magnoliopsida > Myrtales > Lythraceae > Sonneratia > Sonneratia alba. Next base: position 1,975,536 of record FWPY01000036.1, on the reverse strand, counting down.
ACCTTCAGCTGCTTCACCCGCTCCATCGTTGCCCGGCCGAGGTCAAAGAGGTGATATTCACGGTTGTAACTGTTTGCCATGGGCCCCGCATGACCTCTGTTTTACCACCTTCCCTTGGATGTGGGCCTCGGCCCACCAGGGCCCACCTGAAATAATCGGGCCAAAAACTCAAAACCTCATAACAACTCCGATTGAGCCGGTTCGGCCGGTCCTACTGATAAAACTTCTTGTTGGACCGATGACCCAAATTTCTCCTCCGGTTCGGCCTGATATTCCTTTCTCCCTTAATTCTGCGACTCAGTGAGTCAACTCGTCGTACGTATGCCAAGGCAGCAAAGCTCTGCACTGCTCGGTTTCGGCGTTTCTCATCGTTGTTCCTCTTCATCGAATGATTGAGCTCGAATCCTAAGATCCCGGGCCCGAAGCGTGGCACCTCGGACTTGCACATGGAGGAGACCGCCGGTGGACCAGAATTGCTCTACGAGAGACGTCATCACGCTTCCCGGCCGTACCTCTCCAGTTACCCTCCTCAGCAGGTCCTTCGATTCTACGCCTGCTGCATCTCACCCTTCTTCTTCCATTTTGATTGCCTCTCTGTTGCTTATTCAGTCTCTTTCTTGACGTCCAGTCCAGCGTGAGCTCCAGAGGCGGTTTTCTCTCATTAATTTCAGCGAAAGGTAAGTCAGATTAGTTACCCTTGATTGATCTTGTCTGAAGAAAGGGACGGAAAAGTAGATTGCCGTAGATGGCGACTCGTTTCAAGTTCGATTTCTTAGGCCATATGTCTACCAATGTGTTTCGATGCATATTTTTCTGAATGAGAGGATATTGTATTTAACTGAAGGTGTGAGCCAACTCAGAGAGAAATGGAGTCAATACAAGCAACCGAGAAAATTAAGGAAGATGGTGTCTCTGTTCATTTCCTCAACCGGCGAACTTGTAGCTGTGGCTGCTAGTAATCAAATAACTATTCTACAGAAGGAGGACAACTACGCAGAGCCTTGCGGAATCTTTACGAGTAAGATGAACCTTGATCCCGTCTCCATGACTAGGGAATAAGGAAGGACTGCAATGGAGATCCACACCATCATATTTGTGATTCTTAAAGTGGTTTCTGGCATTGGATCTGTGTTGTTATGTTTCCCCTTTAATACGTTTTCTAGATGTGTTTCACTACCGATGGAATTTGTAAGAAAGATTTGCTTATATTTTACAAGTGGCTTTAGCTTAGATTCTGTCATGATTTGTAACTTACGTTACAGATCGAAGCTTCTGCACATTCACTGCGGGAGCATGGTTGGAGCACCACAATGTTCTTGGAGTTGTCGATGACAGTGACACTCTTTACTTTATCAAAGCAAATGGTGAGGAGATTTCAAGAATTACAAGGAGCACTCTTAGAGTTCCTCGTCCAATAGTGGGGCTTATTGTGTCAAATGATTCAGATTTACTGCTGTTTCCTTTGTAAGTGTGGATCCTCTCTTAAGCTCTTCTCAGATCCTTTATCTTTTGGTTTAACAGAGATATTTCCAGGTCTGGCTTCTCAGTTGCTACGTCAGATGGTTCCCTTCAGCACATTGAGATTGGTGATCCAAGTGCCTTTATTTCTTCCACGTCCACCTTAACTCTAAAGAAGCATTTCCAGAGTATCGTCTGTCTTGACTACCACCCTAAACTTTCTGTGCTTGCTGCTGTTGGCAGTCCTACCAGGGGCACAGCTACATCAAAGGGAAATTCTGGTATTTTTTGCTACATTGCCACTCCTCTCTTTCTGCAATTTTTTTTTTATGAAAACACCTCTTCCTTTTACATCATGTAGATGCTAATTCTTTATGATCAGGCCTTTTAAGCAAGAGTTGCATGCATTAGATCCATTGAAGGAGTTCATAGTGCAGTCCATTAGCTCTTCTTTTTCAGGGGGAGCAAGTATTTTTTGGCTTCTTTTCTTACTAGGATCATCTTCAATTTATTTGCAATTCCTTTTCCCTTTGTGTCAGGATGCTATTCTCTTGCTCTCTGGCACAAGAAAAGCAATATTGATGGGGATCATGTATTCGACATTCTAATTGACGGTTCCTATTCAAAACCAGATGGATATCAAGGTCACATGTCATATCCTAAGTTGTCAATTTCTCCAAGAGGAACATTTGTGGCCACATTAGATATGAGCGGAGACTTGCACGTCTTTAGGGCTGATTTTGAAAGCTTATCTCTTTCAAGTGCCTCTTTTGGAGAAGAGCAGGAGCTAAGAGACTTTTTGAGTGACATAGTGGACTTTACTTGGTGGTCAGACCAAATTCTCACTCTTGCAAAGCGGAACGGTGGCCTTCTAATGGTCGATGTCATTAGTGGATTAAAAGTGAAGGACAACAACCATGCATATCACATACCTGTTCTCGAAAGATCTGCCAAGCTTGAGGGTCAAATATTTCTTGTAGATACTACATATAAGGAAGGACCTAATTCATCTAATAGTGGGGAAAAGGAAGACTTTCCGGTTATAGTGCACAATGCTGAGTATTCGTATGATCACTTTGATGTTTCCAGGCTCCTTTGGAGCCTGTTAACATTTTCGGAGAGATCTGTCCAGGAAATGTACGACATGTTAATTTCCACTAAGAAATATCAGGTTGCCCTAGAGTTTGCAGATGCTCATGGGTTGGACAAAGATGTGGTTCTGAAGTCAAAGTGGCTGAACTCTGACCAAGGACCAAATGAAGTAAGTAATACATTGTCAGCAATAAAGGATCGGGCTTTCATACTTTCAGAATGCATTGAGAAAGTTGGACCAACAGAAGAAGCTGCAAAGGCTCTGCTTGAATATGGTCTTCTCCTTACAAATCAGTATGTCTTTTCTGATTCAGATGATGAAAGTGATGTTATCTGGGATTTTCGCATGTCTAGGCTTGAGCTTTTGCAGTACAGAGACAAACTGGAAACATATATGGGCATAAACATGGGCAGGTATAATTGTTAATGCTACCAGCACTTAACAGTCATCTCTGATTTGGTTTTGGCTTGTAGTTGTTAAACACACTAATAATTTGATCTTGACTTTGAAATAAAATTTAGCATGAAATCAAGATGGTGCCAATTCCCTTTTTTTTTGTCTACCTATTCTACTTTAGTCGGGCATATCTTGGGGCCATTGTTTATTCATTTTCTTGTGCTGTAGAGGCTTCACAGTTGGGAGAGCCGTAATAAGTGGAACTACAGAATCAATTGTGGCCTTCAATTTCATGATCTTAGAAACTGTCTTGCTATTGTATTTGATGATAATTTCCTTATTTTAACAGCAGTTGTCTTAGGTTCATTTTTTGTTATGGTTTCTGCTGACTTCGTCCTCAAATGACATAGTCATGTGCAGGTTTTCTGTGCAGGAGTACATCAAATTCCGCAATATGCCTATCAATGAAGCTGCAACAGGGCTTGCTGAAAGTGGGAGGATTGGTGCCCTAAACCTGCTTTTCAAGCGTCATCCTTATTCAGTTGCTCCCTGGATATTGGAAGTATTAGCTGCCGTTCCTGAAACAGTTGCGGTGCAGACATATGCACAACTTCTTCCTGGGAGTGTTCCCCCTTCTAGCATTGCTGTAAGAGAAGAAGATTGGATTGAATGCAAGAAGATGATAAACTTTCTGAACAGAATGCCCAGAGATAATCGGATCCAATTTAAGCTTAAAACTGAACCAATTCTCAGGCAATCATTGGGATATTGTTGGCCATCAACTGATGAACTCTCAAAATGGTATAAGAAGAGAGCTTTAGATATTGATAGTTTTACTGGGCAGCTTGATAACTGCCTCTGTTTGGTTGAAATTGGCCTGCAAAAAGGCATTAGGGAGCTGCAGAAGTTCCATGAGGATATAACATATCTGAGCCAACTTATCTATGCGGATGATTCTGATGGACAATCAAATATCAGTCTAAGTCTTACTGTCTGGGATCAGTTAGCTGACTACGAGAAATTTAGGCTGATGCTCAAGGGAGTTAATGAAGAAACTGTTATTCAGAGTCTATATGATAAGGCACTCCCATTTATGCGGAAAAGGCAATATTCTGAAGATAATAAAGGCCAGTCGTATTTAGTCAGATGGCTGAAAGAGATTGCATCAGAAAATAAGCTGGAAATATGCTTGACGGTTTTTGATGAGGGATGCAAAGATCTTGAAGCAAATTACTTTTTCCAAGATGAGGTTGAAGCTGTTGATTGTGCCCTGCAGTGTGTATATCTATGCACCAGTACAGATAGGTGGAATCCAATGGCAAATATATTATCTAAGCTTCCACAAACACAAGGTCAGACCTGCTTTTTATGCACTCCAGTTGATCTTTTATATTCTTGATTTTGTCAGCTGGATGCCATTAATTATCATTGAGAAGGTATCGCTGTCGAAAGAAAGGAGGGGCCATAACAATTTGAAGCATTCCAATGACAATAACTTTATGTGTTATGAGGTCAAAGAGGAAAATTACAAAAAACGCATAGAGAAAATGGTGAGAACATTCTGGAAGTTAACACCAAGAAATTATTAGTTTGCAAAAACATGTGTCTTAAGTGCTAATGTGATTTTAGTTATGCACGGGTTTGGTAAACACTTTGAATATTGTATTTCAGAATATTGAGCATGAGCACAGACGACTGACTTTGTGGATATTGAATCAGGTATCAGTGGCCTAGAAAAAAGGCTAAAAGTTGCTGAATGTCACATTGAAGCAGGAAGGATCTTATCTTTCTACCAGGTCTCGTATCTTGTTTTACAGCAACACTTTCTCCATGTGTTGATAGCCCGTCTAGTTTTTGCTTACAGTATTTCCAGTTTTTCAATTATACTGAGCATAATGGCTTTTAAATTTTTGCAAGAGAAGCGTTGCATGATGTTATCACATCCTTCCCAAATGTATGATATTTTTTATCCTTACTGTTCAACTCAATCACCTTCATGTGTTGATAGTCTGTTTAATTTTTGCTTACAGTATCTCCAGTTTTTCAATTATAATAAGCATAATTGCATTTTAATTTTTGCAAGAGAAGCATTGCATGATGGTATGACGTCCTTCCCAAATGTGTGATATTTTGTCCATACTGTTGAACTCAAGATGGTGGGCTGCTTAATTGGGGGCACCTTTTTTCCCCCCAGATTTGTTGGGTGTAATAAGCTTATTAAACATTAAGTTAACTGTCAGCAACATGTAAATGCCTAATTAACTAAATGTAATTTTTAGAGCAGTTTGCTGTCATATGTACAGTTTCTGGAAAGGGGAAGTTCACTAGTAATTTCTGCTGGATCTAATACATTGATGCATCTTATAGTGATGCAAATGTCAGAAGTTACAGGATGTTGACTCTCTGCTGTTGGTTGATTGTTGTGAACTAAGTCTGGATGTCTTCAACATTTGCATAGTTGGATCTTTGACCTTATCTCTCTTATCAGTGTTTGATTTTGAACTAACATTGTTTTGCATTAGATTATGTCACCAACAGTAACATCAACATTTAGTTTTGTGATACTAATTTTGCTATACTCATTTGTGTTCAGGTCCCAAAACCTATAAACCTTTTAGTAGAGTCTCACTCAGATGAAAAGGGAGTAAAGCAGATTTTTCGCCTCATTCTATCAAAGTTCATCCGTTGCCAGCCTGGGCAATCAGATAATGACTGGACAAGCCTGTGGCGTGATATGCAATCCTTGCGGGAGAAGGCTTTTACATTTCTAGATGCCGAGTATATGCTGGTGGAATTTTGCAGAGGACTGCTCAAAGCGGGCAAATTTTCTCTAGCAAGAAATTACCTAAAAGGTACAGGTTCAGTTGCTCTGGCTCCAGAAAAGGCAGAAAACCTTGTCATTCAAGCTGCTAGAGAATATTTCTTCTCGGCTTCTAGTCTTGCTTCATCTGAGGTAAGCAAGCTGTCAACATTCCTGTCCTATGTGTTTATTATAAATTTTGCATAAATGATTCTATCCATTCTATTGTTTTGGAATCAAGGAAACACATGACTATACTTAGTAGAAGACAAGTGCCAGGTTCCTTTTGAAGTTCAAATTCTATGAATTTCCCTTTTAATAGTTTTGACCTGCAATTGCTAGTAAGAAGCTCGTTAGAGCCATATAGCTTTGAAAATAAATTGTCATAGAACTTGCTTCTTGAAAATTTGAGTTGTACATTCCTCAAACTCGTTTCTTTGACCCAGAAAGAGCTTGTTCCTGACCACTATGTAAGTTTTCCATTTGCTTGTCTTTTGACTCCAGGGACAGCATCTTGATATTTGACTTTGTTGTGCAAGACTTAGTACTAATTGGTTACCAATCTGAATTTCCCTTTCAGATATGGAAAGCTAAGGAATGCCTCAATTTGTTCCCTGGCAGCAGTAGTATTAAAGAGGAGGCTGATGTAATTGATGCAGTGACGGTGAAACTGCCAAAACTTGGAGTAACTCTTCTACCTGTGCAGTTCAGGCAAATAAAAGATCCAATGGAAATCATTAAAATGGCAATCACAAGTCAACCTGGAGCCTACCTTCATGTAGATGAAGTAATTGAGGTTTCCAGGCTTCTTGGCTTGAACTCTCAGGATGATATCTCAGCTGTTGAGGAAGCTATTGCTAGAGAAGCTGCAGTAGCAGGTGATCTTCAATTGGCATTTGATCTATGCCTTGTTCTGGTTAAAAAAGGGCATGGTCTGGTATGGGACTTGTGTGCTGCAATTGCTCGAGGCCCTGCAATTGATAACATGGATGTAAATTCCCGAAAGCTTCTGATAGGTTTTGCTCTTAGCCATTGTGATGATGAATCCATTGCTGAGTTGCTTCATGGTTGGAAAGATTTGGACATGCAAGGACAGTGTGAGGCACTGACTGTTCTGACTGGGACTAGTCCTCCTAATATTTCGAATCCTGAAGTGGTTAATTTCTCAGAAGAGGATGACTCAAAAGTTCATCTGGGCACTTTGAAAAATACCCTTTCTTCTGTTGCCAGAGAATTGCCTCCTGATAACTGGGAATCTCTTGTTGGAGAAAATGAGAAGATTATGTCCTTTGTTGCTTGGAAACTGCCTTGGTTGCTCGACTTAAGTGAGGCACAACAACATGGTAAAAAATCAAATTTGGGGTATATTTCTGGTAATGGTTGCATAAGTATAAAAGCACAATCTATGGTGACCATTCTGTCTTGGTTGGCAAAAAATGATTTTGCTCCCAGAGATGATCTGGTTGCCTCTTTAGCCAAATCAGTTTTAGAGTCTCCTTCGTCAGAAGAAGAGGATATTATGGGCTGCTCGTTTCTGTTGAATCTTGTAGATGCCTTCAGCGGAGTGGAATTAATTGAAGAACTGGTGAGAATGAGGGAGGATTACCAGGAAAGATCAAGCATCATGAATGTTGGAATAAGGTACGGGTTATTGCACAACTTGGGGGTTGAGTGCAAGGACTTCACTCGTAGGAGGGAGCTGCTACTTGAGCTTTTCAAAGAGAAGCACATGCCACTGAATTCTGGTAATTGCCCATGCTACTTTGTTTAGGTTCATTTCTTGTTCTTTGCACCTGCATTTAACTTGAAATGTATACTATTAACAAGCTGACGAGAAAGGGGATATTCACCAGAGTTAAAAGTTAAAAAGGCAAGAACTTACCTGTTATGGAAGATTATTTATCAATAGCCAAAACTCATAAGTATTAAGAAGATGTTATCTGAGAAGGAAAATTACTTACCCAGCAGCCAAATAAACTCAAGGTACTAAGTATTTGGTTTTTTTTCCCCTCTGGATTTTGTTTAAAGAAATATTTCCTTGAAATCCTTGTCTGATTTCGATCTCCTCTCCTTTTTACCTTAGTATTGAGATGTCTTGTGGATGCTAGGAGCTGTATTATTATGTTACACCTTGTGAACTTATTCTTTGTTCTTGTTCTGTTCGTCTAACTTATGCAGATGCGGTGGAGCAATTTGGAAAGGTGCAATCTACATTTTGGAGGGAGTGGAAACTCAAGTTAGAAGGGCAGAAGCGTGCTGCTGATCAGACAAGAGCATTGGAGCAAATAATTCCAGGAGTTGAGGCGGCACGCTTTTTATCTGGTGACTTAGACTACATTAAGGATACTATTTTCTTCCTGGTCGAATCTCTGAAGAGAGAGAAGAAACGGATTTTAAAGGACTTACTGGAAGTGGCAAACACATATGGCCTTGATCGGTCTGAGGTATGCAGTCGATATACTTATTAAAGTGTTACTGCACAGTGTAGGGTTCTTAATTGTTGAAGGCACATGAATTCTGTTTCTTGCAGGTATTGTTAAGGTTCCTAAGTTCTGTCCTTATCTCTGCAATTTGGACAAATGATGAAATTGCAGCTGAGATTGCAGATGTCAGGGGAGAAATAGTCAGTTTTGGTCTGGAAACCATGAAGGTCATTTCGTTCACAGTATATCCAGCAGTTGATGGGTGCAACAAACAACGCCTAGCTTGCTTATATGCCCTTCTTACTAACTGCTACTCATACTTGGAGGAGAAGGATGCCATGCCTATTTTTCACTGTGACCAAGCTTTGTCCAGCTTTGGATTGTCAAATTACTATAAGCTTATTGAGCGAGAATGTAGGAAAATCTCTTTCATCAAGAATCTTGATTTCAAAAATGTTGCCAGATTAAATGGGTTGAATTTAGATTGTTTCAGCAGCGAAGTCTTGAGAAATCTTGATGAATATTGCGTAGAAGCCTTGGCAAGAATGGTGGATGAACTTGTCAGTATTTACCATGGAACAGATCTTTTGCCTAATGGTCTTATATCAGAGCAGGATGTGTACAAGCATTACATTCTTACTTTGCTGGCTTCATTGGAGGTAAAAGCTAGGGCTAATTTTGATGCTGGTAGGCCCGAAGAATTTCAGGGTTCAGTTAGTCTGCTTGAGGAGACATATGATCGCTGCAAAACTTATATCAAACGGTTGGCACCATCAGATTCTTCTGAGTTGATGAAACGATTCTTCACTGTGAGCTTACCAGTCTCAGGTTCTCATGTGAGTGTACCTGATAACTCAGCCTGGCAGGACTGCCTAATTGTGCTTCTGAACTTCTTCCTAAGATTGGCTGAAGAAATGCAGGAGATTCAATCTCACAAAGATTCGAAGGAGATTTTTGCGTTCAATCCACAATGCCAAACAAGTCTCTTGAAGAGCTTAATGAGGCTGGTAATGGAAGATAGCATCTCACCAAATCAAGCTTGGGGCACAATTGTGGAGTACATGAACGTGGGTTTTGTTGGAGATTTTGCTGTTGAATTGCCCATATTTTGCAGAGCAATGATCTTTTCTGGTTGTGGATTTGGAGTTATTTTGGAAGTATTTTCTGAAGCAGTATCTCAGAGTTCACATATAATGGCTGATGGAGAGATACAAAAGTTTTCCAATCTCTATCTTGATATTTTGGAATCTATTCTGCAGGAACTGTGCAATGAACTCGATGGACAAGAGAATCTGAGTCAGTTATTGTCATCTCTGAGCAGAATGGAAGGTGACATAGAGAACCTCAAAAATACCAGGAAAGTAGTCTGGGACAGAATGGCTGATTTCTCGAATTGTTCCCAGTTACCAGGGCAGTGTCGTGTTTATGTTCTCGAGCTCATGCAGTTGATCTCTGATAGACACATTACAGGCTCGTCTGCTAAGCTCCAACCCAAGGTTCAGCGGTGGGAAGGGTGGGATGAGTCTCACCACTTGGGAGAAAGAGAGATGACTGCCAAGAATCACATGTCTTCAGATCATCCTGACTCTTCCAACAGGTTTACAGGTACGTTGGTTGCTCTTCGAACAACTCATATCGTGGTATCCATCTCCCCCAGCTTGGAAGTGACCCCCGAGGATCTTTTGGACATTTCAACTGCAGTTAGCTGCTTCATGAAACTATGCAGGGAGGTCAATACGGGATCCCACTTAGATTTGTTGGTGGCTGTTTTAAGAGAGTGGGAAGGGCTTTTCTTGCTTAACCGAGAGAAGGAGTCTTCTAAGGAGGTTTCTGCAGGAGGAGGGGATGATTGGGGTAATGACGATTGGGAGGAAGGGTGGGAGAGCTTTCAGGAAGTAGAACCGTTTGATGATAAAGATAAGGAAGGGAATCCTGCTTCCCTTCATCCCTTGCACCAGTGTTGGATCGAGCTACTGCAAAAATGTATATCTCTATCTCGCCTTGGAGATGTTATGCAACACTTGGACCAGTCCCTGGCGAAGACAACCGGGACACTGATTGATGAGGGTGGTGCTCGGAGCTTGAGTGAAAAAGTAGCTGAGGAAGACTGTTTGATGGGTCTGAAGATGGTTCTACTGCTCCCGTATGCAGAGTTGCAGGTGCATTGCTTGGAGGCGGTTGAAGAAAAGCTGAAACAAGATGGGATTACGGAGGGAATGGGCGAGGATTTCGATTTCTTGGTGCTTGCTTTGTCATCTGGCGTTTCTTCAACGATCATCTCGAATCCCTCGTTTGATGCTACTTTCTCGTACCTCTGCTACTTGATTGGCCACTCTGCTCGTCAATCCCAAGAGGCCCAACTATCGGCTTCACATGAAGATGAGACACTCGCCATGTCTCTCCTTTTCGGAAGAGTTATCCTCCCTGCTTTCGCGTGTGAGCTCTTGAAGGCAGATCAGCATGTTCTAGCCGGGCTTCTCGTTACCAAGTACATGCACACGAATCCTTCTCTCAGCGTGATTAACGTTGCAGAAGCAAGTCTCCGGAGATTTCTGGAGGGTCAGCTGTATCTACTGGAGCATGACGGAGAGTTCGACCTTGAGAAGGCAGGCTCAAGTCTTATCTTAAAGAATACTGTATCAATCTTCCGAGGTAAGCTGGGAGATCTGATCCGAGGGTCACTGCCTTTGCTCTCTATAAGCGCTCGATAAGGAACAAATGTTCCAAAAGTTTCCCTATGCGAACGGAGTGGGGTGTTGTACTTCTGCCCGTTAGTTCATTCGTTAACAGAGAGTACCGAACCGATACATGACGACAGTTTAGTATCAAGTCAGGCTCACTTATCATCCCCCGGCACATCGACTGCTAACTCTCTTGGCACAAGCGTTCGTTCTCTAGAAGTCGTAGGTGAATACATCTATTGCCGCGTTATCGACTCACTCGGGCAGTAGGTGTCTGAACCTTGGGTGGAGGGTCTCATATCTACCAACCCGGGAAAAGTGCACGTCATCGTTTGCTATGTAGACTCTGTTTTGTCTGGCAGTAAATGGTCTCTAAAGTAGGGGGGGGGAGAGAGTTTGCATTATGCTGCTTGCCGTCGTGCGGCTTCGAGTCTGCAAGACCGGAGCGATCGACTCGTAGGGTAAATGAACATCTGTGAATCGACGGACCCGGTTTTCGATTCGGTTCTTCCGGTCGGCTGTGCGGCTTGTTGAGTGTCGCACATCGAGGGAATGAAGGAACCGGATGGGGCTCTAGCTCTACGTCACTGAAATCCACCACATCAGCAAGCCCTCTTCCATTATCCACCACAAACTCAGATTTCTCCCAGACAAAATATCCACAATTCTGATTTCCTAACCGGGCGCCACCTCTCTCTATCTCTCTCTCTCTCCCAACTTCAAAGGAGCAACGAACAACTGTTCACAGTTCAATTAAAGACACCGTCCGGATCAAGAAAATCCGGAGGACAGTAATCATCGTACCCTTGAGATTTGTCGCTCGCGGGTGTTTGCTTTCCGGTTCGATGGCTAGGCTGGCTTCAATCAGCACGCACCCGTCTTTATCGTCTTGCATGTTCTTGTCCTCAACGGCCGCTCATGAATACGGTCCTTCCTGCTGGGTGACACTCGCTAGCCCGCTGGGAGGCTTGGCTCTGAATCAGGGACGGGGACAGAGACTGCGTTCACAGAGGGTACCCTTCGGACTAAAGATACAGAATGCAGCAACAAAGCCTGCAAAATCTCCAGGTATTCTAAGCCTTAATCTCTCGGCAAGATGTTGTTAATGGATACAGATGCATCCGCCAAGGAATCGGAGAGAGTGCATAATTTACGTAGCTCGGCACAATTAGCTTGATCTTGACTCCCCGCTCTTTGGGCAACAGCTGAAGAGGAATGGAAGATCAAGAGGGAATTGCTACTTCAAAAGAAGGTCTCTCTCTCTCTCTGTCCCTTCACTGAAATTCCATAGTCACTCTCTCTCGATAATACATATATATATATATATATATATATATAGACTAAGCCCATAGGCCATTCGCAAAAGAAGCATATCGCAAGATTTTGAAATATTAGCTAAAAAAGCTTCTGGAATTTTTTTGCTTTCAAGATCAACGAGAGCATAGTACGATGATTCTAAGAGTGGAAAGACAGATGGTGATAATTGAATAGCCTTTATTACTGGACCCTGAAAGATTGAACAGGAAGCACCCCACCCCTTCTTTGCAGGTACGAAGCGTGGATGTGAAGGAAGCCTTGCGCCTTCAGCAGGAAAACAACTTTGTGATTCTCGATGTACGACCCGAAGCAGAATTCAAGGAGGTTAGTTGAACGGTCTGGAAGTTTCATCATAATAATACTACGCCAAACTTCATTCAGCCCGTTGATCGGCTTACAGAGTAGGAATTGAACGCCCAATGGATGATCCCGATCTCTGTTTTTTACCTAGGCTCATCCACCGGGTGCAGTCAATGTGCAAATATATAGGCTTATCAAGGAATGGACGGCATGGGACATCGCACGCCGTGCTGCCTTTGCCTTCTTTGGCATCTTTGCAGGCACAGAGGAGAATCCTGAATTTCTCCAAAGTACGGGGAAACCGTCTGGTCCTGCCTAGTTTATAGATGTTAATCAGATTTCATGTATCACCAAATAATCACTAAATCTGTAATATGTTCTTCAGCCTTGGAATCAAAGATAGGTAAAGATGCAAAAATAATTGTAGCTTGCTCCGCTGGTGGCACAATGAAACCATCCCAAAATCTTCCGGAAGGACAGCAGTCGAGGTAACATTATTCAAATCTACACATGTTTCACATATTTCAGAATACTACCCAAATAATTCTATTAATATCATCCTTGGAATATGAGTAAAAGGTAATTAAACAAGCATCTGTCTGTACATTTTCCCAAGGAAAAAAACAACAAAAATGCCACATTTGCTGCCAATACGTCAACAGAAATCTGTCTACTCTTTCACGATGATGATATATGATATTGCTATTTCCTGCAGATCTCTTATAGCAGCCTATATACTCGTCCTCAATGGATACACCAATGTCTTCCATCTAGAAGGGGGCTTGTACACATGGTTCAAAGAGGGATTGCCTGCAGCATCAGATGAGTAAAGAATCAGCTTTGACGGCCACTTACTTGTTTTGGAGATAGGCTGTGCGACTTACTGTCGGAATAGAAATTCTTGTAGCACAGAATATCTATGTGAGAACAGTGCCTATCTCAAAAGAGCGGAATGGTTGTTGTCCTGATGAGTAAATGAACTACCCACCTGTCCCCGATGATTGATCAGTGACGACCACAACAAAAAGTTTTGAGATCCCTTCTTGGGGAGCTGTGAGACAATTTTTCTCCCACTGATTCATGGTATTTTCATTTTATGCTGCACGTAAAGAAGCTCGTGCCATAGCTAGAGCACCCTCGTAGGTTTTGTTCCCACCAATGAAACCACTCATATGAACAAAAACACAACCAGGAATTCCGGCTACTGCAGAGAGTTCATCACCCTCCAAACCCCTCCACGCAACAGGCATAGGTTTCCGACTTTTAAAATTACTGGACGAGACAGCCACTGCCTGTAGTCTCCATCTTTGACTCCTGTCATCCTGCAAATAAGTAGCATTTATTTTCTGTGTCTTTCGAAGAAAGCATCACGATGCACCATAAAATAAGATTATGTACCTAGAGATGTGCGAGCACCTGTTTTTGGCCACTATTCAGTTTCTATACTAGAAAAATTGGATGCGACAATTGCCAGGATTGTTTTACTATTTTCTTTTCCATTTTTTTTGAAAAACAGGAATATTTACCTCTTAAAATGAAGAACCATTTATTGGTAAGGAAATACCTGATAGACAACATATTTGATGGAAGGGTCAATGTTCATTTCCTCCTCCAGCTCACAAATGTGAAGCTTCCACTGCAAAATTTATGATTGGCATCGTCAGAAAAGAAAAAAAATATTATTATAATGACCAAATGCTACCAGCAAATTCAAGTAAAATAAAAAACAAATCATCTCATAGATTTATAATTTATTTTCAACTCTAATCTTATCCATAAAAAAAATGCTTTAGATACTTAAATAATTTAATTAGAAGCATGAAAGGTATTTTCTCTTCCTCAGTATGATTCAGACCATGAACTATCCAGAACCAGGGGATTGGCATCACGTTTAAGCAACTGTCCCTGTGCCTTTTGCTGACTATGCATAATTTATCAATCACAGATGACATTCTCAATAAGCTAGCATGCTTTGATAAGCAAATTAGATAACGGTGGGAAAAAATTCGAAGTTGTCCAACTTTGGCAGTAAACTAGATAACTTACTGGGCAAGATCTATTGAGCACAATAATTTCTCCACTGTGATCAATGTTCTTTCTCGTTGAAATACACTCCATGATGATCGATCGAGCAGGTAACCATGATCTTGCATGAAAATGAACACTCTGACAAAAACGCATGGGCCAATATTCGCTGTATAATGTAATATCTTAAGATATAATTATGACTGATTGGTATAAAGCCCTTGAAGCCTGTACCTCCAGAAATTCACTCCCGGCAAGTCTCATAGCATGTTGGAAGGCTTCATCTTCTTTTTCAAATGAAAGATCTGGATCAACCCAATCCAAATTTAGCCTTCCCACTCTCGAAGACAAACTTGTGTTATTGACATATCTTGGTTGTTGGTGTGTCTCATATTGGCTGATTCCATTATCAGTGGCATCGATGGCCTATTAAGGGAGAAAGCCTTGTCTTGAAACTACATATAACTCTTGAACAAATCACTTAAAAAATTACATACAGGAAACTAGAGGAGCCACATAAAAAAGAGGTAGTATCTTCAAAACTTGCTCCATTTACTAGTGGAATTATCAAACACACCATGATCATAGTTATCTTCATATACAATTAATAATTTTAGCATGACTGCAGAGAATGGTTATATGTAAACAAGAAAATCTGTACCTCCATGAAGTCCTTATAAATAGCAATAAACAGCTTATTCACATCAGGATGTTCCTGGTCAAGCTGAAGCTCCTTTGTGATCAGCTCTTTCCCATAATGCTGGACGGAAATTAAAGAGAGAGAGAGAGAGAGAGAGAGAGAAGGTTATCCATCAGACGGGAGAGAGAGAACGGAAGTCGGGAATCGAGATGTAAAAGCTGACGTCATATGAAGAATATGGTCGAACACCTTATACACAAGGCCAGCGCTGCTGAGTTTAGTGGTGAAACCAAGGCCAAGAACCTCCCCGAACCCTCTCTGGTGGTGATCGTAACGGTCACATCTCGGGTCATAGACTCCTCCCACATCCACCACCGCATCCAGCGAGTCCAATACCTTCAGAAAACATCATGCAAACAGCAGTCCATCCGCGGGACTAAAGAATGAAACCCCTTTAATATACACCATTATAATATCGATTAGCTCCAGCGCTGACGAAGTCTCTAGCTAGGTTGGCCAATAGAACGATGGTACCCCGAGGATGAGCTAAATTTTACATGCACCAGGTTGAAGACGTTAAGAGGGAGATGGGAGTGAGTAACCTACCTGGGGGTCTCGGGTACGGACGATTTCGGCATTGCGGAACTTTTCAGTGAGGCGGAGCATGAAGCAGGCGAGGGCTTCGTCGCAGTGGAAGCTGCCATTGTGAGTCCCAACCCGTGTAGTAGCCCCAGAACCGGCAGAAATGGAGAATGCTGCACGGGCTTGAGAAGGAGAGAGCATGAAGCAGAAGTTTCCCACCTCCGGAGTCTTGACGAAGGGGATGATGCGAGTGTACAAGGCTGAACTCCTGGAAGCCGACATGTCTTCTCTGAAAATATTCAGTCGCCTGAAACTCTCTCGTCCTTTTGACTCTCCAACCGGTCTCGCCTCGGCGAAAACTAAAGATTACGATCTCCAAATACTTTTTCCTTTTTCTGATATTATTATTATTATTATATAATACACATCAATAATTTTTTTCGAATGTCATATTTTACTTAAAATATAAATTATTGAATTATTTTTATTTTTTAATTATTCTAGTAATTAAGATTTATTTTTATTTTGAATTAATTTAATTGGTGGGTTGAGATTCCATGACTCTTGATTAAGAAATTAGCACTTGCCTTTTCTTTTAGTATAAATAATTAATATTAATAGCAATTCAGAATCTAGCATTAATTAAATAATTCATAGTCCAATTCCGAAGGCATCAACAGTCATGAATTACAACTTATCACAAGTTAGTACAATGAAATAATTATTACATGGTACAATTATTTTTAAAAAAATTAAAAAAAAAAAAGAGAAAAAAAGCAGAGGAAATATCTCATAAATGCTGCTACAATTACAAGCCCTCTAGTGTAATTCGATCAAATTAAGTTGTCTTTATATATATATATATAATACATATATATATATTCTATGTATTAGTTCAAGGTTTCCTATCCAATACTGTCAAAGATGAAACAGACCCTTCCGTATTTCGACTAGCCGGCCTGAGAGCCCAACAATTCCTGGCATCCTACGGTCCGTGCTGCTACCCTTCCTTCTCGGCGGAGCTAAGGTCGACCGACTCCTTCCTCCTGCTGCCCATCCTGAGCAGCCCGTAGAGCTTCCGGAACTCCCTGACGGTGTGGACGCTCTCGCTGCAGAACACCGAGGCTGGCTCGGGCGATTCTTCGCTGGACCGGCCCGATCCGCTTCCGGTCAGCCTCTGCTGCCCAACCCTACTAGCTTTCACGGTCTGGAGGGCCCCTATGACCGACTTTATGGCTCGGCTCGGCGAGGACCGGTTCGCGATCATGATCTCACCTATGTGGGCCGGGCTGAGGCTCGCCCCGGACTGCAAGATCTCCTCCACCTGGGGGAAGAGCTTGTGGTCCTTGAGGCCCAAGTAACTGTTTGCCAGGCTCTTGAACGCCGGGAAGTCGCACAGCGGGAAGTGTATCTGGACGTCGACCCGGCCCGGCCTCACCACCGCCTCGTCCACCTGATCCTGGCCGTTCATGGTGAACACCATCACCCGCTCCTCCCCGCAGCAGGAAACAACCCCGTCCATGAAGCTCAACAATCCCGATATGCTCACGGCCGTCGATTTCCTCTCCAGGAGAAGCCGATCGAGGTCTTCGACCACTATGATGGACTTGCTCGTGGTCTGCATCAGGAGCAGCTTCAAGTCGGAGTCGTCGAGAACCCGGGACATGTCGATGTCGTACACGTCGTAGCGGAGGAACTTGGCCATCGCAGCGATGAAGCTCGACTTGCCCGTGCCAGAGGGGCCGTAGAGGAGATAGCTCCGTTTCCAGACGCGGCCGAGCCGGTGGTAGTACTGCTTTGATTTGAGGAACGCCTCGAGGTCGGACTTCACCTTCGCCTTCAGCTCGCCGTCCATCACGACGGTGTCGATCGTTGCCGGATGAGTGAATTGGACCGATCTCCATCGTCCTTCATTGCCTCCCTCTGCAGGCCCCGAGTTCGTGAACAGCCGGATATCCCTCCGGTTCTGTTCAACCTCGTCGGAGACGGTGAAGATGTGCTGGAGGTATGGCTTCAGGATCCGCCGTTTGTCCCGCTTCCTGATCCTCAAGACCAGGGACCGATTCTCCCCGACGCCCTCGCTCTTCCACGAGACCTCCGCGCCGAGGAACCGGTCCCGGACCGGCCGTTCCGGGTCTGGGCGCACCACAATGTCGTTGGATTTCGGTCCCGACAAGAGGTTCGTGAAATCGGAATCCTCGAGTGAGGAGAGAGAGTTGAGGTAGACAGAGACCTTGCGGTAGAGGTGATTCTCCTGAAGCTGCTCGTTGTGACGAGGGACCGTGAAGAACTGGTACACGTGGCAGTGTTCCTCCACCGACCTCCACAGCCGGAGGAGGAGCTGCAGGGCAGAGGTCCTGAACAGAATACGGAGAATCAAGATCAGGGGAAGAAGAGCACCCAGAGGCGGCAGCTTCACTTCGCCGGAGAAAATCTCCATCGGAGAGTCGAATCACACTTCCCTATGAATCAGAGAGATGAGAACGAGACCAGAACGGTTTAATAGGCGATGATTTTAATGGGAATGGATGGGAGAGGTCTACGAAGACGGCGTGAGACGGCAGGTATTACTGGGTCAATTACACTACGGAGGTAGTGGGGAGGGAAAGAGCAGATGCCAGAGACCCCAGAGAGAGAGAGAGAGAGAGAGAGAGAGAGAGGCGTGCTTTTTTGTTTTTATTTTTTAAAAAATATTAATACCAATTTTATTATACATAGGCAATTAATTAACCCAAAATTCACTATAATTTAAATTATGTTATTTAAATAAGTAAAATGGTAATAATTTTATATTCTATAATACTCTTAATAAAAATAACAATTTCACCTTAACATAATACATTAATAATCGAATTAAATCCCCTTGAATAAATTTTGAAATCTTGCACCGTTAGCTAACGGTGGAGGGAAGGCGTTTCAATTAATAGACTATTGTAATGGGCTGTAATTGTACGACTATTGACTTGTATTTTTCTTTTTCATGCTCTTTCTTATTTATTTATTTAGATGCAGTTGTCTGGTCATGGAGTTGAATGAGGAGGACCATGTTTGGCGTGGGAGGGAATTGGACGGGGGTGGATGTGGTTTTTCAACGGTATTGACCAAACACGGCATTTGATGTCGACGGTCTCGACTGGTTTCAGGCTCCATTCGTTCGCGTTACACTCTTTCTGTGCATAGTTAACCGATAAACAAACCATTCAGCAGAAAATAAAAATATAAAAAATATCCCTAATTCTCCTGGATTATGAATCTTCTCCAACCGTAAAGTGCGAGACGAAACCATGATCTCGATTTATATGTGAAAGTACAATTAATTAGACGAATATAAATTCTGATTGCGTTGGGGGATTAGATAAAAGTTAGATGGTCTGTTGCTTTATTATTATTATTATTATTATTATTAGTGAAGGTATCGCATGATTCCGTCACCTTTTATGTAATAATCTATTCATGTCCGGACAAAATAGTCAAATAACTCGTAGTGCATTTTCTGACGTTGAATCTATCGTGCTCTTGAACATATGATTGACTTGAAATTTCAATTTTACTCCCCGACACCCATTTTTTTTGTCCTATAAATTTCGATATTAGTACGTGATTATTTTATTTTATTTTTCTCTATTATAAAGTAAATTTATGAGTTAAATTTTTATATAAATAAAAAAATTATGGATGGATACGAAGTGCTTCTCTGATTCTTGTTGGAACAGTATTATGAAGGGAAGGTGAATAGAGTACTAAAAATTAATATTATATTATTTATAATTATATTTAATTATTATATTGAAAGAACTAATTGTGAATTTATTTTTTTATTGCTCTATAGTCCGAAAATTGAATGGATAAAAATATAATTATTAGATAATTGAATTATCTCTTTATAACCCTTCCAATTTTTTAATTAAATAGAAGATTAATCAATATCATAACATTTCAAAAAAAATATTATTACTTATCCAATCTTTGTTTTTTGTGATTTTTTTAATTAGTTCAAAGTCCACATTTTGGGATTTGACCAAGCAATGGAAGGATTAAAATTGCGACTAAGTGGTAAGAGACTATATTCCTCATAAATAAGGAAAATAATATTATAATATAAAATTATATTAATTATATATTATAATTTTTTATTATTAAGTCTAAATAATATTATGTATATTTATTCTCATATATACTTCTTTTATGATAATTTATAAATAAATAAATTTTTTATATTATTCAATTAGTCAGTTAAAATAATAAATTTTTTATTTTTATGAATTTGGACATATTACCACAATATATTTCTAGTATCATAGCAAGTTGATATCGAGGAGTAGCTGTACATAAGATACTAACAAAGTGGTATTCTCAAGAAAATTGATGACACAACTATGAATACACCAATTTACTCCTTACAACCTCTGAAGTTAAGTAAGAGAAAACTCAAACCGATTTGTTAAATCTCTAAAGGTAAAAAGTCATGAGTCAACATTTATTGGCTATTGAAGTTAAAGATGCTCAAATTAATTTTCTTGTTATTGTTAGGCAAAAAAATTACGCTACTAATATCAATATTGATTATATACTCAAAGCTAATGTGATATTTCAACATGCAAGACAAGTATTTCATTTTGCTGTATGCTAATACTTATTTTCAAAGAAGTGTGAGAGATATTTTCTTATTTATAATAGGAAAAATAATATTATAATATAAGATCACATTGACCAATTATATTGATTATATCTTAAGATTTTATAATAATATATTTAGATAATATTATATATATTCATTTTTATATTTAATTATTTTACCATAATCTATGAATAAACAAATAATTTTATTTTATTTCATGAGTCATTCAGCATGATAAATATTTTGTTTATATAAATTTAACTATATTACCACAATACATTCATATTATTTATGCCTTTTTTAATGTTATTTTATATTTTTACACTGATACCTACAAAATCAAAGGACTTCACCTTTTTGGGCTGTAAGCCGACGAAAATGGCAATGATAATTTTTTTTCTTCTTTTGAAAATTGACGAGGCATAGAGGAAATTCCCAACATATTTTAATTTTGTACAGCCCATTACTGTGTCTGTCACGCTGGAATCCTTAATTACGGTTCGTTAAAGTAATTTATAACTCCGATATCGTCGCAACGATTTCCTCTGCAGCTCGGTTCCTTGAATAGCTAGACTAGAGATGCTACTAGCATATAGAGCCACGACGAAAGGATCATTCTCGAATCACTCCTTCAATCCGTCCATACCACACAAAGCCTAGCTCGAATCTGTGTGGTCACACGCATTGGGGCCAGCTTCGCGAGCTCGACCAACGAGAGTCACAAATGATATCGCGTCGCATGGTCCCTCCAATTTGATCAACGTTTAAAAGGGGTCCACTGAGACACGTAGTGGCCATTTTTGTGATGGCTAGGCGCTCAGTTCAGTAAATGGTGTGCTTTGGAGCTTTTGCCCCTTCGATCTGCGATACGTATACTGTCTCTGGACTTGTCGAAGAGTTCCCGGTTTCCAGGCGGAGGAAAAACGAAGAAATTGTCGGATTACACGACTGGGTTCCTGTCCCAGTTATCAATTTATCTACCTTCCAAATCTTACTGTACCATTTTGTGTATTTAACCCAGAGATAATACCATTAAGTGAAAAGGATCGGGATATTGAATGTTAATGTTGTCAACATCTTGCACAAAAAGTGGTTGATATTCGAGCACTTTATGGCACAGACGGCAGCTTTAATGCGTCCGGAAAAGGGGACAACTGGTAATCATGAAACGAGTTTTTTTTTTTGGTCCTTCTTGTGGTCGATCTTTCCAGCAACTACTTTTCACATTTGGATGCACAGATTGGTGCACTCCAATTAATGTATCATCATTATTATTGAAGAAAAAAAGAGAGAGGCAAGGATAGACAGGGAGACAGGTGCATGTATTCATATATTAATTTAGGTCCGTTCAGTTTGGTGGGCAGCAAATACTGGATTGGATTCAACCGTCGCCCGGAGTTGGTTCACCGTTGGATACATTGGACGTATCCATCAACAGCCATCTTCGACGTGCTCGTTTTGTCTCGGATTCTCCGTATTCATTTCATCTGGTAAGACATACAACCAAGGGATCATCATGACTTGCCCGAGCGATGGCCACATCCATGCCGCTGGGACAGACCTTTTTCCGATTCGTACGTGAATGAAAACACGTGATAGAGGATGAAGGAATAGGCTTTTCGGCTCAAGATCGGATCGGCCAGGGCCAGCTACCCCCACCAAGCTCTTTATCAATTACAGAGCTGGATTAGCTGGCTAGCTGCCAACTCGCAACTGCAAAGGGCCTTTGATCAGCAGCAGGCTGCCCGGAGCTGGCCCTGGCCGATCCGATCATGAGCCGAAAGCCTGGGCCGCCTGCTGCTGTCGTACTGCACCTATGAACTGAAAAAGGAAAGCGACCGCCAGATGTTGTGTCGTCGGTCTGAAGCACCGAACCCACCGCCCCAGCGGCCCTCCCAAAGCACTGGGTTCGATTTGTTTCTCGTGATTCGGGAAAAAATGCTGTCGGTATGCACACACGACTCGTACGTTGACCCATCGTGAAGAAGATCTCATGCATCTACTCGTATTCCCAGAACCGAATACTTCATTTTTTAAAGTTGATCCACTCCCACTGCGTACCCGAGTGAGTCATAATATGGATATTGTGCGTGGAACTGGAATCGAGAACGAGCTCATGATCACCAGAATTCGACCACGGGCAGCATGGGCCCTGTAGTTAGGCTTCTGGGCCCAGTTATGCAATGGGCCTATCCTAGGCCCGGTACCATGTAGACTTAGATCAAGACAAGTTGGACCACACTGTATCATGTGGGTACTGTGCGTAGACAACTTTACAAGTGGCCAGAAATAAATTTCTACGTACATCTTAATCCAGGACACGGAGATCGGCACCGTGGTCGTGGGCAGGGTTGCGGCCATGGTCTGAGACTGCTTTGCAGGTTGTACTCTGTATCTTCTCCTCTCTACAGATTCTGCACTATAAACATCCCGCAGTGTGAGAGAAAAAGTGTTTTAACTTGCTCTTAAACCCGGATGCCCAGGCACAACCCTGGTCGTTCGTCCACTGAGTGAACAGTGAGCTCCGTCGATTCCACTTTCTTTTACTGTTGATGGGTGCCACTGAAACGTACCCATATATATATATATAATATGTATGTATGTAAGACGCGATGACGTTCATGTTCTTTTACCCCTGGATCGATAGAGATCGTGATTCTCTTCCCCCCTTTTCACCTTTTTTCAACATTACATATGCATCCACATAAGATATATATGTATAGAATGAGATACCATCCTATCTTATTATATTATGGAGAGACCCACCCACCACCCTGTCATGAACTTTGTCGATATCCATCTCCTTCCTCATTATGCCCTGTCGAGATCAATGGAGTTTTCCTTTATCTTTTATGAAGGATTTATATCTTATATGTGTAGTTGACTGAAGGGCGAGAGTCCTGTCCCTTCACTCCATTAAGCGGCCAACTCACACAGTGAGACTAGTAGTAGTAGTAGTCATAATTGCATAATTCGAGCGGGACTCGATCCGTTTCCCCCATGTTTTTAATATGAAAATTCGACCTAATCTTTTGGGACGGTCTCGGGTTGATTTTCTTGTCTTTCGGTTTTTTCCTTCCTTTTTTTTTGTTTGACTTACCCCTAGAGAATAGAGGCGCAAATTAACCGCATGTATGAGGTTGGGTCCTTCGAATTGACGTGTGAGGCTAACATTTAATTTTTTTTAATCGTAGTTGTCAGTGGATGATCAGGCTTTTTAGTGGCAACTTGCTTCTAAAACCAAGTGCCCATTGGAATCACGAGTGGTTTTCGGACGGTCCCCCAATCGTGCCATTTCCGACACACACTCGGTTGGTTCATCGCCTCCCTCCAGTGCTAAAGAGAACATTCGCCGTCCCTCATCTTATCGCTAGCTTTACCTTTTCGGTGTTCGAACAAGTAATATGATGTCCCGGCTCGAGCTTATGACAGATATTAAAACATTCCATAGGTAGATAGAGGCGTACGAATTTTGGTCTTTCCTCCTTCACACGATCAACGTTGAGAAAAGATGCCTCCGAGGGGGTCAGCATATGCCGATAAGCTGATAACATGAAGTGGTTTGAAGTTCTCAGGATCGGAGATTAATTGTGAGTTCTATGTCGTCGTGTAGTACAGAATTTAGTAAATTAATCGATTGTTATGATATCCTGTCTAAAAGAAATTTGGGGGGAAAGATTCCCTAATTAAATGGTAGGTGAAAGACAGAGATGGCCGTATTGCATGCATATTCCTTCCATCTTCAACATATGCCACTGCTTTTTCGATGATAAAATATTCCATGGAAGCTACATCGGTGTGCGATCGATCTGTCCCCACGTGCCAAATAAATTTAAGAGTGACGTTAATCATATTTTATGGAGGGCTCAACTCAATCATTGTGAAATAACATGGGAAATGGAATAATGATATTTTATACAAATTCCGGCACGTGCGCCATGTAAACAATTTGCTAATGCTGCCTCGTCCATTACCCACATGATAATCCCCTCTTTAATGCGCAATTAACCAGTAATTTATCATGATAATTATATTTTTCTATAGCTGCCCTTTTGCCTTGTCAACTCCCATCAGACGTTAGTTAATTAAGAGTAGCATATGATCAGTTCGTAACTCATTGACAATCTAACCCCCGTCAAGGCTGGTGGAGCTTGGCCCTGCCGAAGCTCATCGAGGCTAGAACGGACATCTCATGGAGGCACCGTGAAAATGGAGGTGAGCACACTGTAGCTTAAGATCTACTGGAACTGGAGATGGTGAGATGCATGAGATTCTCTGTTCTTTTTTTAAGAGAAGTTTAAATGTCAAATTTCATATATAAGGAAATGGAGGAGGAGGCGAATGAGTTGAGAGAGCAATAGAACGTGGTACCAGAAAATTGGATATACCGGTGGGTGAATTGACCTTCCGATTACAGAGGAGGGAGAGGGAGAAGGTGTCGACAGATTGGGCGGTTAATGTTGTTGTGAGATTTGGAATTTTGAGTTTATGTTGACGTCAACATATGAAAAGGTTAATCGGATCCATTGAATGCCAGTGAAAAAGTCGCGGTCAGCTGGTCGTCGACACGCGCGAGCTCTCCGCTCTCTCTGCATCTTCGCCATTTTGGATCCATTCATAGTGTTTAAGACACGCGACAGACTGAAAGCAGACATGGATTTATTACATAGTGACTGGGGATATCACCACGCAGAAGTTCATTGCACTTCCTCATCCCATCCATCCACCCACGCTTTTCTTCCTCAAGGGAGAAAATGGTGGGCTGAGAAAGAGAGAGAGAGAGAGAGAGACAGAAATAGTCAACGCACCGATTCTTGAAAACACACCACCACCCGACATCTGTAAAGGATTGCACTCCGCGTATCGTATGCTCTAGGTGGTGTGGAAGTGGAGGAAGGAGAGTTCCCAGCAATGAGTTGCACTATGTCAAGCTGTAGCTGTACTACAAAGATAGCTAAACAGCCTCCTTTGTTGTACTTCATGTAGTACACTAAATGTGGAATTTGGGTCGTTCTTTCTCCCTCCATCTGGATGATAATTACTTGTTCTCTTGAGGCGCTTTCTGTATAAATTTGCAAGATTTAGGCAGATTTTGCGGTGTCCTTGACCTGCAAGGCGCAACGGATTTTAGTCAATAGCTGAAATCGTGGGGGCGTTCTTGTTGGGGTGTGTTCTGGGTGGTTGTTTGATTCGATTTTCGCATTGAATTATTGGCATTGTGAAAATGAAGCGTTCTTATTTCTGGGTTTTTG
This sequence comes from Sonneratia alba, assembly GCA_900174645.1. Lineage (NCBI taxonomy): Eukaryota > Viridiplantae > Streptophyta > Magnoliopsida > Myrtales > Lythraceae > Sonneratia > Sonneratia alba. The sequence continues at coordinate 1,949,951 of FWPY01000036.1, read as the reverse complement.
TTCCTTGTCAGGTTCTGTCTTGTCTCTGCGCGTGAGCGTGTGTGTGAGAGAGAGAGAGAGAGAGAGAGAGAGAGAGCAGCTGTCCTCTCTCTGGTATCGAAAGAAGATTGGAGGATGATGGCAATGGCAGTGAGCTGAGCTGAATCGTTCAGAGCTCTCATCTTCCCCGACTGAATTTTCCGAATAGTGAGTGAGGCCAGTTTCATCGTTCACTTTCAGTGATGTTGTTTTCTTTTTGCCCATGCAATTTGAATCGGCCGCTTTGTTTGGCCTGATAGATCTCTCGTAAGCGTTTTGAATCCGGCAATGGTGAAAACTGTGGCAATCTTAGGAATTTCAGTTCTTGAAATCCCTCCTCAGTCCCTGACACAGCTACTGCACGCAGACTGGTTAAAACTCGGGCATTTTAGGAATTACACGCCTGGCCCGGCTGCATGAGCATGGAGGACGAGCGCAACGTGGTGGAGCGAGTCGAGGGCGTGGCTGTAGAGGCTCGGGATGGAGCCGACCCAGTGAAGCGATTGTCCCCATGGAGGAGCCAGATCACCATAAGGGGAATCGTCGCCAGCCTGGCGATCGGGATCATCTACAGCATCATAGTGATGAAGCTGAACCTCACCACGGGGCTCGTTCCGAACCTCAACGTCTCAGCCGCCCTTCTTGCTTTCGTACTCATAAGGTCGTGGACGAAACTGCTCCACAAGGCCGGGATCGTCACGGCCCCGTTCACGAGGCAGGAGAACACTATAATTCAGACATGCGCCGTTGCCTGCTACAGCATCGCTGTCGGAGGTGCGGTTTCGGGTCCTTCCCACGCTGATCTAACTTTCCGTGCAAGTACAGTTTGATTCAAAATAATTTGCCATGAACTGTGTTAGCAGCAGTTTCCTGGAAGCTATTCGGAAAGTTGTTTTTTTGACTGTGGCAACTTGCCAGTTTTTTATTCTGCCTTTTCTTGAGAATTTTGGAAGGAAGAATAGGAAATTCTACCGTATTATGCTTGTGGAAAAAATCAAGGTTTTTTTCTTTTTTCTTTTGGAAATACGATAGGCCGGTTATATTTTCCTGAGGGGAACTGAAGAGGGGCGACGACGACTTACAGAGAAGGAAGAAAGTTGAACCACTTAACTTAAATCGAAGGGTGAATTTAGATTGTCGAATTGTTGAGAAGCAATGGAGCTCACAAAGTTTTCTCAGTGAAATTATCTTACCACTTCTGGGGGAAAACACGCAGAAAGATCATTAATTTTCATCTTCACGAATTTCAAAAGCTGCTTTACCTGTGATACGGATCCGGGGCTTCACTTAGTCGTTGTGAAGGACGGCATTCCAGGAGAATTCTTATGTAGCAATATATGTACAGTTTGCTGAGGAGACGATGAATTTTGATTTAATTCTCGGGCGATTGGCCAGGTGGGTTCGGGTCGTATCTATTGGGTCTGAACAGGAGAACCTATGAGCAGGCAGGTGCGGATACACCTGGAAACACTCCCAACAGCACCAAGGAACCTGGGATTGGTTGGATGACAGGTTTCCTCTTCGTGAGCAGCTTCGTCGGGCTTCTTGCATTAGTACCACTCAGAAAGGTAATACCTTATCAGAACACAAACTATAGCTGTCCTGTTCTTTCCCGAAATTATTGGGCCGAGTCCCTCCTCGCCCTAGTGTTTGACTTTAACTGCTGGCTCTGTTTTTTTGTAAAATTACTGGAGATGCTTTGTTTCCCCCCGGCTAGTTGCTCATAAAATCAATTGCTTATATGTGGGGTGGGGTTGAGAAGTAAAAGAGAAAAACTGAAAGGCCCGGTATTGTTGATTTCTAATTCATGAAGTTCATTCTGTTATCTCAGATCATGATAATCGACTACAAGCTAACTTATCCCAGTGGAACTGCTACGGCTGTTCTTATCAACGGGTTCCATACTCCTAAAGGAGACAAGATGGCCAAGTAAGTATCGTCCTGCGTTCCATGTATGTTTCATTAAAACGGTACCAGTTTTGCAGCGAGGCATTAAATGAGAAATTGGAGCGGGAAATGACCGAGACAGGACATGTTTCGCAGAAAACAGGTTCGCGGCTTCATGAGATTCTTTTCAGTTAGTTTCCTGTGGGCGTTCTTCCAGTGGTTCTACTCCGGCGGCTCCCAGTGTGGGTTCTCCCAGTTCCCGACCCTCGGCCTCAAAGCTTTGGAAAATACGTGAGCGACAGAGCTCTTCCGTTTTGCTCACGTTGGCCATTCCCAAACCGATCCATTTCTTTGCTGATATATGCTCTCGCCGATTGATCCTCGCAGGTTTTACTTTGATTTCAGTATGACCTATGTGGGTGCTGGAATGATCTGTTCGCACCTCGTGAATTTATCTTTGCTTCTCGGGGCTGTGCTCTCCTGGGGAGTTATGTGGCCTCTCATAAGAGGGCTTAAGGGAGAATGGTTCCCTCAGACGTTAGCAGAAAGCAGCATGAAGAGTTTGAATGGTTACAAGGCAAGCAAAGATTTGTATAGCACCCGCAGCTACCTGGTCTAGCATATCATATTACTGTACTGATATCTTGGAGCGCCTTTCTGCAGGTTTTCATTTCAATCTCACTGATTCTCGGAGACGGACTCTACAATTTCCTCAAGATTCTCTTCTTCACTGCCCGGAGCATTTACAGCCGAATGAACAACAAGACTAGTAAAACATGTAAGCAGAGCATTCTCTTCTCTACCCTGTGAATTTGGATTCACCAGTACGCACACAGTTGCTCTTCCTAGATGCAAAAAAATGGAAAACGTGTACCAACAAGCTTCTCTGTCTCACAGTCCCTGAGAAGGAGAACGACTCTGTCGACGACCTTCAAAGAAACGAAGCCTTCATAAGGGAGAGCATTCCCCTGTGGCTAGCCTTTTCTGGGTATGCCTGCTTCGCGATCATCTCGATCATCGTGATCCCTCTCATGTTCCCGGAGCTGAAGTGGTACTTTGTAGTCGTGGCATATGTGCTAGCTCCATCGCTCAGCTTCTGCAATGCTTATGGAGCCGGTCTCACTGATATGAACATGGCCTACAACTACGGGAAGGTTGCCCTGTTCATACTCGCTGCGATCAGCGGGAAGAGTAATGGCGTAGTGGCAGGGCTAGTTGGGTGTGGCCTGATCAAATCAATCGTCTCAATCTCCTCGGACCTGATGCACGACTTCAAGACTGGGCACCTGACCTTGACCTCCCCCCGGTCGATGCTCCTAAGCCAGGCAATCGGGACTGGAATCGGGTGTGTCGTCGCCCCGCTCTCTTTCTTCCTCTTCTACAAGGCGTTCGATGTTGGAGACCAAAATGGAGAATATAAAGCTCCCTACGCTGTCATTTACCGCAACATGGCGATCCTCGGGGTGGAGGGATTCTCCGCCCTCCCCAACCACTGCCTCCAGCTGTGCTATGGTTTCTTCGGCTTCGCTGTGGTGGCAAACCTAGTGAAGGACCTCTCCCCGAGGAGGATCGGCAAGTGGGTACCACTTCCGATGGCCATGGCAGTTCCTTTCCTCGTGGGGGCCTACTTCGCAATAGACATGGGTGTCGGGAGCTTGATTGTGTTCGTGTGGCACAAGATGAGCAGCGAGGAAGCCGCTCTTATGGTCCCTGCGGTCGCATCGGGGCTGATATGTGGAGATGGACTATGGATCCTTCCCTCGTCGATCCTCGCTCTTGTGAAGATCCGCCCTCCGATCTGTATGAACTTTGTCCCATCATCTAGCTGAAGGTCGGTCTGTCGGATTTTCCACCAGTATCTCAGGGAGTTAAAAGGTAGCATAGACATAAACAAGCACGGAGGAGTTTTAAGCAGCTGCCAGCCGACATGCAATGTCAGTGGAGTTAGGTTTTGTCAATGAGTCTATCTGCACTTTAGAGCAATGACACCACAATCCGTGTATAAATATGTGGTTGAGACAAATAATGCCTTATTACGAGGCGGCCAAGAATAAAATGACGCTGGCAGTTCCCTTGATGAGAATTCCACTCGAGACATCTTGGTTCTGGGTCAAGCCTTCTACGTTATCGAATTCTGTGATCAATGGAGTAGCTTTATCATTGCTTATCTTGCGTCATGCTTTATGTCCAATCGAATTTTGCACCCACTTAGTCCTGAAATTATCAACGCATGATAGGTGGATTGCTCACATCAGAGGCTACATCAGAGTGAGCATCCAACTTAGGAGTTGTCGGACGATGAGTTTTCGATCATGAAATATGCGTCCGACTATGATACTTCAGAGCATACTGCATTTTGAAACATCGCCAATGCCAAAATTCATCGTGCAACAATGCTTACCCATGCTATATGCTCTGTTGCATGCATCATCGTTGTCCCGACTTACAGCAAAGCAAGCAAGCAAGCAACCGATGGGGCACAGCTATCTTCACAACGATGAGGGGTGCGACCCTCCCATTCCACTGCGGTCTGAGATGATACTCTACCCTCGATCGTGAACCAAGAATTTTGAATCTGTGGATTATCCATCCTCCATCTCCGGTGTCCTACCCGAGATCCATGAAGAGCCCTACATTCAATTTTCATGGTACTTGGGCAACCCGCACTGACTGGACACGAGCCTTGTAATGAAGGGAAAATCCAAGGATGATATATATATTAAAATCCCTTCTTTCCCTCCTCGTGGGTCTTCTCTCCAATAAGTCTTTTCTTGGATCGTGTTAGAGAGTTAAAATAATGATATTTAATAGAGTAATAATCTTAAGATTAACTGTTCTTAATTTAATTATAACTTTATATATGATTATATTCTTTTAAGATGATATTTTTTTTGGGGGGTGAAAATTCAGGCAAGAAGGGTCTGCCGAGGAAGAAATGTCGGTTTCACACGGCATCCCAGCTGGGGACGACAACTGGGGGAGGCTTCAAAAGCGTCACGTTTCTTAATTGAGGAACATAATAATTATATGGCCATCCTGATATATATATATATATATATATGCATCCCATTCAGCGTAAATGTTGATCGTCCAAATCCAACGGCAGAGACTCCCCCGACAGGTTTCCCTTTCCAATCGCTCTTCGAGTTTCTTGGAGAAAGTTATACGACTGGTAACCGTGAAGAAATTAATTTACATCTCTTGGTCAATGTCACTCTCGATCAGTACTCCTTAACAGCTTCCAATCCGAAGACTTTCAGTCAACTGCCAGTCCCTTTCGCACGCATAAATTATATATATGTGTGTGTGTGTATGTACGCGTATACTAGAAAATTCTAGTACAATTAAAAAAATATTTTGTCTGTAATCTAACGATTCTCGTAAGTGAAGCACAGGGCAACAATCTTGTCGAAACATGCTTGTGATCGATACCAATCAGGTCTCATGCTGGACGTGGCACATGCACATGACCTGGATGGTGTGCGCGTACATGAATACAGACAGTACTACAAGATTACATATACAGATCTGTGTGTGTATATATTTGTCGAGGAGGCAACGAGTGGAGGTCTCCCTCTCCCTTCCTCCTTCCTTGCCTCCTCCTATCCATCGGATCTACTTTTGTATTGCCAGACGATGAAGACTCGGGGGTGGGGGGAAGGGAGAAGACTCTTCCAAGGAAGGAGGAGAAAAAGAAGGGAAAGCTCGGGTAGTTGAGGGGAATGTTGTCTGGTTCGAGGCTTAACATGCTATTCCGAGATGATGATGTTGTTCTACTCATTATGTTTCCCAATATTCTTCAATCATAAAGAATATGATTGTGTGTGTGTGTGTGTGTGTATATCTGTCCTCGGACCAGGCTTCATTCCCCTCAATTACTGCTTTTCCACCTTCAATCATCAATCAGCCTGCTCAATTGGATCAACCGCTAGCGTACTCACCTGCAGAAACGCACTGAGATCCGCTGCTTCCAGGAGGTAGATAGATTCTGTCTGTGATCTTCACTTCTCATGTATACAAATGTCATCCTTTGTTTCCGGTTCCCGATGGGTAGGATTTCGGATTGTCTTGCTCTAAAATTTGAACCGAGGTCACTCACCCTCTTACCCATGTGAGCAGCTTTACCAATAGTATGATCTCTCCGCGATGAAAAAGGCCAATTTTCTGTGGGTCTTCTCTTTCTCTCCATCCTCAGTCTTCTGGATAGGGAAGTCCCACTGCTAAAGGGTTGCTTTGAGTAGTGAGCCAAATGGACGGGGACGGAAAGCACAATAAGTTGACCTTATTAGCTGTGAGAGTTTGATCGATTCCTTTATGGCGATCTACTGCGACGCCCAGGCTCGATCAAGAGCTTTGAACTGAAATTCTCAGGTAAATTCTTACTCGTTTAAGTTTTGCCAAATCTATTGATCGGAGTTTGTCTGGAGAATCCATGCAGATTTCCTACACAACATGGGGATATAAAGAAAAAAATCTCATCCTCCAGCTCAGAGAACAATTTTTCCTCATCTGTCTATCACCTTGCAGAGGCCGCCTTTCAATATGAATTTCATCATCTCCTTCTTCTTCTTTTTTCAGTCAAGTGGAGCGGCTTGAGGAAGAATAAGATTTGAGGGGAATAGAATTCTACTACTCCAGGTAAATAATAATAATAATGATGATGATGATGTCATTATATTATAATGGTTTATTTGAGTATCATGTTTGAACCTTTTTATTCAGGTGATTAACTGATGAGACATACAGAGGGCATGCATGAAGCCCTGCAGCCTGCATGAAATTAAAAACCACACTGTTTGTCTCCTCCCTCTCCTCCTGCATTTCATCGATGGGATTGATTTCGTGCAATGATTTCACCTGATCATCAGAACTGCAAAAGGTATGTGATGCCACTACAGTGTCCAAGGACAGTACTTGTCGTGAGGGCTCTGCACATCCGCGCCCCTTCCCTCTGATCTGATTGGTGAACAGATTCCAAGAGAAATCTTTCATGACTGTCGGAATCATGCCATTGCCATCTAGTTTCAAGCACATGCATACCAGAATCACGCTGACTACGACGCCCATGAACCCTAACGACCGTCTGCTATATATCAATGAAAGTTATCGCATCATATCCCTTGTCTATTTTCAGATAAATAACATCAAATCATCCCTTTTTCCTTGGCCAGCTTAACCAGTGATGTGGAGAACATTCGGTTCACCCGAGAAAGTTTTCCATGTGGATGGGACGGTGAATCGAGGGACAACATATCCCTACATTATTAGTACAGACCCGTTTTGAGTTCTCGTTTACTGCTCCCCCTTTTTTTACCCCATTTGTCTGCTTTTAAAGCCTCGGAGAATCTTTGCGTGTCATCTTCCCAATTGTACCACCATACATCTGCAAGCAACTCTGCCACCCTTTTTCTGATGATGATCTGCCAACATTCATTCATAGAAGCATACATATGCATATATACACAAACACACCTCTTTTTCGAAAATTTTAATGTGAAATCTGAGCTTAAAACCCTTCTCTCTCTCTTTTTTTTTTCCTTTCCGAACCAGAACACGAGACACCCACGAAAAATTCTTCTTTTCGCCTGAATCAGATTAACTGTGGATATCTGTTATATAGCTTCTTTATCTCATTCACCATTAAAGACTGGCATGTGCCCGAGGTATAAATAGAACTGGGGAGGAAAAAAAAAAAAGGGAACATCTGAGCTTAATTTGATGATCGAATAGAAGTGGAAGATGTTCTTCTTGATATCATAATAAGAGATTTTGGTGTATATCGGACCTTTGCGATGGTGGAAGAAGCCCAGAATTTCTTATTGGGCCGGGCTTGAGATACTGAGAGTGGGCCCACTAGGATTTTTGGATCGCTGCCCTCTCTCTAATAATGGGTCGAATTGCCCATTGTACAGCAAATCAGCTTAGCTGAGCAGTCCATCGAGGTGACATAGATTCCATTTCTAGGCTCCTGGCTTGGAGTCTCTTACTCATCGGTGCGGACAGATCTAACTCGAATTTACATTGATCAGAGTATATCGTGACTCTCTCGATATCGTGCAAATCTAGATTTAAAAAAAAAAAAAGAAGATATGGGAAGGTGTTGCAATCAAGAGAAAATATATGGCCCCATCATGCCTTGGGGCAAAGGGAAAGCACGAGGCCCATGCATATCCTTCGATGTCCCCCACCATATATATATATATATATGTATGTACGTACGTGTGTGCGTATGCATCATTGAGAATTTCAATTTTTTTTTCTCCAAGAGAAAAAGGAAAATACAACAAAAAAAGGGGGGGGTGAGGGGACAGTGTGTGGCTGTACTCGTGGACCCCTTGCTTCCTTGTAATGCAAGTTGCACACCTTGAGAAGTACTTGACAGCCACGGGGGCTCAGCCCATTCACTCCGATGCGATATGCCGGACAACCTTCACGTCAGCCAGTCGCCCTCGGCCGCATTCATGATTCCACGCATCTCATTCTAAAGAACGGTAGGTTTTGCCCCCGGGACATGTGCACTGACCGGAGAAGCCCCACCCCACCCCCACCATGCTCAGCGTAACCTCTGCTCGATCTAATCCTATTTTGTTCCCCCGTATGTCTGTAGGTACGTACGTACGCGAGCGGAGTCGTGAGCCCAGCCCCACGCTGGTGGCAGGTCAACGCGTGCTGACGCGAGAGACTCGACAGTGTCGCCGCCCCGGGGTTGACCCCACACGGGCCCACCTGGTGAATTTCTTGCCACTTGTTTTCCACGTGTCGCTCCGATTAACACACACACACACAGAAGAAGAGGGAAAAAAAAATCAGACTTGGATGGTTCTGGTTTTTATTATTCATTTCCCTTACTTATTTCATTGCTTTATTTTTTTAATATTTTATTTTTACTACACGTTGGGAGTTCTTCTCGCCACCACCTCGTTTGTTCTTAAGAATAAATAAATAAATAAGGGTAACACATGCAAATTACGCAATAATTATCATATACCTACCGCGAGGTTAGAAGAGATAGATCGTCACGTTTGACCTCCCCACTCTCACATCGGACGTCTGCAATTGAATAAGTGGCCCCCAGATCAGCAGCCATGCGACCTACGCCCAAGCTTGTGCTGTTTGCGGGTGCCGCCGGCGACCTGGAAAGTCCGTAGCGTAACGGTTTGCTGCTACCGATGTCGTACTTGGTGGGTGTAGTATATGCAAATATAAAAATGATTTCTCTGATGAAAATTAAGGAAAATTTTACTATAATTGAAAATTCTTTTACCGGCAACTCAAATCAGCCGTGGCTTATCTAATATTAAAATTTTTTAATAGTAAATTGTAGTATTGAAAGAATTTTTTTTTTTGTTGTAACTATCGAATTGCTGATTGATTACCGTTACTACAATTCAGTTAGTATTTTTTTTTCCGTAAGTGGTAGCCCTAACGATGGCGACGGCTTCTTTCACTTTCAGACTTTCTGCTTCTTTTAATTATCAACTCAGCACAGCGCCTCCCCCAGCCGAGCCACCCGGAGAAGAGAAATCCCCTCTCCCTCTCTCTCTCTCTCTCTCTGTATTTTGCATTCTATCCCCTTCTCCCTCAATTCTCCTCCTCCCCCTTCATTCACTGTTACTTACCTGTTTGTCGTAATCTGAAAAGTGAAAACTTCTATGTACTGGAAGCCCGAAACCGTAACATGAGCAGCAGCAGCAGCAGCCAAGAGAACCTGTCGTAGCACAGAAGCCTCCTCCCAGTCCCTCTTCCTTTTCAGACTCGACATCTCCGCATCCGACCCACGATTGAGTTCTGTGAGCGAGATACCATGGGAGCAGTGGAGAAGCCCCACCATCTCATCAGTTTCAACTTCCACTTCCTCCACCACGGCCACGGCCACGGCCACGAGAGTCTGAGGAAGGAATTGAGGGATGTGCCCAAGGGGTGCATGGGGGTTATGGTGGGGCAGGGAGAGGAGCGGCAGAGGTTCGTGATCCCAGTGATGTACGTCAACCACCCGCTGTTCGAGAGCCTCCTCAAGGAGGCGGAGGAGGAGTTCGGCTTCGACCAGAAGGGCCCCATCAGCATCCCCTGCCACGTGGAGGAGTTCCGGAGCGTCCAGGACCTCATCTACCGCGACCGCATCCAGCAGCACCAGCACCAGCACCACCACCGCCTACCCCTCCCCCTCCCCCTCCTTCTCCCCTGCCGCCACCAAGTCGCCTGCTTCAGGGTCTGAGGGATCCGGCAGCGGTACTTGGCAGTCGCCGCCGATTTGATTTCTCAGAAGCCAATCTGTACTCCTTTTTCCCCTTCACAAAGGAGAGAGAGAGAGAGAGAGGATGAAAGGGAATAGAGAGAGAAGCATAATCGATTGGACTGGATTGTTCAGGCCAGAACTCGTATACATATCTACTATATATGCATGGCGATAATATTATCCATCGAAGTTGTGAATATGTTGGTACTGCCTGGCTTAATTTCATCCGATTCGTGCTAAAATAATTTGATGTTCTTCGATGCTGCCCACCCTCGCTTCCCTCGAGTGAGTGCGTTGTATAATAGAAATACTTTCATGTATTGACTCTGCTATGTGTAGATCTTGCTCCTTTGATTAGAACGCGCCACGAAGAGATCGAACAGACCCCCTCCAGGCTCCAGCGATGTCGAGTGGACAAGGTCTGGCGATGTCCAATCACGAGAACGTGTTGAATCTTCGGCTTGATTTTTTTTCCCCTACAATTATTGGGATTTATGATTTGGATAATTTATTGGTACAAATTGGACGGACGGATACTGTTGCCACTTACTAATTAACCCAAAAAAAAAATCAACTTAGACCTAATTAAAATTTTGAATATAAGGTAACAAGAAAGACATTCCCATCCAGTCAGACTATCCGCTTCCATCTAGTCGAACCGCCGGATGCAACGTGGCTGCTCTTTGCTCCTATCGATCTACTCGGTCGCCCTCGACCAGTCAACTGCATCCTGACTTACAATTAGTGGATCAGCCAACCAGACCACCATACAGGCACTAAATCTCCCTAATCAAGTTGACACATTCGCCTTCAGTGCACAAGAACCGCACAAGCGAACAAACCCGTAAGTAATTGTAAATGCCCTGTACGATGAAGTAGAAAGTAAGCTTTTTTCTAAACACCCCTAAAGCTACCCAACTTACTCCCTCACTCAATCTCCCCTCTTTTTTACACAGTTTACTAACTTAAGTATGGAAAGGTTATTCCGAATGAATATCACTTAGGTTTGGCTTGCTTACAGGTCAATTTGCGACATCCCAAACTCGTCGAGGTAGCTGACCACGCAAGAGGATCGGGTCCACTCCGTCCTCCTCCGATCACACGGATCTTCTCGGCTACCAGAACCGAATCATAAGGTAATTTTATTGAGAAAAGAAAAGGGGGGGGGGTTAAAGAAAGGGGACGGACGGTAGGAAAATCCCATCGCTTTCCCAGGAACCGTGGTGATGGCTGGCAGGAAGGTACACCATCTAAGGCGACGGACGGGACACGTCCCGCAATTTGGCCCGACCGCACTATCTGTCGTCAGCATCACGATCGAAGTGATACATAAGCATTCGGCTGAAACTAGGAATCGAATGAAGGAAGAATCCTAGTCCCCGGCGGGGCCAAAGAGAGAGAGGCGTCGTAATGCAGCAACACAGAACAAGCTGTGCGAGAATTCGGACCATCTCTAGGGTGGGACGGGGGAATGGAAATACAGAGGTACTTTTTTTATTTATTTATTTCTGGACGCAAATGTGATAAACAGAATCATATTCTTCCTGTTCAAATTCACATGCACGTCTCCAGCACTTTTTTTTTCCTTTTTTTTTTTAAAAAAATTAAATTAAATTTATCACAACAAAGTCCAATGGGTCTAGGAATTTAATTAACACGGGAAGATTTCATTTAGGAGAATTTTTTTTAATTATCAAATTAAGGACAATAAAATAAGGGTGATGTGAGAAAATGATTTGCGACAGTATTGTCCTCACCTCACATGATGACCGGCCATCATATTCCTTGCCTAATTCCCTTTTCTGCTCCAGAGATAAGTTCAAACGGAGAATGGCATCAGGCCGACCCCAGCATGAGTCGGATACGATTGCTAAGTCATAGCTTAAAACCACACGCCGTCGTTGCCACTGCCGCCTGCTTCCAAGAGTCACTCACTACGAAGATTTTAAAGGGCATTTACTGGAATTCGACACTGTGAAGAGAGAACGTTAGGCCTTGAATCAGGTCAGTCGGGTATGTATTACTGCGTTTCTAAATGCCAAATTATAGTGCAGAAGAGTGAAGAGACCAGGACAGAAAGAACCATTGCCGACAGACCTGACACCGCTAGGAAGCTTGGAGACACCAACCTAGGAAACATATCCCTATGAATATGAGACCAAGAGAACTGGCCGCAGATTAGCTCACACTGAGTATCAATCAAGTCGTGTAACATCCGAGGATCTAACGCTCCAGATGCTTTAATTTTACAGTCCTCTCTCCTCCACAAAGAACTGCACGCCCGCAAAAATATTTATGAACAGATCAGCCACCCCCAGCACTCGCACACTCGCACACTATTGAGGCCGGTCTCAAGCTCGAATTTCTCATCGTGATCCCGCACAAGAATTTTGTGTACCCGAGGAAGCTAAGCTTCCCATCAGAGGGCCGGACACAATGATGCAGTGAGCCCGCTCCCCGGTCCGGATTCATTTCCTGAGTAAAAATCTCATAAGATCGTCAGTGGCGAGAACGAGTAAAATCATAATTCCATGACAATGATTCGCGATTTCTCATACGTACCTGTGCCAGTTGGTCGACCGAAATGACCCGGTTCCCTTCATGCTCGAAATGCTCGAAAGCTCTATTTGCAATCTTATCCCAATCTTCGCGGGCCTCAAGCTGGTGCACACTAATTGCAGCCGAACAGAACTCTTCAAAGTCCATCCTTTTATATGCCAGTGGTTCCATCTTTAAATCGGACTATTACTGTTAGCTTAGAATTAATTACAGAAGATTTAAATCATACTTCTCCTTAATGAGACAAGAGTGGGGTCGTACCACTTGTAGAATTTCAGGGACTCTTGACTCCTTCATGGCATCGGAGTGATTTCTAAGTAGAGCCTGCAGTATTCCACAGACACAAGTAGGTGTTGCAACAATCTCCTGATTCTGAATTGAACACAGATAGAAGCCAGGTCGCCATAGAGATTAAACCAGTTCAGGTGAGATATACTGACCGATCTAAAATTATCGAGCGATACGCAACCATCTGTTGGTTCCAAGAGATTGAATTGAACCCTAAGATAGATGAGCTCATCTTCTGTCAAAGCTTTTGAAAGAGCCTGGACCATGTGAACAAGCGAAACGAAAAATGTCACCAGACGAATTAACCAAAACCAAATTCAAAACGCTGACGTCAAGGTAACAGGTAAAGAAGCATTTTGACATCCCATGCCACATGTTCCTCATAATTATTTCTGCAGTACTTCATGTACTTACTTTTGGAAGTCATTTTGTGTTGGGGAAGTTATGCTTCTCTTATATCGAGTTGGAGGAAGTGATTACCTTTAATGCAGCACGTTTGAAAGATGAGGCATGGATGTAGGATTTAACCAACTTATATATCAGAATATCCAATGGCACAGGGCGGCCCTCATCTCTCAGCCATGGATGAGCTGCAAATTCAGGTGTTCTTGTAATTTCATATGAAGATGGATACAGGCCATTCTAGAGGATAAGGAAAGAGGAAAAAGTTTCCCATCTCCATAAAACTTACTTAAAGCTTGGGCAGCAGTCATTCTTTTCCTATGGTCCTTGTTTAGAAGCCTCTTTACAAAATCTTTGGATTCCGCTGATACGACAGGCCAAGGGGAATCATCAAAATTTGGATTGGCTCTTAGCACAGATTGGAAAATTCCAGATTCTGTTCTGGCCCAGAATGGTCTGCTTCGACATAACAATATGTATGTTATAACACCTACGCTCCACATATCTGCTTCAACACTGGACGATCTGTGAAGAACTTCAGGTGCAACATAATATGCACTGCCGACAACATCACTGAGACGCTGACATGCAAATGCACTAGGACTCAACTATTGCTCCACACAAAATTGGAAGAAATGCGACTGAGTAATCCTATTGCACTCCTCCACTAGTCAAGGCAGATTATCTCAAATACCCAGATAAGAAGACTCTCACATCTCATAGATTTTGCAGATACTATTGCTAGAGAAATTTGCTTAAGCCAATATTTTGGTTCAATGGATATGAGAGAAGAAGCAGCGGACAAGATGGGAAAGGAGATCTGGATATTCTATTGTGTGATCAGAGAATTGACACAAGTTATCTTTTGATTGGTAGGATCATCTTGCAGTTAACTACAACGTTAACTCGTTGCTCAAAATTATTCATGTTATCATTCACTACCTCCAAATGTTTCTTCTAAGACCATAAAATGAGGAGGAATAACCTTTTAATCGATTTAAAAATCTATCTTAGCCTATCAAAAAAATCATTAAGAATCAGGATCTATAGCAATTTTTATCTGAATGAAATGGTGCAATCAAACATTAGCAACTGAGATCATATTGGAGGAAAAGTAAGATGTTGATGAGTTCACATTGGTGGAGGCAATAAAACAACAGAAAGTGAGTATGTTCTGGCAGAAGCAGCAAACGCTTGACTGGAAGCTTGCAAAGAGTAAAGTATATCCGTGTTATAATCTAATACATCGTGAGGGCATCCAGGAAATAGATGACAGACAAATTAAGAAAACACATGGAAGGGGAAATAGGAATATAAGTAGACATATGTGCTGATTGTGACTACAAGAGATGCAGACAGCAGTCATACGGACAGCAGAAACTACCTGGCCCAATAAAATCAGACAGACCAAAGTCAATGATCTTCATAGGAGCATCCTCCTCCTTGGTGGTAAAAAGAAAATTCTGTCAAGGAAGGAAAAGCAAAAAGGTGGTAATCAGAATATGGTTCAACCCCAAATGCAGCAACTAGTGATACCTTGGTAACAGTCACATCCAGAATGGCGAACCTCTGGCTTCAAATCACGGTGGACAACACCTTGGAGATGAAAATAAGCAACTGCACTAAGAATCTGCACCACAATGGTCTTAGCTTCTTCCTCTCTGTATCTTCCACCTCTGGAGCAATTGTTGTACATAACAAATGATATTACAATGAGAACATCAAGTACTTTGAAGAATAAATAATTAAGAATTCAGACAAAATTGTTTCAGGGATTTGCCTGGCTAAGATTCTGTCAAGTAGTTCTCCACCTTCACATAATCTGACAGAGAACATATGATGCTTTAGACAATCATCTCCTACAACTGTAAAGTGAAGAACTAAGACCAGATACGCCTCATCAACAAATAGCAGCTTTTTTCTATTTCATAATCATGTCGTTACATCCTATAATAGGTTCCTAACCATGGGTAGAGAGAAAAGGGATCAGGAAAAACATCAGTACATAAAAATTTAAAAAAAAAACCCACAAATCAACAATTGCCAAAAATGCAGACTACCAAAGCTAAGGCTTCAACAAAGCATGAACTTACTCCGTGACTACGAAGACACTAGTGTTGTCCTCATATGCACCATGAAATCTGATAATATGACTATTCCCAGACAAGAACCTTAAAATTTTCACCTCTCTTCGGACATCTTCAATAGCTATTGTTGTTGTCATCTGCAAACAGCCAGACACTTGTTCTCAACAATCCAAAAGTGGAATTGCCTTACATCTCAAACATGATTAAATGCTGGTTGTACAATAACAAGTTATGAAATCCCTAACAATCATAGAGTCAGCTGATCAATAGTCCCAAAGCTTGTCCATAAACAAACTCCTCTTCGTAGAACACACAGAAACTCGACTGTTCATCAAAAGCTCAAGCATGTATGCTAACTATACTTTAGTTGTCCACACTGCATAGAAAAGTAACCTGTTTAACTCGATGGTTAGGTACGCACAACACATACCAAGTTCAGATCCATCCATTAACAATATAACTGGAATTGCATACAGAAACCATCATTCAAACACCTATGGTCCTTGAAATGGCCTGTAATGCAGGCCTAGATTTGCATAGT
The DNA here is from genome assembly GCA_900174645.1 of Sonneratia alba. Taxonomy (NCBI): domain Eukaryota; kingdom Viridiplantae; phylum Streptophyta; class Magnoliopsida; order Myrtales; family Lythraceae; genus Sonneratia; species Sonneratia alba. The sequence goes on along the minus strand of FWPY01000036.1, from coordinate 1,933,933 downwards.
TCTTTTAACCCTCTGAAAATCATTAATCAAGACTACTTTCTATTTATGACAAAATCATTCTGTGAACTACTCCCAACTCCCACCCGTATAATCCCATATTAATCAAGTTTTCTATACAATTGCCACGAGGCCAACTTATCACATTACACGTTACGTGCATCCGCAGAAAATAATATAGCAGAACATAAAGATGATGAATAGTCGGGACTTAGTAGCCATTTCCATGCAAAACTAAAACAGAGGCAGTCACGTAAATACGACTTAGAGCAACGATGCCAAAATCAGTGCAAATTCATAGGAAGAGCATACCACGCACCTTTGCCTTTGAGATGATCTTCACTGCCACAGTTTGACCCTTGAGCTCTCCTTTCTTTCCCTTGGCTCGGCAGGTATGGCCGAAATGACCTCGCCCTATCTCCGCTTCCAGTTCAAATTTGGCCCCGAAGTTCTTGGGATACCCGAAAGTCTTATCAAGCTGCGGCTTCTCACTGTCCTCATTCGGTGCTTCCGCTATAGGCCCCTCTTTTGGCCGGCCCGGACCACGCCGCCTCACGATCGCTGACATGATCGGCCTTGCCGGAGACGGAGGCGGCAGTGGCCAACGGAACTTCCTCATCGGAGTCCGCCCAGGCGAAGGCGAGGGAGGGAACGGGCTGCCAGCGAGCGAGTTGACCTCGGAAGCGACAGGAGCCGGTGGCGAGCCCGCCGGAGCTGGCCGAGGCGGCTGATTTGATCGGTCATCCGCAGTGACAACTGTGCTAAGCTTGCTACAAAAATGGCCCATGGCCGGCTCCGGTTTATGGCCACGGCTCCAAAACAGGCAACCCGATAGTTGAAAAGTTCAGCTCGTAAGCATCTCTCACCTCACGCCAAAGCGAGCTGAGCTATGCCCAGAAGCAGCCGCGAAACCCCGGGCATTACAAAACGGGAGAAGTCTCAGCACTTCTCGTCCGAGCTTCAAGACTACATAGGAGTCGTCGATGGAGGTCTTTGGGAGGAGAATGGCAAGAGAGAGTGAGAACGTGAAAAAACGACTCGTAATTGCAGAGGAAGCGCGTGTTGAGTAAAAATTAAGTAATTAAATTATATTATTTGAGAAAAAATAACTTAATACAATTAGAATTCATCCGCCTAATAATTTAAAAATTATATATTCAATATTTAGCATTTTTTAACCATATCTCGTATACTCACCTCGTAATAAAAGAATTAATTCAATGATTTGAAAGGTAGCTCCTTGGAGGATATCCTCGTTAATATAAATCAAGAATTAAATCAAATTTTTATCTGATGTGTTTTGTCTCCTTATCATAATGGATCAAAAATTCTTTTATTAATATTAATATTAATTATTATTAAAAGAATATATCCTTTTATTTTTACAAAATGAATTAATTATTTCTAATCTTTTTTTTTCTCTTTTAATATTTGATGAATATCAAAAGGTTGTTTAACTTGCACTGTTATGTCGGGTGCCGGATGTGGCGAGGGAGACAGGAGCTGTTGGGGCGATTGAATCTGAGGGTAGAGTGAGTGGGCGCCTCGCCGCAAGCTGAAGCAAACTGCACTGCAAAATGGACTGGGCTTGTCTCCTGTATCAGTAGAAGAAAGTCGATCCTGTCCTAAGATTGTAAATATACTCTTAGGTCACTTTCATAAATTAGACTTGTGAATGATTAAGTACGGCAGGATAACTATGCTGCTCACAAAATGCTGTCGAATTGGTTGAGCATATCCGGATATGGACTTGTATATTTTTCTACGGGAATCGTATTCCCAGCTCTATACATATTTCGGCATGCACCGTCACTGTTGATTAGGGCTGAAGATCTTTTAGAGAACGTAATAATTTGGCACGACGTAATGTGATGTGAAATTAGACCGGTTTACGTTAAGTTATGACGGACTTGTATAATTTGATAAGATACAGTTAATTTTATTTGATTAAATATATTTAAATATATATCAAATCTGGTTTGACGATCCGGTCCTCACTTAATCGATAGACCACACTTTGCCCCTAACCAATTGGGCCACCCGACAGCACCTAGTCGGCTAACTCCACTCCATTCCTCTTCAACTGTTCCGCCCGGTCACCCTTGACCAATCGACCACACTTCGGCTGACACAGAGGGGAAGGTAAGTTTTTCTCAATGCTAAAACAATTTGTCATATATTCTGCGGACTTAATCATCGGATAGTCTTTTCTGGTGATTCGGTCCGGATCTAGCTTATCCTGCGGGTCTTTCCACGGTGTTCAAGGCTTGATCGGACCATAAGCTCCTCGAGGCGACCGGGCTCATCTCGCCCTCTGGTTAGACAATTACTTCCCCACGGCTAGAACCGTACGAAGTAGTATTACGTGGCAAAGAACAATTTGCAGTTTTTTACGTCAAGATCTGCGAATGAGACGGCCAAATAAATAATGGCGTGAGCATATTAGAAATTGTACAAGCACGATCGTGGCGCGTGAACTCAGCAAAGCGCCACCCAACTGACGCCTTCTTTTGGCCCTATAAATGGCGGGAGTCTTCACATCTGCCGGGACTGCTCACGCCCAGTCGGATCACACTCTCCCTCCCTCCATGAAAGTCTTCTTCCTTCAAACTTTTTACTATTTTCACTTCTGTCCCTTATAAACTACCAAACCTCAAAGCCTCCGCCCTTCTCCCCTCAATCCTCACTCTTCTGCCCTCTTTGGTCTCTGCCCTGAATCGCTGTCCTCGATAGGTCCTTCGTCTCGTGGATTGTCTCGATTTCTAGGTTTCTTGGGTCGCCTTGAGGGATTAGGGTTTGCAAGAGGTGAACGGGAGTTGGAGCGTCCTCGGGGCTTTTGATCCCTCGGGGCTTTTGATCGATGGAGGCCACCGCCGGTGTCGCCGCCACCCGCGGCGGTTCCCTGGCGATGTCTTCACCTCGGAAGGAATGGCGTGCGGTTTCGGAACATCGCTCTGTCCGAATACCCACGGACGAGGTGGTATATCTATGAGCAGCTGTTTGATTAACATGGTAGTTTAGTTACGAGGGGATTGTAGAGACGATTGTTTTGAATGGTGAAATTTGAGTGTTGGACTCTTGAAGCTTAAGTGAAGCGATTGATTCTAAGCATTCTGTGTTTTCATCATTGATCGCGGCAAACAATTGGAAGCTGTTGGGTTTTAAAATGTGAATGTTTCAACGGCTTGTATGGCTGGAAAAGTGATAGACAATCTTTTGTATCTCCTGTAGCGGAACATTTTCTGTGTCTGGGAGGGTCCTTGGTACTGATGACTCGTCGTTAGTATGGAGCAGGGAAAATTTTTGCCGGCTTGAGAGTTTTGGTTCTGAAAATATAACTCTGTGAATTCATTTACTACTGCATTAACTTGGGATAACTAGGGAACAAGTAATTAAACTGCATCACTGGAAGTAATAATTGGTGTATGAACAGCAGAGGTTTGGTTATATGCTTCATGTATGAGAAAGAAAGGCCTACTTGGTGGTGAAAATTGCATGATTTTATGCTTTACTTATGTTCCTGCAGGTTTGGTTGTAGTCCGAATGTACAGATATGGTAGCACTAGTTATGTCTCGTTATTGATTTTTGGCATTAATTTTGCATGCTCAGGAGTTGGGGAGATCGAGCTTAGGTCGATCAGATGAAAGAACTATATATGAGGTAGGGAACTTGAACCCCCACGAGCTCTAAAATTCATATAGTGTGTGGATGGAAGTAATGTAATTGTTCTATTGATTAAGGTACAGCAAGGAAGAGAGCTGCTTGACATGGACTCTGCTTCAGTCTCAATCAATGGAGGTTCGAACAATGACCTTTTGCAACAGCGATTGCATGATGTTGCAAGACACAGAGAGGAACTCCAGCAAATGGAGATTGATCTTAGAGCTCAGATGGCTGCAAGAACTGAGATTGCAGGTGCACGGAACAGTTTTGAAGCCCAAGTTAAAGAACATGCTGATGCTGTTGGCAAACTACAGGCATGTATTTTTAACTAGATTGAAGTTGGATTTTGCATTGGTTTTTTAGCATACATTTTGTATTATACTTTTAAGACCATGAGATTCTTTGATTCTAAAATTATATAATTGAATATCTTAGAAAATTTGGTGAACTGAATCATATTGCTGTGATTTCTAACGATTTTGGGGCCTTCATTGTGTAGGGTAGTCTTTTCTTTCCCTTTTTGGAAGAGTCACTGTTTGGGTAGATTAATCCGGTAAATTTTTCCCCGTTTTGTTACTCTTAGTTCAAATAATTGTTTGTTGTTTCCCTTTAACTCTGTAAACGTTTGTTTTCATTTTGAATCATTTTCTTTCATACATCAACCTTTGCCACCGATATAGAATGAAGGACATTCTAGTTATCAGCAGAAGGTCACTCTATTGATGAATTAGAGTGAACAGATATTAATAGAGTGAAGTTATGTATTTAGACATTTTCACCTAGTAGAGTGATGGAAAACTGTGTTTTTTTTTATCTGCTGGACGAGGTTGTGCATATGGTATGTTGTATTTATTTGTTGTTCTTGCCTAGTCCTGCCAATTGGTTCCATAACTAAATGCCTGAATAATCTTTGAGTCCAGACACCCCCACCCCCCACATCTCCCTCCTCATAGCAGCTAACTTTGTGATGCAGGTGCAATTCCATGAGAAAGAACAAATCATACATGACTTGGAAAAGAAAATGGAGGAGAAAGATAGGGAACTTCTAGCTATCAAAAGAGATAATGAAGCAGTTGGACAAGATCATTCCCCCATTATTTTTCTCCATTTTCTGCACAATTATATTCGTCTATTTTCATTTAGTTTTATGAATATGGCAGGCTTGGGCCAAGGAAGATCTGTTGAGAGAACAAAACAAGGAATTAGCAACATTTAGGTACTTTTTAAAGTTATAATATGCAATTCATAATCTTATTGATTTACTAGAGCATAATGTTAGTTATTTTTGGCTCAGAAGAGTTATAATATCGGTTCAATCTATTTTAATGTCTCACATTTTAGTTCTCCAAAGTTTGCTCTGCCCCTGAATGTCCAGACCGGCTTTGCTTATGGTTCATATACTCATTTATTGACCATCTATAGTACCATCACTTCAATTATTTTGTGTAAGATAAGCATTGCTAGGATTATGAATCCTAGTAAATGGCTGCAACACTTGTATCTCTGCAGAAGAGAACGTGACCATTCTGAGGCTGAGCGACTTCAGTGTATAAAGCAGATACATGACCTTCAAGAACATCTTCAGGATAAGGAGTGTCGACTTATTGAGATGCAAGATCAGGTGGTTCAATTTTGTGCATGATATTTTATAATATTGTTAATAGATAAAGCACGAGTAATGTCACTTAACAATGAAAAGGCTATGAAATGAAATTCTGGTTTAGGAAATCTTATGCATTTTGACCAAGTAGAGAAGTTATTATTTTACGTACAGTTAGATGACTGCCTATATCTGAGAGTAGCATCACTTAGTTAATATCTGATTTTCCAGCATAGAGTTGCTCAAGAAACTATCATTTATAAGGATGAGCGATTGAGGGAGGCCCAAGCATGGATTAATCGTGTTCAGGAGATGGATGCATTGCAATCCAACCCCTTGCAAGCTGAACTGAGAGAACGCACTGAACAATATAACCAGCTCTGTCTTGGCTTTCAAAGGCAGGTTGGTGCATTTCTTTGATATGCCTTTGCCCTTTTAGTTGCATATGAAATGCATCTATCTTTGTGCGTTTGGTGCATAACCCAATAAATGTTGCTTGCTGCTGCACAATTTTGCTTGGATGGCGATCCTAGTGGTCACTAATCAAATTTATTTATTTATTTTATTAATTTGTAATATCACCTTCACTACATAGTACACTGACTAGCTTTCCATTGCCAAGATCAGTTTGTGGAGATGGAAAGATTCCATTTGCATACAATACAACAGCTTCAACTTGAGCTGGCTGAAGCGAGGGACAGAACTGGATCTTATGCTGGTGAGTCACATGTGCCACAAGTGAATTCCAAGAAGGTGACTCACTTTGGGAAAAAAGATGCAACTCAACTGGATGCTTATGGATCCAGTAGAAAATCTGTGTCTCTGTCAAACAGCAATTCAGACAACTCTTCTATTGCATTAAATGGGAACGTGGTAGAACGCCTTTGTTGATTTGCCTTTTCTTCATTGGATACCTTTGGAGTTTGTCATCAATAATTGATGTCATCATGTTGTAGGGTGAGCATGCTTCTGGTCTTACATTAACTTCATCATCCCTTCTTGCACTGCCTGGCTACATTCCACCAGGGCAGGTAACTGCTGTCCATCCATTTCTCATGCATCAGCAAGGAGTTGCCCAATCTCTGACAGCAAACATTTCTCAATCCCATTTGGGCCATTATCAGACAGTACAACCAATTTCCACAAAACCAGAGTGGCAGAATGCACAGGCGGGACTTAAAAAATATTACTTCTAGGACGTTTAGCAGAATATGATTTGGGCTCTGACAAATTTTCTATTTTTAAATAATATGCAGGGTGTATCTGAAGCTTCCAAGCTTTCCAACCATCACCAACTTCAACGGACCCATGGTGATCAGAATCCAATGAGCTCAGAGTTGAAATATAACTATCAAATGGCTACTGATGGACAAATCCCTCAAAGAGAATATATGGATGTTCATATCATCAGAGACACACAGCCTGATTCTGTTAATCCTTCAGTTGCTGGGGAACCACAGGTCTCTTTACCTTCCTAGGACATGTTTGCCTTAGTTGCTACTTTTGTGACTTAGCTGTTGCTTTTGCCTCCCTCCTTTGACTCTTCTGACGCAGCACGACTTTCTCTCTAGGTTCTTGAGTCCATTGAGAAAAATCACCTGATGTCTTCAAAGCCTGAGCAGCCCCTTCAGCAAATTTCTTCTCAATTTTGTGATTCACTAAGTCTGCATAAACATCTGCATGATTCTGAATCTAAGGTCTGATAGATATTTCTCTGTTATCTTTCGATGGGATCTTCAGTTTGCCATCTTTTGCTAGTGGGATGAGTTACAATGGTCATAGGCATGGCAGCTGGTTTGCTTTATATTTCTGATCTTCCCTGATTAAACTGGAGCAGGAACAGGGTGCTTTAAGTTTGATTGGTTATGAAGAAGACAGCCAAGGAGTGACTACAGATCAACCCATTTCAATTGTTGCTAGATCACCTTCTCTTACTTCAGTCATATCTGAGCCATTCAGCTTGGGCAAACAGACTAACTTGATGGCTGCTGCTACTGCAAGGACTGCAGAGCTTAATCTTCTTGATGAAAGATCACTTCTAGCCAGCATTGCTCGCACAATTCCTGCTGGTGGCAGAATCTGTATCAGCTCCACAGTCAGTGCTTTTATTTTTTCAGTTGAGACTTTTATATACGATACATGATTCTTCATGTATTCTGAGCTTGGCCTAAGTGATAAATGCAGCTACCGAATAGACTGGGGAAGATGCTGTCTCCATTGCATTGGCATGACTATAAGAAGAAGTATGGGAAGCTCGATGATTTTGTGGCCAGTCATCCTGAAGTATGTTTCATTTCTGGTTACTCCTCATCTTGGATTTTGTATACTTTGCTGAGTTACAAGTCATGTGAAATACGCAATTTCAGTATTTTGAAATCGAGGGAGACTTCATTAGACTCCGAGAAGGTGCACAGGAGATGATAGTTGCTGCAGCCGCTGTAGCAAAAGTTACTGGTGCAGCTGCAACCTCTTCTCCCCATTCCTCTGTCTTGTCGTCTGTGGCCGTTACTCCAATGGCACAATCTTACCGCCCCAAAAGCAGCCCATCCACAGATGGCAAAGATATGGGTCCTGCATCCCAGCTCCCATCAGCTGAGAACCAGCATTCCAACGGCCTCTATTTTGGCTCTGCTGGAGGTCCTAATGCAAAGATTCTGAGCAAGTCTAAGAATCCTCCTGATATGAATATTCGTGGAATACAAGCTACCTCAAATACTAACAGGGCAAATCATAGTGGTGGTGGGCTGGGTAAAGGAGTGATTAATGGGAGACCTGTCCCAAATTCTGTTGTGAAGCCCCAGAGCAGGTGACAACTTAACCCGCAAAATTGTCTTGGAATAATCTGCTATATCACTTTGCATGCATGTGCTTGCTCTAATTCTCTTCTTTTTAATGTCTTTTTAACAGGATGTCTGGGCCCGCCTCTACTTCAAGGAGATAGTAAGTTTCCCTTTTCATATCCATCTACTTATGCATTTATGTTTTAGCAGGCTATGTTCTTATGGTAGATGCAGCAAAAATTTTGCTGTTCTGATGTGAAATACTGTGGTCCCCGATTGGCATAAGGTTGGAGGGGCAGTCTCTCTGTATTATCATTATCTCATACCATATGGGCCATGAGAATTTTGCAAAACTTATTCCAGAATTGTTCTGAAAGTGAAGATTTAACTGATGCTTTGCTCCACTGGGTTTGCAGGGCACGCTGGAATTGCTGTTGACTTCACAGCATCGACGCATACAAGCACCATTCAAATGCCATTCTAGGGACGTTTAGAATGTCGTGGAAATGGAAGGCTGAATCCTTTAGTGATGCGATTTTAACTTGCCAGATCGCCTTCTGTCATTTGTCTTAGGAATGATCTTCCGCTGATATGCTTTCTTCTTCTTCTTCTTCTTCTTTTTTCCCCCCTGGGTAAGCGACTGCTTATATTTTGAATGCTTATTGCAACTTGACAAGTTGGGCAGGAAATGTATGCGTGCAAGCCTCCGCCATTTTTCCCGCGAACGATATGGATGGTCTTGTTCCTCTTGCTCTTGCACTTTCGTTTCAACTTCTCCGGTTGCATTCTTGTTTCCTATGCTCGATTCTTCTACTCCCCGTGTCATGGATGTTGAGTAGGCATGACAATCACATCCGACTTGGAAGGAGGATAAGTCAGGAATGAACTATAATTGCTGCGTGAACGATGTCTGCTGCATACAGTGCGAGGCTGCAAAATGGTGTAGTATTTCAAATACGAGACTCTGGTCATCGAGCTTTAGTTTGTCCAGTCAATTTCAGAGCCAATGCAACGCTTAATTTCACTGGGGAGGAACGGGAGAACGCAAACGATTTTTCACGGGAATTGAGTTAATAATGTCTTAAGGCCACTACGCTGCCCTTTTATCGAGTGGACTAAGATTCAATACGACGTCGGTGCAAACACTGTTCTCTACCGATTGCGAATCACAATTCACAGTAGGGCAGGAGGGAGAGAGAGAGAGAGAGAGAGAGAGAGAGAGAGAGAGCAGGGCAGATGGGATACGTGTTGAGGGTGAGAATGGCCTCATTCTTCGCCGGGGCAGCGATGGCGTCGTTCATCGGTCTCTATATCCTCCACAATGATTACAAGGTCGCCCACCGCTCCATCTCCCATCAGGTATATCGCCAATCCCCCAACTAATCTGCAACTACGATTTCCTCCGTCAGTTCTCCAATCTGCATGAATCTGTGCGTTCTCCTCTTCTTTTTCCTATCTTCGTTTAAGATCGAGTCTTGATGGAGTTGTCCTAACTATTTGATTGAGTGGAATATAAGCTGCGAGATTCGCCTCTCAGGTATTCGCCGGTGGATGAAATACTTTTTTTTCTTTTTTGGTACTACGGATCTTCTCTGCTCTTTTCTGTGTTGTGCAAATTGTTATGCCTCCTGCAACTGTAATATACAATCTATGATCTGCATAGGCTAGCAAAATGCTCTTCTTTGAGCCGAATACCGTCACAAATTTCTCATGGAATTTTCTAGCTGATGCATATAGTGGAACCAAGTGGCGATTTTGACTTAAAAAAAGGGACCAAGTGGCGGTGGATTTCTGAAATTTGCATTCTTTAGTGAAGTTTATATATGTCTTCATAAGAGTGTGATGTTTTTAAGGCCTGTTCCAAGACGGTTGCAACGGATTTAAGGTTTTGTCCAGCCCCACCGAGATTTTCAAGAGATGCAGCTTGGACGTTATTTTCTTTTATCATCGAATGAATTTCATGTCAGAAAAATGGGCAACTGCCCCTTTTGGATCCAGAGCTCTTGGACAACCCACATGTCTCTGTCCCTCAGTTTGTGTCATTCAGCTGGATGACTTTTAACTGAAACGTGTTAGATTCTGATTCCTCCCATTATTCCACCGACATGTATACTTTGTGCTGTGATCCATGCAAAACATTCTCCTGGCATCTTGTGAAACCACGAACTTGGTTCTGCCCTAGTTGACTAAACTTGAGCTAGTTCCCCTGTCTATCGTAGCAATCTCTGCTCCCGTTATCCTTCCTTCATGCAGCTATAGAATTGTGATTTACGAATTTAGCTCCCATTTATCATAAGCAATACTGCAAAGAGAGTTTTATGGTGCAATGCTGAAGTCAGATATCTTTGTATGATCACGATCTTCGATTTTCCTAAGTTTGTTTTCTGATTACTAATTTTGTTAAAATTAAAAATGCTGCAAAATCAGCTGTTTCCTTCTTGGTATGTATTCATGTGTCTCTGTATAAGATAGATTGTAGCACATGTACATGTAGATAGTACTACTGGAAAGGTGGCGGAAGGGATTATGTTACTCAGTCATTGATATGGAAGTTTAATGATGCCTTGCACCCTTCCTTTCATGGTCTGTACTCGGTTGCTTGCTTCTATCAATTATCATTTAATGCAGCTCCGAGCAACCAGACTTATTAAATAGGAAATATGATCATTCTCCTTTTAGCAATGTCGAAGGCATGACTGGAGAAACCCATCTTGGGCTCTTCTCATTGCAATATTTTCCTTTCTTCTCCCATACAGATGAAAGGACTCCATGATTCCCTGGATAGAAGAATTGCTGTGCTTGAGAGCTTGAAGCAAGCTGAGACTTCACAGCCAGTGGAAGCAGTCGATTAGATTTTCCCGAGCATTTTGTGTGGTGGCCTGGCCGGCTGGCCCTACTTGTTTCTATCATCTGATGATCTGTGGACCTGAAGTTTGACAAGAATATAATCGACCACTCAACACTTTTCTCGTTATTGTATCTCTGAGATCCTTGACTTCTTACCTCAGGCAACACATATTTCTCCAGTGAGTGGTGGGTGTTTCCACGTCAATGAAAGTTCGGACTGGAGCTGTTTCGTTGGTGGATCTCTGAGGCTGAGAAACATTGCGTAGATTTCTTCCATACTCGTATGCTTCTCATGGAAAGTCTTCGTCAGGAATTTGCCCCGCCAAAACTCCTAGCCATTCGACCTACTGCCGGTTCCTTTCCAATTCTTTCCATCTAAGTCCAAATTCTAGATCCATTCTCGCCTGTGCTGCAACTGAATTTTGGATTTGAGTTGGCTTTTACAACTGTAATCTAGTCAATGGGGGAACTCGCAACGTAGATGTGGGAAACCAGAAGACTGATGCGAGCTGCGGAATTGGGCCGCAATTTGTTCTCAAATGTTAAGTTGGAATTCAATTGCCTTAGGCATTTCTACTTCAAGAAGGGCAACGGCCCACATGAGCAAAAGATCGTAGGAGTATCAAATGGGCTACTTGGTAGATATGGTAAAAGACAAAGCCCAACAACAACACAGACTGGAACGTCTCCATGACAAGATTAGGATCATGGATCTTTCCCGAAAGGACGAGAAAACCCACTTGAAATTAGATTTGCAAGTAAAAATATATCCATGGTGGCAGGGCGACTCTACATGGGTCGAGAAGATTTCACTTCTCAAACTTTCAAGATGGGTCTCCAGCCTTCTTCGTTGTCATCATCTTCTTCACCTCGGCCGAATCTTTCGCCTATACATTTCGACATCCTCCGCACTAATATTACCACATCCGAGATAAATGCAATTGAGAATTGACTGACCTCAGGACCAGAGGATCCTCCTCCTGCTCTTGCCTTTGTCTTTGAAAACAGTCTTGGAGAAATGGCTTCTTCTACTACGGTGCTCGCATGTTCTACTACTACACCTGCGTTGATGATCAGCAGGCCTCGAGTGTTCGGCAGAGCTTCTCCCTCGAGCTCCGTATGCTTCCCATCACGGAGATTCCATGTCCTCAGGGCTCAAGCTCAGGGTGGAAGCGACAGTAATAAGGAGACGTCGGTGGATGTTCACCACATGGAAAAGGGGGGTGGCAGCAACCGGGAGACCACGTCTGCCAAGAGAAGGCCCCGGCTTTTGTCTTTGGATACCTCGCCTTTTGGTAATTCCACGATGCGTTCCTCTTCTTCTAGCTAATCGGAATTCGCGGAGAATGCATAGATATATAAGTCGTTAAAAAGTCCAGTAGGCGAGTTCGTAGAATAGCAGATGCTGGATCAGTATAACTGATTTAAACTCTATGTGATGTGATCCCGTCTCGAACAGAATTATTCTAAAACAGAACGTCTCTTCCCATTATTATGCAGGGTTGCTGGATCCGCTTTCTCCTACGCGGACAATGCGCCAGATGCTTGATACGATGGACCGAATCTTCGAGGATGCGATGGTGCTCCCAGGCAGGAGGAGCCAGGCAGGCGGGGAAATTCGCTCTCCGTGGGACATCCAGGAGGACGAGCACGAGATCAGGATGAGGTTTGACTTGCCCGGTCTCTCCAAGGAGGACGTGAAGGTCTCCGTCGAGGATGACGTCCTCGTGATCACTGGTGAGCACAAGAAGGGGCAGGGAGGAGAAGGCAGTAAGGCTGAGGACGGCGGTGACTCGTGGTGGAGCCGAAGCTACAGTTCGTACAACACCCGGCTGCAGCTGCCGGAGAATTGCGATAAGGATAAGGTCCGGGCGGAGCTGAAGAACGGAATCTTATTCATTACTGTCCCGAAGACGAAAGCTGAGAAGAAGGTGATTGACGTGCAAATCCAGTGAAAGACGATGGGTTTATGCATATATAAGTTATAACCAGTCTCTTTTCATCTGTATTAGACCTCAGCAATAATAAAATGATGACTTGCTCTTACTAAGATCTTGTCTTTCCTTCTTATTTACCCTTTCTCTACAATAGGATAAGATGAACTGGCAATAATATCTCATAAGGACACCATCTAGAGTGAATTATTAAGCACATCAACTAACGAAAATATCCAGTCCAGAAGACTATGGGCACGACAGAACATAATGAAATCGAAAAAGATAAATGGAATTTGAATCTCCACGTCTGAATTGCATGGATTGCAACATGAATTAATCTGAAACTTAGTAAAATACCCTTCACGGCTCTACAAGCATAACAAACAAAATGCTCAAGCATTTCAACTAGCTGCTGGAAGCTGAGATGCGAAAGATGGAAAAAAGAGTACGCTGAAACTTAGTCCAAACAGCCTCATACTCATAAACATTTCACCTTAAATCCTGTGCAGGTAGGTCTAGAGGACTATATTTCATATGTGTGATGGTGGGCAAGAGAGGATCATCCTGAAGCACGCTTAGTAGATCATAATTTAGTGGACAGAAGAGTGAGGTAAGCGGGTCCTGACAGGTGTCTTCGAAGGGCTTACCCTGCAGAAATGAGGAATGCGGAGAGATTGCTGAGGGTTGAGGTTTGGTTGTTATGTAAGCTCAGCTTGAAAAATTCAGTAAACTCGAAATGGCCTCTGTTGTTAAATCTGTTGCTGCACCACACACTATGAAAGAGAAACCTTTCTTTTTCCAGAGGATGAGATAAGAAAGTTACCCACCTTATTGGGAGTGAACCCAAGATTCCTCCACTGCAACTGAGGGCAAGTATTGCACTTTCAGCCTGCAAACAGTATGAAGAGTGATCACAGTTAGGATCTGTAAACTGCTGATTACTGTGAAAAACAATCTGTAAACCCAGCAAATGGAAAAATGTTTACAGGTCATGACAGTCCAATTGGTAGTCCGTGGTCCGAGAACTAAATGATTAAGGCATAAGAAGAGACTGCTGAGATATAGTTTCTGAGACAGTTTCTCAAAGATGATCAAATATCAAAGGACTCATGGAGATCCTATAATTTGGGATTGATGATTTCGCAGACCAAAGGGATCTGATTGGACAGCTATGGCAAGACTAGTCAAGTTATAAAAACCTCTTCGACAAAACCAAATATGGGGAAACAATGATAAACAACTGACAGTAGGACAACATACTAATTCCTTTCCATGCACATGTACTCTTGGAAAACACGTTGGGACATCATATGAGGCGACTCTTAGCAATAGCACTGATTGCAAAATGACCCAGGAAGCAGAGGCTACATTGTTGGAGTCAGTAACAGATCTACGGTTACCAGGTAAAATATGCCACTAAGATGCCAAAAAACTCAAGAGAACCATAAAAAATCTATTCATATTTCTAGATTTAGTTTCTAAAGCTGTTGTTCACCATGCAACTCAATCAATAGAAGAGGATATGCTGTTGAATGTGAAAGTCACACTGTGACATGACATTACAAAAGAAGACAAACTCTCATATAAATGGAAACATTAAATCACCCATCCCTAAAGTGCCAGAAAGACAGAATCCTCCTCAGAGTGTTAAATCCAAGAACACCGAAGAAGGTAAGAGAAATCAATAAGAAGATTGAAAGTCATACCATCACAAATTCAACAAAAGCAATATGGGTTGAATGGTGATAATCCCCCAATAGCCTCAGGCGACGGACCTGTGAGATATAAAGATTATCTTACAGATAGATGTGATCCAAAAAAGACTCAAAAGCCAAATAAGCTAATATATGCCACGTAAAAACTTTGTGCACCTCTCCACAGAGTGATTCAAAGAAGACCTTGACCTCTAACTCGGTAACCTGAGTCAAATTCGACCAAAAAGTCCCATGAGGATTTCTGTTGTAAATGAGATCCATAGAATCACACTGTTGAGCATTGTAGATATTCCATGACTACCTCCTTGTCAATGTTTGTACAGTAAACAGTTCTCGAGCACATCTCACGTTCATCATCAGACTGAAGATCAAAAGAAATAAAAGCTAAGCATTTAGAGCAGAAATCAATCAATTGAGAGTCAAGTGCAATATCCGTTTATTATTTATAAGATTCAATATTGTTCTATAGGTGCGGTTCTCACCCTAGGCAAGTAAGTTGGGTTGACAGGTGCAATTGCAGTCTTTGAAGGCATCACCCTCAGAGGGTGGTACCCTAGTATTGTTCCTGCCAAACGCAAAGCAGCCCTCGCAGCATCTGCAAGCAGCAACAAAAACATCAACATAGAATTCTTTCTCTTCTTGCAGCCAAGGATAGAAGAACTCCTAAAGCTCAGATAACAAGAAAAGAGGTTCACAATGACAATGCTACCTTCATCAGTGAACTCGATGAAAGCAAAACGGAGAGAAGATTTTGGATCACCACAGACACGACAGTCAACAACCTTCATCAATATAAGGAGGATCCATTGGTAATACGAACTGAAGAACCAGAAAATGGCCTATCAAGACATGCACTTTTAGTCAGAGTGAGAAGTACACCTGCCCATAACTATTAAAGAGCGCAGCAAGTTGCTCCTCCGTGACCTGCATCAGATTAAAAGGCAAGTGCATGTTACAAATACCCAAAAGGACATACAGACATGCCAGAAAATATGATATGCTTCTGTTTACCTGTTGATCAATGTCAGAAACATAAACAGTCCTCCTGATTACCTCCTGCCGTTGTGCCATGCTAGTCCTGGTGTTCATCCTTCTCTTGCTGCTATGATTGTAGTTATTCTTCTTCTAAATAATCAGAAAATGTAACCAAGCCATCAAAACAAGAAGCTGATTGAAATGAAGAGAATACAGGAGAAAACGAAATTCGTATTGCCCTTTCTCGACTAGAATCAGATAGTCTCAGAAATCATACCGATCATACGACTCTGCAAGATAAGAAATGCTACAAAAAAAAAAAGAAGAAGAAACAAAAATAAGAAGCGCCAGGCATACCCTATTAGGTGTAAGTCCGTTAACGCTGACAGCATCTGGGTGCACTACAAAATTGTTAGCATATCCGAACCCGAGACTACCATTACCCAGATATCCATAAGTACTATTGTTATTGCCATTGTAAACTAGAGAAGGGGGCACAAATTCCTCTGCCATTGGGTTCAATTTCGACAGGATCTCTGCCAAATCCCCGATATCATTGGATTTGAGACCATTCACCAGGATCTGCTGATTCTTCTGGTCGAACCCATTCTTCATTTGACCCAACAGAGCTCCACCTTTGACTGAGCTCTCCAACTTACTAGCCTC